>OZ004729.1:32494005-33694005 GCA_963924685.1 Dexiosoma caninum | reverse complement strand
TCCAATTCATCCCATAATTTTTCAATTGGATGCATATCAAAGGATTGATGAGAAGAATGTTACTGTTTGGGGACATTATAGAGAAGCCATTCCCTTACAACGAGAGATGTATGTTTAGGATCGTTATCCTGCTGGAAGATCCATTTGCCAGAAAGACTCATATTGCTAACGGACGTCTTCAAATTTGCCGTCAGAAGATACAAATAAACATGACGGTCCATTGTAGTGTCAATAAATACCAAATTTCTTCCCCACATACCTCCTCCAAACCATTACAGATCCTCGTTTTTATTTTATTACTTTATTTTACGCCAAAACATAAATGAATATTTTGTTGTTTTTATGTATGTATGTTTTATTTGGAAAATAAAAATA
Source organism: Dexiosoma caninum (assembly GCA_963924685.1). NCBI lineage: Eukaryota > Metazoa > Arthropoda > Insecta > Diptera > Tachinidae > Dexiosoma > Dexiosoma caninum. Next base: position 33,693,630 of record OZ004729.1, on the reverse strand, counting down.
TTTGTTTAGCTTAAATTTAAATAATTCTTTTTAAATAAAAAGAAAACTTAAATATTGGCGCTGTATGTAGACTTTATTGGGCAACTGTATATTATATCACAGCCAAACAGATGCATGCATTGATATGCAAATTCTCAATACGTATTAACAACTTTGTTGTAATTTTTCTACCTTTAATTCCATCATTTTGTATTTAAATTTTATACCCTCTCCTATCCTTATTATTCAATTTGTATTAAATTATGCTTTATTGACATCTTACGCCATGCTCAATATGTACACATGCATACGTATATGTGTAGGTATGTATATTTTTTGTGTCTGTTTTACACTTCATGGAATTATTAAGCGTTTTCAACGGAAATACAAACTTACTTATACAGTAGTGGTCAAAACATATGGAACTCCAACTCATCAGTTATATATCTCTCCCCATTTTCTTCTTTATATTAGTTTTTTATTGTTTAAATGTAATAATTATAACTTTCATAATTGCTCTTCATAGTAGTAATAGAAAAAACTGAATATGGTTACTATAACAACAAAAATATAATTTTTCGGAGAGAGAATCTAAATTTAGCTGTTCAAAACATTTGTAACTATAATCTCTCATTCCCTAAATGAAGAAATTTTTATTAAGAAATGCTCCGAAATGACGGTAATCACATTTTTTTCATTATTTGTAATTCTGGTATTCGTATTTAATTTACAAATAGCGCATTAGCCATTCATCTTTACAAGAACTGAGTTATCTTAAAAAAGTGGTATTTTTGTCAAACTTTTTGGAAAAATGGCCGGAACCAAATATAATGCGATTATCGCAGTGGAATTTCACAAAGAGAAATTTCATTAAAATATTCCATTCCTAAGTCGACAATTTGTCGTATAGTCAATAGTGGCAATATCCATACGGTGCATAAGGGAGGGAGACGTCGTGTTACAACTTTACGAGAGGATCGAAAAATCAAGAATTTTTTCACGAAATACCCCAAAGCAGTTCCTAGAGAAGCCAGAACAGAAATTGCTATTGGAGCTAGTCTTGCAACCATAAAGAGAAGACAAATTCAACCCCAGATACACAACCGCTACAGTAAAACACGGTGGTGGAAATATAATGGTGTGGGGTTGTTTTTCGGGACAAGCAATTGGACCAATACACGGCATTAATCACACGATGACGACAGAGATCTCTGAAGATCAGTTATGCTGCCATATGCTGAATGGGAAATGCCAATTTCTTGGACATTTCAGCATGGCAACGTCACCAAGCATACTGCGAAGTTTGTAAAAGCTTGTTATAGAGGAAAACCAAATAAATGTTATGTCGTGGCCACCTCAATCTCCCGATCTCAAGCCGATTGAGAATATGTGGATGATTGCAGAACGCAATATTGGGAATAATGGTGATGCACTTTTTCTGGGAGTTGGAGAGCCAGTGGAATTCAATTACAAAGGATTACATAGAAAAACTCATAGCCTCGATGCCTAAAAGATGTTCAGAAGTGATAAAGAACCATGGATATGCAATTAAGGGCTTATTTCTGATTTAAGAAAGAACGCTTTCATTCGCATTCTATGAGAAAGAACATTGATTTCGATTTCTCTACACACTTTCTATGCGAACAGTGACTCGATCTAGAACTCGAATGAAAACGTAAGTGTTTTCATATAAAATCCGATTTCTCTGTTAAGAACGTGTGAGAATGAAATGTCAAAATCACTCACTTTTGGTTTTGCTTTCGTATTGAGAATTTACATATGAGTATACATACTTGTAAATAAAAAAAGAAGAATAAAAAATCTAAGTACAATAAAAAAGTATTTACAAATGGATAACAAGTGGTAAGTATAAACTATTCATATGATATACATATGAATGTATGTATTTAACAATTGTTTTTTCAGTTTAAAGAAGTCAACAATGCAGCAACTGAAACACTTTTATAAAATTAAAACAAAAAACACAAAATTTACAAATATTATTTTAAATTTTCTCACCCTTTTATTTATTGATACTTTCCACCAGCTGATCACACTTACACGCAGTTGTATTAGCTTTAGAATAACTTCGTAGTATTTTTTAATACTTTTAACAGAAATATAATAATTTATGATCTGGCATTGCTTCTACTTATTAAAACGTAAGATACCAAAATTGACATACGTAACTTACTGCGAAAGAAAGTGAGTGCCAATGAGAAATCCAAATTGATTCGAATTCGAGCGAGTGCTTTTCGTTCGCTTAAGTTATCTTTCTTAGCTCAGAAATAGGCTGTAAATACTGGCAACCTGAAATTTCTTTGTTGCTTTCGTCGATGTTATCTAAAGTTGCATTTGTTTTGAACAGGTGAAATATTTATTATTTTATTAAAGCTAGATTTTCTTTTTTTTATGTTCTGTTTATTGAAGAGAAGTTGTTTTTAAGATGTAATGAAAAACATTAAAATATATTGAAAAAACTTAAAATAGCCTTTTAATTTAACTTTTATATAAAATATTTACCAATTGCTCAGTACATATGGTTGCTTGCAAATATTTTGACCACTACTGTATATACATAGTGTATATTCACATCGGAACATCCGTATACACGTATGTATGTACATACATTTGCATTAGTATGCAATTTAAACCCCAACATTGACTGAAGGTGGTACGGTCACATAATGCAAATATTTGCCCAAAAAAACTTAACCACTATTTTTGGCAAATAATTAGTTAATATTTCATGGGATATAAAAGTAAACGTAGATTGAAGTAATAATTTATTGAAAACCGATGGTGTTTTATTAAGATAAAGACTTGTTTCAAATCAAAAGTATTTTTAAATAATAAAAAAAAAAGTATAGAATTTAGTGGTTACGTTTTTTTGGGCAAATATTGCCATATGTGACCAAACCTTGATAATAAGTGCCACCATGAACAAGAATGATATTAAATTCGTACAGAAATGTATGGTAAAAATTTAGTCTGTATCAACGTCCGTATGTACTCGCAACTGGCAAAGTTGCTCTCGACTCTGTGTTTATTTTTATCTTTATCTACTGAAATTGTCGATTTTCTATACGTATCTGATAATATTGTACATACATATATACATACATACGTCCCTAGTTACAAATTTGAAAAATCAATGCCCAGTTATCATTAGTTCGTCTTCATTTATACACACATACATTCATATAATTTTATTGCACAATTTTAATGTCTAAACACATACAGACAGACAGATAGACATGAATTTTTCATTTCGTTTCTTGTAAACGATTTGCGGTCATTGTTCTGTTGTTGGATATCTTTTGCAATACAACAACAAATTGTCTGGTTTTGTCATTATAAATTTGTGCCACTAACCCCAATCACTTATTTGACACCCATTAAACTCTTATTTTGGTCATGGTTTAATAAACTAAACAATTCTTCTTTTTTACCCTCCCACAAAAAGTCCTATACGCATGTTCTACGTTAGTACTACGTAATAGACATTTGCAGACAACCTGGCTGTAGTAGTAGCTGTAGCTGTAGCTGTACTTGCTATTTATTCTCTGCAATTAATCCATAAATATAAATTTGAAACAAAAAGGAAAATAATAGAAAAGAAATTGCGAGAGTCAAGTGGTGGGGCATTAAGAGCTTATAAGATAATTTAAGCACAAGCGGCCGGAGGTGAAAACAAAAGAAAAATTTATCACGCAAGCTGATAAAGCGCACATACACACATATATACATAAATAAAAAATAACAATAGCTAAAGTACAATGGCGAATCCACGTAAATTTAGCGAAAAAATCGCTTTGCAGAAACAGAAACAAGCCGAGGGAACAGCAGAGTTTGAGAAAATTATGAGCGAAGTTAAAGCAACAAGAGTTGTAGACAATGTCCTGTGCAACACAGATCTCACTGAAGGTAATGGTATTCATAGAAATGCTAGTATCAGTGGCGGTAGCTGTGGTAGCGGTACAAGTAGTGGAGCCAGTGGTGGTGGCGCCTCACCAGAAGCCAATTCAGGTAGTAGCATGAGCGGTGGCGGAGGAGGTGGTGGAATTGTAGCTGGAATTATTAATTCTACAGCGGGCTCTCCCACTGCCTATCGAGAATCGCGTGGCCGCAGTGTTGGAGTTGGTCCAATGAGGAGACCCTCCGAACGTAAGCAGGATCGATCTCCGTATGGCAGTACGGCCAGTGGTCTTATACTTACCGGTACAACACAGCAAGCACAAACCAGTTATCTAAGTCCGCCCATGGAAAGCAGTTGGCGACGTTCTAACTCTGATTCAGCTTTGCATCAAACCCTTAACAATTTAGGTGAAGCAAATTTTGGCGCATCCAGTCCAGCACCAAGTGTAATGACTGATTTAAATTCTCTGCATGCCAACTACCACCACCAACAGCAGTCACATCACAGCCAAAGATCTCAGTCGCCCAACATTGGGCGCAGTTACAGTCCGCAAGCACAAAGAAGGAAAAATACGCTACTACAGCAACAACAGCAACAGCTGCATAACCAACAGCAGCAACAGTTACAACATCAGCGTCTACAAATGCAACACCAACAGCAACAGCAAGCACAACAACAACTTCAGCAACATTTACAAAACCAACAACAAAACATGCACCATCAGCAACAACATTTACAACACCAGCAGCAACAGCAACAACAATATCCCAATGCCAAATACAATAACTCAAATATTATGTTCAAGTCGCTGCAAGAACAGCAATTGGCATTTAACAATACTGGCTCATTACCAGACCTAACCTCCGTACACTATTCAACCACAAATCCAGCCAACAACAGCACACAAATGATGCAAACGACAGCACAGCAGCAACAGACTCTATCTCCCATCTTGTCGCCACATCCCAACAATGGATGTCTCGATCGAGATCAGTCGCCTAGTCCTTTTAGTCCTCCCAGTGCAGGAGGTGGAGGTAGCAACGGTGGTGGACCACCTTCGCCATATCAACAACAAAATTCTCCAACATCTGCCGCAAACACCTCCTCAGCTAATGTCCAAACATCACCGCATTTGTCCTTCACCAATCTCTCTGTACAGTCGCCTGGAAATGTACAACAGACACAAACACAAAATTCAGCCGCTGCCTTTAGCACATTGCCAACACTTGGTGCCGCCAGCTCAACAGGTAATTTAACAGATTATCGTCAACCACTGAATCCTCCCAGTCCTGGTTCTTCTCCCGGCCTCTTAACATCAGGCCCGACCAACGATATACACACGAGTGCGCCGGCTAGTCCCATACGACATTGTCAAAGTAACCTTAATACGTCCATTAACGGACAAAATAGCAGCCAAAGTCAACCATCCCAAGTGCCAACACAGAGTTTACAAAACTCCTTTGGTAATATGGACTCCAATACCGGTTACAATACACTGAATCCTGCTTTTCATAATCACTTCGAACAGTTTAATTTGGGTGACAACAGTCGATCGCCTCAAAACAATTACGATTCTCTGGAGTTCGACGACTTGGGAATGGTAAACCACAACACCTTCAATAATAAATTAATAGATTTCGGAGATCTGACAACATCATCATCATCAGCCACCACGTCTAATTCTACAAGAACTAACCCTACAAATTCAAAATCCAACTGTAATAATAACAACAATTTACCACAGCAACAGCATCACCGTAGTAACTCCCAACAATTCCAACATCATCATCAGCAACTCTTAAACAATAATGCGACAACAAATGGAACCAGCGTCAATGCAAATACTGATGGAACTTCTAACAATTGCAGAACTCATAGTGCCGGACTGATGAATAACAATGATAGACAACAAGACATACTATCGGGCAATTCTTCGCCAGTACCTTCACCTTTAACACACTGTGTGCCATCACCCTCCTCACCCTTACCGATACCAATGTCGGCGCATTCACCCTCTCATAACCAGCAGCAGCTCTCGTTATCGGTTCAGACATCCCCACATCATTCGCCAATGCATTCGCCGCATCACTCGCCTTCACCGCTGTCTGTATCGTCACCGGGTCTGACAATGTTAGCGTCCGTTCCTTCACCCTCGTCTCATATAATGCAACAGCAACAGCAGAATCAGCACAATCACATAAACAATCACGCGTCTAATCAATTGCATCACAGTCAAGCGTCACACAACAATCACCGCCAGCAACATCAACAGAGTCAAACACACACTCCAACACCAACCACAAATATACCACAGATAATATTCTCCGACTATTCTTCATCACGCGATATCTTCGATAGTCTCGACCTAGATTTGGGTACAATCGACGGTCCCGGCCTGCAAATGTTATCGGACCAAAATCCCATTATGATTGCCGATCCTTCAATAGAGGATAGTTTTCGTAGAGATCTTAACTGATACTACGAGGAAGCTGTGGCAGCTATCGAGAGTGGTATCCTCTTAGAGGACTCGTTCGACCCTTTAGGTCCGTTAGTCGATGTTACGGAAGTTCTAGGCAGCCCCCCACATGCAACACCATTTCATGTAAATAAATCCCAAAACGATGCCGAAGTCATTGGCAGCAGTTTCAACAGCATTTGTGGCGAGGAAACAAGTGATAACCATGTTAACAGAGACGACATTTTAAGCAGCTTAAACGACCAACTTAACGACGAGGCTCATGATAATGAAGACGATGAGGTACGAAATTTCTTTTTCTAAATCATCTCATTACAAATAATACAGATAGACACTTAGGCACATACTACAATTCTTAACGACGACAAATCGACTTCAAATACTTGAAAAGAGAGCGCAAAAGAACTGAAACAAGCAAAATTCTAATTTAAAACAGTCCCCTCTCCTTATGAAGCAAATATAAGATTTTTACATAAATACATAAATATAAAATGGAACACTGCTTAAAAATATACATAATATTCGCAACCATCATAGAAGGAAATATTTAAAAAACTTAGAGGCTATAAAGTTTTGCCAGAGAACAGTGAAAGAGGTAGGACATAACTGAAACCGGTACGATTATCGGTTTAAATGCATGCAATTTTTATATTCTAAACAATTATATGTTTATAGAGACAAATGTTGATTTCGCATTTAGTGGTGAGAATGTGTGAAATTGGTCTGACTAGTGAATTTGGAGTTTTATAATTTCCCAGTCACTGACATGAAGATTCTATAGCACTGCAGCGATTTCCAATAAGGGCGATTCAAAGTTGAAAAGGAATAACACAGTGAACATGAAGCATATATAGTAAGCCAATAGGCATACTTACATATATTTGGCTTAACGTAATTGTCTTATTGCATTTGATTACAAAGACGCTTGCATTAGCAAGCAACCAAGTGAAACAGTAACCGTTAAATATCCAATTCATATAAGACCTCGCCAACAATTTACTCGTTTTGAGTTAATCGTGTAGTAAAAACGTCAACAATCATGTCGCTGTATTGATTTTAGAAAAACTAATAAATGTGCGCTAACGCTAAAGGCCGAATATGAAGAAATAAAATTAGCCAGTAAAAAAGGTTAGTTATGCAGAATGTGTAAAATTATGTCAGTGTCAAAATCACAAAATGACAATGTTGAACAAAAGATGCCGAACAATACGAAGTACATAAGTGTTCGAGTTGGGTTTCTTAGTTCATTGAAGACTTCAATAATAGAACTATGTCACTCTTTTAGTTCAGTATCTCAGTTGTTGCACAATGTGGCTGCTCTGTGAGAGATTGCATCAACAGCTAATTCATATGAAGAATAAGAAATCGGTAATATACCAATTCATAGTGAACGCATTCTCTATTTATTTGCTGGGTACATATTCGAATTTGGGATACGGTAATATTTTCTTTCGATTCGAATTACAGAGTAGCCTTGCGCAGATATTGGATTCATCGTAGTCAGCTGATGAGAAAGAAATATTGCATTTATTGGAACAAACTTATCTGCCAGCTGTTAAAAACATGGCGTTCCACTTTTACTTAACAATTATTACAGTGTTGACCAAACATTTTATGCTTGCGGGTTATCACAAGGCAATATTTTTTTTTTTTAGAAAAGCTTCCAGACTATGAAATATTTGTCGAAACGCAGACGACATTGTTCAGGTTCATTCGATGGCAGATCATTACCAAACTGTATAGTTGCATAATATGGACGAGAATTTAGTAAACTAACTTCAACTCTGGTGCGTCTATTATTTTTTGAAGGCAATATAAAAAGTAATTAATTGAATTCAGTGTTGCCAAATCGCAAAATAGTAGTTATGAAATCAATTTATGTTGCCCTATTGTTTCGCTTACTGTTTGCGTTTAGAAAACAAAAACTAGTTTTTGAATTTTATTGCTGTTAACGAACGAATTTTTTCTTTCGTTTCCTAAAAACAGGCAGTTAATCTTCATTCGCATATTTTTTATCTTTTCGATATATGTATATACATGTATACATACTTAGTTTATGTCACAACAAATTATGAACATCGATCGCCCTTTTTGGAATTTTTCAGTTTATTTTTTCAACTTTTATAATCGAATGCACATACTGTACTTTCATTTCGAAAGCTTAAAAATACCTGTCTCGAAACAAAAAATTAAATATTTCTTTCATTTAAAAGTTCATAAAACAAAAGTTTACAAACTTAATTTGTATAAAGATAATGAAAATCAAATAACAGGTTTTTTAGGAGTTTTAAACCTAATTTAATGAAAAAAATTAAATTAAAACGCATTTGGTACAAAAAAAGCATATACTATGTATTTATATGTATGTATATGCAATATATAATATGTATAAAATAAAATATATTAATATTTGCAAAAACAGATAGAAGAAAACAAATTATAGGATAGAAAATATAACAAACAAGTAAACTCAATCAAAAGTCACAAAAAACAAAAATTATAAAAATTGTAAGAATTAGTACCAGAGATTACATTGTTTCCTCACTTCCCCTTTATCCAAAAGTGTCTTAGACCTGTGACGAGAAATCACTATAACAACCGCAACAGAATCATTAAAATCATGAATTTTTTTTTTTGAAACCAAGAAATATGTAAGTTAAAAGTAAAAATATAATTTATCGAAAAAATACTTGACAAACTGTATATGTATACTACATGATTCATACATAAAGGGTGGCGCCAAAGTCATGTCGTTAACAACAAGAGGCAACAGTAATTGTACGTTGTTTGGATGTGTATAGCTCCATTGTTCTCTGTCCAACGTAGACACATTCATATTAACACATGAACTTTTGCAGTACCCTTTATATTTTGCAAATAAAAACTCAAGCCCAGTAAGCAGTTCCATCTGGATTTTAGCTTGGCAAATATAAGCAGGCGAATTTTTTTCACAAAAACAAATTTATTACTTGTTTAATTGAAAATACAAAAATAAATTAATAATTCGCAAAATGTCAATAATTACTTGAACAAACAAATTAACAGCACTTAATGGTTGGTAGGTATAACATGCCTGCAATAGGAATGTTAAAAATTCAATTTAATTTTCTCATTTTCAGTGTATAATTCTTAATTCGTAAAATTCAGACAGAACTGCTTCACTAGCTTTAAATCAAGGAAAAATTTAATAGCAACAAAATATCGAATACAATTACATATTAATTAAATTCATATAAATACTATAAAATACATTTTTGTCTTAAATTTCCTCTAAAAAAAGCACACACACGCAATTAAAATAGAAAAATTTAATAAATATTTTGTTTATAAATTATGAGGGAAATTTATTTATTTTAATTAAAGTTTTATAGCTAAAAGATTAATAAGTAGCTTAGGCAACAATGTTGGTTTCAAAGTGACTTTGATGGCGCAAAAAGTTAGTTTTAATATAACTCATGATCCACACACATCAAGTTTAACTCGTCAAGTCTTGAGTATTTGGAAGAGCGGGGAAGAGATAATGGAAAGGGGTACAGAGTTGACGGTACCGGCAAATTTGTTTGTTTCTCTCTCCTGCAGTTACGTTCATACACGAAAACATTTTTCCGTCAAGTTTCGCTTGTTTTACAATACTACGGTTAAGAAAAGAAGAGAGAAAGCAACAAAAAAGAAGAGAGAAAGAAACAAACTTGACGGTACCGTCAAGTATACACCCCTTTCCATTCTCTCTTCCTCTTTCATCCATATACTCAAGACTTGACGAGTCATACTTGATATGTGTGTGAATCGTCAGTTACTAAAAAACGACATTTAAACGACCACTAAAAACAACTGACCAGTAGTTCGAAAATATTTATAACCAAATTTATCTCTGAATTGGTATATAGAAACTTACGTGGGTGAGGTTCAAGGTTATAAATAATCCGATATATAGTATGGAGTGTGCTAGCTCTCCGATACATATAAATTACCGTTGTTACAACTGCCTCTAAATGAAATTATTGTTATCAAACTGGCAAGTTTTTTGTTTGTTTTTCTTTAATAAGCATTAATTTGATCAAAACTGTTCGTAAAATTGCTGATATCAACTATTGATGTTAGTTGTTGCGAGCTGATATATTTCGGATCACCATTGAAAAACTTGCAGATTTTTTCACAGGCCCTAAAAAAATATTGTTCTGCACTTTCATCATAAATTGTTGGGCGGAAGACCAAAATTGAGCGGATGGAGCCGCCATTGTCCTGGTAGAAGAGTTCGTTAATTGCTGCATTAAGTTGGTAGAGTTCCTTGAAAGCAACTCAAACTTTTTCCTTTACGAAAATAAAAAATACGATGAAGTACGCGCAAATTAAAGTGATGCCATACTAAGAATTTTTAGAATTATAAAGTAAACTGAACGTGGCAAAGTCAAAACGCCAGAAGAAAGCAAGTCATTAATCAATCATTCACACCCATGTGTGCAATTAATTTATGAGCAACTCGCAATGGAGAAAGGACACAGCGCTAGTCACGTGATTGGTACATAAGGATTAGGGACTAGTTGTAATTCTAACACTTCTGAGTCCCTGTCAGATTTGCAATTTTTAAAAATTCTGCTTTGAAATTTCATTAGTGCACACATTATGAAATTACAGTTTTCCAATTTTTCTATTTGTTATATAGGTTTTTCACGTAGAATATCAAAAGCACTTACATACATCAAACTTCAAGTAGAATAGTGGGAATTGCAAAGCGCAAGATAATTGCGGAACACATGAAACCGTGTACCCCAACCCAATTTTTTCACCTCTCTCGCCAACATACTCCAGAATTGCTGCAACAAAAGTTGTAAGTGTGGGCTTATGGAATTGACATTTTTGACACACCCTGTTATATGTTAACGAATTAAATAATGGTACTTCCAGTTCTTAAGATTTACTATAAAGAGCACTTTACACTTTGTTATTAGAGGGAGTCAATTGTAACTATTTAAAAGTTGTATGACTGATTTTAGATCTAAACGCTAATCTCCAATACCTGGCAGAACAATTGACCCATGATGCTATTAGAGAAAGGGCGTTGGGCGGATATCAACTTCAGGACTTGTGCCTGGGGAATATTCCGTATAAAACGGTCGCTATCTTTCTCAAAATAATCGAGCACACGGCGTACAATATTTAAACTTAATGGTCACATATTATCATTATTATATTGACTATTTTTGGACATGTAACCAGATATGTACGTAGTATATCTCTTTTTTCATCCAAAATGATTCAAAATTTTTGTTAAAAATTTACCCACAGGGTCCAATATTATATTTTATATACTCGTATGTATATTAAACTGGTACCAATAAAATTGACTAATTTTCAATCTTGTTAAACACATCAACTGAACGTTAGCTACTTTTTTTTAATTTTTATTCAATTTTAAAAATGTTTGGATCTTTTTTGCAAAAATATTTATAAACAAAATATCTTTTAAATAGAAATTTCATTTCTATACCCATAAATTTTAAAAGCAAATAAACACTAAAAATGTTTTTTTTTATAACTTCATAAACTTCCAAATTTTCTTAACAAAAATAATTTAATGAAAGCTACTCTTCCTATTGTTAAATTAGCATAAAAATATTACAACACAGAACTGTAAGTTATTTTTTAATAAAAGAAATATATATATATATATATATATATATATATATATATATATATATGTAGTTGTTATTATAAATATATATATATATACAAGTATATAATTTCAAACACGATTTTCCTTTATGCAAACATAACGAACGATATCAAAAATACAAACTCTTTTTCAAAAGAAAAACTAAATTCTACTCCATTATATTCCTGTTCTTAAACAAATCAAAATAAAAATTATTATAATAATAAACGAAACGTAATAAGCTTTATGTCCTTTAAACATCAAAAGTAATTTGTAAATTATTTCAATAAAAATTAATAATAATAATAATAATAAAAACAATACTTTCTATACCATTTTTAAGTAAAATTTTCTAACAAAATTAACTTAAAAAACAAAGAAAATTAAAAAATAAAAAATAAAAAAAAATATTGTGCAAAAAAAATAAAGAAATGGTCATTAATTGTTAAAAATATTTTTTTAATATTTAAATGTTTGCTTACAATTTTTTTAAATATAAATTTACATACATATAAAATAAACATATTTTTATTATATACAATACATTAATATATATACATACATACATATAGTATATATATTGTTTTTTTGTTTTTTTTTTTTTTTTCTTAAAGAAATTTATAAATATTTTAAGGTCATAACGATTTTTTGGATTTCACCTCTGAAATCCATAAAGAAATGAAAAAATTTTATAGTTTTTTCCATGTCAATGCTGAGATAAAATTAATTATATAATATTATAATTGTAAAATAACATAATTTAAAATAAAAATACTATGAAAATAAAGCAAAAAAAAAGGAAAGTCCCTGTCATGTATAATGTAATAACAAAGTTATTTGTTTTAAATAAATCTTTAATTATAATTAAAATTTTCATAAAAACTGTTTTAAAAAATCGATTTATTTCAGATGGGTAAGTGTTAAAACCCCAAAAAGCGACATGGTATTGTATATCTTAAATGTATGGGATAATAAGGTTGCTACAGAAATTTGTTTTCCTCCCAAATACCAACCAGATCACGATATCGTATATGGGCATTTTCACCGAAAGTTGTACCACAACCAAAAAATTAAACGCTTAATTAGAAACAAGTTAAGTATACAAAAATATTGACCATAATTTTTTCAGAGACGCTATAATACAACACTGCTATAAAAACAAATAACGTGCAAAAAGTAGTGTGAAGCATATTGAAGCTTCACCTCCTATCATTTCTCCTACTATCCCTTTCCTTTAGTTCCAGCACAAAGCACCGCATATGTAGGGGTTATCTCCTGAGTGCTGGTCCAAGATAAAAACGAGACTTATTAAATTTGGAAGCTTCGTTTTTTAGTAGCCATTTTTAGTAATTATTTTACTTCGCCGGTGCTACACAATACCGACGGGGGAAGGGGTTCTGATGTGCCTTCGCCACTGAAATCTTGCGACAACAATTGATACCAAAAAAAAAATTGCTTTCTAATTGTTTTTTGTTAATGTTTCATTTTTTCAAGTAATTTTTTTTTATACGGTAACACACCACAGCAAGTAACTTGTTGTTGTGACAGCTGTAATATTTTCGTTATAATTGTGCGCCCTTCTACAAACTTACACAACGAACTTTAATCGACGAATTAGTTGTGCTACACGAAATTCGTCGTTCGTCCTAATTGTGTTCCCAGCATTAAAGGCATATTTACACAATTGGTTTCTCTCAATTTTGTTGTTAGTCTTAAGATTAAAACGGAGTGCACTCAGGCTTGCCAGTTTAGCACTTTTTTCGGATTTAGCATTAAGAATTTCCAAAAAAATATACATACATATATGAAATAAATATAACGTGGTTAAATACTCTGTATAACTTAATTTAAAATATATTTAGCCTTTGGAACAAAATGGATTTTATATACATACAAAAATTTTTGAAACAAGTAAAAAATAAAAATTGATTATATGTATATGTATTCAACATATGATAGCAAAATTCGCCAAGTGATTAAAGTTTTTAAAATATGTACAGATATTTGAAATGAAAACTTTCTTTTAATTATATTAATAAAAACCAATGTTACAAAAACTAGCATTTTTTCAGCTGTAGAACATTTTAGCACTTTTTTTTGCGATTTAGGCCTTTTAATCTGTCTTCTTCTGGCAACTCTGGCTGCATAATTCCTAAGTTTATATAATTATCACTTAGTTCATCAGATATCACAACTTATGTTTTTTCTGTTTTTCTTTCTTTAGCAATACGAATAAGCCAGCCAATTGAAACTAAATATTACTCTTTTGTTATTCTACTACTCGAACACGTTATGTAAATCATACTTAAGTTTCTATTTTTGATAACTTTTTTAAAAAAAAAAAAAGAGTGATAACCTACAAACATACATAATTAATTAATTGTTTAATTAAAAAACTTCTCTCTTCCTCAACCCACAGTCAACAACTCGTTATTTCATAGTTTTATTCTAATTTTTTTATTCTTAAATCTTGAATTTTTTTCCTCAAGAAACGCGTATTTTAGTCAAGTTATGAAGAATCATTCGAAATAAAAAATATTTTTCTTCGTTGTATATTTTTATGATTATAAAATAATTCAAACTGGGGGTACATATACATACATACATATACGATGAATATTTAAAAATAAATATTTTGATAAGATGTTAGAAAACAAATACTGCATACGTCATTTGGTTAAAAATTTAAAAGATTCAAACCAGATTAAACAATCGTTTTTTAGCTTCTGAAGACAATCATAAAACAACAAATTAAAAATAAATTGACAGTTAGTTTTTAGTAAAAAGAAATGAGACAATATGCGCATTCGAGTACGCCAAATCTTAAATATCCTTCGTGTGATTATACGCGGTGGCGAATGTCATAATGATTCGTCGTGACAAGTGGTATTCATGTGAAATCGTAGATGATATAATTTTTCAGAATAAATGTCGAAAAGTTAATGGACGACAAAAGTAGACTTTGTGTCGCAGAAGTCCGAATGTTAATGAGTTCTAATAGGCAATATATATACTTGGACTTGAACTTCCAGCTTTGCAGTTAGAAGGGAAGACTTCATCTTATGAAAGGCTCGAATAAAAAATCAAGTTCCTCTGTAATGCTTAGTGCGACGTGCTGGATATTCAGTTACAAATGGATCGCACTCGCTGAAGATCCTCTTATACGTAAAAACATAGGTACGAGTTCCCTGATTTCATTAAAGCAGTTTTCATTAAACTAGCGATACAACAACAAGACGTACACTCATTACGCCGATGCTCCACAGTCACTAGAGTTGGGTACTGTACTGTCACCAATAAGCCTCTATGTCCTCTCCTGTACGCTTTAGAGTAGCTTCAAAAGAGGCTTTGATGCACCGGCCCATACATGAGAGTTATAAAGCGATAGTGTAGAAAAGAGAGTGGTGGTGAGTAATAGAGGGATAGAGAGCTTAATTCTTGAACAACTTTACAGTTGCGCGTTTTATTTTAATTTGTAAAGTAGAGTTGATGTGTGTTTGATGTTATGATGACGCGTTAATTTTTAAGTTAAAGGGGGGCCATTTTATTTATAATTTTACTTCTCAGACGTGTTATTGCCCAAATGCCGACGAATGAGGTCGTTGTTAGTACAGACACAGAACAATATTTGGTCTGACCGAATTTTGAACCGAGGATCTTTTTGGTGCAGAATCAACAAGGATTATATACATGCAAAAAAAATATTTATACATGTGTATATCAGTTAATTCAAATTTAAAATTAAGTACAGTGAAGCTCGAAATGCTAAATAGGTTTTGGCGGTTCTATACCTCTTCGAACTTTGCTGTGGTATGTAAAATAAATGCTAACCCACACATTGTATGTTAAGGGTGGCCAAATTTAAGCTATTATGTAATTGGCTTAAAAACACACTTCTTTTTGACAAATTCAGTTTTATTGACTTAAACCGTACGCATTCAAATTATACAAAATACTAAAAAAAAAAGTTTTATTAATAAAAATGGAAGGTAGAAATATCGAAATTAATAATGGAATATGACGTCGGTCAAATGTCCGCCTCTACCACATCGGCATCGGCCCGCTCTTTCACAAAATTGGAAACCACAATTTGCAACAAAACTTCGTTTCTCTCGTCAATGCAGCGCCGAATTTCATATTTTAAAGCGTCAGTTGTTTGTGGTTTATTCACGTAAATCCGGTCTTTCAAATAGCCCCAGAAAAAATAATCCAGCGGCGTTGAATCACAAGAACGAGGCGTCCTCTTCCAATAATGGAATTGTTTGGCCGGGTGTGTTTCTTGTGGCTCTGTATTGCTGAAACCAAAGGTCACTGATGTCAACATTAAGCAATGTGGCCAAAAAAAATCGGTTATCACGGTTTTGTAGCGCAGAAAGTTCACAGTGACGGCGTTTCCTTGCTCAATTTCGAAAAAATACGGGACGATGATACCGCCTGACCACAAACCGCACCATACGGTCACTTTCTTTGGATTTAATGGTTTTTCGAGAACTGGTTGTGAATTTTATGAAGCCCATATGCATATACAATTATGTGTGTTTACATAACCGCCTAATTAAAAATTGGTCTCAGCACTAAAGATGCTTTTGTTGAAAATGCGTTAATTTCTTTCACAGTTAATTTTCACAATTAAAATTCTTTGGTCCAGAGTGTAGCGTTCCATGGTTAAAATTTCCCACCTTTTTACTAAATAAATGTCAAAGGATGACAGCTCAATTCTTGACATTTCATCGTTTGACAACCAATTTACTTCCTAAGTTTAAATTTGCCCACCCTTGATATATACAGAGTGGCACAAAAGGAGCGAAGGTGTTTGAATTCCTTATAACTTTTTTATTAAATTTTTTTTTTTTTGGTTTCAATATTTTGTAAAGAAAACATGGGGAATTTAAAATAGAATAGTACACAATTGAACAACGTACCGAAATCATTGAACTTTATTTCAGAAGAAAATTATGATTTTATTCATAATTTAATTATGAGCGACGAAGCCCATTTCCAATTGAAAGCGTTTTTTAATAGACAAAAAGGGCTACGGAAAATCCAAGAGTAGTTCAAAATCGAGAATAACGCCCACGTAAGTGTACCGTTTGGTGCGGTGTTCCGTCGGAAAGGATAAGTGGCGCATATTTTTTTGAAAACGAAGACGTCGCCGTTTCCATCACTGGTGTTGGATATCGGACAATCTTCGAAAATTTTTTAAGGCCAGGATTGGAAAACCTTCCTCAAGTATGGTTCCGACAGAACGAAGCCACAGTTCACACTGCGAGGGATAAAATGGCTCTTTGAACTCAAACTCTTTCGGTCATTTTAGACCAGTTTGTATTTTTAAAGCTAGCTATCGCTTCCAATCGTAGAACGTTCATGAACGATCGGAACAGTGGATTGAATTAATAGTTCACGAGTAGTACAACGGGAGAAAATGCGCCATTATGGCGACTCTTCTCTATGAATCTTCCACGATGATCCGAAAAGAATCGTGTAAGATTTTAAAATTCCAACTGCAGACGATCATTGAAAATTTGAGTTAAAAAGAAGCAAAAATAATTTCTTCTTAGCTGTTATGTCGATGCGTTAATTTTTGAAGCTATAGGAGAGCTATTTTTTTTATTATTTTATTGGTCACATAGAATAGACACTTCAGAAAAACTTTTGTTGAGACGGTAATGAACCGAATATCTTCTGAAAGCCGAACCAACACGATAACTGCTCAGCTAACAGCAGCCACAATGCTTTGTTTTATTCGTCCAACAATCGTCAAAGACTCGAGTAAAATACGATTGTCCAACAGTCGTCTGGACGATTTAAAACAAATCGTGAAATAATCGCGCTCGTGAAAGAATTTTCCACATGCCAGCTGAGGAGCGACACATAAGAATTGAAAATGAGAGCTGATGTCGAGTAGACAGCGTGTTGACTCTGCGACGAGAAGGACCAAGGTTCGATTCCCAGCCCGATAAAATTAGAAGAAGTTTTTTTTTTTTTTTTAGTTTACTTCGGCGGTATTTGAGCAATAAAACGTCGGCGAAGTAAAATAAATGAAATGGCTCCCCGTAGCTCAATAAAAAATAATGCGTCAAAAATGACATCAGAGACGCCGTCGCAACGTTGCTTTATAATGCATATGTAGGGGATATCGCCTGAACACTGGTCCAAAATAAAAAAAAAACAATAAAAACAAAATTTACTGAAAAAAGTTAAGAAGCACTTAATTTTCTAGAGTCCCCTATGGTGACTGAAATCTGCTGAAATTTTCCGTATTCTGAACTTTTTGGACCTTCTACTATGTTTTAAATTTCTTTTCGTATTGGGTCCGATCCAATCGATGGATGTGCTGAATACGAAATGATATTATTCCCCCCTTTAACACTGAATTTAAAAGTTGTGATATTTAAACTGATTTCAAATATCGTTATCATAACTTTTCATACTTCTATACCTGTGTGTTTTTGTTGAATGGATATGTGTGTATTTTTGTATGTATGTACATTAAATATATTTCAATATTTCTAATCCAGGAATCCAAACGCGTAAATACGACCGGCAAAAGCAAGCAGTAGATAAGCAAACCTAAAAATGTGTGTGTTTCTTTTTTTTTGGCGCAGTAACAATACAGTAGTTTTAATTGCCTTTTTACTATCAGCGAGCGCACTTTGGGGTTTTCACGAAGGCTAGTGCAAACGATGCAAATGTTCGTAAAATGCACGTTGACTACAAACTGTCATAAAAACATGTTCTTATGTGCATTATTGTGTCTTTCTGACAGTTGCTGTCGGAATATTTCAGTATCGAAAGCATAACACTGGTCACTGAACAGTACCGGGTTCAGCTGATACTAATCCGCAAGAGATTGTCCTTCATCAAGATTGTGTAACATCATAATTTTAAGAGAATTTTCATTAACATTTCAAATAGCACGAGTTACGCCAAAAAATTTGTCACACAGATGCACTTTTAGTACGCACTACCTTTCTTTTTTGACACACATGTCATATTTGGCAGATCGTGTGATTAAGTAGTATAGTGAATCACGACTTTTATTTTATTATTAGTCTCTTGGAGATACTCGAGTTAATACCGTATTATACTGTAGGGTCTGAACAAGTGGTGACAACACTTACATTTTTGTTTTCATAAGAAATTTCTAACTTTAAAAAAAATATCACCAAATATCCCACTGTGTGACTGACGAACATATTGAACAGCATAAAATTAAATAATAAAAAAAACACATTTTTCCAAATTTATTTTATTCAGTTATTTTCTTTATTATTATACAATCGTTTTATTAAATATGTATCTGATTAATGTTAAGTACATACTACGATACAAAGTGGTAGAATAGTAACTCGTGTAGGATACATGTGACCATGAACTGTAACAACAACAATAACACTATGTGGATAATATAGCAGTGCACAGTGACTGTTAATAACTTAATATTAGAAAACTTAAGGATTAGATTTTCCATAAAAATTTAGATATTTTAGAACTTAATCCTTATCAGTCAAATAATTACAACTCATCCTTTTACAAATACATACGAGTGTGTGTGTATGTATAAACATTTCAAATATTTATTGTTGAAATTTGTATATCGTCTGACCCAACTGTATATAAATGTTATTTTTTTCAGTTTAAAATTTAATAAGCTGATTATACAGCCCTAAAGGGTTTAAAGAAAAGAATTTCCCGCATGTTTATTTTTGAGCAACTTTTTTGTTAAATTGAAAAAAAAGTTTAAATAAGCAATATTTTTCATAAGAAAATTTTGTATCGAGATAGCGAAAAATTGATTTGAAAGGGTCTTATTATGGTTCAGTTAAGATATTAAAAAAGTTAGTAATTCTAAAAATGATCGGGTATAGCGCACAACATTCCGTTTTCAGCATACTAGCAATCTCGTATGGGATTGGGTCGACGCCATTGCCCCCAATTTTCCAACCCAACCCAACCTAATTCTAATAATAATAATAATATATTTAATCTCTAATATATATAATTTATTATAATAATAATTTCAATCTCTATAATTTTAAGTGCTTCAAGGTCTCTTGAAAAATATGTTACAATTTAAAAAGGCAAAAATGTGCACTTTGTTAGCAAATGCTTAGCGGATTTTTATCCCTAAACTTAAACAAGAACGTCCAGCGCTTCGGTTTATGTTGCCCAGCACCAACGCTAATGTGGTATTCTTAAACAAAAGCGGCATCGCTGTGTCAACGTTGATAAATTCATACATGTATGTATTTATATATATGTATTTTTTTCAGTTATACACATTGTCATATGCTTTCAAAAAAAGCCTTAAGTTACAGAAATTTCTAAATAGAATTTCTGATGATTTTGAAGCACAGTATCAAAATACATGTACCTGCAACATTTTACGCGAGTGCAGTTAGAAAAATAGGAAATTTTAATAAACTTTTTAAACTTTCCATTATTCATAAAACTCAAGCAAATTCATTACCAGATAAACTCACTAGCTAATTCGCCCACTGAGCTGATTCACCGATTTGTAACGTATTTTTACAACAAGTGTCAAAGTTTGTTTACTTCTGTGAAAAAGTTAAAAAAGTGGTTGTAAATAATTTAATAATTGTAATAATTTATTGTTATAATAATTTGTAACAATTAGTTAAAATTTTACTTACATTACACTAATTTAACATATTCTTTTTAGGTTATGTTTTATAAAAAAAATTTTACGTCCAGCTGCAAAGCGAATTGACGACTTTGCCTTGCGACAATCTTGCTTTAATAAACGTTGATAAGGCTCTCATTCCGAATAGAACACAATACTAGGGCACTCAAACAATTCCTGAACACTTAAACCCTATAACAACCTTATTTACATTCTACTAAAATTTATTCTAAAAAAATTAACAATAAAAACAAATCGAAACGTTCGATATTTTTTTTCAATTGAAATCGAAAGTTTTTGTTAATCTATTGTCAAACCTTAAAATACTTGAATAGTATTTACAGTAATGCTCCTTATAACACGGCACTCTTATAACTCGTTTTCATATTATGTGGTATCATGTCCATCGTATAAAACGTTTTTCCGTCATATAACTTGTACGAGAATGTGCGTACAACGCATTTTCTTAAAATGCGGCACTAATCTGCGGTGTTATAGGGAGTATTACTGTATTTAAATAAGCGAATACGAATTATAAATTTACATTGTTGCCTATACGTCAACGCATTAGTAGCTTGCAAATATTTATGTATAAGCAATTCCAATTAAATAATCATTCTGAGTTCTTATTTTATTTTTCACATTCCCATTAAAGCCTAATCCATCCATTGGCGCGAAAATAAAGTTACCCACAATGTTTTCATTGTTGGCAGGCATCTTAAGTGGATGCTACACGCATCAATATTTAGCTTCAATATTTTGTCTTTGTGTTAGTATTGAAACCTCTGACACACTACGTCAATATTTCTCATCAATATTCATTCTTTTTTGGGTTTTTTCAAGTGTAAACATATAAAAGTTACCGTCGGCAAAATACATATCTGTTTATTTATTAACAAAATAAACTCTGATAAAATTTTTTATATTTTTGTCACTATATTTTTTGTTTTACAATTTCCAGAAAGCCTTCAATGAGCGATATATGTACTTCAATTAATTCGAATACAAAAAATTTTTACTCCATTTGCAATGCGTCACAACTACGATGTGCACTCAAAGTTACCAGAAATAAAATGACTATTGACAATAACACTGCCACCCTACGTCAAATTGATTCAATATTTAGATGAATATCAAAATCATTTTGATTTTCGTCAATATTGCACAGACCGTATGTGTGACTATTTTTTGGCAAACAAACGCACACAAATACAAATATTGATGAAGGTCAATATTGATGCGTGTAGCATTCGCTTTACATGTTAGTCAAATATCTTACATTTTCTTCAGCTTCTCTATCGGAGTCAAGGCGAATGCATAACAAAGTCTGATAGTCTTAACAGATCAGCTGACTATTTTTGCTGGCTACATTTTTAACTTCTTAAAATGTCAAACATTTTTTGTGATGGTGTTTGGATTCTTCTTCCTTAAAAAAGGGCAAGTAGTACTAACAAAATATAGCAAATTATTTTATTAGAATTAAAAGTTTTTAGATTTGCAGCCGTTGCAGATTGTTGCAGCCGTTTGTTTTGGAAATAAAACAATATTTCCACTTTGAATTTGTCTTGTATTTCATGTAGCAACTGATTTCGACAGTAGAACAAGATTTTATTTGAAAACGAATTCACCCGAATTTACCTGTTATTAATATGCATGCATACCGGAGTAATGAACATCAATATTTTAGTTATAACAAAGTTTGATTTTTGGCTATATCTCCTGATATTTTTTTTCCAAAATAGCGAGAACACCAAATGTAATCGTGTAAAGAGTTTATTCTTAAGAATATTACATACTTATAGAATGTTGAGAAGGGATGATTCGACTGCCGACAAATATTTATTTTATTAATTTATTTATCAGTTCTTCATAAAAACTACGACAAACTGTATGCAATATTATATGTAATTAAAAGATTTAAAAAAGCTACATTCACAGAGTGAAATAAGACAATATGGAAATGAAAAAAAAAATATAATTTAATCTTTGCAATTGTGCTTATTTACTTCGGGTTTTTATGTATATGTTTTGAAAAATTCGTTATAAATTATCATTTTCATAGACATGCATTTCATTCAACAATACAATGAACAGATGCCGGTTTTGGTTCTGATACAGTCGACTTTTAATAATTTCAAACTCGTTAATTTCAATCTTTCGATAATTATAAGCGTCTTGGAAAACATTCGATAAGTTGAAAATTCGTGTAGTTTGGTCTCCTGAGTAATTTGTTTTAAATTAACTGGAAGTGTAGCTATTATTTTGTACACCACTGTATACTTATTATTATAAGTATGTTATATTGCAATTTATATAATCATTTCTGTTTTTTATTTATTTATTTTATTTTGTTTTTGTTCATAATAATGCTAATAAAAATGATTCATTTCATCGATGTCTGATAAACGCAAGTTTCATAAATGGTAAACAGTGTTAAAATAAAATAGAATACAGGCACAATAATGCATATGAGAACGCAAGCCTTCAACAAGAAATAATAAAAATAGATTTATAATCTCAGCTTAAAGGCCCTACCAATTATACAAAATTTGTTATCAAGAAATAAATATGAATAAATGCACAGGTCTGTGAGAATCTACTTTTTTGCCCCCCTCCAATAATTATATTCATAGTTTTCATACAATATTTATGTAAGTGGGCCAGAAATCATCATGGGCTTTAAAAATGTAATAACTTTTGGGTTTGAATATATACACATGCATATATATTTTGTTTCTTTTTTTGTCAGATTATAATACATACATATAGAAAATGGAAATTTTTTTACACTAAGAATATTTCTTTTTATCTTGGACCAGGACTCAGGGGATGCCCCCTATACTTGCGATGCATTGTGCTGGAACTAGAGAAAATGAGAGCGATGACGGGTGCTAAAGGGGTAGGCAGAGAAAGAAAAAATACGATCTGGTTTAGGTTGATCTGTAAGTTTAGCTTGAATTAAATTTTAGATTTACACTTGAAGCCAATTTGTAATTGCAACAAGTAACTTTTCCTTGTTTTAGACCGTATTTGGTATCTAATAATAAATTGGCTGAGTTTAAAGAAAGTCGATTTCAAATTTTTGCCTTAAAAAAAATCATTCGACTTCGGAATTTGAGTAAAAGAAATATTAATATTGTAGACTTGAATGCAAAATCCATCAGCTCTTCCTCTATTTTCCAATTTTTGCAACGTTTATGGAAACTGAGATTTTGTTTATTAGAGCAGATTTACACAGAGCAAGTTCCCTGCATCAGTTTTTGTTAAATTTTCTTTCGAACCTGAATTTACTTTAGTACACGAAAACATTTTGCGTCAAGTTTCGCTTGTTTTACAATACTACGGTTAAGAAAAGAAGAGAGAAAGAAACAAACTTAACGATACCTTCAAGTCTGAACCCCTTACCATTTTCTTCTAAATACTCAAGACTTGCTAAGTCAAACTTGATGTGTGTGAATCATGAGTTATTGATGCTGCACGTATCAATATTGAGTTGCAATATTTGTATTTGGGTGGTCACACATATACGCACTGTGTAATATTGACGAATATCAAAATGCTTTTGATCAAAATATTTAAGCAATTTGCCGTAGTGTGGCAGTGTCATTGTCAATATTCAATTTTTTCGTAGTTGTGACGCATTACAAATAGAGTAAAAAAATTTTGTAATCGAATTAATTGAAGTATATCGCTCATTGATGGCTTTTTGGGAAGTGCAAAGCAAAAAATATAGCGACAAAAATATAAAAAATATCATCAGAGTTTTTTTAATAAATAAATAAATAAACAGATATGTATTTTGCGATGGTAATTTCTATATGTTTTCACTTGAAAAAACCAAAAAAAAAAATAATATTGATTAGAAATATTGACGTATTGTGCTTCAATATTTATACTAACCCAAAGACAAATATTGAAACTGAATATTGATGCGTGTAGCATCCACTTTAGAGACGAATCGTCAATGAAATTTTTTGTATGAACACACCACAACAAAATGAAAAAAACGACAAATAATAACATTTAAAAAAAGGGATTCAGAATAATAAAATGCTAACTTACACCACAAAAGTGTCAAAATTGCAACACTTTTCTACCTATGAACATATTTTAGCAAACCGATGGAGAATTGAGAAATGCACTTCCGGTTAACTTTAACCGTGACACAGAACAAGGCAGAAGTCCAACTATAAGACTAACGGCCCTTTTCACAATGTACGATTAAAACATAACGTGAGCTTTAACAGCAAGTTTACTGTGACAAAGTGAACGTTAAAGTCCACGTTAACTTTTAATCGGACATTGTGAAAAAGGCTGTAAATGTTTAGTTTTAAAATAAATTTATGAAATTTCTTTTTTTTTTTTTTTCAATTAATAAATTCATAAAAAAAATGCTGAATTAAAGAATTTATCGTGCCGAAAACTGTTCGCCCTAGTGGTGACATCCATGTTCTTTTATAGCTGTTAAAAACAATCGTTCATATATGTACATACATATTTATTCAGTAGAACAAATAATTTTAAACCCAAATCTAATAGTCGTCAGAACGTAAGAAAAAAGATGTACACGCGCTTGCATATATGTATGTATATTGCATATATTATGTATTCATAGGTGTACATTTATACATATGTACATATATACAACGTTTCAATCGCTGTGAGACTTTTAACGAATTGTTTGCAGTTAAAATTCGCAAAAAATTGTACAAACTCAAAGAATTTCCGTTTCACACTTTTAAACAAAAAAATAATAAATTATGTGTAATAAAACTTAAAAATAAATATCGTTATATTAAGTCATACTTTGCTGCTTTAAAAAGATGTAAAAAAAATTTCGCCACATTAATGGCGGCAGCCACACTATGCATTCCAATAATTTTAACTAAATAAAATCCATTGTTTGGACAAAAAAAAGGGAACTCCTTTTTGAAATTTGCTTTGTATGATGAAGTGAATAATAATTAAATGTATTATTATGGTTTATTTTTTATGACAAAATTTCCGCAAAATTGCGTGCGGTATCATGAAATTTGCATGCATAGGGTGCATTTAATTTGAATAAGAGTAATTGTTAATATAATTTTACAAATCAACAAAATAAAAAACATTACAAAAAAACCAAATATTAAATAAAATAAAATTAATTTTCTAATTCTTCTAGTTTTTTGACCTCTTTTTATATTAATAACACTAATTATTTTAGCTGTAGGTCTTTTTAATATATGTAATATTTATTTTGATTCGATATTTCGCTACTCCTTTGTGTAGCTTATTCAAATCCAGAATATATTTTTATGAATATGGCTGTTAATATTTTTATTTTGAATTTTCATTGACAAGAACTTTTTCTGTATTGTGAATTTTAAAAAAATATTTTTTCATTATAAACAAAAACCAATTTGCCTGAAGAATCTACACAAAGGAGTAGCGAAATATCGAATCAAAATAAATATTACATACATATATTAAAAAGACCTACAGCTTAAATAATTAGTGTTATTAAAATTAATTTTCTCTTATTAGTTTTTGCGTTAGTCAGGTCAAATGCTGGAACCGAATTTTAAATCTGTTAAGCCCTCTGTGCGCAGTCTCTTTTTATATGTAATAGTCGAAACAACAACCCTCTCATGAAATTAGGTCAGATATTAAGAAGCCCTAGCAACGCGTACATGAAACGTTCGAATCAGATAACTAAGCGTCTGAAGCTTATAAACCTTGTAAAGTGGAAAAGAGTCCTAAACTTTATGAACGCCTCAAACGAAAATTCCAACAACCTTGCAGCATAAGGTGACACCTGTTGCCACAATATAAAAGAGAATAAATATCTCATATGATAATATTTACTTATATATTATAGATTATTTATATAATAATATAATTTATTTATTTCTTTCAATTTTTTTTTTTGGACCAGCACTCAGGAGATGACCCCTACACATGCTATGCATTGTATTGGAACTAGAGGAAAGGGATAGTTAGAGAAATTACAGGTTCTGAAGATTCACTATCTTACAACTCTGCTTTTGCACGTTCTTGGTTTTATATCAGTGTTGAAGCGCCTCTGATGTCAAGGAGACGTATTAAATTTAGAAGCTTCGTTTTAGTAGCCATTTCTAGTAATTATTTTAATTCGCCAGTGCTACACAATACCGACGAAGGAGGCCGTTCCGATGTGCCTGTGGATTGCTATCAGCTGCAGCCGTTACTATTCAGTGACCAGTGACTATGACTTCGCCATTTAAACCTTTCGACAACAGCTGACACAAAGACACACTAATGCACATCAAAATGCGAGATGTTTTTATGATTTAGTCTGAAACTGGGATCGCACCCAGCTAATTTTTTATTTAGTAGTCAACGTGCAGACTAATTCAGCCATCGCCGCCCTCTTTACTCACCCCTAAGGAGGTATACTTCAGGTAATACTGATATTACAAATGAACTTAATAAATAAATAAAACAAATGCTGTGGGATTTGAAAATTTGTAATGGCGATAAAGAAAGAGCGTGTTGGATCTGCAACCAGAACGACCCGTGTTCGATTCCCAGTCCGGTCAAGTGAAAAATATTATTTTCTGATATTTGTGCTAAAGCACGCTCTTTTGTCGGTATTTGAGCAATAAAACGTCGGCGAAGTAAAATAATAAATAAAATGGCACCTCTCAGCGCCAAAATTAGCATCGGAGACGCCGCCATTTTGCTTTGTAATTAACACGTTGTTGCCGAGTTCTGCAATAATTAAGCTCTATCTTCCTACCACATTCGCCAGCTGTCTGTATCTCGTTCTAGCATAGATAAAAACATAATAATTTCTAAATGATTCGATTCATGGCTGCAATAAAACAGAGTTTTTAATACAAAAACAGCTTTACTTATTGTCGTTTCAAGTTAATTTTAGCGACGTAAAAATATATCTGAAATTACCTCATTTGAAGTTGGTTTGGCCCGAAATCACAAAATTACTTAATATCGTGTCACTCTGAACGGGCTATATACTACATATGATATTTTTCTTCAAATCCAGTTTTCTGCATATTTTGACATATAATGCTCTAATAAAGTTTTAAAGAAAAGAATTTGTGTGATTCAACTGAATTTAATAAAAAAATTTCTCTCCTGCATAGCAAGAAAAACATCAGTATGGACCTTTCTATATTAAGATAGCGATATACATATGTACATATGTATATGCATGTTTGGAGTAGACTTCATTTTGCATTCAATATGGCGGACGCCCAAAGACAGGTTTGCTGAGAAGAATACGGTGTCTGTTTTCTTACGCAACCCCTGCATCATACCGACGAAGTAGCTTTATTCAGTCTCTAATTTTACACTTTAGTGAGTAATAACACAAAAAATCAATATCTAATGATCAACTTTTTACGTTGGAAAAATTGCTAAAAAAAAGTTTCGTCTTTACAGTAACGTAGATTGAATAAAGTTTTATTATTATTGTGTAGTGTATGTGTTGAGTACAATTTATAATCTTTGTTCAAATGCCTGTTATTTTATTTAGAAAATAATAAGAAAAAAGCACCATTAAAAAAACGAGTGTGAAATGTCAATAAGGAATACAAAAATATCTCAGCAAAATATTTATTATTAATTGTCACTATAAATCAAATAGCAAAATTCATGAGTAATTATTTAAAAATTTGTTTATTATTATTTTTATTAACTATTTATTTACAGTTGTTTGTCATGCTATTGTCCTTTATTTTTGCTTAAATTGACATTATAAATTAATTAATAATTACGGTAAATAAAAGGTTATTTAACCACATTGAAAAGCCTTCAAAATTCACCACGTTGAACAAAGTTTGATCCACTATTATTGAATTTATAAAGTGCGTTTTATTGATAACTGATATTTGAACATTTTTATTAAATTCCTGCAGTCAATTGTCTGTTATCCTAAAATAAATAAATATATAAATAAAATAAATAGCTAAATGCACAATTAAATAATGTTTTAAATAAATCAACAAGAAAAAAATTGTGTATAAGGGAGTGATAGCAAAATGTTTCGATAAGGAAATAATGCTGATGTTTTTGCACAGACATACACTTTAAATTGGGTCTAGTAACTTTTTCAGTATGACATTTGTCATCTCTTGCAAGATAATATGCTTAAGAATTTTCAAGTATGCAAACCGGTAGATTAAATTTAAAAATCTACAGTAGAAGCTCGAAAAAGTTAGACACCTTTCAGTTACCACACAGGACGCTAGAAAGTTAAGTGCTTCCTAAATATTTTGAATAATTTTTGTTTTTATTTTTCTATTTCTAACACCATTTTGACTTCTTTTATGTTAAGGCGGCCAGATATTGGAAAAGAAAAAAGATGAAAGTAACAAGAGTAGTAAAGAAAATTATATAAATTCAATGTCTATATATTAAAAATCCACATACATACTTACATACATACATGAAACGTCGTTGCCGCACTTTGGCGTTCATTGGAAAATTATTAGTAGTTAAATCTCTGTTCCAAATGCTATTTTTGCAAGTGTTTTTTTTTTATTTGACACCAAATTCGTATTTTACTCATTTGAATGACGGTTTTGCGAGTCTTTGACGAAAACAATTCAGTGTGGTTAATGTTACTTCAAAATCGCCATTTACTCAAATATGCATTTTTCATATCACGCAAAAAAAAAACAATTATTTTATATTATTTATTATAGTTTTATACTAGAGAAAGACCGAAACCAATTTTTAACTCCAAACGGAATATTCGGCTGTTCCGAAACTTATCGAATCTTTTTCAGCATTATATTTAAAAGTTTTTTAAAAATTTAAAAAGGTACTCATTTATTTCATTAAGTGCTAGTTTTCAGCATAGAAATTAGAGATTTATTTAAGTTTAATCTTCGCTTCTAGTTTTTAAGATGATAGTTAACTACTTTTATTTCCACATTTAACTGACCAACGTTGCTGGGTTAAACTTAATGGAAATATTGTAATACACAACAAACAAGTATGACAAGCAGCTGACAAAAAATATGATAATTTTTCGAGGTTTAAATCTGCAATTAAAAACTGCAATCACGATTAATGCTCAATTAAATTCATTTCTAGATTAGCTAATTGTAGTTTGCAAATGAGTTCAATCTCAATGTTGAAAACCCGCTCTTAGTGTCGCTGGAAGACTTTACTCCGAAGGAAGAGTTAATCTTGGAAATCAATGCAGAAAATATTGCCGATCAAAAAAATAATCAATAAATAGTAAAATTTGTTTTACACTTGTAGTCAAGTTTCTGTTTCAGTACTCGGTCGAACTCTACTTTATAACAATTAGAAGAAAATATTTAGAAACTGGATAATTTTATTGGTTTTGAAAAAACGATCGAAATTTCATCACATCAAAACAATCGTTTATAAAAACAGCGATTTACATCACATCCTGAATAATTTAAAATTTATAACACTTTAAAGCAAAAATAAATAAAGATTTATGTATGTATTTAATACGCTGTTGAAAGGAATGTCATTTTGTATAAAAAAAAAAGTATTAAAAACTTATTTGTATTAGCATTTTATAGAAAAAAAATACATGAAGAGAAATGTGCTCTCACTTTTCTATTTACTATTTGCCATATTTATTTTATCCATTTCCACATTGGAATTAAATGTAATACAATTCTCATTTAGAAACAAATCCTAAAGTACTTTTAAACACGTCATACCTAAGGGAACTTTTTTTATTGTGTACATTTGTGTAATAAAAATTATGTCGAATTCATTTTATTAAAAAATTCCAATATTTCGTCACACTTGTCGGCCAAATTAGGGGAAGATTATAGAGTTTTAAAAACAGTCTGAGAAGGTAATGGAACACAGGCATCTGAAAACACTGAGTCAGTTAAAGAATTGAAGAAAAATTTAACCTAACAAAAAAAAAAATACTTTCAAACTTATAATAAAATTATACATAATGTAAATTTGTGGGAAGCGCAATTAATTCTTGATTTTGTGTACTATGAATTATTATTTGAAATTTTAAAATACTAAATCAAAAAAAAATTACAAGTATGTGTATATTATGAATATATTATATATGTATGTATGATTGTATTTAAATGGCCTAAAGAACTATTTTATCATAGTAAGTTTGTTGTTAAAAAATCGTCATCCTCTTCTTCGATAACACTATACGATTGTTTGCCTGTGGATGCACTTTTCTTCTCCAAGTGTGTTAAGAAAAATTCCTCAACGGCATCAGTATTCCATTTAGTAATAGATAAGGTCTCCAAAACAGTATCATCTTTATCCAACAATTTCACAATAGGATCTAAACCTCGTACATATTTTATAGTTAAGTTGGGAAACTTAGCAGGCCGTTCACTTTTAATGAATGCCTGAATTTGGGGATATGCACGGAATTTGCAAGTGCATACCTCTAATATAGCTTTGGGATACCGGGTCTTAACGGCCGGTGCCTCATCTAAGGTACAACATTCACGGCAGTGAGATCTACAAAAAAATGCATAAATTAAAAAATTACCATTTGCATAACTAAATTTGTTAACACCTACTTTAAGATTTCTAAACCATAATCATCAAGTTTTTCACAACTGGAACAAAATAATGGTCCTTTGATGAAACCTAAATCACGACAATCTTTTGCCGTATATTCCCCAAAAGCATTGGTCTGCAAAGATAGAAATTAAGTTTCTTATTTGGTAGTTACTATTCCAAGCATAATTAGTACTTACCACAATTATTGTAAGTAACAGAAAAATAAGTTGTATCATTTTAATCTCAGATACCTAGCCTATGATTTTAATAAGATTCCCAGTTAATAACTTATTGACACGTCAAATTAGATGAAAATAAATCTCAATATTATAAATTATAAATATGTTCTAAACATATGTAAGTAATGAACACAACCCTTGGTGCTGCCTATAAAATTACCATTGTGTCAGTGCTACCATTGTAATATTATAAAATATTTAGCAGTGATGCAAAATGTGGTATATTTGGTAGATCAGCAAAAATGTTTTCTTCGTTGTCAGAACGTTTTCAGATCGTATCGAAAGCGCGGTCTGGCAACATGAAAATTCATTTAACAGTTTTCATAGGAATAGTGAGGAAATTGTTATAAAATTAAAGTTCTTTTAATTAAATTAATAAAATAACGAAAAGATATCAGTAGTGAATAAAGTGTTTTAAGCAAACCTACTATCGATTTAATTCCAAAAAGGAGCTTTAAAGCTATCACATATAAATATAAGTAGTAAGTGTGGATTTGTATATGTATATAACTATATTTTCTAAATGATACGTACATAAATTAGCAAGATTTTAGTATTAATTGCAATTATTTTAATAATGCAATTGAATTTAATAGGCACAAATGATGACAATACTTTTATCTTCTGTATTTAAAAAAAACCAGTGTAGGCATACTTTTTAGTTACCGTGAGATCTGCAGAGATAAATAATATTACTGCAATTAAAATTTAACAAAATATTAACCTACATACTTTGCAAAAAGTTCTGCCACTGGTACTGGTCGCTGTCTTATAAGCGAATATTCTGTAGTAGTAGATGCCATGACGTCGTGAACTCTTAAATGATCCTCTTGAATATTTGAATTCTGAGTATTTTGGGTAAGTTTTTTCGATGATATCGATTCTGATAGACGGTCTGTAAATTCGTGTATTGAAGAGTGCTCGTCAATATTTTGCTTTTCGTTATTTTTGTTAATATTGAATTCATTATGAGATTGCTTCGGATGCTGAACTTCTTGATGTGTTGTTAATAGTTGGGATTTTTGGATTTCTATAGGAGTAATTTTTTCCTTATAATGGGTTTGATGATTAGCACTGTGAAAATTGTTGTGTAGATTATCGTTTTGATTTAAGCTATCATTATGATTGGATTGTGGTTTGTTGAATCTCTCTGCAGTTATATGTTGAAAAGTCTCTGAAGACAACGAATGGGGTAAATTATTTATTTCTGAGACGTGGTAATTTTTTAGGTTCATCGCTTTATTATCTTCGTTAAATTCCGATTTAGAAAGTAAACTTGTGGATGATTCCCGTTTTTGTTGCTGGGTGATATTCCTGTTTTCTTGTGAAATTTGTGATGGAATTTCATATTTTTCTCGTTCGGCCATTTGGGGTTTATAATGATTTGCTTTATGAAATTCTTCGGTCTTTTCAAAGGAATCTTTTTTATCGGTGTCTTTTGGTGATTCTTCAGGGTGGTGACGTTTGGGAACTAAAGGTACTGGAATATCCCGTTTGCATTGCTGTGTGCTTGAATTTGGGTGTTTTAAAAGTAATGGTAGTGTTTGAGGTTTGTGGAAACCTTCTGCTGTAAAATGATTTTGAACCTGATCTGTTACCGTTTCGTTGGACAACTTATTATTTTTATAAGTTTCCTTATCATTTGCAGAATTTTCAACGTGTTGATGCTTACTGGCCAAGAGAAGTGGTATATCACGTTTTGCTTTATGATGTTCACGCTCATTGGGTAATACGGTAGGATAAAACGGTAACTTAATCGCTCTTTTAAATTTAGATATTTCACTGGGATCGGTAATCAATACAATTTTCTCTTCCGGTTTCACGCCAACAAAAAGGTCCGGATTCACCGGAGTAGGATATAGTAACTCGACCGTAGGAGCAGAACAAGCACATGCTACTAATGTAGCAATTATAATCTACATATTGGACGTATAAATGCATTTATATGACAGATTGTATACACTTTTAAGAGGAACATATTTCAACTTACATATAACTTCATTCTAGTTGGGGGTACAGTATATGCGGTTGGTCTTAAAATCTTTATTATACTAATTTAAACTTGATTAAGGAAAGTCTTTTTATAGACTTCAAGCTTAAAGCGATTTAAAAAATCGTTATTTATAATAAACTAATTCGTAAGATTGTGTTAATTGATACAACCAACATTGACTGCAATTTGTTTATACATATATGTATGTACGTTTGGTCGGATATAGTATCTTTAAATTTTACCAAAATAAGCGTACTCGTATCATACAAAATTGCTTTCGGGATCTTTAAAAAAAATATTTATTTTGAATCATCATTTCACACTTCATTGTTAACAAAAAATAACGAAAATTTATTTTGCTAAATATCAAATATCATATCTATTATGGTATTAAGAAATGCCATGAAATAAATTTTGTGTTGGCAAAGTTCCTTAGAAAGTGGTCATCAATAAAAATTTTCATTATTGCATATTTAGTAAATTTTTGTTATACAAATATAAAATATATAATTTTATAAGCTAATAAAAATGTAATTTGAAATTTCTTTACATTTTATATACATATGTATGTACATATAAAGATAACTAAAGACAATAAAATATAAACAGCAACATGAGAAATACTTACATTAAATATTGAGTTAAGGAATGTTTGACATAAACTTAATAATATTGGGTAACTTCGTTTATTATATAAAAATATTCAATGCCTTATTATAAATAAAAGCTAAAATATCTTAAGTATTTCACATTATATCACTTCTTATTGTATATCTTATTAAAGATGGAATTAATGCCTGTGCAGTTTAAGATGGTTACGCTTACATCGTGAAATATGTCCCATCAACTGGTATTTTAAGGCAAATTGAACTAAATTAATTTAATCTATTAAGATATTTCGGTATTAAAGAAAACGGAACTTTTGAATATCGGCACTGCTTGGTATTTTCCTTCTTTAAGATTGGTGCTAATTGTTAAAGACTCTTCTGTTGGAGATAATGAATTTAATTCTGAAACAGATTTCGTTTTCGTTAATAAAGGTTTTAGCAACAAATTTTTTAAAGTGTAGTTCGGAACATTTAATTCTGCTTCAGCTATTTCTATGGACTTTTCCACTGTATCGATATTATTATTAACTACTTCAACAAACTTTTCTAATTCATCAATTCGTTGCTTTAACTTCTCAAAATGTGACTCAAAACCTAGAATACCAATTACGTAGTTATCCATTACAATGTCAGTTTCACTTTTAACCTTCCATATATAAAAAAAAAAAAACATTAGAATAAATGTATTGTATGATGTTTTAACTAATCTACATTCACCAATACTGATTCCAGCTCATCCAGTCTCGTCAGCATATCATCAATGCCGATGCATATTGGATTAATCTAAAAACAAAACGATAATTTTGTATGCACACAGATTTTTTATAACGAGCCGACAACATACCTCTTTATCTAAACTAACACTTTGCAATAACTTACTGTAATCTTGGGCAGCTCCTTCTACCATTTTTTTCTGATATTTAAGACTAAGCTATAATATTTACTAATTAATATTTTAGTATATGTAGTATTTAATTCGATTTTGGTATTTATTAGTAAATATCAGCTGTTCAGCTGTGTTTATTTAGCACATCTTGTGCTCTATACTAAGTGTCTTTAGTTACACTATCCGTTTGCATATTTGAAATTCTTTTGTAGTTAAAAATAGATGTACATTGGAAAAACACAGATATGCTAATGCCCCACAAGCTAATGCGCTGTAGTTGTCGCAAGGCAAATTCGTCAATTCGCTTTGCAGCCGAACGTCAAATTTTTTGTATACATGTGTTTTGTTAAATATAACATAATCTAAAAAGACCGTATTAAATTAGTGTAATGTAAGTAAAATTTAAATTAATTATTACAAAAAGCAATTATTACGCATTGTTATTATAATAATAAATTTTTATAATTATTAAATTATTTACAACCACTTTTCTTAACTTTTTCACTAAAGTAAACAAACTTAGACGTTCGGCTTTAAAATACGTTACAATTCGTTGAATCAGCTGACGGGTGAATTAGCTAGTGGGCAAAGCAAATTTATTACCAGGTAAACTCACTAGCTAATTCGCCCGTCAGCTCATACAAGAATTAGTAACGTATTTTTGTGCCGAACGTCAAAGTTTGTTTACTTTTGTGCGAAAGTTTAGGGAAGTGTTGTAAATAATTTAATAATTATAATAATATAATACTATAATCATAATAATGCAACATATACTACTTTTTCTAATAATAATTTAGTTTTAACTCATATTACACTAATTTCACACGTTTTTGTAGGTTATATATATTTCACAAAACAAATGTATACAAAAAATTTGACGTTTGGACGAAAAGCGAATTGACGAATTCGCCTTGCGATAACCTTGAATTAATAAATCTTGCTAGTGAGTTTACCTGGTAATGAATTTGCCTTGGGAAAAAGAACTGCACTTACAGGTGTTTGTAGTTCGGAGCACATGCACAAAAATTTTAAATTTATTTGTTTTTGTTTGGTTTCTGGGCTTACACTACGCTCGAAGTGTTAAAACGAAGCAAAAAAAAAATTTTGGAGACCGGACAAGTTTACAGAATTTTTATTTGTTAAAAAATAAAAGCAAACGATAACTTTCATATAAACATATAAGTATGAGCAATTATAAAGGTATTGGAGGTGGTGGTTTTCCGTATAAATCTAATACGAATCGAGGTGGTGCATCTATGAATGCAGTCCCACCGCCCTCATCGCTTAACCATCGTGGATATCAAAAAGGTAGTACCCGGAGTTCTTCTAGTGTGTCAGGCACTTCGAAGTTTGGTTATTCGACATTAGAATCTATAAGCCAATTTTCCAACTCGCAAAATTACATTGGAAAACGTAAAGCGTGTACTGAAGACGACTATTTCGATGATGACGATGAGCAAGTACCACGGCAAGCATACATACCGGCACCTGGATCTCCAGGTTATCAAAAATTGGATAAGCAAAGTAGTGATTCAGATGACGATCCTCTTGACCAGTTTATGGCGGGCATCGAACAGCAGGTTGAAAAGGAAAAAGTGCGTAAAGATGGGGGTTCGTTGGCTTTAGTGGGAATTACTACTAGTCAAAGCAAGGGCGTAAGAGGTGATATAGATGAAGAAGATGATGAAGAGAGTTACTATCGTTATATGGAAGAAAATCCTCAAGCTGGATTGAGAGATGATGGTTCAGATGTTGAAATTGAATATGATGAAGATGGGAATCCCATAGCACCACCAAAAAATAAAAACATCGATCCACTTCCTCCTATATACCATTCCGAAATTGAATATGAGAGCTTTGAGAAAAACTTTTATACACCTCACGAAGACATTGCAAATTT
Organism: Dexiosoma caninum; assembly: GCA_963924685.1. Taxonomy (NCBI): domain Eukaryota; kingdom Metazoa; phylum Arthropoda; class Insecta; order Diptera; family Tachinidae; genus Dexiosoma; species Dexiosoma caninum. The sequence continues at coordinate 33,656,809 of OZ004729.1, read as the reverse complement.
GGATGAGGAAAAAGTTAGGGATTTACGGAAAACTCTAGGCGTAAAAGTTACAGGACCAGAGCCACCTAAACCAGTAACATCATTTGCACATTTTGGATTTGATGAACAGCTTATGAAAACAGTACGTAAAGCTGAATACACACAACCCACACCTATTCAAGCGCAAGCAATACCTGCTGCCATGGGTGGTCGTGATATCATTGGTATAGCGAAAACAGGTTCCGGTAAAACGGCTGCATTCATTTGGCCAATGCTGGTGCATATAATGGATCAACGAGTTCTTAAAGTAGAAGATGGACCAATAGGTTTAATTTTAGCTCCGACACGCGAATTATCGTTGCAAATTTACAACGAAGCTAAAAAATTTGGCAAAGTGTATAATATCAATGTTGTCTGTTGTTATGGTGGTGGATCCAAGTGGGAACAGAGTAAAGCTTTGGAGCAGGGTGCCGAAATTGTTGTCGCTACTCCGGGTCGTATGATTGATATGGTAAAAATGAAGGCTACCAATTTAAGGAGAGTAACGTTCCTAGTTCTTGACGAAGCCGATCGAATGTTCCATATGGGTTTCGAACCACAGGTAAAATGTATTCGGATGTTGTATACAGAAATATTGTAAAGTTATATGCATTATGCACATATAATAATTTCAGGTACGTTCAATTTGCAACCATGTCAGACCCGATCGCCAAACTCTGCTTTTTTCGGCAACTTTTAAGAAACGCATAGAACGTCTTGCTCGTGATGTCTTGACAGATCCTGTACGAATTGTTCAGGGCGATCTCAATGAGGCTAACCAAGACATCACCCAATACGTATATGTTTTTCCAAATCCAATGCAAAAATGGAATTGGCTTCTTCTGAATTTAGTGCGCTTTCTTTCTGAAGGCAGTGTTTTAATTTTTGTCACAAAAAAAGCTGATGCCGAATCTGTAGCAAACAATTTAATGGTCAAAGAATACAATTGTCTCTTGCTGCATGGCGATATGGAACAGGCGGACCGTAACAAAGTTATTACACAGTTTAAAAAGAAGGAATGCGATATTTTGGTCGCCACAGATGTTGCAGCTCGTGGTTTAGATATACCTCACATAAAGAATGTTATAAATTATGACATTGCAAGAGATATTGATACACATACTCATCGTATTGGTCGTACCGGCAGAGCTGGAGAAAAGGGCACAGCTTACACTCTTGTGACAGAAAAAGATAAAGAATTTGCGGGGCATTTAGTACGTAATTTGGAAGGCGCAGATCAACAAGTGCCTGAAGATTTGATGGAGTTGGCAATGAAGAGTTCTTGGTTTCGCAGCTCACGTTTCAAACAGGGCAAAGGGAAGAAGCCCACTGGTAACCACACTGGTCTTGGCTATCGTGAACGATTTGGTTCATCTTCAAATGATACAAGTTCGAGCAGTAGCTTTACATCGACTAGCAAATCTTTATCATCTGTTGGTCCGGCCACAGATCGTTATGCAGCAATGCGAGAAGCCTTTCGTTCACAGTATCAATCCCAATTTAAGCCCTCAACAGACAGAACATGGGAAGAAACAGTTCCTGAAACAGGTGTATTTACTGCTCCTCCTCCACCTCCTCCACCATCCATCAATACCATTGATAATGCTCAAGGAGAAAAACGTAAAGCTAAGAAAAGTCGTTGGAATTAAGTTAAAGAAGGATTTTGTCGTGTAATATTTTCGAATGGAAAATATTCAATATTCAAATTAAGGACTAGTGTTTAAATTAATTAAAAAACATTTTTATTATATTTCTTGCTGTAAGTCTTACTTTCTTATCAATAATGCTATAATAAAATCCCTGTTCTGTCATTCATTTAAAAAATTTTTAGTTTTGTTGCTGTTTGACAAACATTTCGAATTAATATGAGACTGTGCACAATCAAATATTTTTTCAAACGATTTTGCACATTTATATTTCTCGAATAATATTGCGTATTTAAATGAAAGAAAAGTTTTTAATAAAGTATGAAATTTTATATTCTCTCGTAGTTTGAGGGTTGCCTGTGCCATGTTTCTGGATTCCGGTTTTCTCATAAAATTCGTTGGCTAAATGACTGAGGTACTTCGGCGGTGCTTGACTTGATCCTAGTGGATCAAGACTTGTTTAAAAGCTGATGACTGGCTAGCTGGTCATCAAGTCGGAGAGCACTTTGTGTCGACCGCGAAAGGTTGGAGTTCGTGGACCGATTATTGGTTTCGATTCCTGCTGGTTGTGGTTACTACTTAAATAAGTCACGTGAGGAAAATGTCTATGTACTGCTGCCATTCAACAATAGTCACCGGAGGGTGTTCGGTCGATGCAGTGGTAGAAATCCCCAGGGGTCTTTTAGCTTAAGATAGACTTAGGCGTGCACCTTGCACTTATGGACCGTACCTTAAGCTCTGTGATGTAACGCAGGATAAGACAGCCCAAATCACATTAGCAAGGTGTTTATCATAGACAGTGATAACTATGATGAGGATTGCAACTTCTATGTACTGGGTACGACACCAGGTGGTGAACGTCATAAAATTCACCCGGTGTTAAGAGCACCGGACAGACAAAATCTGCCACACTTGACGTTTGAAGATTTAAATCGAATGTCCATAAGCAATAATACCTCTAACCTCTCACTCAAACTTCATTTCATAGTTTCACCACAATGTATTTCATATATAGGGATCGTCCCGTACATGCCGGTCGAAGATAGAAAAAAACCCAATCGGTGCACTTACTCGTACTATAGCCGTCGTACCACAAAACACCCGTCGAACTGTCTCAAAACTCTTCATGACGGCGTGGAATAGATACTAGAACTGATCTAGACTACATATGTATATTCTTCTACACATCCCTTTTCACCTACGTAGTAGTTTAATACAACTAAAAGCTGTCGGAAGCAATATATTACATATTTAGGATTAAATGCTGCCCAAATGCACTAAACTAAGTGAATGACTGTATATAACAGTATAAATGGTTAAAAAATTAATTCTTGTGCTCTCCGACACTTTATAATTTAAATTTGTAGTGTGAATGGAAAATCATTTTTTTTTGTTTGCTTTAGTACAGGGACGTTCAAAACCGTGAAAAATGAAAACTAGCTTGCAGAGAGCTGCCCAGATACATAAGGTCTAACATTTTTTTTTTTTTATCTAGGACCAGCACTAAGGAGATGACTCCTACACATGCGAAGCATTGTGCTGGGAACTATAGGAAAGGGATAGTAGGAGAAACGACAGGAGCTGAAGCTTAATTAATTATTTTGCAGCTCTGCTTTCGCACGTTCTTTAGTTTTTTTATACTCGTAGCAGTGCTGAAGAGCTTCGGTTTAGTAGCCATTTTTATTATTATTTTACTTCGCCGGTGCTACACAATACCGACGAAGGAGGGCGTTCTGATGTGATTGTGGATTGCTATCAGCTGATAAATTATGTGCTCATTTTTTTATACAATATTTGAAACTTTCAAACAAATAATTATATATTTTTTGAAAAGACATTAAAAACATTATCATTTCCTTATTATAATTATTAACTTCCTGTTTATATAAGCCGAGTGAAAATAATCGTTCGGCCATTTATATTGAAAACAAAAAGAATTTGAGTTTCTTATTATTGTTTTCAATATGAATGGCCGAACGAGTATTTTTACTGGCATTCTATGAACAGGCAGTAAAAAATTGTTTTTAAAAAAATATTTTAACTCTGTGTGGAATGGAAAATAGTAGCTGCATTGGTTTACCCCAAAATTAGTGCAACTTTGTGCAAATTTGCAAAAATTTCTACTGAAAACCATTCGTTTACACAGAAATTTACAAAAGAGAACACCATTTGAGAGAGTAAAATGACAATTCTTCTCTGAGGGTTTGCAAATTTTTACTGAAAGAATTTTTGCCAGTAGAATCCACTGGAAGAGAAAAACATATGATTAAAAAATAAATAAGCAAAATTAAGCAAACAAAAGTTTAAATTTTTCATAAAATTATTTACCAAAGGGAAGAGCTGAATTAAAAGTGTAACAAAAACTAAAAATAATAGTTTTGAGCGTGAAAAAAATTAAAGATAACCATAAGAAATACATTTTCTCTTTTTTATCATCAATAGCTAAACTTCTTATAATTGTTTTATTTACATTAATTTCTTAGAGACGTAAAGCTAGTATACATATATTTGAATACTCATTACAGAATAATATTTAGGGTACAGAATACCAAAAATTTAGTATTGATGTATTTTCTCATGACATTTAAACAGAAACAAATTAAACAAATCAATCAGCAAATTAAAAAGTTTTAAACCTAATGCATTACTTCTATATAAATACATTTTTCTACGAATTTATGATTACAACAACGAATTATATCAAATACCAATAACTTGTATATATTGGGCAGTCAACACAACTCATATTTTTACAACAGTAAGATTTTTAGTTCTCAGCTGTTTTGAATAATCTGCAAATTTTGGCAATTTTTCCCATTCGTTTATTTTTTTGTGTTAGAGACATTATTGAGAGTAATTTGTTTAAATTAAACAAAATTTACTCAACTACAGGATTTCACTGGGAAAGTAAACAAATGGATCTAGTGCAAAACATACACAATTAGAAATCCAATCAATAGTAGTGCGAAGTGATTAAAAAGCTTCAAATAAATTGTTTGTGGAAAACATAAAATACACTGGACAGCAGCAGAAGCATTGCTTACCATAAGGTACCTGTCGTATGCCATTTTGATTATTTTATATTTTAAAGGAATTATAAACAAACCACTATGACTCTGTATTCGTCTCTGACTTAGTGAAATACAGTAAGAATGTGTGTGATTCTGTTTACGTTTTAACAGAAAAATTTTTTTAATTCGCTTTGTTATTCAATTTGGAACGAAACGCGCATGGTTGCTGGAAAAAAATTCCTGATAAAAACTAACCATCAACCACTTCAAGTATTTTCGTCGTTATCTAGTGGACGACTGAAAGAAAGAGCATAAGAATTCGTGTAAATTTATTTGGTACAATTGTGCTATGCGGCGGGCATCACTGCTTTACCATCACAATGCTTCTTACCATGCGCTTTACTTTCAATTAAACTCTTGTTAATTTGAAAATTCGATTATTCAAACTTTTTCGCTGTTCCCTAGAATTACAAATTATCGATAGTCGACTGTACATATTAAAACTCATAATTTGCACTTATAAGAAGGAAATGATTTGGCGGCTCCTCTAGCATTAGACTATAATTGATGATCAGGCTAATAATGCGTCATAAAAAAAGTAATTTTAAGAAAAATAAGTGAAATCAATGGAGAGTTTTTTTTAATCATCCAGTTACATATTTTTGTTTTTGTTATTTATTGAACCAACGAAAAAAAGGTCTCTTCTGTTTTGTTTAAAACAATGTTTTATTTTGCATTTCATTGCAATTAAATGCATTCTATGAGAACCATAAACTTTGATACTAACACGATAGTATCGTCCATTATCGATGGTTTTTCTAACTTCTATATTCTAGAATCGATATACATATTGATAGATTTCTACAAACTATCGAAAATGCTTGTGTAGTGACAATATCGATAGTTTTCAACCTCTACACGTTGAGTTATGTTACTTACTTTTGGACGCATCAGCGTTGGCTCAAGTAACAATTATACATTTTATATAATTATTTTTATTTTCGTTTATTTTATTTATATAATTCATAATAATTAAATTATGTTTTTGTTTTTTGTTTTTTAATTTTTTCCTTTAGTTAATATAATTCCTTTTGTTTACATTCAAATATTTTTTATTTAAATTTGATATTTACACCAAATTACTTTTGCTTTATTTGGGAGAGGTGAGGATTGATTCGAATCTTATGTATGTATGTGTATATGTAGGGGTGTGTGTTTGTGTTTTTAAGTTGAATGTCAAATTTTATTTAATAAAATCACATTTATGCACTTTTATTTGTTTACACAAGCGAAATATTTAGAACTACATAGTATATACACATGTATTTACATATGTATGTATATAGTATATTCATATATTTTTACATAATGAAACCACTACTTTTTATGTTAATATGTATATTATAATATAAATAATTGTTTAATCTAAAATTTTGTTTATTTTTATAGTTACATTGAAAAAAAGTCTACTTTAGAAGCTAAAGATAAGATTTATTTAACTACCATTTTTTTGTTTTTAAATTAAATTGAATTTTTCCTCTTTTTGTTAAATTTAAATTGAGTTGTTTTAATTACACCATCACTTGTTCTTTATTTAATTATTTTTAATGGAAAGGAGAGTGGACTTGAAAAACGTATTGACTTTTGATTTTGAGAACTATGCGTGGGTGGATCTTTTGTTTTTTCTTCGTAAGGGGGATTGATTGATTGATGATAAAAAATTGGTCCTTGGTTTTATTTGGTTGTTAATAAAAAATAAGCAAATCATTTAAAATTGAATTTGATATTATGTTAATGTTTTTCTTCTCTTTTTTTTTTGTATGAAAACAAAGCTTTTTAAAAAGCTGATTTTGTACTTGAATTAAATTTGGATTTCTTCTCTTTCGTTTATTTTGATTTTATGGATTATTTTATTGAATGAAAAGAAATAAAAAAATTTAAAATAAAAAATAAAATACTCCGGTTTTGTTGCTTTTTTCTTTTAATACATTTGTTTATTTTTTATAATTTGTGTACATTTTTTATAATATATATTTTTTTATTTATATTTTAATCAAATTATTTTTTTTATATACAACTTATTGATGAAATTATTTTTACTCTTAAATACTTAAATTATGTTGTTTTGCATAATTGTTGAATATATTTTTTAATTAAAAATTACAACTTATAAAACTATTTATTTAATTATAAGCATAATTGGGTTTTTTTTTTGTTTAATATAATTTTAGTTTTAAGAATATGTTTAATTATTCTTTAATTATTTAAAATTATTTAACAATTTTTGTAATTTTTTTATGTATTTGTAGTTATATTATTTTTTTTTTTGTTATAAAAATTTAATACTTTGTACAAGTTTGTAAAGAAAACATTTTGAATAAATAAATGTTTTTAAGCCAGGAATAATTTGCCAGTTCTGGAACGTATATATGTATGTCCTTACATTATTGAGTGTTCGCTCGTAACAGTCTTGGAATTAGTAGTGGACTTGCCATCACTTCTATCTGCTCTTTTCTCTACAATTTATTAAATCATAGTTTACTGCGATATACATATTTCAGGGAAAAAGTAATATTTTTATAACGCTTTACTCAGCCTTATTCCAGTTGTCGACGAAGACATCAAAACATTGGCATGATATTTGGGGCAGCATGCAATTAATTTAATTTCTTTTATTTATCTTTTAAGTGTTGTAAATTTTGTTTTCTAAAAATCCTTCCAAGTTATCAGCTTATCGAAGTCTCTTTTCCAAATTCTCAAATCATTTTTATCGTTCTAAACTAGACCTCTCAATATTTGATACATAGTAATGTCTATACATATGTACATACATATTTTTTTCAAAAGTGAATATTAATTTCTACTCGTTTAATTTTTGCTTCAAAACAATGAGTCTTACGATAGAGCCACAGACTTTTATTATAAAACCGCAAAGCAAAATTGTTCTGACCTTTAAAATTATGTATATTTGCTAAACAATAAATAATCTACTTTAAAGTTTAGTGACACTCATGGGAGTTTTAAAATAATATTTTGCGGTAATTCCAGAACCGGCCGTGGAACTATTTAATTAATCCCGATTATACATTAAAACTAAATATTAAAAAGCAATTTTTTCACCACATATAAAATTTTTTATAAAAACTTAATTGAAATTTTGCAAAATATAACAAACAACAGAAGAGAATATAAATTACAATTTTTTTTCTTTTTTGTTAATTTATATTTTAGTTTTGTTAATAAATATAATTCTGTTACATTTTAAGTTTATCTGTTTAAAGTTTTAATTTTTAAAATCACATTTCATTGTTTTCAAATCGTTTATTATTTAAATTGTTTTTTGTAGATACGTAAGTTTTTAATTTTTTTTTTTCTTTTTAATTAATTCGTCAGCTAAAACGCCAAACATTCTGACAGTAAAATATAAAACAAACGCATTCCCATAAGGAAACACGATATAAAGTCAAAATTAAAAAAGAATTTTTTATGCTGTTAGTTCGTTTTACGTTTTAGCCCACAATATGTCCATATTTGAATTTGAGAGCTGCTTTTTTCACAAAATTTCAATTATTCATATTTCTGTTAGTTTAAAAATGATTAAACATCATACGTTTCTTAATTATGTTTTTAATTTAGTAATACTATTTACAGTGTATAAAGTGTAGATTGTTTTCGGGTTTGATAAATTTGTCTAAATATTGTATTTTGTTGTCCTTTTTGCAATTTTTTCCATAAATATTTCTTTGACAAAGATTTTTTGTTTAATTGCTGGAGTAAATGTTACTATTTACAATGGGTATGTTCATTTGAAAATTGTGGGCAAAAATGTTTAGCTTTAAAATTGCTTACTTTAATGTTGAGATTGGCTAAAATTTTTAATTTTCCAACATGCTTTTACAGTTATTATTTATTTTCAATGAACACACACAAGTTAATAATTAGTTTTTTAGTCAAATAAGGAGGCCAAAATGTCTTCATTGTTGTTGTTATTGCTAGAGCCGCTAGAAGGTGGTGTATTCAAATCCGGCTGGGGATCTAAATAAGATAAAATTTCTAATGGATCAACATCCGAGAGAAGCTGTAATGATTTATAAAAGAATACAAATATATATACATATATAATTTGCAAAATTATTGTATTTACAAAGCAAGGCTTACATTCAAATCATTGGCGGCATCAGCATGATTTATATTTGAAGGATCGTAATTATTAAGTTCGGCATTTAAATCGCCCTCATTGAGATTCACTAGATCGGACGACTGTGAATTTATTAACGAGTTTATAATTTGTTCCTGTTGTGACTGTTGTTGTGTTTGCTGTTGCTGCTGACCATCTTGTTGTTGACTATTGGTTCCATTTGCCATGCGATTATTAGGAGTACCCGGTGTTTGTGGTGAATTATGGTTACTAGAATTATTGCCGCCATTTGATGTGGCATTCAAGGGCTCATTATGAGCCGAGCTAACTGAGGGTGGACCACCTGGTGTCATGGGATGACTGGCACCGCCAGGTGTATGTGGTGTATGCGGGGTATGGGGCATCTAAAATAATAAATGTTTGTAAATTAATTTTATAAAACCTTTTTGAATTTATCCCCCCTTCCTACAAATGTGCATGATAACTTCTTTCGAATACATTGTAAACAAAAACAACGTTTTTTTATTCTTTTCAATATAATTGTATAAACGTCCAGCTCTTATTCGCAATTAGAGAAGTAGGCAGTTAATTGAGAGATCTTTAAAACATGTTAAGAGAAGTTCAATTGGAAAATAATATGAAACATAAAACATTTGTTTGCGAAATAAAATCCAATAATAATATATATGTATATAATGTATAACATTTGTAATTTATTTTATTTATATTTCAATTATAGTAGAGAATGGATTCTTGAAGTATGCAAATTTTTAATAACGACTGTATATTTTCCATTCATATTAAAATATTCCCACACTTTTGGAATGCGGCTCTTGTTGAACAAAAAAAAATTATTCAACACTATGGGTTTTTTTATAAATGTTTTTTTCTATAAATACAGAATTTTACATAATTTCTTTTATGCTTCCAATTGCCAAAGTAAAAGGATTATGAATTTTTTGACTATTGAGGTTTTTTCGTTCGTAAATGCAAATAATTAAATGAGCATCATTAAGCAGTGCAGTGATGCATTTACCAAGAGGCCGTAAATTTTTGTTCTGTGAATTAACTGCTTTATTAATTTTTGATTTATAAGATTAATTTTGTATGGGAATCTGTTCTGCAAATATTTTTTTAAACTAATAAATTCATTATAATATGACAAGCATAATTATAATTTCGGTATTACCTGATCATTAAGGGATTTCTCCATTGCATTTAGTTGATCTAGAGGTTCATTTAAATGTGTCATAGAATTGCTTTGATGGGCAGAGTCCTGCTGTTGTTGCTGCATATCAGCAGGAGTTTGCTGATTATTAAAATTGTCAAAACTGCCCCGGTTACCTACACTATAATATGCAAGGCAAAAAAAAAAATTATAAAAAAATAGTAACATCCACTTCGAATACACGTACGTACCTATTATTGCCACTTTGATTTCCATTGCTTCCACCCATCATGTTGCCATTGGCAATGGAATTCATGTCATGACAATTGTAAGGGCTCATTGCTTGTGAATTATCCCATGTGGGTAGTTGCGTTGAACCAGGTGACATAACTTTTGTAATGTCATCACTGAAATTTTCCTGCTTTATGGTCGGTATGTTCATGTTATTAACATTGTTATTATTATTGGCATTTCCAACACTAGAACCCACTGACTGATGTGGAGCTGGTGGACCACCAGCTACACCTCCGTTGCCAGCATTACCGTTTGGACTACCTTGCAAGTTACCCTGTACTGCGCGCCAATTGGCTGAGGAATCAATGACCACTTCTTCTACATCCGTATTGCTCAGTGTATTCAAAATGGCCCAGTAATACTGATCTATTTCTAGGCTTTCGGTTAGAGCAGGTTTACTACAATCCGGACAACGCCACGTTCCTCGCTCACAGTTCATCATAAGGTAGCCCTCCAGATCGAAGCACTGGACATGTTTGCATTCAAGACCACGGGCAGGCAAGCGTATTCGCGTTTTCATTATCGGACATTTCAATGAGATCTTTTCACATTTATTGTGATCAATAAGATTGTTGCCATTACTGGGGCCCTCTGAATTTTGTGGATTTGCAAAGTAACGCTTTATCTTCGCCACACTATGATCCAAAGGTAGCAGATTACGTTTGTGTAAACTTTGCATAACTTGCCGCACAGATGGTCGATGGACTAGTTGTAAAACGAATAAGTGCGACTAAAATGAAATTTTTTTTAAATAAATTACGTGCTGAGTTGCCATTAATGAAGTACTTACACAACAGCAGGAACTAGCAGTTAACTGTAACGTATTGCGTCCCAGTTGGCAAACAGATTTTAAATATAGCGGCCTCAAAGCTTGACCGGTTTTTTCGGAACGTTCTATATTAAGTGGGGTTGCATTTGCCGATACAGTAACCGTATGTGGCCAATTGGTATTCATTTGTCTATCGTCTTGATGAAAGCATTTCAACTGTAGTTCCAAATCGGATCTGCAATAATTCATTAAATTTAAAATTATAAATGCAGACTTTCTATATAAAACAGTGGCATAAATGAGAAAAGAGAGGAGCGAAATCTGATATACTCGTAGATTCTGAAACTTACCGACACATGAGGGTATTGTAAACATTTTGCTTAAGTTGGAATACATGATTGCTAACGGAAAGATTGTGTAATAAACGGAAAGGGTTAAGTATAATGCCATCACGTACTGGGAATGTCAGTCTCATTTCTTCGCCTGCAGAGAATATAAAAGAAATGCATATTTTAAGTCTATTAATCGGAATTGTTCAACTACTTACAATTATCCATTTGAGGTTTAATATCGGGATTTGGACTAACATACGGTACACTGCAGGCGGGTGTTAATGGAGGGGTTGGATTTCCAGGAACTGGACTATGTTGATAGTTTTGTTGAAAACTAAAAAATATTTTTAAGAATTTCACATTTTCAAATATTAAACGCCTGGTGAGTCAACTTACCCTTGATTTTGATAAGGATTAGCAGTACTCGAAGCAGAGCCGGGACCAGCCGGACACATACCACCAGCAGAACTTCCACCATTCATTCCCATGCCAGGTTGAGAGCCAGGATAAAATTGCCCCTGTTGAGAATGATGTGAACTGGGACCGTAACCGCCACCACCAAAACGTTGCATAGAGCTCATACACCCACCAGGACCAAGTCCACCGGGGCCCATGCCGCCGGGACCAATGCCACCGTGACCCATGCTACCAGGTCCCATACCACCAGGTCCCATACCAGCAGGTCCCATACTACCAGGACCCATGCCACCATGACCCATGCTACCGGGTCCTATGCCACCAGGACCCATTCCTCCCGGACCCATACCACTCATACTACCACAGTTTCCGGGTCTACCGTACCCTGCCATAGGGCCTGCACGCCCATATCCAGCTTGCATTGGCAAAGGTACACCATTATTCGTTTGTGGATGCATTTGTCCAGCACTATATGGCATACCACCGCCCTGTTGTTGAGGAACATTTTGAGAAGTCATGGGATACATGCCACCTCGTTTTTGTGCCGCATGCATTTGGGGATTGGGATAAGGTGCCATGCGTCTTTGATTATAACCACCATTGGCCATACCTTGCATTTTTGCCATTGGATTCATGGCACTCATTTGCTGCTGTTGCTGATGCAATGCCATGTTGCCAGACGAACCACCAGGGCCCATGCCACTAACAGCTTGCATGCCACCCATGCCATTCATGGACATATTTTGCATTTGACTCATGCTAGACATCTGAAATAAAATAGAAATTCTATTTAAAATCTATAAACTTATGTTCATAAAAATCCATTTCATAATCAAAATATTTGCACTTGGCTACCCTATACCGATGCATTGTATAATACTACGCAGGTTTTTTTTTCATGTAACATAAATAAAATGACACTGAAATGTAAACCACACATCCATACATATTTGAAGACAACAAAGAAACACGTACTTGTTGTACATATTTACATCCACTATATGTACATACGTACGAGTATATACATACATACATGCATAAGTATGCAAATACTAATTAATGGTTTATCCAAGTGCATATGTATGTGCAGTAAAAAACGGATTCATGATTGCATTATGCAAAACAATCAAAGGTATGCACGATAGTATATATTAACATACATATATGTATGTACTTGCAAACATTCATATGAATGTGTGTAAATATATACATAATGCATACCCAACAAACATAAAATTAAACATTTCAATTCTTATTTTCAATTTTTGGTGGAAAATTGTGGCATTCGATATCGATCGATTTCTAAAAAAATTTTATTATAAATTTATTGAAATTTCATTCTATATCGAATGCAGTAATTTACCCCTCCCCTTGCATTTGAATCAATTTTTTAATTTTAAATATGTTTGTGATTTGGTATTACACTATTCGAGGGTATAAAATGAAATAATTTTATAACGAAAAATATGTGTGAAAAATTAAATACTGGGAAATGTTGTAAATGACGTAAAAAAATGATATTTTTTTTTTATTGCTAAAAATTCAACAATACGAAGTTGACTCAGAAATGTCAAATAAGGTTCAAGAATTAACGTGCATACTTCTATTTTCGAAATATAAAGTACTTTTCGTCTTAATTGGAATATTCTATATATACAGGGTGCCCCAAAATGAAGGAAGCGGTTTGAGTTCAAAGAGCCATTGTGTCTTGCGAATGGTTTTCCACGGATGACATTAAAAAAATTTTCCAGCAATGACCGTTGTTACTATTGCAGCATGTTTTTCCGTTCTGTTAGTGTTTGTCAGTCTGATTTACTATTTTGTCTTTGATTTATTTTGTTTATTAGTAACTATCACATGTAATTTTGATTGCCTGTATGTTATCGATCATTAGCCTATTTAAAACTGTAAGATTTTAAGTAATTGCAAACCTGGATTTTGTTCAAAACATTCGCAGTTGCTCTTGTGCGACCCACATTAATTTGATTCTTCCCATCAATAGATTATCCCAACACCTTCGCCAATCTCACAATTGCTGGCGGAGAAAGTGCTTCACGATAATTAAAAAAATGCTTTAGTTTTGCGGACTGTGAACGCGAAATTTTCATTTGTAGTGAATTTTAATAATTTCAATGCGTTGTTCTAGTTTTCTTAATGGCGGGCTAATCTTAACGTTTTATTCGAAGAACGGTTTCATAAAACTTTTGGTTACGTTTTTCTCATTTGGTTACTATTTTTCAACATATTGGTTATAAATATTATTTGGTTGTGGCAACACTTTTGAATTCCTTGAAAGTTGGTTGCAAGTGCCGATAGTGGAAGTGTGAAAAAAAGTAAAAGTAAAAATGTTTGAGTGTATAGAGTTTTTCGAACTTGTACTCGCCCGTGTAAACGCAATGTCAGGCCAGCTAATTATCAGCTCGTACTTCAGTTGTTGCGTTGTCCGCCCGCAAGAAAAAAACAGTTAATTGTAAGACAAAAACTTACCAAAGACCCATTGCAATTTACAACTCTCAGTTGTGGGTTGTCATGTGTCGTAATTGAGCTTTAATTTTTACTATATTGCACACCGTGTGATTAAGTAGTCACGACACCTGCTCACGCTAAACTTGAGCAAATATTTTTAATATTCAGAAATGTCAAAAGTTTTTAAAACTCTTTCTTAATTTGTGATGCAGTTTGCTGGTCTCTTTGTAGGGCATTTATAAATTAGTGTCTACTTGTGCATAACAGCAACTAAACTTGACATGTGGCAAATAATTGTTTCTGTTGTTATTGAAAAATATAAAAATTGTAAATTGTAAATGCATCTACAAGTACTTGTACGCTGAAACAAATGCAGGCAATTTTTAAATACAGATTTGTATTTAAACGTTTGGATGTGTGCATGTCTTTATTAATTTATAAGAGAACACACACACACTCGCACAAACACATGCAAAAGTTCGTAAAATATAAATTTTAAAAGGCAACCAGCCAGCAACATGCGATAGTAGCAATATTAATACGAGTTTGCTTGTATGCAGGTACATTTATAAATAAATATTTAAAAAAGTTTTTTTTAATACATATTTGGTTGATTTTATTTAAAGCAGATGCGTTACGAGATATTGAAAATAAGAGGGTCTCTTTAAAATAAGATTTCAATTGACAAAATACGAATTTACTAATACGGAATTGTAAATTTTTTGCCAGCAAACTTCAGCAAAATCTAGCCAAATTTAATGACACGTTGTCACATTCAATGAAGTTCAAACTGCTCAGCTTTCACAGATATAATTTTGAAATAAGTGCATATGGATACATGTACAGACATATGTACATACATACATACATATGTACATAGGTGTGTGTATAATTGTATGCATATTTAGTAACTTGAATCAATTTGAAACGGCGCTTCTGTTACAATTTTATTTCGAGGAGCATTTTAGTTTTTATTTTTCGCTTTTGTTTAAACAATTTGCAAACGACAATGTGGTGTTGTTATTAGCGAATATATTTTTTTATAGACAATTTGCCAGATAAAGCTTTCAATATTTTGTTGATATTTTTTTCTTAATTTTTTTATTTTTATTTGTGTTTTCAGTGAAGGGCCATTGTTGTTGTTTTATAATATTATTTCGTTTAAACTGTGTCTGTTTATTAAATAGTTTGTTTTTTCTTGTTTTTCTTATTTAAATTTTCGTATATCGGAGATTATACAAGGCAATCGACCTCGTAGCAATTTATAATAAAAACAAATTATTTTCACAAAATTTTCCTATTACACTTGTCGTATTGATTGGAAATATTTTATTGAAAATTTACGTGTTTATAATCCGTACTATTTCTAAAGGGCACCATTATTACTAAGTGTATTCGCTTAAAAAGAAAGAGTCTTTAAAAACCTTAGAGAGTAACAAAAAATGCGTACACTTTCCAAAAGGAAATTTTTAAAGATATTCCTGATTTTCCTTCTAAAGGTTACGCATGAAAATTTCATTTTTAAATGGCACGGTTTAAATGAACATATTTTTCTTATAATATATTTTTCGAAACCAGTACGTTTATTTCGTTGCATTAAAGTGAAAAAATTAATTTTATCAAGAGCACTGCATAACACTCTTGTCGTTTGTGTATTAGCGATTTCTATTTCTAAAATGCAGTGCCCTTTTCACTTTATTTATTTACAGCCTGTTAAAAGAAGCCGAATGAAAATAATCGTTCGCCTTTTATATTGAAAACAATAATAAAAAAAACTCAAATTGTTTTTGTTTTCAATATAAATGGCAAACGCTTATTTTCACCTAGGCTTCTATGAACAGGCAATTAATATGTTTGCACTTTATTTTATTTGGAGTAGTACTCAGGAGATGACCCATACACATTCGATGCATTGTGCTGGAACTAGGGGAAAGGGACAATGAGAGAGATGACAGCTGGTGAAGCTTCCCTATCATAGAACTTTGCTTTTGTTTTTATAGCCGTGACTCTGATGTCAATGGAGACGTATTCAATTTTGAAGCTTTGGTTTACTGGACATTTATAGTCATTATTTTACTTAGGTCGTGCTACGCAATGTCGTCAAAGGAGGGCGCTCTGATGTGCATGTGGATTGGTATCACTGCAACAGTCTATTGCTCCGTTTGCGTTTGTTTGTTTGAATTGTAATAATTCATTGTGGAAATAATGAAGAAGAATAATAAAATAACGAAACCTCTATGATTGCACAAATTAGTTTCGTGTAGTGCAAATGAGAACATTATGTTTGTCAAACCGCTAGTGTAGTCTATTTGGCTTTGAACCAAACCATTTTGATATTCGTCAATATTACACAGAGCGTATATGTGTGACTATTTTTTGCAAACAAACGCAGACAAAGACAAATATTGAAGCTGAATATTGATGCGTGTAGCATCCACTTTATTCTGTGTCAAATGTAGCCAGAATTGCCGTAGAAAATTATGAAAAACAGAGTTGCATTACCAAGAGCTAGTGGTTTCTAACCTGTTTATCTCATAAACAAACTACAAACGTGTTTGTGAATTGTATGGATAAATAAATTTCTGAAACTAGTTTATTGATTCATTTCCCCATGTCTAATATAAGTGACAAAAAATTATTTTTATGTAAATTATAAATTTAATTTTTTTTTTTTTTTGTTTTATTGATTTTTTTCCAACGCTTCCAATGCCTTTAAATGTCAGTAATAGTATATTGATTTATTTTTTTGTTTTTTCGGCTGAGATTTTGTTGAATGTGTCATTATTGATTCTAATAATTATTGGTGTGGTACAAGTATGTCATTATGCAAGTAATTTATACAGCATATTGCAACATGTAGCAAATTTATAAATAAAAAATGAAACACATCAAAATATTCAGAAACACTTTTTTGCTCAAAGTTAAAGCATGAAGTCATCTTTTGTTTTTAGATGCGAAAGCAACAAAAAAAAGTACGTTACAGCAAAGTAAATCTAATGAAATCACAAAAAACAAAAGAAATATTCTTTCTGGCATTTATTTGCCAAAGCAACACCTTTTAAGTGTGATCAAGAATAAGTGATAATTTTTGTATTAATTATAAATAATTTTAAATAAACATTACAAAAGATATTAAAAATAATAATCAATGTTTACTTCAAACGGCAGTATATGGTGACACATTATTAAAACACAAGCGTTTGTATGCATCAAGGACGTAACAATTTAAAAAATAAATAAATAATAATTAATTTTAGTTTAAAATTATTACTATTGCAATAAACCCTTTCAAATCAATGTTTTAAATAAATTATTTTCGTTCTTTCCTTGTTGTCTTGTTTAAATAAATGCAAGAAAACATTGTGACATTTTTATGTTGTTTGTGTTTCTTTTTTAAGTATAAAAATAATAAAATTAAATTGGTACTCACTTGATGATGCCTCGCAGACGCCGTTGTTGGTCCTCCAATGCCATTACTATAACCAGTCATGCCATTCATTTGACCAGCTGCATTCATTGAACCAATACCACTGCCATTTCCGCCACCCATTTGATTCATTTGCATATTGGCTGGACTTGCACCAACACCACTACCGCTATTACCACCCGACATGGGGCCCATGGCCGCTGGATTCATACCAATGCCGCCAGGACCGCTACCATTCATATATTGATGCGTGTGTTGTGACTGTGCTGATGTACTCATCATGCCATTATTGGCTCCATGGTGCATACCACCCATCTGCAAAGGGATAATAAAGAATGAAAAAGGAGAAAAATGTATGTAAAATAAAATTTTCTTGGTCATATAAATTTTGTTTGATACTCGCATTGGGGTTTAATTTTTTTCTTTCTACAGTATAGCATTGTTCGGTTTTGTATATAGATTTTTTTATATTTTTTAAAAATATAATTTTAAAGAATTTTAATGTCTTTTTGCTTCAGCTTACCAAAATATTGCTAGATTTATATCTAGTGGTAAGAATTTTTTTATTAGAAATTAAAAGCACAATCAGTTGCATTTTTACAGGACTTATTTTGTAACGTGTATTGTCTATACACAGGCAGTGTAAACTTGTTTGTGAAAATTTTTCGAATTACAACAAAAAAAAAAATTTACAAAAAGTATGTGTGATGTTTAGGCGTTTATATTGTCGTTTGGCTCATTAAAATACCCACAAACCTGACTATAACTACTCATAGCATCCATATTGGCTTGTTGAGCACCAGTGGCTGTGACCATATTATTATAATTTGCCGAAGGATTGCTTGTCACATTTGCTGCAGGCGAAGTTAAGGCAGGACTTATAACACCACCAGTACTGGCAACACCGGAGCTAACACTTTCTCTAGTGTGGCCGCCGGGAAAGTGTAGACGTTCTTCTTTGATCGCTGTTGATGTAAATTCCGAATTGGGACCAAATGTATTGTTTAGAGTACGTAAACTATCGGAGTCGCCTAAATAAGAACCATTACCCGCATATGAGTTATTGGCATGATTTAAAAAATGTTGCTGCTGTTGCTGATGTTGATGCTGTTGCTGTTGCTGCTGGTGCTGGTGCTGGTGCTGGTGCTGGTGTTGCTGATGATGATGGTGATGATGCAGTTGTTGTTGAGTAATATGTTGTTGATTAAGATGTGGATGATGTTGAAAATTTTGTTGCTGTTGTTGTTGATAAAATTGTTGTTGTTGCTGGAATTGCTGCTGTTGTTGGTGTTGCGCTTCTGTATAACCGCCAGGTGGTGATATTTGGCCCCCTAAGGCTGGAGCCCTTGAGGAGCCTGCTTGGCCATTCATTTCATCATTTTTTCTGTAAGACAAAGATAAAATATATATCAATTATTCACTGTGAAACAAGTATCCGCAATTATGCAAAATAAGGAAATATTTTTTCTAACATCAACCAAATTAAGAAAATAAAAATATCAAATAATATTCATAATACGTTTAGGATAAGTCACGATTATTAACAGAAATTTATTAATGTTGTACGATCTTTAATTTGTTAATGTTTAAGCAAACAGTTCTTTGTTTGAAGTTTGTTGTTGATAAATACACCTGTTGATTTTTAACACGCGCCTGCGTATGAGTGTTTAACATTGAGAATGTTTGAGTCAATAAGTGTGTGTGAGTAGGTTTTTTTGGGTGTAACTTGTCTTCGCGAAGTCGTAGTGTGTTGTATAGGAAGTTGCAACTACCTGTATTATTATTAATGATTACGCATATTTTAAAACTTTAAAAATTACAGAGAGAAAAAACACAAAAAAAATCATTTCCTTTAATCAAGAGCGTCCACGCATTTAAAAAAATATGCATTTGTTCAATACGAGTCCAAATTGTTTAAAGCACGAATTAAAAAATACTCGTTAACTGAGAAAAACAACAAAGTTTGGAAAGGAAGCAATGTTGCCGTTTTCCGTGTAACTATCCAAAGAATGGACAAATTGATTTGTTTTGTTTTTTGATAATTTTTGAATCATAAATTTCCAAACAAATGTTGTCATTAAATTGTTGATGCAATTGACGTGAAAATTTCTATTTGTTGAAATTGATGACCAAAAATTTTATGTCGAGTAGCGTCTACATGGTTTTTTAAATTTTAATGAAAATACAATTTATGACAATTTGAATGTTGACGGTTATTGGTCAAAAGTTTTCGAAATAAAAAAATTTAAGTGGTGATCCTCATTGACATAACTTAAAAACTGAGGGTGACGATGGTCGATGGGCACGTGTACTACAAAACAAAAAATTTCCTCAACCCTAGTTTCAGACTCTGATGTGCATTTGAGTGGCTTTGTGTCGTTGTGGGAAGGTTTCAGTGGCGAAGGCATAGTCACTGGTCACTAAACAGTAACGGCTTCAGCTGTATGCAATCCACAGGCACATTATAATGCTCTCCTTCGTCGGTATTGTGAAGCACAGGTGAAATAAATTATTACTAAAAAATTGCTACCAAAACGAAGCTTCAAAATTTAATACGTTTCCTTGACATCAGAGACGCTACAACACCGCTATAAAACAAATAACATGCAAAAGCAGTATTCTAAGATAGTGAAGCTTCACCTCCTATCATTTCTCCTACTATCCCTTTCCTCTAGTTCCAGCACAATGCACCGCATGTGTAGGGGTCTTCTCATAAGTGCTGGTCCAAGATAAAAAAACATGCATAAATCTAAGTTTCTCAAAATTTAATTTTAAAAATGTTTGTATAATTTTGCAGCTTTGTCGGCGCAAAATAGAATTGTAAATAGGGCGAAACCCTATAATTGTTAGCCCTAGTAGCCTCCTTTTATCTACATAATTCATTATGTATGTATATACAAATTTTTAAATAAATAATAGAATTGTAAGTTCGGCAACACTGAAAGGAAGGCAGCTGTACACATACATACATATTTAACATGTACTTAAGTTTGTAAACACTTAATACATACATATACATATATGGTATAATTTTTTGTTGTTGTTACTTAAATAGGCATATAATGTGGTTTTTTGTTTCGATAAAAAATTTTTCGGTTTGGCATATGCTACAGATGCAGCTACCAATGCAAGGTGCAACATCTTTTTCTTTCTTTGTTTTTCATTTTTCTGTCGACTAAGGAAACGAGTTTTTTCTTGTAGTTTTTCGGTATATAATATTTATATCAATAAGTGTTGAAAGTAGCATCTTTTTTTTGGATAAAAAAATTGCAAAAATTCTTCATTTTAATTGCAAAAACAATAAAACTCAACTTTTAAATGTTTTACATTTTCTTATGTACATACATATGTACATCTGTGTGTATGTTTTAGTGGAAAACAAAAAGGATTTTTAGTTTCGAAGAGGTGTAAAATGTATTATAAAATATATTTTTCTTAGTTCAGTTTATTATAGAATCTCAAAATGACATTCATTCATAAGCACATACCTGTATGTATGTAATCTGTAAGCCTTGACATCATTTCAATGTTATAAACATCCAATAACCTTAAAATATATCAAGTATGTGGTCTACGAATGTGCACACGTACTATTTCTTAGGGGTTAACAATTTTACCGATTACTCCCGTAAGAACACTAGACTAGATATAGTAGTTTCATGATTGCGGGTATGATGTCTGCTGAAAACTCTGGGATAAAACAAATCCCAGGCAATCAAAAATCTAGTATATAGACGAAATAAATTATGTACGTTAGCGATCCTAATTAATTCATTGTTATAGATTGTGAACGACAATTATTGCTACATTGTTGGCATGGAATCCGCCTTAATACTGCGTATTGTGGTAGCAACAACATTTGGTCAACTTTGATGAAATCTTCGTAGGTTTTCATTTTTAGAAATAATCCTTCAAACACCTTGAGAGTCCACAAAGAATAATTATTAAATAAATCTTTGAGAATAATGCCTCTAATTTAAAAAAAAAAAAAACTGTTTCCTTAATGCAATTGCCTTATAGTCAAGTACTAATAATATTTTCCTTATCCCACTACATATTCGCCTTTTATTTAAGCCACGTTTAGCAAAAAATTTTAAATACTTTTGCTTTTATAGTTCTTTTTCCCTAAAACAAAATTAAAAATAAATCAATAAAAAGCACTTTTTATTTTCAAGGATACATTAAAGAGTCTAGTTTTTGAAAACGATAACATTTACTATTTTTATGAAAGAAACTTATTATTATAATATGGATAAGAAAATTTTGCCATTTTTGAAGTTTTACTACCGTACGTACGTACACTGATGCATAATAACGTCATTTTGTACATTGGTCCATCATTTTGGTTTGAATTTTTCTTTTTCTTCTGGATAAAAAACATCTCATTTGACACCCATATTAAGGGGTGGGATAACTAAATTTTGTCCGCCATCTTCAATTTATAGAACCGTCATTTCGATTATCGTATTCTTTTATTCTCAGTGAACGCCTTCATTTAGCACCCATGTCATGGAGCAGAAATAGTAGATCTGCCATCTTTTTCGATGTTTCAGTATATTAGAGTTCAGAATGATGCGACATTAAGCTCATCATGCGTTGTCATCTAAACCAAACGTGTATGCAATTATTTAACTTAAACGGTTACTTTTACCGATTGTTTATAAAAAGAAAAGTTTTCATAATTTTCTTACAGTGATTTCGATTCTCGAAAAGTGCATTGCACTCTTAATAATTTTTATGAAAAATATTTGCGCTTTATTGTGTTGTTTTAAAGCGCTATAAGATGGTTTTATAGGAGAACCATAAAGTTCAAATATTTTTACTGAATATTACAAAATAGTGCACGAAATTCAATAAAATTGTGGTACACGAATAAAAGATATAAATTGCACGAATCCTATAGTTCGATATAAGCGGACTTCACTGTATATGGGAACAGGATTTTTCTTATTTTCCTATACAAAACAATTTCACAATTAATAGTCGTGAGAGTATTTAAACTACGAAACTGTACTCGTACCTATGTAAAAAAAAAAATTAAAATATTTGTCGCATCATTTATACACCATTTCAACTACTTTCTATAAGAAATCGATCTAAAATTTTACCAAGAGATAAATTATGAACATGGATCCAAAGCTTTTTTTCTAACGAAATGTTATTTAATTTAGAATTTATTCATTGTTCTCCATGAGAATTTTATAATTCTTTGTTGGTGAAGTTGTTGAATGTGAGTACACAAGAAAAAACAAACAAATTATACTTTATTTATTTGAGAGTGTTTTATATTTGTTCAGTGGTACAGCCGACTCTCGATAATTGAATAGTCAATGGAAAAAAGTTTCAAATAAACGAAACTTCAATTATGAAGGAAAAGATGGAAAAAAATAAATTATTTCAATTCAAATGGTTGAGTGTTTGGCTTAGAAATGCATAGTTGATTTTTCCGCTCAGCTCAACAGTTGAGTAATTTAGAACATTTAGTGCCTGTTCATATAAACCGACTGAAAATAATCGTTCGCCATTTATATTGAAAACAAAAATAAAACTCAAATTGATTGAAAGATTATTTTCACTCTGCTTTTACGAACCAGCAGTTAATCCATCATACAATTTTTTCGCTACATTAACTCAATATGTTGTGTTCAGCCTAAACAGCTGATCGAAGAAAGCTTTAATTAAAAATTAAAAAATTTCATAAAGTAGTTTTATCACAGAATATTCATTGCCTATGGTTTTTGTTTTGATTTTTGCTTCATTATATTTAGTGATCATCAAACCATTTCTAGGACGTAAGTGTTGAGTTCAACAGTTGCCAACAGTTTGGTAACACTTGAGCTCAACAGTTATGTCTTATGGACGTGTCCAGTAACAAGAGTTTGATTGAAATCATAAAACCGCAAATTACAGCTTTAAGCAAAGAAATTTCTTTTTAAATTTTAACTCCAAAAGCAACTAATCAAAGTTTATATATTTTAAAAGCTTTGCGAGAAACTAAACAATAAATACTTTGCTATATTCATAAACACATTTTTGATTTTTAACAGATATAAAAATTAAATTTTTTTTATTAATTTTTTTTTTATCAAAAGCATTTTTTATGAATAATTGTTTTTATTTCTGAAGTATGAAGTATAGGTGAAGAGAGTACACTTCCTCCCTTTCCCAAAAGGCTTGGAAAACGTTCCAAATTATCGACAGATTAAATTATCGAGAGTCCACTGTAATTTATTATTTGATCATTTAATAATTTTTTGCTTCTTGAAGTGTAAATGATCACGTATGTATACTTTTTCCGCTGTTTGTATTTATTATCTTTCGAATTTTTTTTTTATTTCAATATCGCTCATTTTTAGTCTTTTATTTGCAAAAATAAATAAATAAAATAAAATAAAACTGACATTGATTAGAAAAAAGCTTTGGTATTTTATGTTTAGTTCATAATTTAAATATTTTGAAAAAGAACGAACAAAAGCGAAATATTAAATACAATGGGGAAAATCAATAAATTTGTGAAGAGAAGGTAATTGATGTATCATACACATACATACATACATACATCCGTGTAGGTCATTTCACATGAAGTGGGCTAAAAGAAAAGTGGAAAATCTTAGATTTTTTCTCAAAGGAAATTAATTAATTACAAAATTTTCTAAATTTCAGAGAAACGTTCTTGACTAAGCGTATCAAGTAAAGCAGTACCCCTTACGAATTCTTTTCTAATGAATGCTTCTTAAAATTTTAGAAAAATATTTACGTAAATGCAACACTTTCAATACAGCTGTTCAATAATAAGAAACTAAAAATCAATTTTGTTTTCAATGTACTAAATTTTCGAAAGTAATTTTCCTTTGTATATAGAGGGACGAGCGGAATATTTTTCACATGTTTAAATTAGAGATATGCGCACGCAACATGCTTCAAATTGTTAAATTTTTTGTACTCCTTAAATGAGTTTGACATCCATAATAATTTAATTTAATTTGTTAGTTTTGAAGTTGACTTGAATACTAATGGTGATGATGCTAATGACGTGTAAATTTTAAAACAGGTTAGGCCTTAAATTACTCTTTTTCTAAACTTCATTTTTCAAATACAAGTAACGTAGAAATTCGTGAAATTGTTGGAGACCTATGTAAGTTGTTCTAATATTACAAAAATAGTTACATGTGTACATACATATGTATGTATGTATGTGCATAATACGGTGTTCACACTGCTAAATTTAAACAAGTTTTCATAATTTTTGGATATTTTGATATTTGGATAATTTTTAATACATATTATGTATGTATATTAAATCAGTTACCATTATATTATATTGTAGTTGTAATTGATCCTTTTCAAAACTGGCGATTGCGAGAATGCGCGAGAGAGAGAGAAACCGTTGTTTTAGCTTTTCATCTACGCTTTTTGTTATGTTTTTTTTGATTTGCATATGAATGTTTTGGCGTAGCTGGCATACCCACATACACACATTCATATAGTATTTAACTCAAATCCAAAAGCTAACAACATCTGTTGCTGTTATAGACTTTGCTATTTACTTATTTAATGTCTCTATCTGCGTTCAGTTGTGATAATTAATGAAATTATAATTTTAATATTTGTTTATGCGATGGTGGACCGAGGAATTACTGAACCAGGAAATTGCTAATAATATTTTTATTCCACCAATTATTTGAAATAGTATCCAGATTTTTTTATATCTTGAGTAGTGAAACTTAAATCTAGGTTTTGGTTTCGCAATTTAAAATTGTTTTTAGGTTTAAATATTATAGGTAATTATGTATATCGCTCTTGGGAACATATCCGTAAAGTAGCTCAAATAGTCGAATCAGTTAACGATACAAAGTTTTAAAATTCATTTGGTAGAATATTGGAGATAATTAATTTAAATAATTAACCATTATTTAAATTAATTTAACCATAATTAATCATTATTTTCTAAATAATTTGTGATTTTAACAAAACGACAAACTATAGTTACAATTGAGACTGACAGTGCCTTAAATAATAACTACCGTATTCATAAAAATATTTTTGGTTTAGAAAACGTTTATTAATAAGGAAGTTTTCATACAAAATAAATTTTTTTAAAAATTTTATAATCCAAAAATATTTTTGTACTAGATTAACCCGGTGCCCTTCGCTACCACCACACCCACCATACCCATATCACGGCGTGTATACAAAGTAGTGGTTCGCCAATTTGGACGTGCAGAGATTTCATTATATTTTTAATTTTCGGAAAACTTTAGGAATGTGTTTCATTATTACCAGCGATTTTTCTGTGTTTAAAGATTCGCAGAGGGCGATAATGCCCCCCTTCTTCCCCATGTGATGTCTTCAATTATATGAAAATCCGTTTGATACTTTCGGAGGAACCTCCTGGGTCTATTTCTTAAAAAATTACATCCTATGTGCTTCTGTACTCAGATCTACATATATACATATGTTGTAAAGTTTATAGAAATTGGTTGGATAGTTTCGGAGAGGCATATAGTGATCCATGCGACGGTCTGTTCCTATTTCTTAAAATAGTGTAGTCTGTCTGTTGGATAGTAAAGAAATGACAGGAGGTGAAGCTTCACTATCTTACAAATCTGCTTTTGCACGTTCTTTGTTTTATAGCAGTGTTGTAGCGCCTCTGATGTCAAGGAGACGTATTAAATTTTAAAGATTCGTTTTAGTAGCCATTTTTAGTAATTATTTTACTACGTCACATCGTGGTCCTATTTCGGATATATCCATGTTTTAAATTTAATGAAAATCGGTTGGATAGTTTTGGTGAGACTTATATTTATATAAACTTAATTTTGACAAAATGCTGGCTGGTTTCCTTTTAGTTGTTTGCTTTTAATTGGAGATATAATAATTGATACAAATATATCAGTTGGAAGTGGTACCACCCTCGTTTTTTTAAGTTGTTAATTTTATTATAATATTAATGAGTGTGTTTTCTTCTGCTTTTGCAAATATGAAAAAAAAAATATGTCTTAGAAAATTATTTCGTTATTTAAACAAATTGCGTGCTTTTTTTAGATGTGCTTTTAAAAAGAGATACCTATTTGACGTTGAAAAGAATTGCATGATCATAGCTGGAATAGTGTTCAATGATTTTGAAAATAAATTGTGTTTTTATTTTGACTTTAAATATTAAAAAACTTATTTACGTTCATGGCTTTTCGGTGAAATACCAAAAAGTATATACTTACATACTTACATATGTACATACATACAAAAAATAAAGAAAAGTAAATATTAGACATATCAAAAATAGACCTTGACATAATTCAATAAAAAAAGTTACAAGCGGTTTATACATCCATACATATGTATGTATGTATGTGTGTATGTATATATACATATATGTATACGTATATTTTAATCTCTTAAAATTTGTTTTCTTGCCTTGTCAAAAAGCAGCTAAAAGTAGACAATTCATATAAAAATTCTTCTGCGCCTTAAGCTAGACTTTTCTTTTTTTTATAATTAGCTATAATTGCTTTATTCCTTGTACTAAAAAATGTACATCAACTGTCTTAGTTTTCCAACATTTTCTTTACTGATGTCACAATTTTTTATTTGTTTTATATTTCTTTTCAATTTTCTATACAATCAATTTCATACATATCATTCGTTTACATACATACATATCGTCATCTAAACTGCCAAAAAGAACGTACATATCAACAAAAAATTATAAATTGATTTTTTTTATTCATTACAATTCACTACATTATATTACATACACATACCACTTGATACACGAGAGGGTATTAACTCGAAATTTTAAAATTTTTAGTACAAGCCAAAATAAGTATACTTTTCTTTACATTTGAATTGTATTTGAAAATCCAATTCCATCATGGTTTTTTGAGATGAAAACGTGAACTGATGAAAATGAATTTTTCCTGTAGATAGATATTGTTGTTGTTAGTTCATTTCTGGCAAGAAGTGAAATTTAAAAAATTTCGAGTTAATACGCTCTTGTTGATAAAGTGCGTTATGTCATTTATGCAAAATTTTAAACTTCTGCTGTTAAAATTAACTTAAATTATTATAACCAACCAAATATGGTGACTAGTCCACACATGCATGTATAGTGTAATTCACAGAGGACTAGGACTAATCCAAGTCTAATCCAAATGTATGGAGAAAACATGGTCTATTTAAAATTACGATGTCCTAGGGGTAGATCATATAACCCATCGGACTAACCAAAAAACTACTCCATGTAATCACTCCATGGAGCACCTCAGAAAGTAATTTTAGTGCGACGGAGTAATCGTAAATACGAAGAAAAGCTCAAACACTTCTCGTATAACAATAAGCTGTTGTTTTCAATGACATGGTCCACGACTGCATTACATTGGACCATGTTTATAACCAGTCCATTTCACTTAAAATGAACCACAAAGTCCAATATTATTTGCAGGAAAATTTCTAACTAACATATCGAAAATATAAAATATGTGTATAAAAATGCATAACGTCTATATATATTTTACAAAATGGATTCTCGTTATCCAATATATATTTCTATGTATTTTACAAAATATTTTACAAATATTCTCTTTATTGAGATTGACGTACCGTTGCCATATCCATAATAATATCGATTAGTGCTGTCATAGCTACAGACAGCTGTTGTCTTTTGTTTATTACTTCAAAGGTGGCAACATAATATGATCAATCTGAGTCAGCTGTTTACGGTTACGAAAGAAACACGAAATTTATTCTTAATTAAATTTCAATTTAATTTTTCTCAATCGAATTTTTTCTACTTCAAATATATTTTCAGTACGGAGTGCTTGAGGTTTTGCTATTGATTTGCTGATATTGTGGCCTGTGGCCATTTTGTGAATTATACATCGGCTAAACACATCGATGCTGTTACACTGATGAGGAACCAAATGATGTGCACTTTTGGCTGTTATGATTTTGAAAGTGACAGGTTCCTGCTGCAGCTTAAAGGATGTTAAACATTCAATACACCACGATGATAACTGTGTAACAAATCGCAATGACACTAACAGTTTTTATATGAGGGTAAGTGAAAAAGAAGCCTATTAAAAGTATGTATTGAGAAAGGACATCTAAAATTTTATCAAGTCAAGGGCCAAAGACCTTGGGGAGCCACGCCAATCATTTTGGAATAGGACGGAATGCACTGTGCAGAAGATGTGGCGTTGACGATAGTGAGGACGCGATTTTCCAACTATTGTGGGCAAGTTCGACCTTGTACAGGGGCAGACAAAGGACGCTAGGAGTTCCGTGGCTTCCGAACCTCAGCAGTACATGTATCGCTGCCTTCTTAAAAGCCTGGAACGTCCAAGCATTGTTTAAATCAAGCAATTATACTTTACAACAATGCCAATCAAATCATTTTAAACTTTGCAACTCCATTGATGTTTAGGAACACCTCTTTGCTAGCTTTGCAACATTAAAATAACAAGGCTGTGAGAAAAATTTTCTTGGAAAGTTTTTGGATTTTGTGTGGTGAAAAACCATCAGGTGCCATATAATAGTTTTTTTTTTTGCAACTTTTCCACCATTGTTTATAATGCAGGCTACAGACGATGCAACATGTTTATGCAACACGTTTATCATTCATATATAACGCTCGTATTTTTTTTTGGACCAAAAACAGTACATTTCACTGAAATTTTTTAAAAAAGCAGTAAATTGATTTGGAAAAACAGTACTTTTCGCAGTATATATTTTATTCAATATATAAAAAAAAAAATTAACAATCATTTCCATTAAATTCAGCTTTTGTGGTTGTTTTGTAAAGGGTGGTTAAATTTCAAGGGCCGATGTTGATTTTGAATAAAACACAAACTATTTAGGAAATTATTGTAATTTTATTTTATTATGATATATTGGTATTACTCAATTATGTATGGAACAAAATATCGGCCAAATGGGCGCCGCGACCACGGCGGCACACCTCCATCCGATGGTCCAAATTTTCGATGACCCTGAGGCATAATGGAGGTTCTATGCCGTTAATGTGCCGAATTATCTCATCCTTTAGCTCTTGAATTGTTGCTGGCTTATCGACGTACACCTTTTCTTTCAAATAACCCCAAAGAAAAAAGTCCAACGGTGTCAAATCACATGATCTTGGCGGCCAATTGACATCGCCATTACGTGAGATAACACGGCCATTGAATTTGTTGCGCAAAAGAGCCATTGTTTCGTTAGCTGTGTGGCAAGTGGCACCGTCCTGCTGAAACCACATATCGTCCACAACCATATCTTCCAATTCGGGCCATAAAAAGTTCGTTCTCATCTCACGATAGCGAACACCATTCACAGTAACTGCCTGACCGGCCTCATTTTGGAAAAAATACGGCCCGATGATGCCGCCAGCCCATAAACCGCACCAAACAGTCACTCTTTGTGGGTGCATTGGTTTTTCGACAATCACTCTTGGATTCTCATTCGCCCAAATGCGGCAATTCTGTTAATTGACGAATCCACTGAGGTGAAAATGTGCCTCATCACTGAAGATGATTTTCTTCGAAAATTGATCATCCACTGTTGCCGTGGTCGCGGCGCCCTTTTGGCCGATATTTTGTTCCATACATAATTGAGTAATACCAATATATCATAATAAAATAAAATTACAATAATTTCCTAAATAGTTTGTGTTTTATTCAAAATCAACATCGGCCCTTGAAATTTAACCACCCTTTATTTGTCGTTTGAAGCATTTTGAATAAGCAATGCCAGCTTCGTTTTGAGGTAATTGTAGAAATCAACGCATGTGTACTTCAAATTACATTTGACGGTCAATCGCCTTCAATGTTTGCACATCTAATCGGGTTTTATCTGACGTCCAAGTTTTGTTCACTGCAGAGAAGATTCGTTCCACTGATGCTGAAGTTCCTGGCAAACATAAAATATATTCAACGATCGTGGCCATTTCTTTGAATTCGCAATCGCCGTTATTGAGATGAATAAATATCTCCACCCACCGATTCACAAACGAAACATTGCCGAAAAACAGTATTTTGAGGGGGAAAAGCAGTACGCAGTTTTTGATGTTGAAAAACAGTATAATACTGCGAAAAACAGTACAGATACGAGCCTTATTTATATATCATATTTTGCCATAACCACCGCAACCAACAAGTAAACCATAAACCGAACATCAATTCTGAATTGAATATCGCTGGAGGAACACAGTTAAAATAATACAACTTTACATCTTGCTTGCTTCCACTCAAATGAATGAGTAAAAAATTAAAAAGCTCGAATGCAACACGAATTGAAACCATAAAAATGACTACAGACTATGCAACCAACAACGAAACTTCCTGGTTGCTTAAATATGTTGTATCGCCTGTAGTCAGCATAAAAAGCATTGCCAACTTAAGTAATGCATGTTTACTTTCATATCAGCTGCGAAACAGATGACTTCGTCGAGTTTTGTTAAAAAAAAAAAATACAAATGGATGTACTTATAAACATTGACATCGCGCTGGCTGCCACTAGTATTTAGACATGCCACTGTAGCTAGGCAGCATTAAATGCTTGCGAAAGGATTTTCCAGTAGATTTTTATTTCAAATTTTAACAATTAATGCATGTAATAATATTACTTAGCACTGTAATTAACAGTTAATTTTGATTGAAACAATTTTTTGTTTTTTTTTTTTATTTCAGGAGTGCTTTGATGTGTTCACCGAATGGATTATATCCCATCGTGAAATAATAATTGCTGTTACATTAGAAGTTGGACTTACTGATCTTTTGACCTTTTGTCTTTGCAAATCGATTGCCAAATATGCTGGCATGAGACGGTAAACATTAATTTTTCTCGGTAATTTTTTTAGTTCTTTTATTATTTAAGTGCAGCACAATTATACCAGAATTATGAAGCAAAAGTTAATGAAGTTTGGTAAACTGAAAGTTGTACAGAGAGTGTACCACTCGAATGCGCTTTTTCTAATTTGAAAATTTTTTCGTTTGCAAAATATTTTTCAGCGAAAGATATTTTTATTGTCATTTAAAGAAACATCTGAAAATCTATCATTGTGTTCTTTTCTAGAAAAATTTTCTTTTCTCTTAATTATTTTCTAAGCTGTTTTTCTTTTTAATAAAAGAATTAAAAAAAAAACCCGTACTTTATTAAATTGTAATGTATTTAAAAATAAAATATTATGTAATTTTTTCTCGTACATAAACCCATAAAGCATATAGTGGTAGTTTATAAAATGTATAAATTAAAAAAAAATAAATAAATAAAGTTTAAAAACCTTAAATAAATAAGCTTGTTGTGTATTAATTTGGGGATGATAAAAGAACAGTCTATTCAAATTTAATAAAGAAAAATTTTGACACAAACGTGTGGAAAAGTAAAACTATTTTATAACGATATATTTTAAAATAATTTAATTACCCTCTTCAATGGCAGCAACTGTCTAGAGAATTAAAAAGCATTCTTAATTTTCATATTGGCAGTCTGAACTTTTATTGCTTTGCCTTGCCATGTTGTATCCAACTTTACCACGGTAATCTCAGAAAATTGAGCAGAAAATAGGCTGATCTTTGCAAAACTGCTTACCAAAAGGCTGGTGACAAAATTGTAGTCAAAAATTTGAGTTTATATGAGCCTATACTTACTCAACCCTGAGTTTAGTACCTTATCTTGTTAAAAGTAGGTGCGTGGATCACTCTACAGTCGAAATCTAACCGTTTACACGTTTTCGATGCCTTCCAGAGATCGGGATTTTGATAATAAAGGCATGGGCGGCATGCATGCATAGGCGGCGGTGGTTATTCTCCGCAAAAAATAAATATACGTGTGTGTGCGTGTGCGCGTCCGTTCGTACGTCACAAAAAGAATAGAAAATTTGTATCAACCAAAAATTACGGCGCTGAATTTTTATAATAAATTAACGGCGGCGTGACGGCGGTTTTTAATCAGAAGTCGTCGTGTGTACTTGTTGTAAGGCGGATGGTGATAGAGAGAGAGGAGAACAACGACGAACTTGAATTGAAAAACTTTGATGATTGGATGCACTGGGGGGGGGGGCCGCCGGGCCGATAATGAATTTTGGTCTCTTCTAAACCTGACTATAGAGTGCCCTTGAGATGAGTGAAGGAAATTTAGCCAGAGAGAAATGGATAAAGAGAGGAGGGAAAAGTGGAACTGAGAAAGAAACAACACTGAAATGAGAGACACACAACAACAACAGATTGATAGAAAAGTTGAGAGGGTGGCAGAGAACACAACAGCAACACACAACACTGTATTATTACGACACAGGCATCACCGAGATTTAATTGTACTGCAGAAGTCAAGCTATATATAGTTAATATTAGAAGAAATAGAATACGAGAATAATATTGGTGAAAATAAATGCATTCTGGTGGAGGTAGAATGGTGAAGTGGAATTCACCACCATGAATAATAACTTATATACTTGTGTGTTACTGTGATCATACACAGGCTGCCTCATGTAGTTATGAATTTGGTTCTGGTTGATATTTTTTTTTTAATGCAAATAAAAGGTATTTGCTAGAATACGAACCTGGGTCTCTCAGGCTGCAAGTCGCATACACTACCTATGTACCAGGCTATGGTGATACGCAATTGAAAAAATATTGTGTGTGGGTGGGTGGGATGGTAGTGTGTTTTTACATACTGACTTTTAATATTTTATTTTGATTGTTTCTTTTTTCTTCTCTTATTAATTTTTGTAACCATGAGTGTGGTTATTTTTTTTAAAATATGTATCTTTGATATTGATTCATTACTAAGTTTTCTATTAAGACATGTTAAATGCATTCCAATTATTTTTGTTTTATTAATTATTACAAACATTTGTTACTGACTTAAAACTAAAAAAATGTTTCTCTTGAATACTCGTAACTTCTTTTATTCCCAATTAAATAGACGGACCCTTTTAAAAGTGGAGTTTACTTCTTTTGGCCATAAACATGGGCAGCATTTGTACTATAAAGAGTTTCAACGACATCTACTTTAGGTTTGGCTCCTCCAGTTTTCAAATCCACATTTACATTGCGATAAAAATCGCCCAAACCAATTAAGTCCATCGAAGTGAACGTAGTAAGATGTTGTTGTCCCAGACACTGCCGATGCTGATAGCTGCCTATAACATAATTATTGGAGTATTGAAGGTAGAATTAACTTGTGATTCATCCATATGATCAAATAATGATTTCTTGAAAATACAACAACAAAATGTACAGAAACATAATTTTTAAATGAAATTTTTGGCAGATGGACGATGATGAATTTCTTGCTATGCTGTTGATTATAAATACTAACAGAAATTGCTAAAAAGAAAACCAATCAGAAAATCGCATCATAAAGATTCTTTGAATTTATTCATCCGTAGGGACCATTTTCTTACAACGAGAGCATTATTCAAGATCGAAAAATTAGCTCTTAAGCGGTTATTTTACCCGTGATCCGTTTATGATAGAAAATGCTAGCTGGGAGTGGCAAATTATTTGCTGATATTGTTTATAGTATGAGTGATAATGTACAATTTTTGGCAATGTGCAACTGTGGCAATGGTGGGCAAATAGGTACGAGCAATAATACCCTCCGAGGACGGCCACGATATTAAAGACTTCTGAAAAGAAATTTTATTATTAAAACTATGTAACTAATCTTTCATTTATTCAACGTTAGTGGAAATTAATTAATTTATTTATCTATGTTTGTTATATGGTTCAACTGGTCCTGGTAAGTACCCCTTTAACCAAATTCTTGAAAAAAGAAATTTCACACTTTTATACAATAGCTCCCAAAAAATCTTTCAGAATTACCAAATATACAAACAAATCAAACCAAATAGCTTCTTTCAAAACTTTCTTTACAGAACAAACATTTTATTTTCCGATTTAAATCGAATAACATATAACAAACATAGATAAATAATTTTCCTATTAAAGAAATAAAATTAAAATATTTTTTTAAATATATTTCACCATACTTCTTTCGTTTGTAGCAAAAATGTTGTGATGATTTGTCTTAAATTCGTGTCGGTTTTACACCCAAAAAAAAAATTTATGTTTTACAAATCATGGTAAAGACGAATAAATCGAATTGACGAAAATATTAAAAGCTGCTGAGATCAGGGTGCGAATAGCGGGTGTGTTCGTACCCTGGTTGAAAATTAAAAATTGTTCTGTGCATAGGAATTTAGTCACCCCGGCCGTGCATAATTTTTCACTCTAAATATTTTTCTTTTCCATAAATTTGCAATCGTGAAAAAATTCCCCGTAAATAATTTCACGTCAAAATAAAATACCCGCTCCGTGAATGATTTTTTTCACGTCAGATTTTGCACTTTAATTTCTTCACTTGATTTTTGCTGGTGAATTGCATACAAAATGTAAGTAAATGTACGTGTAAATTATTTTATTTATATATTTTCATTTATTTATATATTTTGATAATATTTATATATTTTGATAATATATAAATAAACAACAGACCAATTGAGTGTGTTTCGTTAGAATATACAAAAATATCGCGGCCCAATTTTAGAGTTCTTTTACGAATTAACTTAAACTGTTGGTCCATTATAGTGCCAAATCTAAATATTTTATATAAATTGTTGGAGTGTTCTATTTTTATTTATTTTATTTTTAAATTCTTTAATTTTTTTAACTTTTATTAATTCTTGAATTCTTACACTTTTATTGTTCGAATGCAATACTTTCTATGCGGATGACTAATTAAATGGTCTCTGAATATTTAAAAACACAACTTAAAACTTAAAAGCACGAATTTTTATTTCTGTATTAAATTTTAATTGGTTTGCTTTTCAATTAATTTGTATGTTTTTCAAATCTTCTTCCCTTTTCTACATTCACTGCCAATGATAACGTAAAAGAATTCTACATAAAATTCGTGATACCAACTTTTACCTCGAGGTGAATGACAATTTTAAGTGAACAAAAATTTGAATTCTTATTCTCGATAGGGGTGAGTGAATTTAGAACGTTCAGCAAACGTTTTCGAATCACTTGGTTATTTTTGCGACTATTATATAGCGAATTTTACAATAAAATATTTCAATAAATTACTCAATTTGTTGTTTATTAATCTTCTTATTAAAGAAAAACTCTTAAAAATGTAAAAAATCCAGAGATACCTTTTCCGCTGTTAAAAATGTTATTTGCTTTTGTGATTTGTAACACACTTACTATGTTTGTAGTTATCAATTGCCATATGGCAGATGGCAGAAGCAAGTACGCAAATTGCCAGGGTATCCCACACAATATACATTTAAACGACCTATGCCTGCACATACGAAGTTAAATTATATATAAAATTCTTGAGTATGATGGTCTCCACCAGTAACAGCCACGTGCTTAATAACGAAATGCCACAACAACCGTAAATGATACAGTTAGCCGTGGCAAATCCATTAACCAGTGCGAGCGAGACGCAAAACTCTCGAAGCTCAAACAACAAAAACAGGCCTGACCGCACTTAAATAATAATTACGATGACGCGTGAATTGTTCTTCAACCCAGAGCTGCTTTACAACTGACACACTTACTATAAGGGGAATCAGCTGTTTTCTCCTGTTTCCATTGAGGTGAAATCACACCAAACAACAGGAAAATCGTTTGATTTACAGAATACCACAAAATCACAAGTGTGATTTTTAAACGGCATGTGATTTGAAATCACATGAGTTGCATGTTGGTTTTTGGCTCTCATGTAAACTTATGATATATAATTTTTTTTTATTTGGGACCAGCACTCAGGAGATGACCCCTACACTTGCGATGCAATGTGTTGGAACTATAGGAAAGGGATAGGATAGTTAGAGAAACGACAGGAGGTGAAGCTTAATTAATTATTTTACAGTTCTGCTTCTTTGCACGTTCTTTGTTTATAGCACTGTTAAAGCTTCGGTTTTTAGTAGGCATTTTAGGCTGAAGCCGGTATTGTTTAGTGACCAGTGACTATGCCTTCGCCACTGAAACCTTCCGACAACAACTGACACACAAAGACACACTAATGCACATCAGAAAAATGCGGTATGTTCTTTTTTTTTTAAAAGTTTTTAGTCTGAAACTGGGGTTGAACACAGGTCTGCTTACGTTTTGTAGTCAACGTGCAGACTACTTTAGCCATCGTCAACATGATTTCATGTTCTTGTGCTTTTTATATGACGATATGTTTCTTTTTCTTTCATATTGTACATATGTAGATATGACACGAAAAATCTACAATATTTATTAGGTAAAACTTAAAAAAGTATAGAAGAAAAATTGTACACCAACAAAAAAAAAAAAAAAAAAAAAAAAAAAAAATTCTGTTTTCTTTGTTGCTTTTGTTGTTGCTGCTGTTGCTATTGGTGTTGCTGTTATTGTTGATTGGTGCTAAATATGAACTCTATGACATTTAACCAAGCAGCTAAGCAGCCAAGCAGATTTTTGAGTTAAAAATATAAAAAGCAAAATGTCAAATATTGTCGAATTACAATTTTAATAATTCTTAAAGGCCTACTGCTCATAAATACTCGTTAAGTCAGTTATTATTAGATAAAACAAAAATGCCAAACATAATTTTTTTAGCAAGAATATTTCTATAAATATTTTCGAAATCTTTAAGTTATGGCAATCTAAAAATATAAGTATGTACATATACATACATACATAATGGACGTATGTATGTATGTATGTATGTACACGGCGTTTCTTATCGATGTGCGTAGATATTTTGCATACAGTTTTTATTTATAAGAATTCGGTTGCTAAGATTTTACCAAAAATTATTTAATCATAAAAATTATGATCTAAAATTAAAGGAGTTCAAGGTTACTTTTTATAACGTACATACATATGTACATAATTGCCGATATGAAATGCTTATTCTATACTTATCTTATCTAATATTGACCTGGGCAACCAAAAACTAGCCTAAGGCGTATAAAAAAATGCTCTAAAAGATATGGATAAAAGAAATGAAAAATAAAATGTTCAACTTGAAAACTAATTCTTATAGAAACCAACAGTCAGAGCTATTCAAGAATTCGATTACATTAATTGATTACTTCTGAGTATTAGAAAAAGAAAATCATTTGAGCGGAGTTCATTGCTGCACTTGCAAAACCCACAAAATTCCCCTTCATTAAACTCTGAGGTGGGAGTTAAATATTTCTCAGCTTATGACATACATACATATGTATTGTATTGTTATCAGGTTGGTTTTCCCTTTATGTACATACATATGTATGTATGCATGTAGTTTAGCTAATTAGAGTAACAACTGGATGATTCACACAGTGTGCTATATTGTCATATTGTCTTAATATTTTACAATAGTTCTGTTCTGTAACTGGTGTTTTTGCTTAAAACACAAATCCTAAAGTAATTAAACTTTTCGAGGTATGTTTATTTTGTTGATCATAAGATAACAGTAGAAATTCGGTTCGTACGCAGAAACTATTTCATCGAGCCGGCGCTTAAATTTACAAGGCGCCGTTACTAATAAATGATATAAGAATAAAAAGTTGTTTACACTTTTATGCCTTTACATTAAATAACATTGTAACTTAAAAGAAGGAAAAAATCGCAACGTCTAAAAATGTGCAAATGAGCAAATTTTGTTTGTGTAACTTATCTGGCTGGCAGCCACTTAACGTTTATTCACTAGACGTCCGCCCCGTTCAGCTCATATTACTGGTAATAGCTGCTTTCGATTATATTTGTTGCAACAATTTTGTGTGCCAAAAGAACAATTTCATATTTTATTACCCGCTTTGAGGATATGTTCTTAATTATTTTAGAGATTTTCACTCAAATATTTACAAGTGTTTTTTTCTTATCAGCTGAATGAATTTTTTGAAACAGCACACTAAATTATGACGGGTTCTTCGTAGCACTTATATTTTTTTGTGTTATTTTTTTTAAAACATATAACTTTATGACACTCATTTGAATCCTTAAAATATATTCAACATTACACGACTCACTGCGCCCCTTTATTGTTGAATGCAACAAATCGTGTGTCAAGTATTTCAATTTGCTCATTTAGGAAATATAAAATAAGTGTAATTTTCGTTAAATTGCTGGCAGTAAAAAGGTGGCATATGAGCTGTGTTCTTGCATGGATTCTGCAAATTATGAACATATTTTCTTATGTCAATTTAATTGTTATTTGTTTTCGAAAATTATTAAGAAATAAGCAAAACTATGTTCTGACATAACGATATCGGTTTCCCTCAAAGTTGGGAATTTATTGAATAACTCAAATATTTATACGGGATACAAAAGCAATATTGAGCAGATGTGTGCTGTCTTCCATGTAAAACAATTCACTCGTAATTATGAACCAGTTATTGATTTCATCACACAAGGAAGACAGTGATTTGATTGCACGAACAATACAGAACAGTCCCTGACATGTTGTATAACGTACTTCTGGTTACCCTGGTGACGGTAATATGGTCTTCTATATGAAATACACATTATGTATACACACATACATACATATTTTTTTTATATACTGATATCAACGATGGCTGCATTTTTAATTTCATAAGGCTACAGTGATTTTTCTATTATTTGAATATTTTTATTTATAATATTTCTAGGAAATCTTAATAGTGTTGATCGCTTAAGTAATGGAACCCGTGAGCATTTCGAAGCATGTACAATTTTCTTGTACGCTGTAGTACAGCATTAATTTTAACCCGTTGTAAAAAAATTCTGACGCACAAAATACCAAAAACTAATTTTCCATAAAATTCCACAATAAAAACTACTAAAATAAATATCATAACACTATATACCGCTGTGTTCTTCCAAGCGATTAGCTTTTCCCTGGACTCCACACGTAGTCCTTCCTTTTTTAAAATAGGGCAAATTTCTATATATGTTCTTCTTCTATAACACAATTCGTCACGGGTGACGAATTCTGAAATAGATTTATTTCTATTTCATACGCCGACGAACGACGTACAAATTAGTACAGAGTTACCGTTTTTCATTCTAAATAGTTTTCAAATATATTAATAAATAAAGTTAATATTTATTTTAATAGTTGTTTAATTTTTAAAATAAATAATTTACTTTAAATATACACAATTATTTACCATAAAGTAAGTTACTTTAAAATTATTTTCTGTTAATGTTTAATTTGTTCAAGTAAATTTGTTTTTATACGATAATACAGCCAGCATACAACTTTGCTGATTATGACAGCTGTAGAGTTGTGTCGTTCAGCTCTGAGCTAGCTCAATTGAACGATTCAGTAAACTGAGCGAAGTGAGCGCTCCCTTTTTTTTATGATTCTAGTTCAGTGAAGAGCGCTTGCCATGTTTTTTTTTTCGTTTATTTTATTGGTTCATCAGTGCTACCAGAACCAAAAAATTTTCTTAAATAAAATTTGTATGATGCCAGATGCGAATATTTCACGTCATTGGCGATTTAGTGCAAACACTATTTTTTCTTAAATAAATATCTGTCTTGTAGTTTGTATTTATTTGATTTCGATACTTGAATAATAATAATCTAAATTTTATTAAAATTTTTTATATATTTATATTAGTCTATGTAAAACATTTCACAAATTTCCCTAAAATAACAAATTTCAGCACCCAAAACACATTTTCTCTTTCTACTACTGATTAAAGCTGCCTTGGTGCTGTATTTGATTGAATGAAATGAGCTAAAAAATCAGCTCAGAAACAAAATCAACTGAGCGACAAATTCAACTGAGCATCAAAATCAAATGAGCTAAAAATCAGCTGATACTACAGAACGAACTAAACGAACCAGCTCACGAAAAAGAGCTGAACTGAAAGGAGCGCTCACTTCAAAGAACTCATAAACCCAACTCTAGACAGCTGCAACTTTTTCGTTGTTATTGTTAGCCACACTGTGAATTTACGCAACGAACTTTTACCGACGAATTCGTTGAGCACGATGAAGTTCATCGTTCGTTCCAATTGTGTTTCTAGCATAACGTGGTCAATTCGAACACGCCCGTTTACAACTTGAGAACGAACGTTGTCGAACGAAATTGACAATGTACGGACAATGAATTGACCACAGGAGTTGTTGATTTTGTAACGTCTGGTTTACCAGAGTGTACGGAGGAACTCACCTACACATTTTCCGATGCCATGAATTTTTCTCCCAACAGTTTGGGTATACATCCATTGGAATCGATTTCCTTATATTTTTCTACTTACAGTTTTCTTTTTATAGTGATCGTGTGAAAGCGAAATGTAATATTAATTTAAGTTTTTTGACAGTCGCACCAAATCTCATTAGATTTCTCTCTCAGGAACTCTAACGTAAGTCGTAAGTCTTGTATTATTGTCTGAAATACCCTTTAAGGACATTGTCGGCCATGTTGTCACGAACAAAGTTCGGCTGATGACACTTTTATCACGAGTAGTTGCCAATGAACTTTGTTTAATGTATAAACGAAAATTTTGCAAATGTTGTCTTTAACATTTTCGTTAATTAGACAACATATAAGACTTTGTCCTTCACCATGTCGTCAAAAGATATTGCCTGAAGACTACATATATGTAAGACAATTGCCCCTATTGTAGTTGTCAACGTCGACAACAAAATTTAGACCCTCCCAATGCTATCAGTGCTACAGCTTGAGGATTTTATTTGATGTTTAATATCGAATGTTTGAAAATGCCTATTCAAATTTGAAATGAAACCCGAAGCATATCGATGTAACAGAGCTCAAGGAGCCGAATGGGTTTATTCTTGCCCTATACAAAATTAAAATTTTACAGAAGACAATATGGAAGACGCCATCGCCGATATTGTCGTAAAGGTAAATCTAAACGAAAGAATACAAATTGTCGATTTATTTGTCGAAGACAATTTTACCAACTCGGTTACTGTAATTGTATGCATAGCATGACGAACCTCATGCATATTTACTATACATATACTTTTGTATATACATATGGACATACATATGTATACATATCTAAATATACATATATTACTCATTTACTCAAGCAACATCATAACTCAATAATAAGATTTTGATTTCATTTTGTGTTAGAACTTTTTTTAAAGGCACCTCGTGTGAGAAGAACATGAAGTGTGTGCAAATTGTAGACTTTAAACGTGTTAACCGTAAAACTATGTTCTTTGGAGTTAAGACATTGTTTGAATAAATCAGCGACATTACTTGAAAACCATCAATAAACATGTTAGTATTTACACACTCATGCTTCGAGAAATCTTTTCAAGTGAAATGAACATAATGAAATTTGGTGGTGGTTTCTACTGCCACAAATAAACATGAAACTGTCACCAAAAATTTAAATATTAAAACTTTATAAGAAGGGAAGCGTGTGTATACATACATATGTGCTCGTATTAACAAAAATTAAATTAGGAAAAAATATATTTGATTTTCATCTTCGCCTGTAATTCTTGACGTGCTGCAACGTACACCAGGTCCTCAAGCGTATCCAATTCGAGCCAGTTTCATTTTTCACATTTAAAAAGAATAAATTTTCTTTCTGCTCGCAAGCAGAGTAGAAATTTAAATAGTCGAATTTTAAAATTGTTTCATAGTGCAGAATGTTTTTATTACTTCGCTTCCAATTCGTTCGTGTCCCTTGTGTACTCGTAAATACAAAGAAATACTCCCAGATTTTATTTTTGTGTGAAACTTTAACGAAATTGGGTTCAGCGTACGGTTCAATAAGACGAACCGTAACTACATATAAAGCCACAACCATAACCATAACGAT
This sequence comes from Dexiosoma caninum, assembly GCA_963924685.1. NCBI lineage: Eukaryota > Metazoa > Arthropoda > Insecta > Diptera > Tachinidae > Dexiosoma > Dexiosoma caninum. The sequence continues at coordinate 33,614,366 of OZ004729.1, read as the reverse complement.
ATATCGATTAGAGATGCCATAACCACAAAACATATATTATTTAGAAGAGTTGGATATGCTGCTCCGACAATGGAATCCCTTTCAGAACACAATGAAATGGTTACACAGATAAACATCAAGTTAATTGAAAAGTATGAACACTATGAATTAAAACTAACTGAACCAGGGCGCTTAATGCGTAAAATAAAATCACAACTAATACGTTTTAAAATCAGCTGTTTACGTCTACGACAGAAAATCAAAATTCAATTCGTGTCTACAGTTACGACGTGCCGTAGCCGAAACCGTTGCCATATGTATACTAATATTTTCTGCCTAGTAATTGTTAATTATGTATGTAGTGCCTTATTTCAAAACTTACGGCCTGTTCGGCGATGTCGAACGATATCGTTCGTTCGCTTACTACATGCAATGCAAAACCAATATTTTAAATTTTGTATTGCATGTAATAAGCGAACGAACGATATCGTTCGACATCGCCGAACAGGCCGTAAGTTTATGCATTAGTTAAAATAATTCAATTTCAAAAATAGACAAACTATCGAGAACATACAGGCAGTCAAAATTACATGTGATAGTTATATACTAAGAAACAAACACTAGCACGACGTAACAACAACATACTCTTTTCGAAGGTTGCTACACCTTCATCTTTAGCGTTCTTCGTGCTTTGTCTACTGTGTATGATTATAATTTATGTGGTCTCACGTCTCACATGTTACGTATATGTGTCGCATAACAGTTCACAACAATACTCGTATACTGATTTTTGTTTCTATTCACTTTTAATTGTATTTAATTTAATTAAAAATTTTGTGTTTTAAAAAATATGCATAAATAAATAGATTTTAATATATATTTGCCGAACCACAAACACAATTCACTTGCAAAATAGCAGATGTCAGATTCTTTGTCACTTTGTCATGCTCGAAATCGAAGTTGCCGTATGCACTGCATATGGAGAAAGAACGCGTGCTACTATTTAAAGGTGTTCAGACTGTATGCCCAAATTTACCGTATTACAAAGTTACATTCTATATGACAAATATATATAATATGAATACAGCTTAATTGAACATTACGTGTGGATTTGGCATTAGTTTGGTTTGAACAGCTGTTCGTTTTGCTTAACGACTATGACACGTCTAATAAAACTGTTATCAATGCACATCAGCCACAATTCCTAGTAACTTTCACGGTGATTTTGAATAAAACACAGTTGTAAATGTGACAAATTGTGTTTCTATAAAAATTCCTAAATAAATTCGATGCAATAATTAATTATAATATTTAATAACAAATTGTGGTGCACTATTTTTGGAATGGAAACCACCAGGACTTTTTAGGTTATATATAGAGTTTTAATTAAATTAGAATTTGCTGCCGACCACTTCACTGTATATATGTATGTATGTATCTATTTTCGCTAATTTATTACAAGTGTTGTAATTTGAAAAATTATATAGTGCAACTATGTGTCGGTGCTGACAGAGTTGGCGCGAAACACAATCCCAATTTTGAGGATAGCGCCAACAAAAACCATTTCAACCAGATACGAGTATATGAGTGCTGCTAATAATTACAGCTATCGATATACACACATAAATGTGTACATATTTTGATGGCAATATAGCAATTTGAACTTTAATATGACAAAACAATAATATGCTTCCTTTTCTGTCATAGCAGTTTGACAGATAATAATAAGTACATGTCCTTTTGTTGCAGTACATTCATACAGCCGTGCATAAATATTCACACATTTGATTGCCCGATTTGTATGTATTACGAAACACCCTTGAAAACAACTGCCAAGCACATTTATTGAACTGTAGTATTGATATACACTAAACTTGCAAACACTTTTATGAAAGCATTTACTTCAGAGTAAAATAATGGCAAAATTGCTTTTAGAAAGGTGGATTTTTTGAGATGAACATGCAATAGGTGCTGTAAATTGCAACACAACTGTAAATGCCTGCAAAAATGCTTTTTTCAAATACATACATACTACAGGGTGGCGCAGAATGTGCTATACGGTTTAAATGGTTTATAACTTTTTTATTTATGCGATTATTATAATTTTTTTTTAAATACAGAAATTTTTTGCAATTAGCTTCGAAAAATTATATTCTGTAAGAGATGTCCATTTTCTGCTTCGCACATGCGTGCTCTTTTTGGCATATTTTCCATAACTTTTCCCAAAATTTGGGGTGTAATGGCCATGATTTCATTTCGAATGTAGGTTTTTAGTTGGAGTATGGTTCTTGGTTTGTTAACGTACACTCTTTCTTTCAAATATCCCCAAAAGAAAACTGTCAGGAGCTGTTAAATCTGGTGAACGTGGAGGCCAGTTCAAATCGCTTGTGAGCGAAATAATGCGTTCGCCGAATATGTCCCTTAACAAAGGCCATTGAGGTACCTGCAGTATGTGCTGTGTTCGATCGTGTAATGATTCATAATTAATTCCCAAAGTTTTCTTCACAAAATGCTGAAAAAAAAACAAAGAAAAAATAATAATTAAAAAAGTTATAAAGAATTGAATTCTTTTTCTGCGCCACCCTGTACAAATGACTGCTTTGTTATCCTGCGTACTATTTGTTGCCGTTGCCGTTGCCGTTGCTGTTGTTGTAGTTATTGTGGTTGTAGCTTTTGTTTAAATAAATTACAATGAGTTTGTCGTAGGATATGAATGATGTGTTGTCCTGTTTTCATACCAACATCGGCAATGAAAACAGAAAAATGTTTTTTTAAGGTTATCAATCTTACAGTGTGTATAAAAAAAAGGTATGTCTACGAACGAGTACATTGAAATAGCGAGTCGTTGATGGACAGATGCATGATTGAATTTTGTTTAATTTCATGTTGTTTTTTCTTTTACTTATTGTTAGTGTTTTATGTGAGACTATACGTCTATAGATACGTATGTAGTATGTATGTATGTGCATATGGCTGTATACTTTACGTATGGATGAATGTATGTATGGCTATACTCGTAGTATGTTTAAGCGTGGTTTCATTAACAAAGATGGCCGCTTTGTTCCATTTATTTATTTGCATTTTGTTGTTGTTGTTGTTTTTTTTTTTTAACTAAAAATAAATATTGAAGGTCACTTTGCTAAAGTTTACGATATAAAGTTAAAGCGTCTCTGGATTTTAAAAATCTTTTTCTAGGTGGTCTAAAATTTCTTCTATATTTAATTGATATTTTATTTTTCGCAAATAAGAGAAAACTGCAACAGTGAACCAGCTGACTTGCTACCGCTTTAGGTAAATTTGTTTTTATTCAATTACCGTACGCATAGAAAAATATTGAAATTAATCTTGTCAGTCGAATTGAAAGAAACTATTTCCATCAATTACGATTAATTATTTATATTTGTTGTAATATATAAATCATATCTAATAGGATGGGCAAAAACTCACAATGCTGTTTAAAAATTTAATAAATTTTTCCTTTATATATTTTTTATTTACTTTTTTTCAGATTATAAACTAAACTATACATAATGGAATTTTTTTTACACAAAGTATGAAAAATAATGTCACTAAAATGACCCACATCAAGGCGAATTCATACCAGGTGGCCGCATTAGATAAAATTCTCATCAGCTGATTTGTGTTCAAGTGTCAAAGTTGTGTTCAACACAAAGCATGTTAATACATATGTACGTCCACTGTTTTAGCAACACGAATAAAATTGTTGTATTTGTAAAAAAATGCTGTTGTTGTAGGAACGAGATTACCTGGTATGAATTCGCTTTGACGCCCGTTTCAGCTTTGCAATTATGGATTAGTTTTGGAGCATTTTCCATAACATCTACTAAAATTTCGAGTTTCACAACATCGTTTGCCTTTAATTCAAGGCTTGTCTCGGGCTTGTTCAAATAACCCCAAAGCAAATAGTTGGGTGCATTGATGAATGGCTTTTGAATTTTCAGAACCTCGCAATGCAAAGTTCTGCTTATTAACAAAGCCATTCAAATGAAAATGAGATTCATCACTCATAAAAAGATTTTAAAAGGAAAAAAGTGATTAAATTTTTAAACTCCATGGTGACTTCTGGCGCAACCTGTATAAATTCGAAAAGTTTTCTTTTGCGATCTGTACCATCACTGAATAATAGGGGCTGTTATTGGGTGAGTAGCAAGCGCGTTGACTGAGACCAAACATTTTTTGATGTCTTTTGTTGTGTGTTTTGAGTAATAAGACGTAGGCGAAGTAAAATAATAAATAAAACGGATTAAAAATTAACGCCTTACAAATTCTCAAAAAACGTGTAACTGCAGAGTTGTTCAAGAATAATGCTCTCTGTCCTTCGATTATTTCACCGCCTTTCTCGTCTCTGCATTGTCCCTTTCTAACGAGTTCCAGTGCAATGCAAGTCATACGTAGGCGATATCCCTTGAGCACTTGTCCAAGAAAAAAACACAATATTTTTCAGAAAGTAGGCGGGATTGGATAAGTGAGTGCCAGTGGTTAGCGAAACACACCAGGTAACACTTATATATAAATATTTCTGCAGAATGTTTTGTTCTGAACGTTCCCAGAAATAATCATGTCTTCTAACAGTGTTAAATACTCAAAGTATGAAAAATTCGGGGAAATAATAACAGTATTTTAATCCAACAGTGAAAGGTTTTGCCAATAAAAATGTATTTTTTTTTTTGGAAATATCCAAAACACGACTGATAAAAATAATTATTCTTTCTTTTTAAGGCGCATTTAAGTATCGACTTTTATCGAATATTTATAATCAACATGAAACGAACTACAAATAAGTATTTTTTAAATTTTTTAATTAGTATAAAGAAATATTATATTGTAGACATACTGCAGAAGAAAAGAAAATAAATTCATGCAAACTGGTAACAAATTCATGCGAAACTGATCATTGTTATCTTATCTTATCTATTAATGATAATAATTTTTGTTTAACATTATTTTTTTTTATCAATAATATCCATCAAATTATATTTAAAAATCATATAAAACATTTACTAAGGAAAATCTAATTTTGAGAATTTGTTATATTTTTTTTATTCTGTTTCTTCCAATTTCGCTCTGACAGATATTTTATAGAAAAAAAATTACAAGTTTATTTTCGCTTAATTAGTTATTTCTTTTTTGTTTTTGTTTTTGTTATTGCTTTTGTTATTTGTTTTCTTTTTTTGTAATGTTTAAATATTATTGACAATAGAAATGCAAAATATACAACTACATAGAGAAAATATAACGAATAGAAAAAAATATTTATCTAATCATAATTTCTGTAACGTAAAAAGGTATTACGAAATGATATTTAGTTTTCTATTCATTTAAACGCGGTGCTATTAAAGCGATTGCTGCAAAATGTAAAACCCAGAAGTGGGCAACCATGGTTCATTCCTTCTTTTTTTTGTAAGTATGTATATACATTAGGGTCGGTGAAATTTTTTGGTCAACAAAATCGAAATCGGCACAATATTCTAAGAAAATTCCAGAAGAAAGTATGGCTCTAAAAATAAAACCCACCCCCGCCGAAAGATATCTAAACTCACATTTTGGTAATTCGAAGCCATAAAATTTTTTTGGGTAACAGTAGTTTCGTAGTGTACACTAAGAGCTTTAACACAAAACTCATTGGCCTCTGTAGCTGCAATAGAACCCAAGATATTGACTTTAGAATTTGAGAAGTGTAATGATTTGCCAATTTTAGGGTACATTTTGACCACTGTACGTATTGTCGCTACTGTAGACCTAGCGGGATAAATATTTCCATTTTTTGTTTCTTAGCGAGTATACCAATTTTATTAACATCGGAGGCAAACTAGAAAATTCATGATTGATTTGACTTAGAATTACCCAAAGGTGAAGTTTGATGTCTCTTGGCGGGAGCTAGGTTTCGATTTTAAACCCATACTTTCTTCTGATAACTTGATTCGAATTTTGTGCGATTTTGCTATACAGCCGTCACGTGTTTCTCACCCGAACAAATATATCAGCTGTATGTTTTTTCGAACAATTCTGCAGTATCTTCCCAGTGTTATAATTATATATGTATATAGTTATAGCCATACTAACATTGTTTCAATAAAGCGATTGCCTTCAAAAAAATATGGTGAAGTTACCAAATAAAACTGTTTCTTTTCGCTCTTTTTGAAAAACTTGTAAAAAAACACATACGAGTAGCTGATTTCGATGGAGTAACGACGATATATACTTTGAGAAGTGAAACACCATATGGTCGACATGCGAAACTTTAAAAAATTCTTGATACCACATGGATAATGACAAACATATGATGCAAGCATATCGTTTTAAGACGCAGTTAAAATCTGTATCCAAATGGACTTGCAAAATGGTTATTGTTTTCAATTTGGCTGGATTTGCGTTTTGTAACCGGCCTTTATTAAGGAAGAACGACATATCGGTGTGAACAGAATGTGTCCGTAACGGACCACTATACTACTGGCAGCATCAAATGGGTACCCACGGATGAATATCCAGCATGGTGAAAAACGAATTCAATATTGAAAGTAAGCGAACTTGAAAAGTTAGTTCTCGCTTATGAAAAAATTTTTACGTTTCACAAATACTTAAAAAAAAAATAAAATAGTTATGTATGATTAGAATGCAAGTTAAGTAACCATTTGGTTCGTTCTGGTTTCGTTCTGCCCAAAGAGAGTGGCTTCATGCAGGATGATTTTGTGCAGAGGAAGCTTACTACTCGCATGCCCGAACAGAATGTGAAGCTTTAATCGGCCAAAAGCAGTGCTTAATTACCTCTGGCACACAAGAGTTTGATAGCTATTTATCTCTAAGGCACTGAAAGCCAGTTGACTATTCCATATGGTCCATTCTGGAGAACAAAATATCAACAACTACTGGTGCTCGTTTTTTCAATCAAAAGCACACATCATTTCTCGCTAAATTTTTACTTATACATTTATTAGATTTGCACTTAATTGTTGCGCTATAAAACTATTTTACAGCACTTTCAAGTACATATAATAATAAAATTCAAACAATTGTAATAAAGAAAGTGAAAACTGCAACGTATGTTTTATTACCAAAAAATAACGTGCTAAAATTGTGCAATATAAAGTGATAAATAATTATAGCAAAAATCTATTTATTTTGCATTTTTATTATTATTATTATTAAATTAACTTTTGCACAAAAGTAAATAAACTTTGACGTATGCTTTCAAAATCTGTTAAAAACCGTTGAATCAGCTGACGGGCGAAATAGCTTACGAATTCATATAGTAATAAATTTGCCTTGCCCAACAGTACTGTACTGTGCAAACCAATCTGTCAAAAAAATGTGGGTCTGTTTTGATCAGAAGATAATTGATTATTGAAAATAAACAATAATATCAGAAATGTGAGAGAATTTTGAGTCTGTTTTAATCAATAGCTGGAACGCAACAAATTTATGTAAAAAAGTGATGAAAATAAACAATAATTCCAGAATTTAGAGAGAAGTTTTTGTCGGTTAAGATCTATAGACCTGCTCTAATAAGGCCACCTGGTACTCAATTTGCCTTGATATAAATCATAATAATGGTAAAAAAAATTAACGAAGACAACTAAGTGAACAGCTGATTGAAAGTTTAGTTCAGGTCAGCTATTCACAATAAGAATTTTTGAACTAGAGCACTTGTGTGCAGCCTACGTCCGCAAGAATTTTGAGAAGCAGTATGTGTAAAAAATTTTAAAGCGAAAATTGAACGTGTAAGACACATGTAATAAATGACGTACATATTTCATTAGATACACTTAATTAATGTAAAAAATTTGGCCCCCAGCAATTGTTACTTTTTGGTTATCCCTGTTTATAAAATGTTATTTTTTTTTTTAATAATGCAACTGTATTGAGGCAGAGATGCGGAAATATGTATGCAAGTGTAGGTTTGCATATGACTTTGCTACGTACAAGGTTGACAATGGAAATGTAATTTTTTAATGTTTTTTTTCTTTCTTCATATCAATTATTTTTGAAAAAAGAAACTACAGTACGTCTTGCGAAACTGCAACTGGGAATGTCTTTTTATGTTTTAAAATGACCACGAATGCAGTCCGATAACAAATACTGATAAGTACAATAATTTGCGAATAGAAATGTTTGCAATGCAACAAATAGGAAGATATTAAAAATGCAAAATATTAAAGTTCGCATTTTGTTTAAATATTTCCAAATAAGTTTCAAAGATTCGTTATCTGAAATATTGAAATTAAAATTCGAATTTTTTAACTTTTTTCATATTAAAATTCACATAGCACATACACACACGCACACACTCGCATACATACGTATATTGTTTCATAATTTAGTATCTTCTCTAAAATATTTTAAACGTTTTGGAATCTCTATCAATCATTATAAAGTTCGTATAAAATATTCATATCTGTTGGGTTTGCTTTGTTTTGTTTTTCGTGTTGATAGCAAAAAACCATACTACCTGCCTGCCTGCTGCTGTTTAATTGGGTCGTTAAAATATTTTCAATTCTTATCATGTGATTTTGTATATACTAAATACTAACTCACACATGCCTTCGTTTGCAGCCTTTAGTGTGCGTTTCTGAGTGCATGTGTGTGTTTATGTGTGAGGGTATTTTATCTTTTGCTTTTGTTTACTATTAGAGACGAAACTTGCTGCCTATAGCTAATAATATGTATTAACTAACTAATCACATTTCATTTGTTAATAAAAATTCTATCTAAAAATGTTTGAACAAATATGTCCGTACTTGTGAAAACATAGAAATAAATTTTAAATAAATAATAATAAACTGCATAAAATATATATTGTGAATAATTTTACAACAGTTACAAATGACTACTAAAACAAAGCTTAACAAATTTAATACGTCTCCTTGACATCAATAAAAACAAATAACGTGCAAAAAGCAGTGTTGTAAGATAGTGAAGCTCCTCCTATCATTTCTCCTGCTATCCCTTTCCTCTAGTTCCAGCACAATGAATCGCATGTATAAGGATCATCCAACTAAATTATAATATCATGTGAAAGCTATTGAAGTTTGGAAGTGCCTTTTTCATATTCATAGACATATTATTTTAAACAATAATGGTGTTGAAAATTTAACAATTATTCGAGTTAATCGATTTGGTGTCCATATGTTCAAATATGAACATATGCAAAAAACTCGATTTGAAGAAGAATTTAATATAAAAAACATTTACAATTTGCTCGAACAGTAAAAGCTTGTAAATCGCAAGACAGGTGCAGCCAATCTTGCCAGATGTCATTTGCGGTACAAACTTTTAAAAACTTTTACTGTCGGAGGAAATGATGACTATTCCGATGCAGAATCCGCATATCTATTTCATTGTTTTATTATATTCTTTTAAATAAATGACATCAATGAACTGCTGTTGCAAAATATTTGAATATTTTTTTGTGAGGTATTTGCGCAATATTTTGTTAAAAAAAGTTCATTGGAATTGATTAACGAGGCATTAGTTAGCCTATATGCGCAGTTCACTGTTTCTAATACAGATCTTCAGGGAACGTTTACAAAAAATTTTCTTAGAATAACTAGATATATCATGTTTAAAATAAAAACTTCCTGAAGATGTTAACCGAAGGTTAACGAAATATCGAAAATAAATATAATAAATAAAAAGAGAAAAAACCTTAAAGCTTAAAAAAATAGATTGTTAAAGTAGATATATCATGTTGAACTTTCATTTAAACAAATGAGAAGTTTAAGCAATACCAGAGTTGTAACAAGAATTTTTATTCTTTTCTTGCCTTGCTATTCGTATATAGGCTGATCCTTTTTCAGCGCTAATTGTAGTTGGAAGAAGCGTATAATTGAAAATAAATGCTAAAGAGCAACGTTGTATTACAAATACAGTTTTATTGCAAAACATAAACGTTTTTTTATATACTCAATAAAAATACAGGGTATTCCAATGACACGTTTCATCTTCAATAGCTCCTCATTTAAACTGTTCACAAAATCTAGATCCTGTGATTGAATACTTTTACACTTTTTTCTTTACAACAACGTGAAAGACAATGACTACGCCAATGTCCCACAAACGATTGAGGATCCCAAAGATGGAATTCGTGATGTTATCAGAAGATAACGTTTTACGTTAAAATCAACTATTGAAACCTGGTTTTGCCATATAAAAATATTTCCTTAAAACCATCTTAAAATCTTTTATGAATTGATTTTAAGTTGCTTTAATGAAATACAACCTTGATTTTCATGTACTAAAACCAGTGCTACCAAGTTAAAAAATTTAAAACAGCTGGCAATGGAAAGGGCGCTCAATGAAATTATAAAAATTTAAAGAAAATTTGGTAAATAAAACCACTACAATAATTAAAACAATGGACGCAAGAACAACAACAGTAAACAAGTATAAAAGAAAAAAAAAAACGGTATTGGGTAGAGCATAATGAAAATGCTTTCATCGATTTGTGGTAGGAGAAAGTAAATGAAATTTTATTACACACACTCTGCGTTAAAACATGATTTAATTAAACTTATAGTGGGAACGCAAATCAGCTGTTTGTAGGTTTTAACTTTTGGAGAAAATACTAGTAATGGAAATTTTTTTTTAACCGCCACTTTTTACAAAATACACCTTTAAGGAAAATTTGTGAAAAGTGCTTTCGAGAGATGAAAAAATTAAATGTAATGGAATTTTTTATTTATACAGTAATAAATCGTCCATTGATTGTCAATTAAACAAATTGCTGTACATTAATTTAAATATCTAATCACCAAAACAAATTATTAATATAAAACCTCAACAAAAAAAAAAAAAAATATTACGCGTGTATGTATGTGAACGCCATAAAAATCTCAAATTACTGTTGTAAACATTCTGTTTTAATACTTCAAGAACAAAAAAAAAAAAAAAAAACAACAAACTCTTGACAGACAGTTTAGCTGGTACTTGGCCGTGTACAATAGAAATAAATAAAAAAAAAGGTGGTGGTGTTTATTTACGAAAATGAACTTAAAAATCAATTATTAGTTGTTTGTAGCTTTTTAAAATGTTATTTAAGGGTTATTTTATGTGATAAATTGCTGCTCATATAGTTTTACAGCCAATATAATACACATCCATAATATAAATACACCAAAATACACACACGCACACGCACACACAATTTTTAACAGCGTGTGACGATTTCGAATAAATAAATAAATATAAAAAAAACTATGAGTATAAAGAAACAAATATTTAACGTCATCATTAAATGAAGGTTAACAACATTAACGCAATTATGATTAAACCCCCGAAATACAAAAAAAAAAAAAAACAACAAGAAACTATAATATGCAATACATACAACTCACACAGCTATGCACTGCCGTTCACTCACACTAATGAACAAACATTACAGGAAACTAAAGTCAAACACGAAAAAAATAAGTTTTACATTTCAAAGAGAGAATTGTTTTAGTTTTAAGAGCCAGCAATATAAATGAGTACGACAGAGAGTTTGCTCTAATCAACGAGTAAAGCAGAGTGTCTCCTGGCCCAAATACCACAATGGAAAGAGTTTGCACGAGTAATTGCTTGAATAGACGAGTAGCAAGAGGGATTAAGAGAATTTCTATTCGAATGCCTACAACGATCATTCTCATATTCTTTGAAGGCTTTGGGTAGCGGCTGTTGTACCAGTATTTCATTGTTATTTTGTAGAAATAAGCTTCGTTTTGCGCATGTGCCGAAAGTTTCGCAAATAATCACCTTCGAGTTGTTGTAATTCTTAAAATTTTTATGCTTGATGGCTGCCGCATGTTTTTATTATGTTGCATTAATGCCACAGCAGACCAGTCTAGCAGCCACTACACGCCTGTTTAAGCGTAACCAAATTCAAATAAAAAAATATTAACAATTTATAGGACAAAATTGCTGGGCAATTGTGTGTATGTTTTTCATTAAGTGGTTGGCCAGCTATGATGAGTGACTGATTATTGTATGTACTCGTAGTTCCAGTGTGCCAAGGCTAACTGACTTAATCATTTTGAAATATAAAACCCTAAAGGGGGTTGATTTTTGCCACCACTTTGGGTTAATGATAATTTCGGAAATTGTATGTGTAGATGATTTGGTTGTAGTTAAATGTTGTTGTTGCTGTTGTATCAGCGTGGATATTCCCTAAATAACATTTGTAATATGCGTCACATTTGTTTCTTGTTCCTGATGATTTGAGAAGTTGTATGTTTGTTTTTCACTTTGAGAGTTCCCGTGTGAAATTCTTTTTTTTTAATTTCTATTTCATTTAAAGAATTCGCCACTTTTTTATTTCTTGCTGGATTTTAGACGTTTAACGTCTACATTGTTGGTGGTGGTTAACAAACAAACAGTGACGCATGTTGACGGTGTGGTTGGTTTTGGTACGTTTAATAAAAACATGGTAAATGGTGGTAGTGCGGATAATGGTGGTGGCACATTTAAGGATTTACTTTTTGCAAATTGTTTTCTATTATACATATGAATGTATGTACAGATGTATTTTTTTGATTTTGTTACATTTGTATCCGAAGTAGGTAGTAGTATTCCATATATGTATGTACATACATATTTAGAAATTGTGAACAAAAATGTTTAAAAGAATTTACAAACGAAATCTTGTGTTTTGAGTGGATGTATTAATTTGAAAGGGCTTTTCGTGAAAACAAAATGAACCAGATGACATGATATGTTTAAGTCTCAAACTGATATGTATCAAATAAGGGTGTGTGTTATAAAAACAGCAAAATGTAGCATTGAGGTAAATAAGTTAATAAAATTTGACATTAAAGGAGCAGGCGATTGAACTTGAGTCATTTAACAGCCAATTCTATGTCTTTAAATTTTTGTTTCGCTAGTAAATACAAACAAATAACGAATTTTAACATGCAGTTAATTAAATTAGTTCTGTTATTTTTACACAGTGTTCAATAGAAAATTTAAAATTTTACACGACGCCATTTATGTGCGCTGTTTTGTACGGCGTATGTCAATATTTATCAACTTTGACATTTATTAACCGATTAACTTGAAATAACATGGCTTTTTTAATTAAAAGTTTTGTCATGTCCTTTTCCACCACACAATGCTTCGAAACAGAAACCTCTGAACCGCATTTTTAGCGTAAATTGTGATACAAGACGAGACGACATTCTCGCTTTGTGAAGGATGAATCCATATCAGATCCGGGAAGTACTATAACTTGAAAGGCGTTTGTGCCATTCTGAGAAATGAAGAAAGGAGCCCTGAAAAGGGCTGAACGGTTACTGATTTTAATAAGATGAGCTCGTTTCAATTATATGCCAACAACCCTCAAGCTATTTGCGAACAAATGACAAAACTTTGTGCCATCGCTGTAACTGAGCCTGAGCAGCTCTAAAGATATAAAGGAAATGCACCAAATAAAATAAAAAAATTTAAATATACCGTCATAATAAGAGCATTTAATTAAATTTTCTCCCATCTGAAGTGGATGGATATCGCTGAAGTTGACTACAAAACCAAAGGTCCTGGGTTGGAGCCCACTGTCCTACTAGGTTACTGAACAGTACCGACTTCAGCTAGTACCATCCATATCAGAGTGCCCTCCCTCGTCGGCGCAGTAAAATATTTAAAAAAAAATGGCTACCAAAACACAGCTTCAAAATTTAATACGTCTCATTGTAATAAGAGGCGGTAACATTGCCTGAGTGTTTCTTCTTCTCTTAATAAAAATTCATGTAAAAGTTGAAATTTTTATGACATATTTGTTTAACTTAGTGGCATGGAACTAGACTATACTATGATTTAATCGTTGTAAACAATAAAAAAAAATTACATTGTGTGTGAAAAATTCCTTTCAAATGCACAACAAAATTACTTTGTAATATTAATTTTACACATCAATTATATTTCCCACAAACAATAAAATGAGTTAATAATTAAACAATTTGATTTTTACCATTTGTTCCTGGTTTGTGTACATATGGAAATCGCTTTAAGAAACAATAATGAAACAAAACATTTCATTATTATTTGCATGATGTGAAAATATTAAAACACATTCAGAAAAGTAAATAAATTTTGGGTTACTACCCAGCCAGCAAAATTGTTCGCCATCTGTCAGACATATTATGACGTTGATAAAAAAGTCAGCATTTTGTCTGACTTCTGACCGAAAAATGTACGAAGTGGTGGTTGACATGAATTCTGACAGACATGTCAAGGTATATTTCGAGTTATTTCGTCGACATTTCTAATAGAAATCTGACAAATATCTGCTGAAAATTCATGGGAAATTCAGAAATTTTTTTTGCAGATATTCGCATTATTTTCTTACAGATTTCTAAACGAATATCGAATGCAATTCTAATACAGCCTACAGACGGAGGAACGTTGATTGGAACATGGGTATGTTTCTGCCAATGTTCCTCCGTATGTAGCGATATTTCGTATTGAAATTCGTGTTTCCTTTCATGTATCTAAAATATGAAATTTTTTTGACATTTTGCAGGTTCCAAATGCAATGTTCCCTTGTCTGTATTGATGTTTACTGTTTTCGCTTTTTTATTTCGTTGAGAGCAGTCGTGCCGTTAAGTGTTTTTTAAGTCCCGGAATAAAGAAAATTAATTCAATAAAAAATAGCAAAAATAAGAAAAAAGGCTGCAATCGAAAATAGTCAAAACTGGGTAAATTTTTTAAAATTTTTATAAAAATTTACCAGAATTATGGGACATTTGATCTGAAGATTATAAAAACAAAAATAAAAAATCAATTATAATAATTGCAGCCAACACACTTTGCGAGTCACTAAATTTTAAAATTTGTTTTTTTTCGCGTGGTATCATCAGCAGTGGTATCATCAACAATCGGTAATACACAACTGATGTTTCTTTTTTTGGTTTCCTCGGATTGAAAAATGGCACATTGAAAGAAACACATCTGTAGGCTGCATAATGGACAAAACATACCGATTATGCACTAAAAGCTGTGAGATTGTCCAGTGACATTAGGAGAAAAATTTTGCCGACAGCTAAATAAATACTTTTGCAAATTAATTTGTATTTGCATTTATAATATAATAGCATGCAAATTACACAATTTGTTTTTCTTTTACATGTATTCGAATTTCCTGTTTTGCATTTTCCACAAAATCGTCCAAGGATCAGCTTTTTGTACACCAAAGCATTATGTAGCATTGTAAAACTTGTTTGTTACACTTTCAATCATGTACATTATATAGTATAGTATATTATATTTACTGACAGAAATCTGTACTAAGTTCCCAAGAACAAAGTCCGACATTTACCAGAATTGTCTGATATTCTGATAACGTCGGACTATTTTGCTGGCTGGGTAATTAATAAAACTTTGTGGTAAAATTACATGGTAGAATTTTGACAGCTCTAATATGTGTGTATGGCTGTATGTACATGTATGTGAGTGTAAGTTTGTAAGCATATATTAAAAAAAAATTTTAAATATTTTGATCTGTTTAACAAGGAACAGTTGTTTATATATAAGTATGTATGTATATTTAGGAGGAAAGTATATCCATATTCATATTAGACATATTCCTCCTTAATTATTGAGTTATCTTTTATAAGAAATACTTTATGAGAATATCATACAGTATGTAATAATACATTTCATATATTTTTTTTTATTTTTTGGGAAAAAGCACAATTTTGAAATTAGCAGCAATATATAAAGAGATATTCCCAAAATAAATTCAGTTAATATACTGTTCTTTATTGAAATCTATTTATAACAACTAAATTTATTATGCCCCACAATTCGATATCAAGAATTATAATTTTCAAGAATTCAAAATATTTAATAAATATGCATGTTCATAGGTACACGCATATGTATGTATGTATGTGTATGTACTTATATTTTTGAAAATATTTACAGTTTACATTATAATTTACGGAATGATATCGACGTTGCCACATTTCGTTTCCTAGCAAAACGAAATCTGTTCTTTGTTAATTTTTCCAAATGTTTATTTAAACATCTATTAGAAACCAAAACATTAAATTAAATTTTTATACAGAACAATCAAACAATTTAACGTACATAATTCAAAACATAAGAAAATTTGATTTTCACACACTCTTTGAAGAATAAAGAAAACAAAAAAAAAAAATAAAAAATAAAGAAGCACACAGAGAATATTTTCTCAGACATTCATTCAGTCACTCATTTACATCAAGTCATTGATTAAAATTGTGCCATACTTTATTTCCTTGATACATTAAAACGAATATACCCTAAAACATGTACAAATATATGTATGTATGTATGTATGTATGTATGCACCCTGTGGGCAACTCAGTTAACTTGCAATGAATTTTTGCCAACTTTTTTTCAACTGACAGTTGTTTTCCTTTAATATGACGATGTCTTGAGAACAAAGTAAATTGTCCGACTTTGCATTACTTTTAAACTGACTTAAAGTTAGAGTGTTTCACATCAAAAATTAAAACATGAATTTAACGTTAAAACCACAAACAGCTAATTTTGCGTTCTCACTATAAGTTTAATTAAATCAGGTTTTAACGCACAGTTTCTGTAATAAAATTACATACATAAATTGTCTCCTCCCACAACTCGATGAAAACATTTTCATTATGCTGCACCAAATGGCTTCTTTTTCTTTTGCACTTTTTTATTGTTGTTGCTGCTACGCCCATTGACGTAAATTATTGTAGTGACTTCATTTGCCAAATTTTCCTTTATTTGTTAAATTTTTTAACTTGGTAGCACTGTCTTTAGTACATGAAAATCAAGGTTGTTTTTCATTCGAATAAATTTAAAACGAATTAAAAAAAGGTTTTGAGTTGTTTTCAAACAAATATTTTTAAATGGTAAAGCCAGGTTCTAATAGTAACATTTAACGTAAAACCAAGTTTTGTTTTAAAACCAGTCAGTGTGAAAACAGTATTAGTAACCCAAAAATTAGTATGTAATTAAACACAAAAAAAACTAACTGTTTTTCATATAAATATAAATTAATGAAATATTTTCATGAAATTGAAATATGAAATTGAGAATAAATCGAATACTTTAAATTTTAATCATTCTAATAACAGTAGTTTCATTGAAATTGTAATAACTGGAAAAATTAATTAAGTGGCTGGAAGCTATCGTACTGTATTATGGCAAGGTCGGTATTTTGTAGCACCAGCGAACTTCAAAATTGCATACATCTCCTTGACATCAGAGGCGCTGCAACAATGTTATAAAAAAACAGGTGAAAAAGTAGAGTTGTCAGATAGTGAAACTGCACCTCCTGTCATCTCTGTCGCTCGCTATCCCACATAAAAAGAAACAAAGGATGCCTTAAAAGGAAAGACAAATTTTGATATACAAGTAAACCAAAGCAAATAAAATACCAACACTATGACTCAGGAAAATTCTGGATTACATTGTGGTTAACTTAACCACAAGACCATAAAAGAGAAAAAGGTCAATGTTATTTGTAGTCGACTACCAATTTGCCGGCAGGGTACATGCACACAAATGACTGCACATTCAGTTTTGTGCATTAAATCAAACAGACAAGGCAAATAGAGTGGAAGTTGTATATCGTACAATATACATATGTACATACAAGCATAACAATCTTTAAGGAATTTATGAACTCTTTAGTTTTGTGTAATCATTATACTACAATATTACAATAACAAATGGAACAACAACAAGAACACATAAATATGTATGCATGTATATGTATTTATTAAACCAAAAAATAAATACAAGAATAAATTTCCACTTACAGAGAAGAAAGAAAAATCTAGCACGTACACAAAAAAAAATTATGAAAAGAATTTCCCTTCTATATGGATGTATGGGTTAGTCTATAGGTTTGTATTTCTTTATGTACTTCCCTTCCTTCATTCAATGCTTTTTTTTTAAACCAAACAATTTTCCCACTACTTCATTTTCTTCTTAATATTTTTTTGTACATATCTTTTCTTCAATTCATTCTGTTCATCTATTATTAAGAATATCATCAGATTGTACCAAAGAATTTCCCAGACCTTAAAATTTTTTCTCTTTCTTTCCATCTCTGTCTCTCTCACTCTCACTCAGGCTCTCAATTCTTATACTTTATTATCCATGGCTTGCTTTCTTCAAGCATAAGAATTTTTCTTTGGGAATATATTTTTTTTTCTTTTAAATTTTTGTACCAGAGCTTCAGCATAGGCAACTTGCTACAACAATAACTACAATAAAAGTGGAAAATATTGCAGAACAAATAAATAGAAAAATTTGTATTTTGGAAGCATAAGTTCGTAATGGTAATGGAGATAAGCTTGATACAAGAAAAGGTCAGTCATGCAGTCACTTTTTAAAAATGTTTTTTTTTTCTGTAGAAGAACAGTTTCTAGATTTTGTCAATGTGTGTTTATGACTGAATAAATGGAAAAAAATAATAGAAATAGAAACAAATGTTGAAATAGATAGATTTCTTCTTTGTTTGTGACAGAAATGGTAATTTTTTCAATACTCGTACATAGTTTGTGCGTTACGAAACGCCGCACCATCCCACGAAATGTATGAATAAAAATTACTAATTCTGCTATAAACGGTTTTCTCTTTTGTAATTATACTACTTTAAAATAAAATACAATAATATAATCGTTTTCCTAGATGCGGATCCATATATCAAAAATCAAAATCAGTTGTGTAGTTTTGGCTTGGCAGAAATCGCCCAACATCTCACATATTGGTCCTACTTGTAAAAATATACATAAAAATATGGCTCTTCCTATACGAAGAACTATTTATATATATTTTAAATTTCATCAACGACATACTTCACCACATATGATCTCTTTACTAATTATAGCGCTTACATCCGGCCGAAGAGGGAAAACAACTCTCATGTATAGGCTGGTGGTCCAAAGACTATTTCGAAGTTATTCGACCGTGTACTGGAGAGGGCAAAAACTCATTGGAGACGATACAGTAGCCAACTCAAGAGAGTCAATAGAGAATGTCCAATTTGCTCTTAACATATACAAACTTCCATTATCGCTTTAGGATTATCAGGGCTCATTTCGCCATTCGATATTCTACTTCGAAAGAATTTATATGTGCAATTTTGATTATTTTATTTTATTCATCGCATTACGAACTCTACATTATTTATCTTTAAGTTTAAATTAGACGTGACTTATACTTTTGTCATAGTCATATCCATTGCAATAACAAAGTTTCATTGATAAAAGGTTGTCACAATGCAAATTCGCCAATTCGCTTTGCTCGTCGAACGTCAAATTTTCTGTAAATATGTTTTGTTCAATACAACATGACCTAAAAAAAAACATTTTAAACTAGTTGAATTTAAACTAATTATTGCAAATAGCTATTTATTTTGTATATTTATTATTATAATATTAAAATTTTATATTTATTAAATTATTCCGAACCGCTAAATTTTTAACGAAAGTAAAGAAACTTTGACGTTCATCGTAAAAATACGTTAATAATCATTATTGAATCAGCTGACGGCCGGATTAGCTAATGAGTTTGCCTTGGCCATAACGAGAATATAATTTTTCTCGTCAATAAGTGCTGTCATAGCCATAAACAGCTTTTGTTTCTCTTTTATTATTCCAAATGTCAGAAAATATATGAGCAGCAATTAAATTTACCTCTCAGTTCGCTCAGTAGTTTATGGTTATGACCAGCGTTACGATCAGCGTTACCATTTCTCAAGTTTTCCCTTATTTTTCAAGGTTTTTGAAATGCCAAAAAGTTTTCAAGTTTTTAGCTTCAAAAATAAGTTTTTTTTTTAATTCATTAAAATTTCCCAGTTTTGTTTATTAATTTTTAATTTACAGATATCGTCATATAAATATTATTTGATGTTGCCATGCAATGTTAACGATTTTATAAGTTTTCAGTATTAAATGTGTCTATTCCAACTTTAATACAACTGTGCTATTTTAATATTATAGTTTTTTATGCCTGTTTTTTTTTTATTTAAAAAGTTGGCTATTTCAAGAAAGCATTGTTAAATATTTAAAGAGAAACGGTAAGGATAATGGAATAATTTTAGTTGTTGGTGTTATTAGTTTTAAGCAGCTACAGTGGTGGCCACGAATTTAAGACACGACATGTAACGAGTATAGTTATGATCATTTTTACAACCCTGTAATATTAAATTTAATCTTGGGTTTTTTCAGTGCACCCTGTAATGTTAAAAAAAAAGTTCCGTTATTTAGTTTTGCTTTTTTTTTCCCGTTTTGTTGGTATTTGCATTGTATTATTGTGAAAATGTGCATTTGAAGCTGGACACGAATTTAAAACATATAAAAAATATTCAGTTTTTAAGTGATTTTTCGATATTTTGTGACGGTAAAAGGTAAGCAATCAACAAGTTATTAAATTTTATTTTGGGCTACATCAAAATATTTACTTATAGATGGCCAGAGGTACTTGGAGTTCGGATGCCGAGCGAAAACTCATCCAACAATTGAATAGTGATGGAAAAACAATAATGGAGATTTCCAAGCTACTGACATGTTCGCGATCCAAGATTTATAACGCCCTGGAACACATCAGGCAGCATGGAACCACCAAAAATGTTAAACAACAGCCTAGAGCTAGAAAAACGACACCCAGGGAGGACAGTTTAATTTATAAAACAGCTGCTAAAGATCCTTTCAAGAGCTCAAATAAAATTAAAAGTGAAATTTCAGAGGATTTTGGTATAAATCTATCTTCCAGGACAATAAGAAGGCGTCTCAATGAAAAAAATTTACGTGGGTGCATTGCACAACGTAAACCACTTGTGTCAAGAAAAAATATTAAATCCCGGCTAGAATTTGCAGAAGAACATATTTATAAAACTATGACATTTTGGAAAAACATACTTTGGAGCGACGAGTCGAAGTTTTGCCGTTTCGGTTCTGACGGAAAACGGTATGTATGGCGCCCTCCAAACCAAGAATATCATCCAAAGTACACCCTTAAAACTGTTAAGCATAGCGGTGGGAATATCATGGTGTGGGCAGCATTTTCCTGGCATGGTGTAGGTCCCATTCACAAGATTGCCACTAAAATGGACCAGCACGTATACAAAGACATCTTAACAAGTACTATGATACCATTCGCCTATGATAACATGCCTCTATTGTGGAAATTTATAGTGAAGAGTTGCTTAGAGGAAAACGGTATTACTGTTCTGAAGTGGCCAGCTCAATCCCCGGATCTCAATCCAATTGAGAACCTGTGGAATGATGTTGAGGAGCAAGTGCGATCGGTAAAGCCAAAAAATTTGGGCGATTTATGGGAAGAAATCCAAAAAGCTTGGTATAACATTCCAAAGGAACATTGTAGGGCATTAGTTGAAAGTTTGCCGAGGAGATGCGCTGCTGTGCTCCAAAATAAAGGATTTCCCACAAAATATTAAGATTTTTTATAAACCTAAGATTTAATTTAGTGAATTAACCTTTATTTTGCCTATGTCTTAAATTCATGACCAGGCTAAAACTTGCATTAATATGAATAATATGTTAAAATAGTTCCTAACTAAATATAAGTAGCAAACAATTGTTGATTTTTTTTTCCATAGCATTACTAGGATTTTTGAAAAAATAAAATGGATTTAAAATTTTTTACATAAGATGCAAAAAATATCAGGAATATGTCAGTGATAAGTCGTGTCTTAAATTCATGACCACCACTGTATACAAGTGGAGAAAATAGCTAAAAAAAATGCGGATCTGCTCAAAATCGTGGGAAGAATAAGTTTGTTGTAGTTGTTAACCTTTTTTTTGTTTATCTTATTTTGAATAAAAATGAATTCAAAATATATATTTTTGTGCTTTTTTTCATGTGTGGGAAAAAGGTTTTTGTTGAAAAATTAAGTTTTTTTTTTTATATAAAAAGCTTTTCTTGGGAAATATGTGTTAACGATATATTTCTTAAGAAAAACTTTTTATTTAAGAAAACTTGATTTTTCGACAAAAAACTTCTTCCCGCAAAATTGTAAGAAAAGAAAATAGCACAAAAATATATATTTTGAATTCATTTAACAAAAATTAAACAGCAACAACAAACTTATTCTTCCCACGATTTTGAGTAGTTCCCCACTTTTTTTTTTAACTTTTGATGTGTTTGTAGCATAATTTACGCTATTTTCTCCACTTGCATCGCTGCTTAAAACTAATAACACCAAAAAAATTATTTAAAACGAAAAATATTCAATTATCCTTGCCGTTTCTCTTTAAAAAAAATTTACATGAATTTCAAAAAAACTTATTGCTGAACCTAAAAACTTGAAAAAAGGAAAAACTTGACAAATCGTGTAAATCTGGTTATGGCAAAAAACCAAAATTCAATGGGTTTCTATGGTTGTGGTTATGGATGTGGCAGAATTATAAGTCAGCTATAATCGAATACATTAGTCGCCATAATATTGGTCCGCTCAGTTACTCTCTCTGGCTATGGTCAACTCACGCCTAATTTAACCTTAAGAAGAAAATTCGTTTTATTAATTTTGTATGTTTGGTGTTTAGTTACGTTTTTTAGGTACAAAAAATTTATTCGAATGCTATCAAATAATTAAAATATTGAATGAGTCAATGAAAATTGTAAATTTTAACATAATCGATCAGTTAATCGAAGGGTATTTAATTGGTTATGCGCTTAAGGGTTAATCATTTGAATGCCCTACTATTTATAATTATATCTTAAAGGGTAGGGCAGTAAAAACTATTTACGTTTTCTTAAGCATACGAAATAATAGTTTCACTTCTTATTTATTTTACACACTGTTATTTGGCAAAACATTAAGTGATTTCTTTTTTTTTTCTTTATCATTCAGAACTGAAGCACATAAATAACTTGAGATGCGTATGTATGTATGTATGTAGCGTACCATGCAGCCATCCATATTATCATTTTTGAAAGAAAATTCTCGCACGTTTGTAAATACATACTCACGGATATGTAGCTTTTATCTGCCCATACACAGTATTTAGATATTTAATCAAAAGCAGCTTAAGTTTTGGCTGTACATAATTGTTTTCTTTTTGTCTACGTTTTGTTAATAATATAAATATTTTGTTGGAGTAATATTATTTTAAATTTGCTTGTGCTGATGTTGATATATTTATTGCGCTTGTTTAATATTTACATCTACACAGGTGTTTAACACGGTACCTTTACTTTTTGTTATATATTTGCAAGGTTTTTGTTTTCTTTTTCTCTTTGCCAAATTTTAATATTATTTTAGTAGTTTTTGCGTATTTCTAACAAAATTGGAATACGTGCTTGTGGTGTACATATGTATGTGCGTGTGTCTTTTTATTTCTTTCAAACACCAAGTACAGTCTAAGGAAAAAAAATATTAAAGATCTTAAAAAAATGTTCGCAAGAAATATCTCACCATAATGTACTTTTAGGTACGCGATCACAAGTATGTACGGTTTAAAATTCCTAATACACAGCTGTATATTCTAACATACAGTGAAAAAAACTTGTCATTCGTACAATGAATTTTGACATTAAAACAATGAAATTTGCCATTAAAAGTCATCCAAAGATGGCCATGCATTTATGAACATCATTTAAGTGCGTATTTCTTAAATGTAACGAAACTATATCTTTAGTTTAATGAAGCATTTTCATATATAAAATGTAAATGTTTCATTGATATAATGACATTATTATATAATACAAACAAAATTAATTCATAAACTTGATGAAAAGTTTAATATATGAAATAATATTGTTTGTCATAAATGGTATGAAAGCATTTCATCGATGCACTTCCAAAAAGTATTTGAATATAGAAACGGGGAAAAAAAGTAAAAGCGAAATTCAGATCTAGTCTAGCTGAACGATACAACACACACACATTACACATGTATGAAGAATATTTTATTGTATTGATGAAATACTTTTAGTGCATTTATGACAGTTTAGTTTGTATTTTTAAAATGTCATAAAATTGCAAATATAAAACAGTTTTAAACAAATAAACAAAACAAATGCTTTAGCAAGTCGTATACATTAAGTGGAAACAAATCATGCAGTTTACTTGTATATCTTATCATAAATTTATTATATTTTATCATAATTTTATAACTAAAACTCGTTTAGGCTATGATAATATGTATATATAATGAACTATGAAAAACTTATGAAGAGCAGAGATGGCAAAATTCCATGTATCTAATGTCATTGTTCATTGTATTAATAAAAACTTTCATTATTATAATGAAGAACATTCAATGAAACCTTTTCATTATATTAATGATGGATTTTTTTTCAGTGTACATATGTTATTTCACAACCATTTATCCATACTTTTTTGGCAGGTATATTTCATGTAAATTTCATAGAATCACAGGCTCGCGAACATTTGGCTTGCACACACTTGAACACTGATGCTTGATTATGGCTGTGGTATCAATTGTGGGTATACTGTTTGTACAAACATACATATCGTTAGCTAATATCCAGAAGGCTTTTCAACATAAAGAAAACACTTATAAATATACAATTTATTACCATTTAGCGGCTTTATTAGTTTTATTAAAAAAAATTGGTATTTTAGGACATCTTGCCATTTTAGTAAAATTAGAAAATTTTCATTCTAATCAATTACGTTACGTTTTTCTAAACTTCAAGTAACGATATGTGTACATACCCCAAGGTACCAAAAAATTCAATTGATTATGGTGCATGCAAAATTTGCCACTTCCAAAATTACCACAGAAAGTTAAAAAAAAATTGTCTCTTTTGTTTAGGTATTCCACATCAGCATTAGCTCTAGGTAGCAGAAAACGTAACGCTCAAAACCATCCTGTTTAGGTTCGCGTATAACAATTCGAATTATATGTGCAAGTGCAGTTAATTTTTTGCTACCACTGTTAAATTATTTTTAATGTTACATATGGCTTTTTTAGGTCCATATGACGATATGTTTTTTGGGCAATGCAAGTTGAAAAATTATGAAATAATTAGTCACAGGTTAGAAAACATGAAAAATTCTATGCTTGTGATCTACCTAATTTTTCCTAAAATAAAAAGGAATAAATATTTTTCTTGGAATACAAAATTGTATTTACTGTAAAATTGAAAATTACTTTCTTTCTTATCTTCAACCAGTGCACAGAGGAAATCCTTCTACATATGCAATACATAGCCCTGGAACTATATAGAAAGAGGTATAGTGTAGAGAATAGACAGTTGGAGAAAGTGGTAGGAAAATATACCTCAATTCTCAACTCTGCAGTTACGTGTTATTTTTAGAGCAAAGTTGCGACGTCTCAGATGTTAATTTTAACTCATTGTTTTTAAGTTAAGGAGAGCCATTTTATTTGATATTTTACTTCGCCGACGTTTTATTGCTCAAATACGACGAAGGAGAGTACTGTAACACAGAAAAAAAATTTTTTTTTCCCTTGACTTGGGTGGGAAATGAACATGGGTCTTTCTGGTTACAGACTCAACTCGCTAACTACTCGCCATGAGCACTCTCAATGCAAATTAGACATAATAAGAAAGAGATGCTTCTGGCACATGTCATTTGTGTGCTCTATACTGTAAAAGAGCGGCTTTAAGATCAGGAGTAATAGGACTTAAGTAACGAAATTGTAGAAAGTTCTTGTGATATTACGTCAACCGGTTAACCGATTAAATTCTATCCGTTTCATCAAACGCTTGTTTTGTATATATGCAATTAGTTTTCATTAATGATTAAAGCATTTGATTTGTGTCGTTAAATATATAATCGTAATTCATTTTGACCCGCATTAAATAATTATAAAAAAATTGGTTAAAATTTTTAATTTATAAAAATTCTTTTTTCAAACAAAGCTTGACGAAGTAATTAATTAATTAATTGGTTAATACATTTTTCATTATCATTATTTCTTTGCATGATAAGACATTATTTAGATTTATCTATTTGGCCTATTTCATTAATGATTCATTCATGATATTGTTAACAGTTTATAAACTTAAACAATTTCCCTTATTTACGCAAGTCATAAATATACTATGTGTATTATTACAATTAAAAAAATAAAAAAAATTCCAGAACGTCCATATGTAAACGGTCTGTACTTCGAAAAAATTCTATTTTCAAGAGTTTGTCTATCCATTGTTATTTCGAAATTCTTTAAAACCAAAACCTGAAACCAAATTAATTTTTTGACCTCAAAAAGTTTTTTTTATAAACAGTTGTTAAATATTTGCTGTTTAATTTTTTTTGCTCTATTTAATTGATAAGAATTTTATAAAATTAAGTAAAAAACACCAACAAGTACCTAATGAAAATAAGTTGTTAATAAAAAAAAATTGGTGATATTAAAAAATTTAAGTATGCATGCGTAAGCACGTAATTTAAAAGAACATTTAATTCTTAATTAAAGCACACAATAGAAATATACATGTACAATATTATCTGTAGTTTCCATTACAAATGCTGGGTTGGCAAACTACAGATTTAATATCATTAAACTTGACGGAACAATCTTAGGCGATAATTGTTGAATGCAAATATTGCGACTGAGGGTGTCCAACAACTACAAATTTCGGAAAATTATGTTGCATTATATGTAGATATATAATTTTAATTTAAATTTTTCACTATTGCTTAGTTAATTATTAAGAGTTTAACTACCGTAGCCCTAATAAAACCTGATATAGTCGGTTGTATTCGCATTACTATTTACAAAAACAAAGTGCACAAGTAAAAGCACCATGCAAACACAACAATTAAATATGCCTGAGAGAGGATGTACTTTCATGATTGTATTCACACATTTGAACCCACCCACTCACTACAAGAGAAACAATTACAACACGAATTGAACCAATTACACTTTGAAGAGAAACAATGGTGAATCTTTCTGTTTAATCAGAGATTATGTTTCATGTATTATTTACATAAAAGCACAGAAGTTTAAAGATTAATTTTCATCTTTTTGCTTAAGAGAGTTTTTAATGATAATTTAATAAGATACATTTATTATTTTATTATCACAATTTGCCCAAAGAGCGAAAAACAAGTTTGGACTGTACAAAGTACATACATTCTTATGTATGCATGCATACATGTACTATGTGCATAGAAATTTGTGTAAGCATGAATAAAGAAAAGTCACAAACATTTCTGAACATTAAAAGTATGTATGCAAATTGAGAGATCTGTTTGAAACAAACATAATAATTACCTTAAGAAATTTAGTACAGAGCAAAGAAGAGCTTCAAAAGCATTCAAAAGTGCATATGTATGTAAATTTCTACAAGGAAAAAACAATACGCCAAACGCAAAACTTACACACATACCTGCATACATCCATACGTAGATGCACATATATATGAACGTTTATACAAAATTTGCATTAAACAAAGATACTTTGAACCTTAAGAACACACTCAGATGCATTCTTATATACATTCATCACACATACAAACATATGTACATATACATATACATGAAAACAAACGCACTAACAAATCAATATCCCAGCAAACATAGGGTCAAATGTTTAAATTAAGATTGTTCAGTGATTTTTTATGAACCGTTATTCACAAAATGTGAATAAAATTACAAATTTATGATATTAAATACGTATAGAAAAAGTTAATTTATAAAAAAAATCAATAATTTTTCACTGATATACATATGTATACGCGAGAAAAAATCTTTTTAACAGTCTCAGTCATACTCGTACATAAATTTTTTATGGGAACCCAGAACTTAATTTCATTACTGTTGTTAACATGGCAATAACACATAAAAATACTTTCTTGAAAGTCACAATATGCTCACATTATTTCATTGACACAGTCATATATTTTCAGTTTTCCAGTCCCCGGCCACACTTGCCATTTTTGTTGCAGCAATCCTTGGGTTTGTTGAATCGCGATGTGAGAAAAATGAGGAGAGGTACACGATTGCATGTATTCTGCAATTATCTTTTTCTTTGCAATTCTCACTATTCAACTTGAAGTTTGATGTAGGTATGAAAAAATCCGTAAAAAATATAAAAATTTCAAGACTAGAATTGTTTAATGTAGAGACTAATGCAATTTGAAAGCAGAATTTTTAAAAATTAAAAGTGTGGAAGGGACACACTAACATTTCTTCTTCTTATTTTTATTCACATGGAAATTTCAAGAAAGTATTTAAATTTGTAAAGGCTTGTTACAATAATAATTTAGTTGAAAAACATAACATATCGAATTTCTGATGAAGTTGTAGTAGTAGATATAGAATATAGACCACAATGAATATACAATAACTCTTGGACTTGTTACAATAATAATTTAGTTGAAATTGAATTTCTGATGAAGTTGTTGTAGTAGTAGATATAGAATTGAAAGAAAGAAAACAGCATATGTCAGAAAGAACCAAATCCAACAAATTTAAACAAAACTTTTATATTTGGTCTAAGTGTTGCGATAAGCAATGAAAAAAGCTGAAAATCGCTAAATTATTTAAATAATCCGCTAAGTGGGCAATATATTAAAGATTAGAAGTTGGAAACGTGAAAGATTTGACGTTTTCATATTTATCTTAATATAGATGAACCCTTTATACGTGCTAAAATTTGCTATTACAATATACTCGTTTTTGCTCTGCAGTGTTATAAGAGGCATGTTCTGTCCGTTCAGGTAGTGTTTGTCAGAGTGGTTTAAAATTGTATTTGCTTTAGTTTGTTTCATACAATATCCAGTTTTCTATTTTTATCTCCAATGGTTAACTTTTCTTATAATTGCTTTCTTTATATTAATTTCTTAGAGACGTAAAACTAGTATTTATTTGAGTACTTATTACAGCATATTATTTAGGGTACCGAATACCAAAAATTCATCCTTATTATTATTAAATTATTAAATTATTCAAGTTACTCAACTACTGGAGTTCACTGGGAAAGTAAATAAATGGACCTATTATAAGTTGTAATGTGACCGCCTGTAAATTAGCAAGAATTAGCCTATTTAAAAAATTTTTAAATTTTAATTAATTTAATTATAGAACTCCTTAGAAAATTAAAGCGTACTTTTTAAGCATACTAATTTTAAAACAGACAATTTTGCCGGATATTTTTTTTGAAAATCTATTCTGTTTATTGAATAAATAAATTCTGCATTTTTTTGATATTCTTTGTATGAATAGCAACTCAATTTTAACTAATCACTTGAAATACATTGTAAGAATAAATTTGCAATGATATATTAGAGTTACATAAGTACATACATATGTATGTATGAATAAATATTACTTTAAGTCTTTCTGTATCAAGGTAAGGACTTTTGACAAAACATTATAAGTGCAACTTCAAAATTTCCCGGAGAGCGAACAAACTATCTTCTTAATCATTTTTGTTTCATCTTTTTTTTCGTTTTTGTTTAGCTTTAAAAAATTTATAAATTTAGTATAACTAAGCTAAATTTTCAGCAAGTTTACTTCATACTAAAATCTGTAGCATATACAGGTTAAATCCACTACAAGTCGAGAAAAGAAAAACAAATGTTCATAGAAAGGCGCTGACTTCACACATGAATTAAAATTCAAGGAAAAGTATTTGCTGGGATAGAAGAAAACCCAACACTCACACTTTAATTAACGTTCGGTTGTTTAAAAGGCCATAAACTTTTACCAAATTATTATTATTATTGTTATTATACGTAAGACTATTAATTATTTTTTTATTTTATATAAAAATATAGTATGTACATATAAACAAATAGTATTATTGTGAATGTGACGGTGGTAAGTGTTGTAAAGAATATAAATTATATTTACTGTACGAAATTACACACAATATTTAATTTTACGCTGATCCAAAGCAACAGAAAATAAACCGAATAAAGAAAAATAACAAAAATTGTAAATAAAATATCTAATTAATGTATGTTTTTGTAAAATTTTCAAAATAAATGAAAAAGCAAAGGATATGTAAAAGTTTATAGATAATTTTGAAAATTAATTTTTTACAACAATTAGATATTTTACCTCAATTTTCAAACTTGTATGTTGCTGTGATTGTTGTTGTTGGCGGATTTATATTATTAATTAAATTGCAATTTGTTGTAGTTGGTTTTGTTTTCTTTTTTTTATTATTAATATTGGCTCTGGTTAGTTGTTTCTCAATTATCTCTACAATTTTGAAGAGAGAGTGCTGAAGAGATAAAGTAAGAGAGATAATTATTGATTTGTTTAAACATGGAATTTAGATCAAAGACGATTTTTTATAGCAATATTGATGAATAAGTTTTCATTTGTTATATCTACAAAATTTTTTTTAATTTGTTATTGTTTTTTTAACTATCTATATATGTTCGATTTAAAGTCAGCTTATGTTTTTTGTTGGAACTTTCACACATGTACGTACATATTTCTTTTCATAAAATAGTTTTACAAATACTATCTCATCTATCATGGATGAGAATAAAAATTACACTTTTGATTTGTTAGATTTTGATCCAAAAATTTTCAGCAGATTTGGATCGAAGTACGTTTTATATTGAACACTCAATTAGTGGTCAATCTGTTTCAAAAAGTTTCACTTAATTTCGTATAAATAACTACATATGTACATACATGTGTATTCTGCGAAGTACACACTACATACATACATACATACCTACTAACTATTTTCTTTACAACTTCTTATTTTTATTTAAGGCCAAAAGCCTTCAGTGCAAACTTTATTACATTATTTTTATAGTTTTAGTTAAAATGGAAAAACCTTTTTATTACACTTTCATATAAAAGCCAGCACTTTTGAGAGACAAATATATTTTTAATATTTAATTTTCATTAAAACAATTGTAAAACCGAGAATCAAATAAATCTTTGAAAATAAACAACAACACGTTATGCACATTAATATTCTTTTTATAATCGCAATTTTTTAAATATTCTCGCTGCACTATATATAAAGTTTTTTTAAAAAGTTTTTCCATTTAAAAAGTTTTAAATTTACTAATAGATAAAATATTTAAAGATTATTTGATTAACCAGTTTTAGGATTTGTTGAACATTTTTTTGGTAGTTTAGTAGCAGTTGTATGATTTTCAACAGCAATTATAATGTTTTTACATACTCTGTTAGTATAGAATTGTTTTGAATTTGGTAAATTGTTTAACTTCTCATTTCTTGAAATAATTTTTTTTCAAACAACTATTGTTTTTAGAATAAAATTGTTTTAGAGAATATTTTCATATCACTTTGGAATTATAAACTGAAACCGTAACAAATAGTTTTAAAACTGCATTCAATTTATATTATTTTATAGTGTGAACGTATTGTATTATATTTGAAATATTTTCTTTTAAAATTCTACAGTGGCCAACATATGTAAATTAAAAATATTTTAAATCAAATCCTATTAAAAGTGTTTTTTTTTGTGGAAATTTTTGGAAATTGTGAATATAAAAATAAATATTTAATTTTTTTAATCTTAATAAAATTTTCAATGAAGTTAAAATAAAGAAAATTCCAAACACGTTGTGCAAAATAAAAATACTCAGTAACAAAAAAATAAAATATATCTAGTATATTGGAAAAAATTCTAAATGAATGTTCTAAAATGTTCAGTTCTAATTTTTCAAAAACAATACTTCTCCAAAAATATTTAAGTACATATATAAATATTTTTTAAAACTATGTATATTAATCCACTGAAATTTTGTTAAACATAATTTTAAAAACTTTTTTAAAATTGTAACATAAGCGAGAAAGTATTTGTAAGCAATTTAAATAAATTGCTTAATTTAATAAAAAAAAATTAAGAGATTCCATTTTGCATTGTTTTAAAATATATTGTCTTCGTTTAGTTATTAAGCTCCAGTTATAGCTATTTTCAATTAGTTTTTAATTTTATTATTAATTAATTAATCGCTTTTAATTAAATTCATCATGTTGAAACTCATCTCTCTTTTGCACGCACACACACACACCCACACAAACAAAAAAAAAACAATAAAACATTTCAAGCACCACTAATCATCACAATTTTTTATTTAATTTATTTTCTTTTCAACACTTTATAAACACCTGTTTTTTAAGAAAAACTTACTTTTTGGAATTACGTTTTGTTGTTTGTTTGGAAAACATGGGAATTTTGTCAACAATTAATTGCATGTCTTGAAAA
The DNA here is from genome assembly GCA_963924685.1 of Dexiosoma caninum. Taxonomy (NCBI): domain Eukaryota; kingdom Metazoa; phylum Arthropoda; class Insecta; order Diptera; family Tachinidae; genus Dexiosoma; species Dexiosoma caninum. The sequence goes on along the minus strand of OZ004729.1, from coordinate 33,582,249 downwards.
TCCTGGATCAGTTCAAATTTTCGAGATTTTTTTTCTGCCACATTAAAGTATGAAAAGAAAAAATTCTCAACACTCCAAAAAGACAAGATTTTTTGTATTTGGCGAATTGAAGTACAGCAACAATTATTTTAATCCATAATAAGCAAAAGTAGGCCTTTGTTTTTACAAAACAGAACTTGTTAATCCGATAATTGATCAATGATTTCTTTAGGTATACTTTTTGTTCATATTTTATTTATTCACTTATTTATTTATTTAGTTGTTTATTTAATACTGTTTGTGATGAAATGTAATCCAGAGTTTTGGTATTTGAAAACGTTTTGCTTTTCTTGAAAATCAGGAACTTTTTTTTTTGTTAAAAATTAATTTTTGGGTTTAATAATATTTTTTGGAATTATTTCTTTTATTTATAATTTTAAATACTGTTTTGATGTACAAAAAAAGTTTTTCTCTCCAGAGAAATACATACATACGACAAATTTTTTGTTGTTGGATTTTAAGTTTTCACATTTAAAACTTTTCTTCTTTTTTTTTTTGTTTGTTTGTAATATTTTTATTATGTTTCTATTTCTACTATTTTACAGGCCTTTATTATTATTTAGCTATTGGCCAAGCAGTTAAATGCTTTTCAATTGGTTTTTATTTATTTATTTATTTTTTTAAACTTGGTAAACAATATATTTCACTTGCTACACTTCACTTGTTATCTAATTTAACCGGTTTTTTTAATAACATTTAAGAATTAAACATTTTCTTTTCAAATATATAATTTTAATAAATCTGTGTTTTTTTTCAATAGCTTGTTTTGTTGTTTAAAATAATAATTTTTTTTATTTTCTTGTTTATTACAATTTTCTTAACCGTGTCACGCGTTAAATTATCAAAACATGACGACATTTGACAGCAGCCAGAAAGGAACTAAACAACCGCCAGAGTCACGACACCGCACAAAACTCACTGACTGACGACAATGGCGATTATGAAGACAACAAAACGTATGAAACGACATCGGCATTATGAACAAAAATGAAAAAAGTAGAAAAAAAACAAACAAACTCACAGATCCACAAACACACACAGCCACACGAAACACACCAAAGAAAAGGCATAACAAGTAAATGGAAAAAAAGCTACATACAAAATGTGTGCATAGAAAGCTGGAAACACATTCGAGACAGCAGTCTACCAACTACATACACCCTGTCAAAATCAGAATATATGCGAGTGATTATTTTAACGAAAACACTGGTAAATGGATACACAATCAAGCTTGTAGCTGTGTACAATTCAGGTTAATTTCTATTCTTGTTAGCGAATTGAAAAGATTTGCTGATTTTGTTAATGTTTCTCAACACCACAAATGTATAAGATTGTAAATTCATTAATAATCGAGAAGTTTTAAAGAAATTAATTGATTTGTTTTAAGATTATTATTTTTGTAAATGTAAAATATTTTAATATGGCAATATTGAAAATGTATTTCTACAACACACATGCATCAGTTTTAAGCTGGTTACGGTCTTCAAAATAATTCAGTAGCCGATTACAAAGCGACGAATGCACCCAACTACATTGGTAGTCTATGTCGCCCGTAGCCTGCTGACTGGTATGTGTTTCATGCAACACGGTTAAGCATGCAAGCATGGAAGTTCACAACATTTATTACCAAAATGTTCGTATTAAATAAACGTTTCATACTTCATGACTTCTCTTCGCACACGATGCCGTGTGTATCTACTAGTCATGTTATTGTTGCTGTTGCTGCTGCTTTAACACATTTCAAAAATGAATGCGAACAAGCCAGATAGATAGAGATACACTTTCTTCTTTACTACCTTTTTAACATTTTTTTTCTTTCATCGTCATCACCATTCCATCAAACCTGTTTGATGTGTACTGTCACACCATAGCCTGTTGGTGATGTGTAAATTCAAAGCAAATTTTAAACTTGTAAAAACATGTTGGATGTTGTGGCCTGTTTGATGGCATTTGGCAGATAAGTTGTATCCAATTGAATAGTAAAACAATAACAAAACAACACTTGAACAAAATAGAAAAAATAAACAAATTAAAGTATTTCATCTTGGACTGTGTGTGTGTACAAAAGTACTGTGGGACCATGTCAAACGGTTGATTTGCGTCATTAGATTTAAATTAAGTACAACATGTTTAAAAGTAGGTGTCCTCAAAGAAGTTGCAAGTCATATTAAATTTGGCAGTTTCATGTATATAAACGTGTTTGCAAAACAAAGCGGATATACGGTGATAAGGTTCCTCGTAATCCTACCGGCCATGTAACACCATACCGTAAATAATTATAGTAGAAGTATTGACCCACTCTACAGCACGTGTTAATAACATACCTGCGCCACTTTTTTTCAGCTAATTAGTGACTATTATATCGAAATTTGTATATATTTGCATAGAGCGCGAACTGTCAGTTGTTATAATGTTGTAATTGCTTTAGACCATTACGATTGATTGCTGTATGTCCATAATCGAGGCAGATATTTATAACAACTTCTTGGCAGCATCTTTAATCGTATTGTACAATTGAGTCAGCTGATATGCACCCTCGCTATCTCCAAAACACAGTTAAACGACTTATTGTAGATGATTTCCAATTTTATCTCAGAGCTTCCAACCGGAAACCGGAAAAGACCGTAATTTATAACCAAGCCGTAACCGTAGCGAACCGAAAAAAAACGTAACATTAACAGGAATGAACTTTCATTTCTGTGTTTTCATTCCTTAAACAATAAAAAAAAATTTTTATATGGTGTATCTGTACATTTTATTTGGTGCTAATATCAAAATCGTTAGTAGACCTTCATTTATTCAATTTATTTAATCTATTTAATTTTTCTAAACCTTTTTACAATCAGTCAACCTTTGGTTGACAATGATTGTATTTAAAAGACAAAATGAAAAATTAAATTTTTTTAATACAATTATATAACTATTTTTTTATTTAGGCAACGTGAGTCAAAATGAATTACGATTATTTGTCTATATTTGTTATATGGTTTAGCTGGTGTATATGTACATTTCATTTGGTGGTAACATCAAAATCGTCAGTAGACCTTTAACCAAATTCTTGAAATTCCATATGTTTATACAAGAACTCCCAAAATATACCCGAGAGCAACGAAATATGCAAACAAAATAATTTTTTGGGAGTTCTTGTATAAAAATATGGAGATGAAGAAGAAAACTTTGATGCATTAATTTTTTAGCTGAAGAAAAGTCATTTTGTATATTATTTTCCTTGTACGACGTTCTATTGTTCAAATACCGATGCAGAAGGACACCGTTAAAAAGAGGACAAAAGGGCGATTTCTCGAGTAAATCAGAACTTTGGGGGTGGCGATGGCTCAATTAGTCTGCACGTTGACTACAAAACCAAAAAAGACTTGGGTTCGACGCCAGTTTCACTCGCATCCCACTCTCGCATTTTTTCTGATGTACATTACTATGTCATTGTGTGTCAGTAGTTTTCCGGAAGGTTTCAGTGGTCATTGAGCTATACTGGATTCAGCTGATCCACAATCACATTAGAGCGCCCTCCTTCGTTGCTATTGTGTAGCACCGCCGAAGTAAAATAATTACTAAAAATGGCTACTAAAACGAAGCTTCAAAATTTAATATGTCTCCTTAATATCAGAGGCGCTTCTACACTGCTATAAAAACAACAACCTTCTAAAGCAGAGTTGTATGACAGAGAAGCTTCACACTTGTCATTTCATGTGTAGGGGTCATCTCTTGAGACCTGGTCACAGATAAAAAAAAACTATCGAATTGCTCAAATTTCAGATTCAACATTCGCATACGGCGAATATTGAAAAATTTATGATTGTAGCTTCACTAATATACTACATACATACATACATAAATATGTTAATTTCATATACCGTTTACGTAGACAAAGTTATTTCAAGATTTTCCGAACAGATCATTGCATAAACCATTTTTCGAGTACTACCTGCTTTCGGCTGCCTGCCCTACAATTTTAACACTCATATGTGTATGTATAATGCACACGATGGAATTCTCAATTAATCTCAATTTAAAACATAAAACACATCAATTTGTCGACCACACGGTGCGTTCCCATTGTTATTGATTTTAGAGCAGCAGTTAATGTGTAATACAATCTATATAATTTTGACATACAACCCGACACAATTTAGCCATATCTGATGTAAATCTTTGACTGCTTGGGGTTTGTCTTCCTTTGCTTTTCAACTTTGGTGTGTCCAACATGCAGACAAGTTGTTGTTGCATATGTGTACAGAGTCAAATTAGTTGTTTTTCTGTTGTTATTGTATTTAATTTTGTCTTCACTTCTGTATTCAGTTGAAATTGATTAAATTTAAGTTGCATAAAAAGTTGAGTTGTAGGAATGCTTGATTGTTAGTTGGCTGGCTGGTTGGTTGGTTGGTTGCTGGGTTGCCTGGTTGGTGGGTCTGTTTGTTTGTTTGTTTGTTGCTGGTGTATCATTATTATTTGTTTTAGTTGAGTAACTGTGTGTTTGTTGTTTTTGTAAGGCTACCTCAAACTTAAAGTATGGAATTTTTTCAATACAAAATACATATGTATGGTTGCATGAATGTAGTATATTCATATTCTTTCCTTGCTGTTGCGGTTGTTGTTGTTGTCTGTTCAGATATCATTATTGTTTAATTTTTTTCTTCTTCATTTTATATTGCTGCTCCTCGCTGTTGCTTTATATTTTTTTATTTATTTTTTAATGTTAAAAATTGTTTTTCTTATTCCACTAGAGTGTTGTTGCTTTAATTTTGTATGCGAGCGACTAAGCCTGTGTACAAGGATGTGTATGGGTGTATATTTGTTTGTGTCATATCGCCGTTGCTGTTGCTGCTGCTGCTGATTTATTTTGTATTTGGTCTCGGGGTCGTTCGTTGCTAGTCTTTTGGGCGACGCAACTCATACACTTAATTCAATGTACATAATCGTAATAATGCAACAACAACGAAAACTTTCAGCATTTTATACACACGCACTCGTACTTACAACATTTTTATTGTTTTTGCTATACATATTTAGTAGTGGTACACTGTTGTGATATTTTTGTTGCTGTTGTTCTTGTTTGCCTTTGTTGCACGATGACAGACTATACTACTATTTATTTTATTTTAAGTTGGTTTTTTTCGTTTTTCTCTGGTTTGAGTAAATTTTTGTTCACTTTGTACTCGCAGTGTTTGAGCATGGTTGGGTGTATGAATATACATACATACATACATATTCTTATATATATGTACATTCGTAATTATGCGCACATATGTCAATACTTTTGGTTTTATGTGAGTTTTGTTGTAGGTAGGTAAGTATTTGTTGGTTTTTATATTTAAATAATTTTACAGTCGCCATCACAGTCATTTATATCTTGATTTTTGTCATACGAGGCCCAACTGAAAAGTAATTTTTCACATTGGGTATATCTGCTACATATGTATATGAACAAACATATGCACCTGCATATGAATATTTCGTAAGAATACATATTTGTAATGGAAAAAAAATTTGTTGTTGTGTTCAATCTACTAGCTCAAAATTGTCGTTCGCCTTTAGTGGAACGTGGACGTAAAACAGTGAGAAATTTTCAATAGGTCCTACGGACACAGGTATCTACATACATATGTATGTAGATACATACATATGTCTGTTTTCGCGGGACTGTTTTCGGGACAGCTTAATTTTTTGCACTGCAGGTTCTATAACAGCGACAGTTGTTAATAAAGGCTCTATTTACGCGACATTTACTTTTTCTTTGCTTTTTACCTCAACATAAGAAGTAATAACGGAAAATCACGTCAGTTTTTTTCGTGCATAAATCTTCTTTAAAGTTTTGGTGTTTTGTTTTGTAATTTAATTTATTCTTCTAGTTTATAGAAGGATACATATGATAGTGGTCATGAAAATAAAATTAAAGTCGATGATGCTATTAGATCGATTAACATACAATGTACCCAATGGGACTTAGAAAATGAAATGCCCACAACTGCACTTTTAAAGAATCATTTTCCAAAAAGCAACTTAAAATTTTATACTTTTTTAAAACTATTTAAAATGTAAATTTATCTGTGTCTTTGTGTCAGTTGTTGTCGGAAGGTTTCAGTGGAAAAGGCATAGTCACTGGTCACTGAACATACATATTATGTAATTGTTGATGTTTATCTCATTGATTTATGGAAACAAAAAACCTATCCAATATCGTCGAAAATGTACCTAATTAACCGTAGTACGTTATATGTCGCCTTTTTCAACGTAGCTTGGTTTCATTAAATACGTCTCCGTCCACGCGAAGTGCAAAAGTTGACCAACTAATAACTTTTTTAACGTACGCTGAGTACTTTGACGCTATAGAAGAATTACTGGTTTCAATTATTTCCAAGTAAAATTTGTAAAATTTTGTTCTGTGTGGAAATGTGAATATTTTTTAAAATTTTTCTTAATTTTTTCAGCTTAAATACTTGTTAAGCTTTAAAATCAGGGCCCAAATTACAGAATTCGATATCGAACAAAATTCCAAAATTCAATACGACACGAATGCCATAATTTGCCCCCTTGTTTTCTAATTTCGAAAAATAAGTGAAAATATCCCATTTATTGCGCCACAATGTCAACATCCCTTTGTTAAATATAAATTGCCATATTTCGAAACTCTGTTCATACGATTAGTTAAAACCATTAATTGTAATATACAGGGAGTCGAAATTACTGCTTTCTGTTTTATTAAAAAATCGTAACTATTGTAACAAAAAATTCAAGTCAGAATTAACGACAGCGAAAAAAAACACCACAGTATTTAAATCTGTTTTGTTTGACTTGAAATTATCCATGTTTGTTATATGGTTTAGTGGATCTGTATGTACATTTAATTTAGAGGTAACATCAAAATCGTCAGTAGACTTTTATCGAAATTCTTGAAAAACGCTAAGAAATTACATATGTTTATACAAGAACTCCCAAAAAATCGTTGAGAATTACTAAATATACAAACAAATTGTTTTCCGAAACATTTTCTTTATACAACATAATAATAGTTGTACATATTTTTTTCATTTTGGTTTTTTTTTTTATTAAATCTGTGCCTAGTGCAAAAGAAATTGAAGTATTTTCTTTTAATTTTGTAACTTTTGGAATAAATTTTTGTTGCAAAAGTTTTTGGCTCATTGTACCGTTGGCCATGAGTTGATTTTTGGAATTGTTTTGATTTAACTTTTTGTGTTGTGTGGTACCGAAAATAAAATAAAAAATCAAAAGAAAACAAATAAACTAATTTTAAATAAATAAAATGGAGAACTCATTAAAGTTGTTCAAATGCTTCCTTGCGAAAAAACACAGCTGCTGTAATATCCGTCAACAAAGTACTCAAATGTACAAATGACACAACATTTGGTTCGTTAATGTTAATGCCAGTTGAAAAAGCCGACGTATAACGTACATGGGGTCTGTATGGCTCAGCTTTAATCGCAGCTCGAAACTAATATGAATCGGTGAACCCGACGGATGTGAACCAACACTTTATAGTATATGGCAGTTAGACTAACAGTTAAACTAGACAGTTAAACACGCACATAAAAGACTTTTGCAAATGACTTCGTATTTCTTAAATTGTTTTATTTGAATTTTTAGACGTTATTAAATCGGATACGATTATTATTTTTGGCTAAGTATACTTTTGCGTAATTTTTTAGTTAATTTAAATCAATTATTCATGTTAAATGAATGAGAAATGAGTGAACAATTGAAATGTGTATAAGAGTTTCATTTGTTTAGATGAACCTGATTACGTCGCCCAGTGTTAAAGCGATAAATTACAAAACAATTATGAAATTATAACAAAAAAACTATTATGTATCATTCTAAAATACGAGGTTTATTTATGCATGTAAATCCACCAATATAATTATGTACCTTATTTCTTTTTAAAATTGGGATTATTAGGGTAATTATTTCATTCTTATTCGTTATCTGAGAAGAAAGAATATGACTTACTTATGTTAAGAACAGGCCCTCCTACTATTTCATAAATTGTATTTCATTCTCGTCATATAATAAATATCATTTCTAGATGGCTGGCAAGACATTTCTTCTATGCAAATTTTAACAAGATGTCATCAGTGCAAGATGGAATCAGTGCTTAGGAGATGTCCCCTTACGTATGCATTAAATGCTACGGAACCAATCAGAAACATATATTGTATATAAGAGGCAGGCAGTGAAAAGATAGAATGATAGAGGGCTTATTTCTGACACAAATCTGCAGTAGCGTTTGTTTTGCTAATTTATGAAGCAGAGTTGCCGATGTTATGTTGATGCATTAATTTTCACGCTGAATGAGAGTTATTGTTTTCGCCGAAGTGTTATTGTTAAAATACCGATGAAGGAGTGCGCTGTTAGCGCCAGGGTACGGATTTGTGAGTGCGTGTGCACCACATGTGGCGCACATGAGTGTACCAATCCGTACCCTCGTTAGCGCAGACAAAATAGGAAAATTCAATTCAGATTGCGACACCATAAAAAAAATAGTATCTAGGACAGTAGAAGTTCGAAAAAGTTAAATAGTTTGATATGGAGATATGGAAAATACATGTTTCATACGTTGTGGATACATATTCATTTTTTAATGTGTATTTACCCAGCTAGCATTCCCAATCTTCCACGATCAGAGCAGCGCGATTAAATTATTCGTCCGTGATGTCGTATTCCAACCGTATGTACATTCAGTACAACGGGAGAAGTTGTAGCATGCTGGCGACTCCTCTATATGGAACGTGTACGAATAGGGGAAGAAAAAAATTCTTACTGCAGACGAGGGTAAGAAAAAGCGAGTCGAAAAGAAGCAAAAATAATTTGTTATTTGCTGTTATGTTTGAACCATTAATTTTTTCAGCTATAAAAGAACCATTTTATTTATTATTAGATTGGTCACATAGCATAGATACTTGAGAAAAACATTTGCTGAGACGGTATTGAACCGAGGATTTTCTGAATTTAGAGCCAATACGCTACTAATACAAATGAGTAAAATACAATTTCGGTGAAATAGCAATATTTCAATGGCTCTCAGAATTCTTAAACAAAGTGATCCACAAAAATATTATTTGGAAGAATGCACTCGTACAGCAATTGTTTGGAAAAAAGGCGTGAAATGAACGCGACTTCAAACAATCTTCCAAATGTCAACCGGGAATCAATATATGTATGTATGTATGTATGTATAAGAAATCATAGTTTTATTAGAAATGGAAAAATAAAATAAAAATTCAAAAACGTTAAGAATCACTTAACTTTCTCCCGTGTGGTGACTGAAAGGTCCTTAACTTTTCCGTATTTTTAACATTTACGCATTTTAATTTTTTCGAGCTTCTACTGTATTACTATACAGGAGAAGGAAAAGATTTCATAAAAATTAAGGTTGGTAGTCAAAATTATATTTGAAGGCATTTTTTTTTTAACAAAATTCTTTTATTTTCAATGAAATATGTATGCAAAAGAATCGTTTTAAACAAAAACATTAATTATGGCCTTACTATATTGAGGTAACGATATGTTATCTTTCACTCAATAACATTTGAACACACATTGTCTGTATGTATTTTGAGGAATTTCCCTGAAATTTTGTACATATATGTATGTAAAAGAAAATTATTTACCAATGCAGGTAGTATGTTAACAGACAAAAATGCATACATACATACATACATATGTACATATGGATGTAATTCATTTCAGTAGATGGCAATTAAATGACATTTTTTATTTCGTTACAATTACAAATAATGAAATACCTATTGTATCTGTAATTGTTCTTTTATATTTCAGAAATTAACAATAAAATGTTGAAAATAGCTAAAACAAACACCCTTTTAATAATATTAACAAGCATAACTTCCTTGTAAAAAATTTCCATTTACAATACCAACTAAAATTAAATGATATTCAATAAACTTATTCGGTTGATTTTTTATATTTTTCCTTTTTGGTTTTGAAAAAGGCAAAAAACCAAAATATCGATGTTCAAATATATTCACGCACACACACACATATTAACATATGTACGTAGCTATGCATGTATGTATATAATAACAAGGCATTTAACATATTAATCCAACAAAAACCAAAAGAGCATAAATAATAGTTTAACAAGAGCAACAAAAGTAACAAGCATATCAGTTAATACCACTTGTAAACATTGCCTAAAAACATTATTGCCACTACACAACACTCTCTCCACTCTATACAACAAAACCAACAAAAATATACCAATAGCCAACATTAATATTTTAACCAACATTAAACAACAGCCAGGGAAGAATCAAACATGCCAGCCACAGGCTGAATCGTAGAACAAAAACAAATATTAATAAAAATAATGCTCGTATCCAAGAGATACTTGTGTACTTGAACCAACATGTATGAAGTGAAGAAAACACCACCTCTAAAATATTTTTTGCATTATACTACACAAGTAGAGATGACTTAACCAAACAATTTATCACTCAATTAGCAATTGAATAACAAAAAAACGAGAAAAAAGAACAATAACAACAAAATAAGTATGAACAAAATTGACTACCATTTGACATACAACACCATAAATATAAAACATACACACACAAAACGGCAGCGACATAAACACCAATCAGTCAGTCAGCCCGCAACTTACCAACCAAACAGCTCTGGAGGGACCATAAAATATCTCAAGTTGTTTATCTAACCACTAAATTTGGTATGAAAATTGAAAATAACAACGAACAGAACCGCATTCTCTTCAAAATATAATAATGTGAGAGAGAGTAAGAAGAGAGGAAAAAAGAAAAGAGCGGAATAATCAAAAAAAATATAAACAGGATATTATCACTTAAAAAAGTACAGATACTACATACATAATCAGAAATGGATATTTGCAATTTCCAAATATATTTAGTACAAAGTTCAAGCAAATAGAAACACTGGGAGTTTAATACACATCAAAATTGTCAACGCATGAAGGCGAAAACTTTTAGGTTTTGTTGGAATTAAATTGGTTCAAGTACTATGATTTTTCTTTAATTTAAGCAACAAATTAAATAGTTAATTTGAAATGTCCAGCCCTGCATAATTTTTTTAGACCACCTACAAAGAGATAATTTGTGCTCTCAGTTTCATATCACATACTCTTGCATACTTTTCTTATCATATTACAAATTAAATAACTACTCCATGATACAAGCATTTACTTTTCCACACGTATTCCATCATTGTCATCGACTCCTTAATACAAGTATGAATGAAATGTTCTTTCATGTTGTGCCGTTAGGACAAGCAGTAGCTGTTGTTGTTTTATTATCTTATCATAATTGAGCCTTATTATCATTGAAACTGCGTATAATTTCAATCGTTTGAAGGAAAGTGTGGTGGGAATTTTTTTTTTCAGAGAGAAGATATAAAGAGAGAGAGAGAGAGAGAGCATGTGCTACATGCAATTCAAAGAAAAACACATAATTAAAGGAAAATTAAAAAAGAGAGTTTGTTTGTCACATAGAAATACTGAAATGGAAAACAGACAATTGTTTAAGCTTTTGTTGTTGGCTGCATCAAGAGTTTGTAAATGTTTATATTACATATTTCTATATGCTCAAATATACCCGGAAACATTTTATGTAGAGGTTATGACCACTAAACGTTATCTGTAATAGGGTATAAAACAATGGTGACAGCCGGATGATTCGAAAAATTTGCATTAATTAAGTGCTATTTTTCTGCTATAATTTACAATACTTAAACGTATAAAACCACTTGTGTATGGTTTTGTAAATTGCATACTTTTTTGTGACTCTCATTCAGGTAAAACAATGTCCGAATGTTTGAGGGGCATGCACGAGCACGAGTATTTCTTGTCTTTCAGCGTGTGTTTGCATGTGTAATTTATTACTATCACGTTAAGTGTCAGAGGGTGGGTGTCACAAAAGGTTTCTCGGTTATTTAAAGAAGTGCAACAGCATTAACAACCACAACGACAAAAGTGTAACAAAAAGGAAAACAAATTACAAAAATATGTTTCAGTTTATATATGTGAAGTATTACATATTAACATACCTTTAAATATGTAACTACATGCATATATGTATGTATATACATATATAAACTGATATATGTACATATGTATGCGTATGTATGGATAAAATTATGGTACAATATGTGGAAATGTATGATTGATTATTAAGGTTTTAAAAATTTCCTATTTCCCATTTTGAAGATCATTTTGTCAAAGAGTGAAATACATATTATTGACGATGCTTCAGTTCAATATGATAAGCCAAATTAGAAAGAAAAAAACAACAAGAATGTTTAACAAAAATGAAACGGGTTTCTTATTCTTAAAAACGAGCCTATTGACGAATTTTTAATTTATTTTAACTTATGGCTTTGGCAGGGGTTTATTAACCTTTGTGTCATACATACATACATACTACATATTATTTAAATCAAACTTTGATACTTGAAAGATGTTTACCTTGATATTTATGTTTTATAATTTTTTTTTATTATTTACACTACTGAGCAGAATATAAGCAGCATATGTACAAGATATGAAATAATGCGTTTAAATACTGTTTAAATAATTACAGGTAATTTTTTGAACACTATTTTAAAACTAATAACAGACTGGAAAAAGAAGAAAATTAATTAGGATTTATATACATACATATATCTTTTTGCAATTAATTATATTCATATATTTTTTAATTGCGAAACTAATTAATTTAATATGTTTTATTGTCATTTAAAAAATTAATAAATTTTTAACGTCCTGCTATAGGTAGTGCCAGATTTTAAGCCAATTTTCCAAAATCATCATATTTCGAAGATTTCAGACGCATAGAGTCGTTTCTTATTGTTTGCGGGATGGTGGCCACATTAATGTGTGTGTATATTTATTTAATTATTTGTATGTATGTATGTATTATGCACCTGCGAGAGACCATTCACTACTATTAAGTGAAATTGAAAGAAATCATAATATATAATTTTTCGGAACTAAAAAAATTTTAGTAAAAATGCAGAACACAATATAAACAAATGCACGAACACTACACATTAAACCTCAAAATTTAAAATTTATTCCTTTTTTTCCTGAAAATTAAATTTATTTAAAAAACCGGAAATACTCCTGAGGTATTTTATCATTGACTGCACATTTAACAAATAATAATGAACTGAATGCGCAGAACAATTAATGGACGAGTACAATGAGAATTATATAGAGAGATACAAACACACAGTAGTAGAAAATTGCTATTGAGTCAACAGTAACAATTCATACAAAGTACGAATGCACAACTTTAGTGATTTTTACCATTCTTGCAGCTCTCTAGTATGTATGTATTATTGTAAACATCTATTAAATTAAGAACGAGGCAACGGTCGGTACTAAATTTTTATGCATTCGAAAGATCACTTAGATGTATCGAGATAATGAACCGATTTTTAATCACAAAAAGAAGAACTCCAAAAGTTTTCTTCGAATGGATTTTAAATATTTCCTGATTTTTACATACTTCAAAAATATATACAATTAACACGTTTATGTTGTGTACATACGTAATTACTATATACGTACATATGTCAATAATTACAAATTATTATATAATTTTGTGTGATTTAATGTATAAATTAGGATTTTAAGAAAAAACAATATGGATTATTATTAAAAATTCAATACAATTTTGTTTTATTTTTAGTATTCGAAAAGGTGAACAATTCACAAACGTAAACACCTCCGGTTTTAATTAGTTCACGTTAGCGCCAGTGCTAGCCCACAAGAAATGTGCGCGAGTTAAGGACACAGATGCATAGCGATAAGAAACATACCACTAATTATTAATGCAGACACTAGTGTCTACTTAAACATTAGTCATTAAGAAAGCAGACAACTTTGTCTGGTTAAACGTGCTGATGGCGAGTAGTCAGCGTGTTGGCTCTGCAACCAGACAGACCCAGGCCTACTGTGCCCTTAACCTGTTATTTATTGCATTTAGAAATGCAAATTTATTTGTAAGCCAAATATGACTTCACACTTATAAGATTTGCTAGGGAAAAAGGAATAATAATTCAAAGTAGAAAAGAAAATTATATACTTGTAGAGAGATAAGTGAGAATAGAAACATAAACGTGGATGCCATATTTCCATCATTTATGATCAATCAATTTATTATTAAATTCTGACCTCTTCTCTCAATTAATACATAATAAATAATTAAGATAATTAATTAATCTGAAGGCGATTAGTCAGCGTGTTGGCTCTGCAGCCAGAAAGACCCAGGTCCGATTCCCAGCCAGGACAAATCAGAAAAAAGTTTTTTCTGAGTTTTCTGTGCTACAGCATCCTCCTTCGTCGGTATTTGAGCAATAAAACGTAAGCGAAGTAAAATACAAAATAAATAAAAGGGCTCCTTTAGCGTAAAAGTAATGCGTAAAAAAATCAGAGACGCCGAAACTTTGCTTTATAATTAACACGCAACTGCAGAGTTGTGCAATTCTCTACCCTGTCCCTCTCTATAGTTCCAGTGCAATGCATTGCATATGTAGGGGATAGCCCCTGAGCACTGGTCCAAGATAAAAAAAAAAAAAACAATGATACATTTTTGAATATTGTCTGTATGATAAGAGAATTTTCTTTGTTCTATACATAAGTATCTTTATTTGAAAATATTAATAGAAATATCCTTAGGCTGTTTATAATATCACCTTAATGATAATATGTCTAATTTGTTGTTTGATAACATAAGTACATATGTTTAATAATATATTACATAAGCAGAGGATTTAATATTATATTTTTGTTTTGAAAATAGATTAAATAGAGAAAGGTATTAAAACTTAACTCTGTACGGGAACGCTTTCTGGTATGATTGGGATCCCGTGTGTGCCCAATTTAGGGTAAAGAAACATTCTTATTTTAAAGAAATATTTTTACGTTACAAAGTAGCAAATTTTCACATTAAACGATTTGCTCCTCACACGTTCTAATCGATTGAAATTGTAAAGTTTCAAATAACAATCAGCACAAATCAATTAAAGAAATGTTGATATCTTGTTGTAGAGTTCTGGCGGTGGTATATGAAAAGTTAATGTGTTAATTTCCCATTTGTGCATCTATATATTTAATCACCTTCCTGATTATATTTACAGCAACAAAATAACTTACATACCTACATACACATATTCACACATACTCAAATATCAGCGATATTTGTGTAACGCAATTGTATGTGTGCGCTGATATTTTTACAACAGAATATTTATCATCGTACTCTTTTGTTATTGTAGGTTGAGTGTTTTAAATATTATTTCTGTTAAAATATACAGACAATACAATGAGGAGGGCGAGTGTATGCTTGAACAGGATAACGGCAACACCAACAATTACAACTACTGTGGCGAAATAAGAAGAATTAAATAAAAATGTAAAACACTTGGAAGAAAAAAGAAGAAAAACAGTGCGATGTTGAGAACTAGAAAGAGAAAAAAAGAGTGTGTAGAGCTGTAGTGGTAGGTAGTGGCATCATTACATTTTAAGGATATAAATGATGAGTTATTATTTCCTCTATTGTAAAGAATTCTTCATGTTACTTTTTGCTGCCACAACAAATACAACATAATAAAGGTGATGTTATGCTGCCGTGGAGTGATGGTTTGTTCAGTGATGTCAGGCAGATTGTTAGGCAGTATTAAATGAACGATGTTGAGTGCGACGCTGACAGTGGTGGTGATGATTATGACGCAGATGATGATGATGTTTGCAATAAGGCAACGAAAAGTCATTGTGACTGTCTGTCAATGGTTTGTGTAGTTACACACATCCATATACGCTGTGTTATACAAAAAGACGGTGGGTGAAAACGTGTATATAAATAAATTGAATGTAAATTTAAGGCTGTAGCTGTAACATGCACATAGCCAAACAATGAATTCTAGTAGCGTATGATATTGCGAGGGTGTTACGAAAACGCGCTAATCAACCCTTTATAGTTCAACACACGAACAGAAAATAACATCCACCAAATTGTTTATTTGAAAATTTTACACGTGATATTGTCATTACACAAACCGGGGTTTTACCAATTTTCTTAGGGGCTGCAGAAATAATTAAAAAAAAATTGCGTTTTAAGGTATACAGTTAAGGGAACTTCTCCAACTGACTTCGTACTTTAATTCTCATGTTGTTCTATAGTTTTTATTATATTTTTTTACACGTTGATGACAAAGTAGAAATGTTCATGGATTTCTGAATTTTTTTTTGCCGTTTCCTTTATTTTTCATCATATTTTTTGCTTGTTTCTGTGAAATGAGTTTTTAAATTTACTTTGCGTCTGTATGATGGCATAGGAAAGTAGATTTCTTTCTTTTTTTTTTGTTTTTATTACGTCGGTATTTTATTTTTTAAGGACATTGTATTTAATACTCAATGTATTGTTACAAAAATGATGTGTATTGTTCCGTACCATACAAGCGTAGCATAAGCAGTGACTGTAACGTCATCATCATCATCTGCACCACCACCTTTTCAGTTTTATCACGGATACTGTGTGGCAAAAAATAATAAAACTCTTGAGGCTGTGTTTTGTTTTGTAATTTTATTTCAGCAATGATTTTTGTTTTCCTTATTTTCGTTCTAATAATTTTTTGTGTGTCATAAAACTGTCGCTGAATTATGGAGTGGAGTGTTTGAAAAGTTGGTAGGTGAGCTTGTGATGATGAGATAAAATACGGTAAATAATGAACTCTTTTATACGAAATTATGCACGTATTTGATGTACATAAAACATATGTCCACCCTGCAAAAAAAAAAGTGAATGAGTTCACTGTGAATGAACAAGATTTTATCAATTTTGAACTCATGGCAAACGCATTCAAGTCTGCCGAAGTCTGAACAACCTGTTAAGAATTCGCCTTGGTGGAGTACGCTCCACAGGTGACTGATTGGGAGTTCTTCTCGCAAATATGGTGCCGATACATTGCCATTCATATTCATTTAATTATTTACCAACTTAGATCGCGCCGAAGAGACAAAATACTCGTATGATTTCACAAGAATATAGAAATAGGATCACGTGAACAGAGTCGATTTCAATGCCCAGAAGACCCAATGCTACATGCATGGCGAAGAAACTCATTCGAAACGGCAGTTTAGCCAACTCTATTGACTCCCTTGAGCATCGTCGCAATGTGAGGTATGTCGTTGTTCAACCGTTGGTATGAAATCAGGGAACTTGTTCCCGAAACCCGCACATTTGTGGTTGATTTGGCAGCGACGCATTACAAAAAAGGTTGCTTTTAGCCGAATGGCACGTATGTGGAATGAAGCACCCGCACTGGGATTTCCTGTCATCTTTGCCCTGGGAATATACAAATCGAATCTTCATAAACACTAATTCCTCTTTTCCCCCTCCTAAAACTTTATTTCCTAGTTTCAGTACAATTCATCGCATGTGTAGGGGTTACCCCCTGAGTTCCGGTGCACGATAAGTACGATTTAGAGAACATGCAAAATCAAGTTAGGTGATTTGGAATTCACGTGCGATTTGGCAATCTTGCAAGTGTCAGAACATACCTGTTAAATCTGCTGGCAAATTGCAATAATTTTTATAAACTGTTATGAATAACTTTTATCGCTAACTTATCATTAAGTGTGACTGGAATCAATTCAAAAGAAATCGTGCTGCAGCGTATCAAGAAAAACAACAGCCACTACAATGCTACACACTCGATGGAGGTCAAACGACTTTAAGTAAGCAAAACTTGAGAAATAAAAATTTGGTATTTTTGCCCATCGTCTTTCAAGGAAAGGGCATGCCTATTTGTAGATAAAATGTACATCTATTACAACTACATAAATGCTTCGGAATAAACAAAGAAAATATATTTGAAAAAAAACATAATTTTCTGTTCAATCGTACTCGTTGTTGTGCTACACTACGTATGAGCAATATTAAATGGAAAAATTCAACATACAAAACTAAAACGAGTGTACACACACACACACACACAGATTGGGTGCAAAAAAAGAAAAATCCACCATCTCATACAATTAAGAGAAAACCTGGTAGTGCTTTCACACAAGCACGTACACTCACATACACATAAACAAGAATGCTGCAAATTCGAAATAAAACTATGAAACTAAAGAGCTTTTCATAAGGACATTTAGTCGTTTGTGCCAGCGAATGCATGAATTTCGTATACGAGAGCAAGCAAATAAAAAAATTGGAAAATAATCGAAAAGAAAAACGTTATTCATGAGCAGATGTAAAATAAATTTCATTTCAACCAGGGAATCGCTCCCAGTATCCATGATACTCTCTCATTTGGCTTTTGTTTGTGAAATTTACTCTCTTCTGATTTTCTTCTTTCGTGCAGAGTCCCAGTACATCTCTTTTGTTGACTTATTGCGGTAATGGATACAATGACTGGCTGCTTGGCTGACTAAGTGACTGAAAGTTGTTGTGCTTTTAAGATGAAGTGATTTTGTTTGCCAGTAGAAGACAAAAAAAAAATATACGAGTTTGATAAAGTTTGCAAAATTTGTTATTTTCTGCCAAAACAATGTGAATAAGAGAACGTGTTGACTGCCTAATCTTGTTGCTTGTCGTTGCTGTTGGCTTGTTTTTTTTCTTCTGTTTTCAGCAGATACATGCAGATACATATATGTATGTATGTGGTGTGTGAAGGAGTGGGCTTAAATGTTTGTTGTGTACAACAAGTACCTTGTATTGATGGCTGGTGGCTACGCTTTATTTAATATGGCCATTTGTGTGTGTATTTATGGCTCCTTTAAATGGTCTGAACAAAGTACGTATGAACCCAAATATTGTGTATGAATGTAATATTAAATGATTTTTTTCATACGTCCATACGTATGTATTTTTATTGCTGTCATGTACATATGTATGTATGTATGAATGTGTGTGAGTTGGTTTAAGCAGTATCTATGTGGAATTTATTTATTTTTCTATTTGTTTTTGGATGTAAATGCTCGAGTAACGCTGTTCGCTCACATTAACGTTGATGTTTGATATTATTCCAACGTTGCTGGTTCGTTCGTTTGTTCGTTGTTTGTCATGCATTTGTTTATTCGTTTAGTCAGTCGTTCATTTTTACGCTGCCGTTGCTGCCTGATTGTTTGGTCGCAGCGTAATGAAATTTTATTGAAATTATATTTTTTTTCTTTTGTTCTCTTTCAGTTTGATATTTTTTCGTCTTTATTTTTTGTGATTTTAATACATCTGTATATAAATAAATGCACACATACACACATTCACCCAACTGTATGTACGTATGTAGAAATGGATTTGCTTTGTTTAAAAGTTCGTTTGGTTCTGATTCGATTTTATTTCATTGTTGGAGGAATATACTCGTACTAGTTCTACATGTCAATACACACAGTCCATACATACGTGTACATTTACAAACGTGCATATGTCGCATTTAAATCCGTGCACACACATTCATGCATATGTTCGCAGATACACATTTATAGATTCGTACTTAGCATATTCAGTTTTATTTTAAGTACTCAATAGCTTACCGCGAGTATGATGTTCTATTATATTTTTTTTGTGCATTCTGTTACGTACACCCTACAGAAGGGTATTATAAAGGATTAATAAATAGCTTGATATTAGAAACAGATATTTACATATCTTCGGAAGTTGTTTTCACGTATCTCCAAAAAGTTTTTTTTTGCCAAAGGAAGGCAGAAAGAAAAAATCAGCGCCAATCTACACAAGTTGAACAGAAGACGGTATCGTTAGTTTGGAAACTTCCTTTTTTTTCTATCTGGGACCAGCACTCAGGAGATGACTCCTACACATGCAAAGCATTGTGCTGGGAACTATAGGAAAGGGATAGTAGGAGAAACGACAGGAGGTGAAGCTTTATTAATTATTTTACAGCTCTGCTTTGCTTTCTTTGTTTATACTTGCAGCAGTGCTGAAGCTTCGGTTTAGTAGCCATTTTTATTATTATTTTACTTCGCCGGTGCAAGACAATACCGATGAAGTAGGGCGTTCTGATGTGATTGTGGATTGCTATCAGCTGAAGCCGGTATTGTTCAGTGACCAGTGACTGACTCTGCAATCATAGGTACCCGGTTTCGTTTTCAGCCCGTTCAAGTTAAAAATTTTTTCTGATTTCTCTGTGCCACCTTCGCCGGTATTTGAGGAATAAAACTTCAGCAAAGTAAAATAATGAATAAAATGGCTCCCATTAAGTTGGAAAAATATTGCGTTTAAAATAACATCAGAGACGTTGAAACTTTACTTACAATTAACATGCAACTGCAGAGTTGTGCAAAAATTGAGCTCTATCTACTTTACCATCTTTCCTGAAATTCGACAAAATGGCTCTGCGATGCAACTATGAGAGATAGAAAGGTCTGAAAAACGCATAGGTCGAAACACAATTTTGAGTTTGTGATATACACGGAAAAAAAATTCACTTTTTTATTTTTAATTAACACCTTTAATAATATATTTTTTTATCTAAAAATTTACTCTATTCAATTTAAGTTACGATTAATTTTTGGGCTCAATATTTAAATAAAAATAAATTAATTTTTTGACATGAAATATACAAAATGACGGCTTATTTAAATGCTTATTTGATTGTTTTATTTCTATCTTTATACAAATAGAAATGCATACCCAACAATCATTCGAATTGAATTAAATTTTTTTTTATTTAAAATTTGTGTTATATTTTCAAAATATTTAATAAAATTTTTAATTATTATTATTAAAAATTTAATTAAAAAATAATTCAAGTAAGTCAACAATAATAATTTAATTGATACTATTTATTTCTTTGCAAGTGAAAATCGAGTTAATTTTTTAATTGATATAAAATTTTTAATTAAAATTTTGTTTAATTTTTGTGTGTGTAAACAATATTTAGAACTTGCCACTATTCGCAGTGAGTATAGTTTAGGATTAGTAGAAATTCGTGACCATTACAAAATAATAGTTGTTTTTTATATAATGTTATACTCGTAAAAACTTGAAAAATTTTCATCTTGACTTAATTTTGGAAAAAGTAATTATAATTATAATGACTACAGACTTTTACTTTATGCCCTTCAGCTGTCAACTTCACATGAGTTGAACAATTAATACAAAATAAGTAACATTTTCTCGATAAATTATCTCATGAAGTTAAAAAGGATGAAAGAAACCTTCCGAAAGGATCCGCAATCGAACAGAATCTGATACTTTTCTAATGAATGTGTGTGTAAGTCCTTTTCACCACTCTTGAAAATACTGTCGTGTTTAATAACTATTTTTAAAATGCATGGGAATTATAATTTGAACAAGGACATAAGTTGTAGCGCACTAAAATGATCGTATATGATCGAATTGTATAATTGTTTTGTATTAAGTTGACGTTGTCGTTGTCGTTTTGATATTTGGATTGTTAGGTATATTCGTGGCTGTTGTTGTCGTTCGTTTTCGTTGCTAGTTCAGTTCAGTTCAGTTCAGTTCGTTCTGTTTTGATTTCTATATTTCACATTATTTGCCTTCTTTACATTCTCATGAGTTGAGCACGTAAAAACCAAACAAGAAATACAAAAAGGAAACCATAAAAAAATAAATGTAACAACAACAAGTCAGCAACATCAGCATTTAATGTATGAAACGAACCAACAAAAACAACATAATAAATAAATAAATAAACGGCAAGAGCAACAACAACAGCAGAACAACTACAGTGACGGCGACAACAATAATTCACTGGATGTATCCAACAAAACAAAAATTGGATAACACACGACAAAGTGACTGACTAAATGGCAGAGAGTGTTTAATTACGTATGAATATAGATATATTTATACATAAATATATATATATGGCTGTGTGTGTGTGTATCTGCAGCGTTACCATTTTGGCTAAATAACAAAGAGTTTCACACCATGTGGCACAGGCCTGAAACATTGCTAATACTAACGAAAAGAAATATATAAATATTTCCCTTGTCCGCATTTTTTTGCAATGAGGTGGGTCAATTACTTTGTTAATCCCTTAATATGTGTTGCAAGTTATTCTTACCTTCCTCGTATTGTTCACGTTCTGGACTCCCGTATGCAAATCAATTATGTTCATTAACATGGTGACAATATCATCAGTGCACGTTCATATGTTTCCTTACCTGAAATAAAATAAAATGAAATATTAATAAATAAGTATTTTTTAAAGAATTGTAATTAATAAATAATTTTTATTTAAAAGCAATTATCAAAACGAAAATAAAAAATCAATTCATATTAAAATTTTTATTTGATCTTTCGTACAAGATTCGGCTATTTACGAAAAACGTATTAAATATTGGTTTTTTAATTTTTTCAGCTTGTTTTCCATTCAAGTAATAAATAACTATAAAATATATAGATTTTCCTGATTAGCGTAAGAGACCTTTTATAGACAATTAATTCTTATAAGAAAAAGTATTATTTCTAAGACAATGCTCTGGATTTCAGTTAAGATATTTTTATACCAGACTTAATTCGACTTTTACTGTTACTGTGTAAGTTGTATGTACATGTTAATAGTACTTTTGTTTAAATGTAAATACGAGCTTGTTGAAATATTAGATCCGGACCAGTTTACCAAACCAAGGTGCTCAAACCAAAACGAACGATGTTAATTGTAAATAAAATAAAAACTCTTTATTATGATGGAACGATCTATGACATTTATGTGTGAAACAAAATATCGGCCAAATTCCTAGCCACGACTTCGGTGGCATACCTCGATCCCAAGGTCCATATTTTTAATAACTTTGAAATATAATTAAGGTCAATGTCGTTAATGTGCCGAATTATCTCATGCTTTAGCTCTTGAATTGTCCTTGCCTTATTGACGGACTCCTTTAATTTTAAATATCCCCAAAAAAATTTACAACGGTGTAAAATCACATCATCGTCACGACCAATAAACATCGTCACGACATGAGATAACACGGCCATTGTATTGCTCGCGCAAAAGACCCATTGTTTCGTTGGTTGTGTGACAAGTGGCACAATCCTGTTTTAACCACATATCGTCCAGGTCCATATCTTTAATATTTGGCCACAAGAAGTGTTTTTTCATCTTGCCAATCATGGTTACAGCTTGCCTAACCTCGTCTTCGAAGAAGTACGGCCCGATGACGCCGCCAGCTCATACACCGTACCGGGCGAGCATGCACAAGTCTTTTCTCATTTCCTATAGACCCAGTTTGCTAATATTTGCTCAAATCTCCCGATTGTGAACACATTTGGTCGATTATGCTGACCAAAAAAATTAGGAAGTGCACGAAATGCATTTTGATTTGCACACCCATTTTCATAAAAGGCTTCAACAATCTTAACGCTCTGTTCAATTTTGTACCTCTCCAGGATTGAATTTATTAAACACTAAAACAAAGAAATGTCAAAATAAGTTGGGTAAAAAACTCCACGTTAAAGTGTGACTCACAATTAACATCGTGCATTATGGTTGGACCACACTTTATATCCAGAATATAAACGAAACTGATTTCTTATAGTGCCGCAATATAATTTGTCTAGTCAATAATTTAGTAATTTTTTCTCGATTACATTAGACACGATAAGACATGATCAAAAGATCGACACCGCCACATCTTTGGTGCCATGATGTATTTATCTGAAGAGCTGTAGCATACAGAAAATATATTTCTACGTGGGGGGAAATATTTTATTTAAAATTGTCTTGTGTGGAGCAAATGTTTAGATTGTGGAAACAATAATTCGGTCAAAACTATCCGAAAAAGAACAAATTCATTTGGTCACTTAAAATTTTTTTGTTCTTCGTCTAAAACTAATTTGAACGCGGGATTATGTGAATTTAATTGTGACTGGAATTTATGTATGAAAATTCTAATTCATCAGATTTTATTGATCGTTGTCTTATTACAATCTGGTCACACTGTGTGTGTTATGTTTGCATGAATGTTGGCTAAATATGAGGTTAAGTTGCTTCGTTTCATTTCATTTTGATTTGATTTGGATTTTTTTAATTCAACGTTTTTTCTCATTTTTTCGTTTTTTTCTTTTTCTTCGCCTTTTTCTTTTTCCAGCGGTATTGTTTTTGTTGTTCTTGTGTATATAAATGCGGTCGCTACTTATTTTTTTCTTTTCATTTCGTACCAACATACATACATGCATTCATACTTATTTTGTTCGTACTTGTTGTTGGCTCTACTGCTCTTATTGTTGTCGTTGTTGGTGTTGGTGTTGCTGTTGATTCTTGAGTACGCTTATGCGAACACACACACACATCAACATCCATGCATAAATTTTCGGGGCATTTAGTTGGTATGCTGTTCGTATGTTTAAATTGTTGTTGCCTGTCCGTCCGTCCGTCCGTCCGTCTGTCTGGCTATGTGTTTATTTTCGAGTTCAGATAAACTTTATTTTTGGTGATTACTTTGCAAAGTATTTTATTTTTATTATTTAGTGTAACTTTGACTGAATATTGTTTATTGTAGATATACCATTTTTTTTTTGTTTCACAGTAGGTATCGTTGGATGTTTTCTTTTTGTAGATTGAATTAATTTACCTTTTTGTGTTGTACATATTTTGTTGTGTTTTTTTTATGGTTTATTGGAGGAGAAGAAGGCTACATTTGTGTGTACAGCGTTGTGGATATGTATATATTTTATGCAAAGAAATAAATGGAAACAACTAGAGGAGACTCTAAGGAGAATGAAAGCCAAAGTGAGAGAATGAGATTATCATTCAATATGGAGACAATTGAACATGACAATTATCAAGTCAATATAAATACACACACACACACACACACATATATAGACGCGCGCGCAAACAAGTACAATTTATCACAGTGCACAGTGTGAAAGTAATTAGTTAATTAATATTTTCTTTTTGTTTTCTACGTTTCAATTGAGAGATCTAAAAAAATTATAAATTATACAATTTATCGTATTATTTAATAACTGTTGTTGTTGTGTGTCATAACAAAAAAAAAAAATTAAGATTAATAATATAAATTTATTAAGTAATAATAATATTGAGTAAATATTGAACGTGCTGGTTTGTTAAAGTCACTTGTCACACATGCTCATCGAGGTGCTTTTTCCACTGTAGTTCAACAGTGAAAATTAATAAAGTTATCACTCTAATGACTAATAGCGAATTCGATTCTAAAAAGTGCACTGCAAATTTCATTTATATTTGCACTTTATTGTTCGCTTTCAAACTGTTTTAAAATCGCTTTATAGCTGAACTTTGAACTTCTGCAAATGTTTACATTGAATTGCTCAAGAAATGCAATGCACTTTTGGTTGAAAAGAAAACACCATAAGAGTTTTTTGTATACAAAAGTGATCAGTTAATCATTCGTTGTTATTGTTTTTGTTTTTAAAGAGAAGTAACACTCAGGCAATGATTGCCTACTACTAGGAATAGGGATTGCATGTGACGAAAGGATAGATAGAAGAAAGCTTCATTATTTTTGCTATTTTTTTTTGGACGACCACTCAGGAAATTTACAATGCATTGTGTTGGAACTAGAGGAACGGGATAGTTACTGAAATGACTGGAGATGAAGCTTCACTATCTTACAACTCTGCTTTTGCAGAGTTTGAAAGCAGTGCTGCAGCGTCTCTGATTTCAAGGAGAAGTATTCAATTTTCAAACTTTGTTTTTAGTAGACATTTTTAACAATTATTTTACTTCGCTGGTGCTACACAATACCGATGAAGGAGGACGCTCTGATTTGCCTGTGGATTGATATCAGCTGTGACTATGCCTTCTCCACGGAAACATTCCGACAACAACTAAAACTGAAAACGTCTGCAAAAATAGCGAACGTAACTTCAGCTTAGATTTTAATGGGTCTTTTCAACATCAGAGACGCGCAACTGCAGAGCACTACTCCATCACTTCTACCTGCTGTTGCTTCTCGCAACACAACCTCTTTCCTAAGAAGGCCTCAGTGTTACATGTCTTTTTGAAAACCAAAGAAAACGCCGCCCTTGCTATTTATTTTTCCGAGTGTGACTAAAATGCAACATTTTTCTTTTTCATTGGTATGCTCAGACTAGGTGGGATCTATAAATAATACCAATTTTGATGTATTTAACCCTAATCCAGTCAACATGTGCCTTTCAGACACATCTTTCACTTTGAAGTGTTCTAACTTCTTTAAATTGAAGTCGTGGTTCTTGGTGCTTCTTGAATTCGTACTTTGAATTATTTTATTTCTTTAAAAAAAAATTTAGCTCTTCTTTAAATTCTATTTATTTATTTATTTATGTGAAACCACAAATGTGCTTAATCCTGTCATATCAGGCACATACGGCAACATTATGAACCAATAAATTAAATTACGGGGAATTCCCATTCAATTTTTATCATTCAATGTAAACTTACACAGTTTATTAAATTGTTGGCTAATTTTCAAAGAGAAAGTTGTAAAGAAGGTACTTTTTCCCACAATGTCTAAAATATATTTATATGTAGAAATCGAGACAATTATTGAAGAGATTGATTTTGAAGAAACTATAAACCAAGATTAAGATTACGACAGTAAATTCTCGGAGAATGCGGATTTTATTCTACAATATGAAATAAGTACTGCTTTGAAAGAAAAAAATGCAAAGAGATTTAAATTCCCAAACCGTTGGAGCACTTTTCATAGGTTTCTTTCGGTGTAACTTTTAACCTTGGCGGTGCTGTTGTTGAAGTAGGTAGCATGTTGGCTCTGCAACCAGAGCAAGAAATTTTCTGATGTGTCTATGCTAACAGTGCCGTCCTTCATCGTTATTTGTGCAATAAAAAGATCGGCGAAGTAACATAATAAATAAAATTACTCTCCTCAGGCTCAAAAACATCAGAGACGCAGCAACTTCGCATTAAAAATTCTCAAATTCGCGTGGTGGAATAATTAAACTCTCAATTTTCCTTGTCACTTCACCAACTGTCTCTGCCGTACACTTTCCCTTTTCAACTAGTTCCAGTGCATGCATTGCATACGTGTAGAGACATCTGTCATTAAAGTCCTTATGACACTATGCTTTTTGTGAATTTTTTTTTTTTTTTTATCTTGGACCAGTACTCAGGGGCTATCCCCTACATATGCAATGCATTGTTAAAATTTTGTAGAAGAGCGCAAATATATTTGTAATGGGAATATTAATCAGGTGCAAAGAGTACAACCATATTCAGACAAAAGCAAAAACATCAAATCGTACACTAGTGTTAGCGATAAAAAAAATGACAAACTGTCAAAAAATGTAAAAGGTTTCAACTTCAAATTGACATTTCGAGTTTAAAATCTTTTATACGTTGACAACTTAGTGATTTGCGCTCAATGTCTGGGATATTGAGTTTAGTTTTTGAACGTATATTTTTCTTTAGCGTTTTTTTTTTGTAATGAAAATAAGGAGGCAGCACTTAAATATGTAAATATTATATTGTATTTGGTACTTTCTGGCTTTGCGGTCCCTTTCTATTAGTTTTATTTTAATTAATTAATTAAAAAAAAAAAAATTTTATAAATAATAAAAATTTCCTGAAGATGTTAACCGATGGTTAACGAAATATCGAAATACAGTGCCAGCTCGCTAGTCCGAAGGTGTGTAATCCGAATTATCCAGTAATCCGAATTGAATTTATAACGTATTACGTACTCTACCGCATTGGTTGCAAGCTCGCTAAACCGAATTTTTATTTTTTTATTATTGTGTATGTTTTTTTTTAAACTAACGGGACATCATTGAGATCCAGAGCCCTCTATGATTGATAATGTACATACAAATATAATATTTATAAGTACATATGTATGTTTTATGTCTTGTTGCAAATAGTTTAGTTATTGCATAGTATTAGTCGCATATTTATTCTCAGAGGTGGGCTTCAGAGGATAACATCCCACTATCATTGTTACAACAAGAATTCCCTGAGAATGATTGTGTTGGAGAAACAGAAGAATTTCGCACAATAACCAACTTATTGCACCGCAATAATGACGTGCGAATTTCTGAAGACTAAATTCTTAGCTGGATTATTAACTCTGACAATACTTCGTGTCGTAGTTCAGAATCAGACACAGAAAATGTAGAATCAGAGCCTATAATTATGAAACACGTTAAAAATCGTGAAGCTGTGTAGGCCTTAAATACTTCAATAGATTACGCAAAGGAACAGATTACATATTGATGCTGAAGGAATTGCGAAATAAAGCTTTGGAAGTATGTGCACTGAAAGAGCAGCAAACCTACATCACAAATTATGTTAAAAGAAACATATTATTTAAAAAAGCTTTAATTTTTTCATTCTTGTGTTTTATTTGCGAATATAGTTAATTGTATTATATAATAACAGCACATCCAGTAATCCGAATATCTCGTTAATCCGAATCACGGTCTGCAATCATTAATTCGGATTAGCGAGCTGGCACTGTATATAGAAAAATAAACATAGAGACGAACCTTTGAGCATGAAATATCAAATATAGATTGTTCTGAAAGAAAAAGAAATGTAGTGACTTACGGGCTTAAACATTTTCGAAACTGACTTTGCTGCCACACCTCTCATGCCCTAAACATTTAAGATTTTCTTCTACATTGCTTCAAAGGAAGGTCTCAGCTGAGTTTTATTCCATTTAACAAATACTGACTGGGTGGCATAATTTTGTTCAAAATCAGTTACTTCCTAACACGCAGGTGATAGTGTGCGTATACTTTATAAACCAATCAAAAAAATTGTCCATAACACATCCGCAGTGTTACATACAAACAAAAATATTGAAATGTTTAAAATATTTTGCACACATGGTTGTTCTATTAATTTTCAAACTCAATTAATTATTGTGACGCTCTATAATTTGCAATCAAATTAATTGGAAACGAAAAATGTGTATTATTTGTTTCTTCGTGCATTTCCTATAATTTGATGTGACATTAATTAAAGCAATTTGTCTCAATCACATTAATTAGATCTGGTGATCTCGAAAGACAAAACCTTTCATTTAAGAACTTTGTTAAATACAAATTAGCAAAATGTAATTCAGCGAATTATAGATAAGTTTGTGCCACAGCACTTTTCTTTGGTTTGGATATTTTGCAATAAATCATTTTACATCAACAGTTGGTTTGTTAACTTGAAGTGAGCCAGTCGTTACTTCGTGTTCAATTACCCGCAAGAGAGTTAATTTACTTTGTTAATAATTGCTGTCATGTTATTTAACTTTTGATTTAATTATAAATTGAAATCACATACGTACTTGTAAACACATTCATATCGTTAATATTAAAAAATGTATAAATTATTGGTAACAGGTGACAATTATCTGCTTGCTAAGCTGATGGCAGTTGTGCAGCTAAATTCTAGTAAAGTTTTAAGAAATTGCTGACGGGCTTCGATAAAATAAAATTAATAAAAACATTATTGGCTAAGAAAGTTAACAGTTCCCTAATAATTAATTCGTAATTTGTCGTAGTTAAATTACTGAGAGGAGTTTTCAATAAGATTATGGTCGAATAAAAGGGGAGCAAAAAAATACAACAGTTTCACTAAAGCCTTGCAACGGAGTAAAATATGTATGCATATACACATACATACATATATATATATATATATAATTATATGCAAGTATTCTACATACAGTATGGATTGGAACATAAACTACATGACAAAACAAAACGTTTTGCTAGTGGCTGATTTAGCCCGAAACATATTGCGCAATATTTAACTAATGGCTTGGTTATGGATGGCAACTGATCGTCAGTTGAGTTGTCTTTTGCTGAATACGGTATTACAGATGGTAACTGGCACCTGAGAATTGTAAATTGCAATTGCTTTCTAGTGATTTTTTGGCTGCCTGGCAACCCAACTGAAGTTCTGTCCATAATCGAGCCTTAAATTTTTTTCGTTTTTTCTTTGTTTTTTTTTCTTACCGAATATTAATTTAAAAAATTTTAAGGACGGTTTTAGATTTGCATATTTTTTAAATTATTTATTTACTAGTGAACCTGCACTTTTCACTGTACAAAATAAAAGAAATGACGCCTTACAAGTTATTATTATTGGGGCCAGGAAGCAACGCGACCGAGAAGATCTATTGCGCAAAGCCCATCATATTTGACCCCTATACTAAGGAATCCAAACAATATTTTGGAATCTGGTGTTCCACAATTCTCTGTCTGCCGAGTTTAGGACAATCGCAAAGAACATGTTTAGAACTTTCAGTGTTACTTTCACAACGGAGATTGGAATTTGCCACGACCAAAAACGGCAATCCTGTGTGTAAACAAACAATGCACAATTATCACTTAAAAAAACTCATCAGATTTCCTAGCATCACCTGGTAAATGAATTCCTTTTGTAAAAAATCTCTAGTTAATGTCTATAAAAAGACACCTGTTTGAGTTTTAACAATTTCTTAAACTAAAAAAAAAGTTTGCTTTATGAACATTGTGCATCTGTACTTGAATAACTCATTTACATATATATTTTTTCTAGCGATATAGCGGTGATTTTGGCCTGCCTGCTCATCTTGAGCTCTTAAATGATCTGAACCAGGTTGAGCTACACGCTCAAGTAATTCTAGACAAGCTAATGCTGAGGATTGAGACGTGAACGCCGAGTTTTTGTTGACATTACACGTGTTTGGTCTGCCAGAAAACATTTTTAACTAATTTTAAATACTTTAAATGGCACCATGAGTGGAAAGCGAATACCAACTAGATGAATGATGATTCACGAAAACGATCGGTGGTGTGGGTGCAGAAAGAGTGGGACACCGAATCGACAGGTCAGTTGCTCTCCACACAGACACTACCATATTTGAGGCCGATCTTTTCGCAATATTGAAAGCAGTACATATTCTATAGAAGAAAGTCTACAGGGGGTTAGGGATAAGAAAACTTTCGGACAGTTAGTCTGTACTGAAGGCTTCGAACGGCTATACCTAAAACTCGAGAATTATTCTGGAGTGTCACAGCGCAGCCAACAATCTGACATTAATGAACAATGTTACAATGTTACACTGATGTGGATACCTGGTCACAAAGGTCATGAAGGCAATGAAAAATCGGACCTGCAAGCGAAGAGGGAAGCGAGATCGCGCCCCATATTTGGCTTCAACGGAAATGCTCTGAGACGGGAGTGGAAAGACTGGTCTAAGATCCATATAGATCGATATTTGTACAACATGGTCGGTTTGAGTCATTCCAGGAAATTTCTGGTTTTTTTTTGATGCTGAACTGGACTGTATAAAAGAACCATTCGTATACTCACAAGAGCTCTTACAGGTCATTTCACCTGCAACGAGCACCGTTACAGCCTATGCATCACTAAATAAATATCCCATTCGTAGCTAAATTGTCGGTGTTTCATATGAGGTATTACTCCTATGCGGCCGCTATAAATGCGCAAATTGTTGTCCAATTTAATAAAGTAGTACTACCAATTGTTACGTTAGATAAAAAAAAACAAAAACTTTGATGTTCGTTCAATGGCGATCAACTTACCTACCAAATTGGTAAGTGTGATGGTGATTATTTCTTACGTTATTCATTTCCTATCTGGCGTTTTATAAGCAAGATCGTGCGAAGTAAACAAAATGTGTGAACCAGAAGAACATGCCGGAATGATGGACTATAAAAACCGATAAATACAAAAATATTCGCAGTAGAAGTTATGAAAAATTATTAATGGAATACAAAAAAAGTCCTTCATCTCCTGTCTCCGATCATTAAAAGCGATGCAATATCGAACATGCTATCGACGCGATGTTGATTCTATAAAAAAAAAATTACTTAATGAAGTTTTTAAAATTGTGTCGGCATATGGCAATATTGTACAATGAACGCAACATTTCTGAGGTAAAAATATATTATTGTTAAACAAAAAACAAAAATGTTTGTATCCAAGATCGGCTCAGCCATTTAGTTGTCTAAGTACGGCTTTCATCGCCAGCCGGCTGTGATCCTCTCGAATAGAACCTCTCTTACTAACACGACCATCTGCAGATTCTGCTGTGAGTATGATATATGTATCTGTTGAGCGTCGTATCACCAACTGTTCGTAGATGATGAATACGAGAAGGTTATTGGTTCAAGCATACGAATGGCGACCTCCGGTATCTCCCCCGGAAAGAGCTGGTCCGATTCATGAGCGTACTTGATGGTCCATAGACATTATGGGGTGCGCAGTAGATCAGGATGGTCCTCTGCCTCAACCTCTTTACGATTACATTACAATACATCTGGCAACATATGCAATTGAATCTGCAAAATGCATAACAAAGTGATTCGAATGACATCCAAATTATGAGCACGGCGATGATGCGACTCTTTTGGATTCTCAGCAACACTTCAAGTAGTCCTTACGCGCCCTCAGAAAATGACATGGACAACACACACGGCAGCTGCTTTTCGTTGGCCTATAATTAAATATTTCGAAATTCATGGCAAACTAACAGACGAGCCATTATAATCAGTTAGTCGCTTGACAGAAATGGTCAGAAGAAATGAAAGTTTATATTCTTTGAAGTGTTAAATCCTCTTTTTATTCACAATTTAATAATTATGTTTTGTAAAACATATAAAAAGAATTTAAAATTGTTATTTCTTGTTTTTGTTTTTTAATACTAACGATTTAATAAAAAAAAGGAATTAAAAAAATTCGATAAATTACATTCCAAATCCGCCACAATTGCTGAAGTGTTTTCTTCATACGAAATATTTTTCTTAAGATTAAAAAAACATTCAAATGGAATTTATCCGAAATGAAATGAACATAAAAATATTTTCGTTTTTTTCACTTCTTAAACGATAATTTTGTGTTTCTCATTTTTTTCAATTTACATTTTCTTTTTTCCTTTTTTATTACCATCAACATCATCTCCGCTCATTAAAAGTTCAAGTCTATTTTTGCGCATGAAAAGCAACGTTTTGCTGCTTTTAGTATCGTTTATTACAAAATGATGATGATGATGATGATGAAGATGTGATACGCGTAGTGTAGGACACACATACGACTGCAAGTGCATTTAATACTCTCTCACATGTAAGTTTAGTGTTAAAAAAAATCTAAAAGAAAATTTTCTATAAATTTTATTGCATTTTTCATTTAAATTTTTTTTTTGGCGATAAATATTTAATTTATTTGCATGCTGATGGGCAGACATTAAATCGGTATGCGATGAATTTTTCGTTAATTATGTTGTACTTAATAATCAAGTCAAGTAAACTGAATTTTAGAGTTGTTATTAAGAAGAATTAAAAATTTATATTTAAAACTTTGAGTAGAAAAAAAACAAACTATGAGAAAAAATTTTTTTTGAAACTAATACGAGGATTGTTCTAGAATTTTCTACTACAAAATTACAAAATTATTAGCAAATATCGTTGATTTGTGAAAAGTCATACTGTAATTATTTTTGGTGGTAACCTTTAGTAGACGCCTTAATATCCAATTTCACACGATGATAGCAACCCAGCAAAAAATGAGACATTATCATTAAAAGTACTTGCCACATAACGATTTCCTTTTTTGAGTGCCAAATTTAACTACTCGACTATTAAATACATTACACAAAATTACAAAAATCAGAAGTATTAATTGAACTGGTCCTTTAATTTGTATTAGAATGTCTGAAATCATTTTCAAAATATAAAGTATATAAATTTCTAAATTAAATTCTTAATTATTTTAAACCAAAAAAGAAGTAGTTATAAATATGTAACCAATTCCAAAACATACTTATTTTTTAATTTTAATTTAAGTTAACTAAAAATATTATTCCTTGCAGTAAATAATTTAAGAACTATTGGAATCTTTAATTTTAAACAATATTCAATCGAAATAAGTTAATACCATCATTTAGTTGGATTAAGTAAAATATTTACCAGTACTTAAAAATATATAAATATTTATATTAAAAATTTGTTTCATTTATACAAATCTGGATTACAACTTGAACGTTATGTCTGCAATTCGAATTTGGTTTAGAATACTGCAAAAACGGAACTTTTTCAACTCAAAGAAGAAAAAAGTAAATTCTGTTATGAGGTGGCGATGGCACGATGGATGGTAGTCTGCACGTTGACTACAAAACCAAAAACAGACCTGGGTTCAAATCCAGTTTCAGACTAAAATTTTAAAATAAAAATAAACATCTCGCATTTTTCTGATGTGCATTCGTGTGTCTCTTTTTGTGTGTCAGTTGTTGTCGGAAGGTTTCAGTGGCGAAGGCATAGTCACTGGTCACTGAACAATACCGGCTTCAGCTAATAGCAATCCACAATCGCATCAGAACGCCCTCTTTCGGCGGTATTGTATAGCACCGGCGAAGTAAAATAATAATAAAAAAAAATGTCTACTATACCGAAGCTTCAGCACTGATACGAGTATAAAAACGAAGAATGTGCGAAAGCAGAGCTGTAAAATAATTAATTAAGCTTTACCTCCTGTCGTTTCTCCTACGATCCCTTTCCTATAGTTCCAGCACAATGCTTCGCGTGTGTAGCAGTCATCTCCTGAGTGCTGGTCCCAGATAAAAAAAAAAAAAAATACCTGCGTAAAAAATAACCATTTCACACAATAAAAAGGCAATCACTTCTGAAGAAACGATTATTTTAGTCGTATCCTTTTTGAAATCATTAAGCTGGTAATCCAGTTGGGATTACTCAATTACATTTTTTAAAAATTTGTACAGGGAATAGATCGCTCTGAAATAATATCATTGTAATGTCCCTGTAGGAAATGTCAATAGTGAAACAGTACAGATTCCCTACTGACAGTGTAAGCAACCAGCCATTGGATACTCCTCCGGTCTCTATTAATGATCTGTTCCGTGGCCACAACTTCCTTGCGAGCCCACATGTGCTCAGACGGTTTCTCCTCTTCTACGCCTCACGAAGGTCTTCTCCCATGATCAAGCTTCTTATATTGCCGAACGGCAATGCGGCCGGAATCGCATCCGATACATCCACAGCGGACCCAGCCCTGCCCCATCCATCCACCCGCTCGTTGCCGAAGAAGTTGCTATGTGCCCGAACCCAGATGAGAATCGGTCTGTCAGTCCCACCGTTCAAACTGTACAGCACATTCTTGCATTGACTCAACAAGACCGATGAAGTTCAATGTGACACCGGCGTGAGTTCTTTTTTATTGTAAATAACCCAATATTTTTATGGAATGAGTATTGCGCAATAGCACGATTTTACTATGTTATTGCCGCAGCTATTAACATTTTTTTAACCATTAATCGTGCCATTTTGTACTTGGCCTGGTAAATTGTATAAAAAAAAATTTAAACTATATTTAGACACATAAACAATAAAAATAATAAAAATTAAAATTTTCATTACGATCTTTTGGCGTAATTCGTACGGCATGAAAAAAAGTTCTAAAATACAACTGCTTTCAAAATATTCAAATGTGATTTTTTCAATTAAATTAGAAGTTTCAACGATTTGCCTGTTTCAACTGTACTGTTGAAAAATACAAATTCTGGCGCACAACAATTTCATTTAAAATCTTTATTTTCTATACCTGTTTTCTACAAAATAGAGCAAATTTAATTTACCTGTGAAATATTTAAATTTATTTGCACCATGAATGGCCTTTGTATCCACGATTAAAATTATTGATCAGTAAAAGTAAAAAAGAAAAAATTCTCTGGTATTGTTTGTTGCTCGCTGTATTGCGACAATCGGTGTCAATTTAAATATCCCATTTATGCCAAAAAAAATTAGGCATGTACGTACATATATGCAGCCATGGACAAAGAAATAGCCCAGTGGCATAGAAATGAGAATAACTTGAAACGTAAACATATTGCGGCAGTTATTTTTGCACAAATTAATTCACTTATTTTATTGGTAACAGAAAGCAAAAAAAAAAAAAAAATGAAAACAAGTCAGTATTAATAATATTACGAATTCTGTTGTTGTCATTTTTCTGTGTGGACACACCATTTTACTAAATGTAAAATCAAATTTTTTAATATCTGGGTGCAAATCGCAGCATTCAAAATCGAGTGCACGTTCGTGTAGAGAAAATTTTCAATTAGTACACGATCTTATTTTTTATTACCTACTACTGTTTCTTACATTGCTGTAAGGTTATGACAATAAGGGAAACAACACGTTTCGTTGTCTTTTTTTGCATCAGTTACAGGGATTTCTGTGGTTTCACTTTCCTTAAAAATTAATTTTGCAAAAACATCAAGAAAAAACTTAAATTTTACTGAATTAATTGACAATCCCTTCGGCCAGGATATCTTTCTTCCATTATTTTCATATCATGGTGCAATCTAGCACTTCCTCGAAAGAATTGTGGAACAGAGACTTAAACACAGGAATTGCTACAGTTTGGCTGTGCTGTATTGCTGGCTTAGCGGATAGTAAGTTTGGGTCAACCCAAGAACGTTGTTTAAGTCGGTTCACACTCTTTACTTTGGCAGTACAAAAATAACAGTCATCCAGGTGGTTTTCTTGCCTCTCTGCATATCATAGGTATTCCAAATGAAAGGTTTTTACGTCCTCCTTGACACCAAAGTCGGAGTGACTCAGCACAAACTTTGCAAACTTTGTGTGGGGTCCAGTACTTGTGCTGATGTCTTCTCACTCTCTCTTTTATTGGAAGTGAAAAAATATTTTCAACAAAATCAGATGCACATATATTACTTAATTAAAAAAAATTTCTCAAAAAAAAAAAAATG
This sequence comes from Dexiosoma caninum, assembly GCA_963924685.1. Taxonomy (NCBI): domain Eukaryota; kingdom Metazoa; phylum Arthropoda; class Insecta; order Diptera; family Tachinidae; genus Dexiosoma; species Dexiosoma caninum. The sequence continues at coordinate 33,545,483 of OZ004729.1, read as the reverse complement.
AAACCACAAAAATATTCTGTAAAATAGGTGCTACCAGTTACTTGTGTATAAAGTCCGAATTTACGAATGAATTTTAATGAAATATGGCTCAATTTATTTATAATACATGCGAGCATCCAAATTAATAACAACATTTCGATTTTGTTTATTTTACATTTTTATTAACTTTTTAAAAAAAGTTTTTTTTTAAATTTTCTTGAAAAAAGGGTTTGTTTTCTCAAAATATGCTGAATATCTTCTAAACTATAAGAATTTGAAAACAGGTGGCGATGGCTGAAGTAGTCTGTACGTTGACTACAAAACAAAAACAGACCTGGGTTCAAATATTTCTGAAATGCTAGTTTTTCTTGTGAGATTTTCTGTTATTCACTTGTAGTTGCAAAATGTTCCATGTTCTTCCACCAAACAAGAATTAAAAAAATTTTCAAGTACAAAATTTGGAGACAATTTAAATAAGACTGCTCCATTTTCTGTCCAGACAAATTAGCCGTATTTTTTTATCTTTGACCAGCACTCAGGAGATGACTCTTACACATCAGCTGCATTGAGTTGCAACTGGAAGAAAAAGATGGTTAGAGAAATGACAGGAGGTGAAGCTTCACTGTTTTACAACTCTGCTTTTGCACGTTCTTTTGTTAATAGCAGTACTGCAGGGCCTCTCATATCAAGGAGACGTACTCAATTTTGAAGCTTTGTTTTAGTAGTAATTTTTAATAAATATTTTACTTCGCCAGTACTACATAATACCGACATAGAAGGGCGCTTTGATGTGCATGTCGGATTGTTAAAAAGCTGAAGCCGGTATTTTAACCAAAACAAGCCAGAACCAAAAGTGCAGAAACTTTAAGCAGACTTTATCTAAACATTCTAAAAGAATGGAAGTGAAGCTAAAGCTTTGTTTAAAAACATATATATATATAAGTAATTTCATTTGCATATTGTCATGTGCAGGTTAAGTGCGCTATTTCATTGTCCATGGCTGTATATAGAAAATTAAAAATAAAATTCCTGAAAATAAATTTTTTTAGGGCATTGTAGGGCATAAACCACACGTGTCAAGCAAAAAATAAAGAGATTCATTTCTTTTCACACACATACACGACAAATGTACTTCTCAAAATCCTAAATCTACATACTTCTAATTTAGTATACACATACACACATGTACTGTAGTAAATAGAAGAAAGTTATAGAAATATAATTTTTTTATGGGACTTGCTGTCTCTTTTTAAGTCTTTTTTTTTTGTGCGTCAGTTGCGTCAGGACTAATTCTGGTTAATGGTTTCTATATTGAGGGCGATAAAGAAAAGTAGCATCGATTGCCTTTGTTGGGAACCAATTAAGAACAATTTCATAATTTCATTGAGATATGCCGGGGTTAATCTGCTTTCTATAGCAGATTATCAACACTCCCACGCCGTGGTTAATCTGGTTTCTATTACAGCTTGTCAACACTCCCACATTCTATTTAAATCATGGCCACTGCCTATCCACAGCGTATCGCTTTTCAAACTCGATTTTAACCCATTTTGCTCGGCGATAATTTTTCTCATATTGAATTTTTTCTTTTACGGTTTATTCCATTTGTCAATGATAAAATCACCAACGACAAACATAAAATAAATTTTCTTTTTGTTGTTATTGATTTGTTTTAATGGAATTGAAGAAATTTATATTTCTTTAATATTAACGAAATACTAATTAACACTCTTGTTCTTGGTTTGCAAGAGCAAACGATGTGATTGCAATAATCAAGTCGATTTGCCAGTTTTTTAATTCTAAAACTACAAATCGCGTTTTTTTCTTCTTGTTCATTATTTTCAGGGATGTGATCTTCGAGCAGTGATGCATTTAAAATGTTTTTGTTTTGGGCCAAGAAAGGGGTGCTAATGGCAAGTAGTCAACGTCTTGGCTATACAACCAGAACGACCCACGTTCGATTCGACGTTTTTTTTTTAATTCTCTGTACTAGAGCACCCTCTTTCGTCGGTATTTGAGCAATAAAACGTCGCCGAAGTAAAATAATAAATAAAATGGGTCTGCTTACCTTAAAAATATTGCTTCAAAAATAGTATCAGAGATGCCGTTATTTTCCTTCCTAATGGACACGGAACTGCAGAGTTGTGAATTAAGCTCAATCTTCCTATCACTTTCACCTCTTGTCTATTCTTTACACTATCGTTCTATCTGTCCAATTCCAGTGCAATGCAATGCAAAAAATAGTACGCCGCATATCTTCAAAAACTATGGCACTTAGAAAGCAACTATTTTTTGCTTTATTTTCTTCTGGAAAAAATATGGAATGGATTTCGCCGTTTTTTTTAAATTAGAACACATAAGGGGTGAATTTGGGTTTTGGTACTTGTTAGTAAGTGCCTAAATACATATCGAGCCTTTGGTGCAATACCGCAGTAACTCAAAATTTTAAATTTTTTCAGCTGGGTATGCAGAAATGATCTTTGGGGAAATATATATCTAAAGGAAAAAAGATTATGGTGGTTCTATCTCTAACTGTTCAGATTCTACAGCTACAAATGTCTTTATTGCCTCCAGCTATTTCCCACAATATTTATTTGCAATAATGAAATATTTCCTTTATGACAAGAAATTTACAAACAGAAAACATTACAAAACATGCGTCTCTCTTTATTTAAAAACTTGTAAAAAAATAACTTTAGTAAACGAAAATACTATCAAAAAGATGGCTCAAAACTTCAAATGCATTTTTCTCAATTCACGATTTTTTGAATTACAACGGTATTGCACCAAAGGCACGATATATATGTAAAATTTTTATTGTTTTACTATTTTACCCATAATATGGGCATCTAATTAAAGGGATTTTTGCGAAGGGGACACAAAATATGACGAAATCTCTACAAGCACAATATGTGTATCATATTAATCGCGATTTTAGAGAAGAAATATAAAAATAAAGTAGAGTTGATCCCGATATAGTGGAGTACTATTTGTATCCTTCTCCATGATATGGTATTACATTACTGCGTCATGTTTTGGGAAGCAATATTTTGGTAAAATGTACTTTTCTGGAAAATTATCTTTTGTACATTTCCTTTTTGATGCAACTTTTAAAAAATTGAATTTTTGGAAATTCTTCTTTTTTTTTGAACAGTACTTTGAGAAAAATATAATTTTTGCAAATATTATTTATCGGAAAATGTACTTTTTATGAAATTTTTATTTATTTTTATTTATTTTTGAGAGAGGCAGTATTTAGTAAAAGTACTTTCTGCAATGGCGCTTTTAGAAAACAAGCAGTTAGTAAAGAGGTACGATTTTAAAAAATGTATTATATAATGTATATATGTATCTCCTTTTGAGATAAGTACACTTTTTTTTGCAAAAAGAACTTTTTGCAAAAGGTACTTTCAAATTATATTTTCAATTAATTTGGACTTCAGTGTTAACTAATTATACAGGGTGTCTGGTAGCAAATTTATATTTTCAAACTTAAATGAAAAACGAAATAATTGACACAAAGTTCTATGAAGAGCATTGAACGATAGAATGGATGCGGCTTTTATTTTGAGGGTGGCGATGGCACGATGGATGGTAGTCTGCACGTTGACTACACAACTAAAAAAACAGACCTGGGTTCAACCCCAGTTTCAGACAAAAAAAAAAAAAAATTTTTTTTAAATAAAAATAAACATCTCGCATTTTTCTGATGTGCATTAGTGTGTCTTTGTGTGTGAGTTGTTGTCGGAAGGTTTCAGTGGCGAAGGCATAGTCACTGGTCACTGAACAATACCGGCTTCAGCTGATAGGAATCCACAATCACATCAGAACGCCATCATTCGTCGGTGTTGTGTAGCACCGGCGAAGTAAAATAATAATAAAAATAGCTACTAAACCGAAGCTTCAGCACTGCTACGAGTATAAAAACAAAAAGAACGTGCGAAAGCAGAGCTGCAAAATAATTAATTAAGCTTCACCTCCTGTCGTTTCTCCTACTATCCCTTTCCTATAGTTCCCAGCACAATGCTTCGCATTTGTAGGAGTCATCTCCTGAGTGCTGGTCCTAGATAAAAAAAAAAAAAAAAAAAAAAAAGAGTATGTCATCCAGATGTCTTCCGTCGAGTCGAACACACTGTTCAAAACGGAGTACCAGTGAGGCTGCTCTTTTCCGTATTGAAAGTCGCGGATTTTCACGTAAACTGCTTTCAACCAGTTCAATGTTTTCGGGATTTTTTGCAGATCGACTGGGCCCTGGCTGTGGGGCATTCATAGCCGAAACAGTTGCGCGGAATCTCTGCACTCACGAACGAATTAAATTTACACTCGCTCGATTACTTATTCGCCGAATACCGAACTTTGTACAAAATTGTCGACAAGCAATTACGTAAGAATCATTACTCTTAAAAAATTTGTCCACAGCGAACGCGCGATGCTCAGATGCGACCACTGCGACGTCGCGACTGACAAATCCGCACAATCGATAATTCAAACGGCGCCACCCTCCCTCCGTACCGTTTATTACTTTTTGAAATAATCATATTTAAAAATATAAACTTGCCACCAGACACCCTGCACAACTGTGCCGTATTAATAACGAAGGCTTTTAATGTCTGTATTTTTTTTTTCTAAAATGTTTTCTGTTTCAAAAAAGCATGAATGAATATTTAAAGAGAAACGGTAGGGACAATGGAATATTTTTAATTTTTGGCGTTATTAGTTTTAAGCAGCAATGCAAGTGGATAAAACAGCTTAAAATACGCTACAAACACATCGGAGGCTCCAACAAAAGCTATAAAAAATGGGAATCCGCTGACCTGTACAACTTACAAACAGTTAATGTAAAAATTAAAAGTCTTTCTAAAGAAAATTAAAAACAAAAATACAGTAAAAATGGCGAAAAAACATAATTTTTGCGAATAAGAAAAGTTATACGAGGTTTGTTCAAAAGAAAGGGTGAATTTTTTTTTCTTCGATTACAATGGCGTGGTGCATCCGTAAGTTCTTGCTAAAAGGTCGTACGATTAATAAGGAATCCTACAATGAAGTTATGCAACGTTTGCGTGAAGCATTACGGCTCAAAATATCGTAATTGTGGAAAAAATTTTATGTATTCTGCATCACGATAATGCACCAGCTTACATATCGATGCTTGTTCGGGATAATCATGTCTCAACCATCTTATTAACCAGATTTGGCTACCTGCGAATTTTTCCTATTCCCAAAACAGAAGAGACGGAAATCGTTTTTCCACAAATGATGAGATAAAGTCAAAGTCGAAGAACGAGCTGATGGCCATACCGAAAAACGCATTTGAGAAGTGCTTAAGGGATTGAAAGAAGCGCTGGCATAAGTGCATTATATCTGAGGGCGATTACTTTGAAGGGGACAAAATGGATATTGATGATAAATAAATACTTTTGAAAAAAATTCAAAATACACCAATTCTTTTGAACAGAGCTCGTATGTCTTATGGAAAATATTGAGCATATAAGAGAAAAGGAAGTTAAATCACACAAAACATCATATTAGAGGCACTTTTAGTAACATCGGCTAATAAAGTAGCGGGTAATATGCTAGTTTCTTTTTTATAAAGATGTACGGCCACATAATAATTTTCGCCCAAAAAAAATATTTCAAAGTCAGCAACCACAAGCAAGATAATATTTAAGTTTTCCTGAGCTTGGAAAAATCGTAAAAATGCTGAAGACCTAAAAAATGTTTGACTCTTAAGCCGACTCACACTGTTGTGTTTAACAGCCCACAATTTCTATTGCCGCAAGGCAACGTTATTCAAAGAACCTTTGAAAAAGTTGAAGGAAAAAAAAGAAAAATTATGACCATTTCGAAATCTTTAATTTAAATTATTTTCTTCATTTGTGTATTATTAAATATGATTAGAAATTTTTTACATGCTTTGCAGGCACTTGTATTGTTGCGAGTTTTAAATAGTGAGGTTTTTATAAAAAAAAAAAGAGATGAGAAAAACTGGCTATTTGAATTGCTTTGCGATCCTTTATTTTTGCGCTTCACAAAAAGGGATATATTTTTCTGTTGGGAAAAAATAAAATAAAATAAAATAAAATAAAACAGTAAACATTGTATTGGCTTCAAATTTAAATATACATGAGAAATGAAAAGGGCGGTTTCATATAAAAAAAAAACGAAAAATTAAAAGTACAAAAGTACAAAAGGAGTAGAAAACAACACCGAAAATATTGTTAAATAAAGTAAGTAAACCATAGAAACCTTTGAGTTTTTTTTATCCTTACGCTTTTAAGGATTTTATTTAACTTTTATAAAGAAATAAATCGACATGTACATATAATATTGACATAACAGCGACAACAACAAATGCTGCCTGGTGCGGCATACTCCTGCTCATACAAATAAAATACGAATGCAAACGGGTAGGGCATACATCCATACAAACATACGTAAATATGAACACTTTCAGCCATATCGAGGAAATATAGAATTTTTAAAACAAATAAAGGGTTAAAAATTGATTTGTTCCTTAATAGAATTTATCCACACACACACACACACATATACCCAAACACATGTATACACATGTTAATATGTATGTTTGTATTTACATATATTCTTGTATACAAGTTTCGTTTCGTTTAAGTGAACAAAGTAAGATTCTATTGAAACATACAAATATTCCCAGCAGCTAAATTGAAAACTACCCTGCAGCTAAATTTAAAACTAGTTACGCTTACGAAATGGCATACAAAGCGTCTTTTTTGGAGGTTCACAACTTTGAGTTAGCAACACTGCTTTATTTGATACCCCATTTAACAGCTGATAGTTGTTTTTTGTTTAGTTTGGTTTGGCCTTTCATTATGGTTAGACTTACACGAGATTAATGCTTGCAAATTGTTGAATTTTTTTTTAAATAATGGTTCTGTTCGTCAAACTTATCGTGCCCTTCTTTGTTCTCCGATAATGTTCTTTTTCGGTTGAATGGGTACGTAAATAATGAGGATAATTCTCAAGCTTTTGTCGAAACACTATCACATCTGCAGAAAATTACTGCTTGGTACGCTTTATGGACTGGCGAAGTTACTGGTCCCTATGGCTTCAAAAACGATGATGGTCAGCATGTTGCTGTCAATGGTGAACGATACAGGGACATGATTAGAATCTTTTTCGTACCTCAATTAGCTGGTATTAATCTTACTGATATGTAGTTGCAAAAGGACATCGCGCTGTACAATTAATGTACTTAGAGAAACTTTTGAAGAAAGTATTATTAATTGTTTAACAAGATCATGTGATTTCACCACCTTGGAGTATTTTCTTTGGCGGTACGTGAATGCACTGGCCTACGTCGATAAACCAGAGACAAGTGAACACCTAAAATTCAACACTCGAAGAGTTATTGGCGAAATACTTCCTCAAATGCTGCCAAAAATTTGTGAAGATTTATTTTCCATACCGCGGTAGCCGTAGCGTGCCCATGCCCCAAAATTTAAAGTAAACATTAATGCCATAAAATTTTCTATTCAATAAAGCCCGTTTTATGGATATTAAAAATATATTTCTCTGCTTTATTACCTTGTTGACCTTGTGTAACTCTAAAGAAAACGCATTGTATTAGTTTTAAGTAGACTGTAGCCAAAATGATCGCTTCATACCAGTCAAAAAAAGATAAAAATAAGAAAAAAACTAGTATTTCAACTATGTCTATATAAATGAAATAGTTGCCACAGACAACCTAATGTTAAAATCGATAGTTCGATATATGAAAAAAGTACAGATAGGTAAGTAGTCTGAAATAAAAAAAAATGCCTCGAAACACAAACTACTCAATTTGTCTGCAGGGTATGCAGCCAAACATATAAATGTACACATAAACATATGCAAGTACACAGTTATTTATGTATTTATTTGTTTCCCATACTCCTTTTGTTACTGTGACTTGTACACACATCTTTATACACATACATATTTATGAGAAAAACCGTAAATGAATCGGAGGTGTCCAACCTCATTCTACTGCTTAAGTGTTTTCAGAAATGTTGAATGAAGAAAACGGCTTCCCGATTGTGTTGGCTGTTACGTTTAAGCTTGGAGTGCTGTTGCGGTTCAAATCGCCGATGTGATCAAAAATTTGTCTATTGTTTACGCGTTAATAGCGACCTTCTTCGACACCATTGGAGTAATAAAACGACGGCAATGTAAAATAATTTAGGTTAAAAATTAATAACAGCTGAGAGGCAACAACTCTGCTTAACAAATACTCAAAACCACGCAACGGAAAAGTTGCATAAGAATCAAGCTCTATATACTTCTAAAACTTCACCAATTTGTCACTTCTCTATTCCAGCCCTTTATAACTGGTTCCGGTGCAATGCATTGAATGCGTAGGAGAAATCTCCCGACAACTGCTACAAGAAAAAAAAATATGGGAATCGGTTGACCTTGCAAGCCATCCGTGAATCTTCTCGCTAAAGATATTTTGCAGCATTCGACAATAAATTTGAGTCCAGGAAAATTAATACGTATCGAAAATCTATTTGACAAGAAATTACTGAGTAAATAAATACAACAAAATTTAAGGAAAATTTTCGACATCAATATTTTTCGAATCGCTTTACAGAATCTCGCCAAATTTTTTTAAAATTTTTCGAAAGAATGATGGACTTGGCAATTTTAAAGTTTATTACCAAAAAAAAAATTTTAGAAAATTTTATTTTTGATATGTTAGTGAACAATAAATACATATTGATTCAATATCAAAATCATATTGTTTTATTTTTATAGAAGTTTGATTCAACTGGATATGTCACGTTGTTCAAACGTCATTTAATGTTAAAGGGTGGCGATGGTCGAAGTGGTCTGCACGTTGACTTCAAAACGAAAAATTTCCTGGGTTCAACCCCAGTTTCAGACTCATAAAAACATGTCGCATTTTTTTTGATGTGCATTTGTGTGCCTTTGTGTCAGTTGTTGTCAGAAGGTTTCAGTGGCGACGGCATAGTCACTGGTCACTGAACAGCAAGGGCTTCAGCTGTAACCAACCCACAGGCACATCAGAACGTCCTCCTTTGTCGGTATTGTGTAGCACCGGCGAAGTAAAATACCTACTAAAAATGGCTACTAAAAACGAAGCTTCAGAATTGAATACGTCTCCTTGACATCAGAGACGCTACAACACTGCTATAAAAACAAATAACGTGCAAAAAAAGCTGCGTTGTACGATAGTGAAGCTTCACCTCCTATCATTTCTCTTACCACCCCTTTCCACTAGTTCCAGCACAATGCACGATAAAAAAAAGTGACTAGACTGATATATTAAATCAATATGATACCGGAAATTGATACCGGAAAATTTTAAATTTACATGATTTTTAGTGGTTTTTACAATAATATTTGCGTGTGAGTGTTAACAAATTCATTGTTGACAAAAAAGAATTAAAAAATAAAACAGACATAAAGAATTTCAAATTTGCGACCTGGGTGCCAAAGATTGTCACAGGCGATTACTGCCACATTATTTTCTAAATAAAATTAGATTTTGTTTGTATACACATGCAATTACACACATTTTTGCGCACATAAAGTATAAAAATTAAAACGTAGAAAAAGCTGAGACATTATGCCAAACTTTATTTCACTTTTTGTTTTTTTCGTTTTTTTCTTTTGCCACAAATGAAGATTAACATCATTTGAGGGTTAGAAATCGTTTTCAATTTAAATTCAATATACATCCGGTTGTTAAGACGTTATACATACGTCTGTTTCTCCAACGTTGGCTTTTGTTGCGTTATTTTTATTTTGAACTTACATTGTCGTCACTGCCAATGACAGTGGTGACGATAATGATGCTGATGTTGATGTTGAGGCGACTATGGCGGCGATAATACGAAGGGAAAAAAACCTTTAAAATAAACGACTTGAAAGGTCGCCCGGTCAAATAAATACAAAATTGTATACGTACATACATATATCTAGTGAATAACATTCATTCATCATTGGCTCACTCAGTCATTTATACACTGATTCTAATATTCCTCGAGCGTAAAGTATTTTGCAGATCAACCACTTTTCGGGTTTCAGTTAAATAAGAAACAACACTAAATATTTCAACAAACAACAACACAGCAACAACAGAAGAGTGGCATAGTTCGCATGCTGAATGCCTATTTGGCTGGCAAGCAGCACAAATAACTGACTGACTGACTGACTGACTGACTGTATGAATGATTGATATCAAAAAAAAAAAAAAAAAAAACCAAGTCTGTAGCTGGCATTAAGCTACTACAACTACTCATCACACTATTATCGAGATTATCACTAACAAAATGTTTTTAAGAAGATTTCTTATAACACACACACACACACACTACCCCAAGCATAAATTTGTTTCCTTGTTTGTTTTCTTTTGTTGTTTTTTTTATTTTGGGTGGATATTTTATTTATTCATATTTTACACTCTCAAGTGGTGCGTCTATCTGTAGTTGAGTGCGTGTGCCTGTGATTGTTTCAAATCATTTCATCAGCACCACCAACATCATCTTTAGCCGTCTCATAATTTCTCATCAGTGTCGTTATAGGCAACATTTAAAGGAACAACCCTAAAGGCGTTCTCCCCATCAACATAAATGTCAAATGTGGACTTTGTTGTTTCTTTGTGAAATATTTACCGGTGTTTGATTGAGTATGTTTGTGTGTGTGTATGTGCGTACGTGTGTATTTAAAATTATAGATGCAGCCTTGTAGTTTTCTGCAACAAAATTAAGTTTTTCAATTAAAAATGGAATTAACAATTACTTACAATTCCTAGAGAACACAGTGGGGCAGAAACGGAAAAATGCATAATGGGCATTTAATGAAATAAAGAATTGAAAGCAAACTACACATGGTGGTAATAGTAGATAAAGAAGCATTCGAGTTTTTAGTCTCAACTTTTCAGATATTTGAGCAGCTTTGCACTGAGGACGTAGGATTTTTCGCAGGAACTGGGAAAATAGGTTTTTGCGCGAAGGATAGAGACTTGAACTAATGTTTGCGGATATTCAACTTGAATTTACCAACATCATAATTAACAGAGAATACTTCTGCAGAGAGTTGATTTCACATACGAACGGTTTGGATAAAAAACTAATTTCTTTTGTAATTCGTAGTGCGACCCGTAAAAAATCTACCACAAATGGATGATGCACTCTCCAGAACCATCATCATATCGAACTTGCAAGTTTAGGGAATGACTTCCCTGAGATCATTAGAGCATATGCCATGGCTGTAGGAATGCAACAGTGAGACATATCCAACAGACGATGCTCCAGTAAGTCAATGTAGTTGGGCCGCTCAGTTTATAGGGACCTTAATTTCCTTAAAATTCCCAAGTCATTTCGCTTTTTCAATTTCAAAATTCGATATCTGCGGTTGTAGCTACTGAGTTCAATTTTGATTTCTTTTAAATCTCTTAATGTGCACTACAAAACTACTATTACCATAAAAATAATTTTGGAAAATATTAGGGGAGCCCTCATAATTCAAGGGTTGTGGCAAACAGTAGCAAACAGTGGGAAAAAAGAGGGGGCACAATTTTTTCTAACTTGAAACTTTTAACGAGTAAGACTTAAGGAGCATATGCTGAAATTTACCTTTTGGGACAGCAATAGGAACAATTGGGGGAAAGTGACTTTTTATACCAAAATCGAAGGCGGGCAAGAAAATTCATGATTGATTTGGTTCCGAATTACCCACATGCATATGTATGTATGTATGTATGTAAATGAGTTAATTATAGAAATTCCTAAATCTTTTCTTAAATATATATTTTTGCCCCATTGTGCCTTATCTGTATTGATATATGTGTTTATGTTGCCAATATAGTTATTCTTCACACACAAATCTTTGTGTCAAAATTTCCTTAAAAAAACAATGACAAAATGTGCGAATGTTGGCTTGCGTGTGTGTGTTTGCTTGCATGTGTGTTTGTTAAATACGCATGTAATTGCCTGAAGGCATTGCTGTTAAATGTCATCCTCTAAAAATCATTATGTTAAGTTGTTTGTTAGAGTCGCTCATGGTTAAAAAGTTGATGTTGACGATGACTGTGTGAAAATTGATGACGTTTTGTGATGTTGCTTAAAGAATGGATGAGTGAATGAATGGCTGTGAAAGAAGCCAATGGTGGTGCAAATACATTTAGGATGTGCTAAAATGAAGAGTACAAAATCATAATATTTCTATCTCTGACAATTATTGTTTAATTTCAATCAAAATTGTTGAAGTTTTAGGGTTTTACGAAAAATCGTTGTTCGTTAATTTACAGAAAGTCTTCTTTGATATTCAAGATTTTGCATTAATTCCAGTGGTCTTGTAGTACGATGATGTACGATGTTTGTTGAATAAATGGGGATTTGGTTATGGTATTCCGTTTGGGAAAGTTATTTTATTGCATTTTATTTTATTTGATTTTATTTTGTTTTATTTCTTTTCACATTATTGAATTTACCTGTTATAGTGTTTTCACACTGAGTGGTTTTCAAGCAAAACATATATAAAAATATTTTCTTAAAACCTTTTTATAATTGATTTTAAATTCATAAATTTAAATTAATAAAATACAACCTTGATATTCATGTACTAAAGGCAGTGCTACCAAGTTAAAAAATTTAAAACAGCACGCAATTTAAATGGCGCTCAATGAAATAAAAAAATGTTAAAAAAAATTTGATAAATAAAGTCACTAGAATAATTTAAAACAATGGACGCAGCAGCAACAACAATAAAAGAGTGCAGAAGAAAAACAAGCTTTTGGCCAGATGAAAAATGAAAATGTTTCCGTCGAGTTGTGGGACCAGAAAATAAATGAGTTATTATTACACAAACTGTGCGTTAAAACCTGATTTAATTGAACTTATAATGAGAGCGCAAAATCAATTGTTTGTGGTTTTAACGTTAAAATCAGGTTCTAACTTTTGGTATGAAAACATTATTTGTTTCTTTATAAAGTATTTTTTATTCAATGAAAATTTTTAAATCTTGCACGTATTTTAACGATTTTAGACAACCGTTTGTAAGAGAGGAAACTAGCTTTGTGTTGTTTTTTTTTTTTTTTTTTTTTTTTGTCTTGGACCGGCACTCAGGGGATGACCCCTACACATGCGATGCATTGTGCTGGAACTAGGAAATTAGGTTATGGGAAGGAGGATAGAGGGAGTAGTGTTTATTGACATTTGATTTAAATCTTCCCAAGCTAAAAGTGACTTAACTTGTTCAATTGCATCAATTGCATAGGTTCAATTGCATCAGTCTTAATTCTCATTAGTGCAAACACTAACTTATATCTAACTTATGAGTGCTGTATAATATATACAGAAGGCTACAGCGAAACTTCTCCATTAGTTCTCTATTGTTTTCAGTATTAAATTCTCCACTGTCTTAGATCTATCTAACTTTTAGGAGCTGCTGTTTCATTAATAAGCCTACAGCAGGTATCACAAAAGTGTTACTATCATAGTGTGCTTTGACTTTTTCCAACACATTGATTGGAAACTTCCTTAAAATTAGAACTTAAATCTAGTGAAGCAGGGATTGGATGGTGCATGTGCAAGGAGGATGGAAGACTGACGCTAGGCTATTATTATTCGATAGAATAGTTTTTGAATTAACTTCAAAGAAAAGATTTGTGAGAAATAATGGTTGGTTCATTGTAAATATTAGCCTTGATTTTTGGATAAACTGGTTTAGAGAGATAGATAGAGATGTTTCTATGAGACCCCGATTATCCGTAACGATACCGATCGTTAGCACTGTGGTTAATTAATTTTCCCACTTAATTGAATTGAATTTTGAAATACACGTTTTGTATTAATTAAAAAATGCATATGTATGTACACCAACAATCAGTTTTTACCATTAACATGCGTATATGTTTCCGACTCATTTTTATTGACATGTGTTTCATTGTTCAAAAATAGTATGGCCCCTACACATTCCATACATTGTACTGGAACTAGAGGAGAGGTATAGTGACAGATATGACATGTGCACGATTTTTGTTTATAGCAGTGTTGCGGCGCCTCTGATGTCAAGAAGATGTATTAAATTTTTAAGCTATGTTTTAGTAGCCGTTTTAGTAATTACTTCGCCGGTGCTACACATTACCGTCGAAGGAGGGCACTCTAATGTGCTGGTGGACTGGTATCGGCTGATTATAGTGTGAACACTTTGGTTTAAGAGCTTTCAAAAATTACTTTAAAATGTTTTACTCTAACAGTGTGAACTTTATATTAACTTTATATATTTACTGTATAAGTATTACTGTGCTTTGATGTTTTGAAAAAAAGATTTTGAGACAGAATAGATCTTACATGGAACATCGCGTAAAAAAATGTGGCTTTTCGAGGCACGTTTCGAAACTGCTGACGCACAACTCCCATTTTTAGTGTGCAGCACACAAGATTTACTTACTGTCCGTCATTGATGACAAGCAAATTGTAAAGTCTATTGCAAAGTTTATTAAATTTCCCACTTAACTCTTGATTTTATGGAAATTATAAGGATTAAGTATAACTTTTCAAAATGCACGAGTAGCAAACAATTATTGTTTGCAACAAAACGAAAAAAATCAATATTTACATTGGAAGAGGGATGGATGGACGAGCAAAAGATATAAAAAAACAAAGTACATAAATAAAATCTGATACAAAATACATAAAAGGCAAAAACATCTTTTGTTAATAGAAATGAAAATTTAAGGAAGAAAGAAAAAAAAAAAACGAGGAAAGAAAGGAAACCAGGAATGTATTGTTGTAAATTTGTAAAGTAGCAGTGACATAGAAAAAATAAAATAAATAAATGAAAACGTAAAAGACTCATTTTGCAGGATAAATAAAAGAGAGAAAATCCCCGAAAAGCATATTTGTGGGATAAATTTTCATTGCTTATTGCTCAATAATAGTGCTGTGGCCAAGTCGTCTTCCAGATTGGTTATGGTTGGATCCGCAAGTAGAACGCAAAAGAAAAAAAAGAGGGTGACAGCAGGGTTGTTAAGGGAATTTTTTTTATGAACGTTGTTGGTGCTGTCATTGTTCCTTGAATTTTTGTTCGTAGTTTGTTTGTTTGTATGTGTTTATTTTTGTTCTTCGTATGATGAGGAGGATGATGAATATTTCTTTCCCCTTGAATGGAATATTTTTAGTGTATTTCGCATTCTTGTTGGTGTTGTTGTTTGTATGCAGACGGATGGATGGATGGCTGGATGATCCGATGGATGAGGCTGAATGACTGTAACTCAAAATACAACTGTTCATGTGTTTGTTTCGTATGCGTGTGTGTGTGTGTATGTGTGTGTGAATGTGTGGCTGAGTGTTTGTATAATATTTTGTTTATTGCTATTGTTGTTGCTATTTTTTTTCCCAAATGTAGGTACACACATACACAATGGATGTTCAAACAAAATATCTTCCGGTTTCCGGATGAAGCAAAAGTAAGAAAAGAATAAAAAAGCGGAATATTGTATAATCAAAAAAATAATAATACAACATTTACGAATATGGAATAAAAATAAGTACGTACAAATGTATGTACATATGTATGAATATATGTTAAGCAACTACCTACTCACATACAATTAAACGGAGAGACGCTACGAAATTCGAAATGTTCAAATATGCTGTACATATTCATGGAGATTTTTGTTTTTTTTTCTTGAAATTTATTTCTTTTTTAGTCGTATGACGCACTGAGACTTATAGATTATTTGTGTATTATTTTATTATTTCATAAACCAACATACATATGTATGTAGATACCCTGTAGGAAGTTTGGGACCAAGTTTGGAGGCAAGTTAACACTTTTGTCGATAGGGTTTGGTGACTTTTTGACGTCATTGTCAAGGAATCGTCTACATTTTTTTTTTGCCTTTGGTGAGAAGAGAAGAGAACGCATCTTTCGCTGTAAAACGGTTTTTTTGGTGTCTCAATTTTGCTCTCTTGATATAATAAACAGAGTGGCATTACTACGGCCAGTGATACCATATTAATTTTTACAAAAACTGGCAAGTGCTTCTTCAAAATAAATTAGAAAAATAAAATATTAATATAATATTTTTAATTCATTTTTATTGAAAAAAATAACAAAAAAACTTTCAATTTATATATCATAAGGAAAACATAATTTTAAATATATCGTTTGGTTCACACATAGAGATCATAGTAAACTATTTAATTATACAGATTATTTGTATATGTTCTCATTAAATTTTATTTGCATTTCTTTTGTTTGTACAAAATTTGTACAATTAAAATAATTTTTTATGAAGTCTGTTGTACGCAAAATTCCATATAGAGTAGGAAATTCTAAACTATTTCTAGTTTTTGTTTTATTTAAATTTATTTGCAAAAAATATTTTCTCAAGATTGGCTGTTAATTGGCTGGTATTGTCAGAATTATATAAAGTAATTTCTTTAGATCGGAAATTGTTATGAACCATCACAACATTTTGTATTAAATTTTTTTCTAATAAATTATAGTCGTTCAAATGACAGTGCAATAATTCACCGCGTTCATCGCCAATGTCTTCGATCTAGACCATATCCAAGACATGTCGAACAAAATAAACCAAATCAAAAATGCTTTTCCTACAGCCTATAATTACATTAAAGGGCACTAAAGACTCAACATATTTTAGAAAATCTTAGTCGAACAAAACCCTTGTTAAATTATGGTAATTTAATGGTTTTTTTTTGTATAACATACAATTTATACATTGCCTTGATATAAAAAACTGATTTTTGGGGAAAAATCTGCAAGCCTGTTTTGTACTGGAAAAATTTTCATTTGTACATTTGGCAGCACTATGTACGCCAACAATTACAACATTACAACAGAAAAGGAATTTTGTTTGTGTAACAACACGGTTTACGTCAAAAATTATGAACTAATGACCCTAACTATGCACACATACTGCACTATACGCTGCTTATTGCGCACCCACAAAGAAAAACGAATATAAAACGAGTGATATTTTGACGTAAAGTATATTGTAAGATATGCCAATGTTCTCACAATGATAAATTGTCACCAAAAAGGTAAATTGTCAGTTCAGGCTATTGTAATTTAACCTGACAATTTCATTGTTAAACAGTTGTCCGCCTAGAAATTTATCTGCCAACAGAAATTGTCAGTTCAAACGGTTGTAAAATTATTGTATGGCAAAAGTTGCCAGATTCGATGTTAAACTTTGTCTCTGAATATTTATGGGCAGCGTTGCCAATAGAAATATTTATCTGACAATGTTGTTATTGCACTAAATTAAGCACATCTGACATTAACAAATAACCGTACATTATAGGGCAATTACCTGTTAATTGAAATGCTGGGTGTTCTCACGATTGTTAGATGCTGACAATGCTTTTTGTGAGAATGCTGCCAGATAAAAATTGTAAGTTCATATGGTTTTTAAACATTTTATGACAATTTTTCTGACAATATTGCAGGAGCTAACAATGGTGTGTTCATAGCTTTAAGCACACAATATCAGAGCAAAAAATCGTCATCTGGCGTAGTAAGGCCACCCTGGTTGCACTCAGTTTCCCTCAAGAACTACCTACTATCCCCATTGACTACATAGGACCAACGTCAGTAGTAGATTTTCAATGACACGCACTTGTTAAATGTCTATAGGAAATTACATTACCTGTGGTATAACAAGTTACGAGTACTGAAGACCAAGTCGGCACAGTTTTACTATTGTCATTTCCTGCTGGGCATGTACAAACATACACACGAGTACTTGTGCATATGTATGTATGCGTAAATCAATGTATGTAAATGCATTTGTAGCTACACTTTATTGTTTTCGTTGTTGTTCGTTTCTGTGCGATTTGTGTATTGTGTTGCTTCCGTTGTTAAAGAATATAAAATGTACTTTTATATGCGGTAAACGCTATGACGCTTGTGAACAATAAAAAAAAGAATTCTTCAAATAGAAAAAAATCAAATCTTTCATATTACAAAAATTGCAAGAATTTATATGTAGGTATTAAATAACAGAACGCTTTAAACGAATGTCGGTAGTATAAATCTTACTTAATATTGAATAAAAAGTTATTTCGACAGTCCGTAATAAATCCGAATTAATAAGCCAGATGAGAGCGCTTCACACGTAATTTCCAGTTTCAATTTCTATTTAATACTCTTCGATTAAAGGACCATAAAATTCAAAGAGGCTTAAGTTTGCAAATATGTACAGCAGTAGAAAAATATAGAACAGAATTTATTAGTTGCAATTATCAAATTCACTTGCATGGAAGTGCACTGACTTGTTATGGAAATCAGTTAATTCTGCGCTGTCTGTAGACACAGCTGTTTCGAAAAAACAACACGATAGGAATGCAAGAAAACATGAAAAATTGTAATACCAACTATTACCATCATATACCGCAGTGGAGTGCATACCGCAGCTGTACGTCGTAGTGTGAAAGAATTCCCACATAAATCGCTGCGGACCTCCAGTTTATGAAATCAGTTACGTGAATACCTTATTCTAGAAATCCAGTTGGTGGACGATCTTAATCCGCGAAATTTGTTTGTGAAATGAAAGCACTATTTATTTACAATAGTCCGTTGATAAATTAAGGGATTCTCCCAGCAGCGTCTTATCCTCAAAAATCCATCTTGGCAAGGCTTTAGGGGCAGCTGAAATCATTGGTTTTTAAAAACCTGGAAAAAAATACTTCTTCCCAAAGGAAAGGTGTTACATTCCAAATGCTCTTTAATCAAACGATAACTGAACTAGATATTGTGCGACATCATGAGAGTGTAGGACTTCTACTTGTTTCTTTTTACTTTGCTTTTTTTTTTTTTTTTTTTTTTTTTATCTAGGACCAGCACTCAGGAGATGACTCCTACACATGCGAAGCATTGTGCTGGGAACTATAGGAAAAGGATAGTAGAAGAAACGACAGGAGGTGAAGCTTAATTAAGTATTTTGCAGCTCTGCTTTCGCACGTTCTTTTGTTTTTATACTCGTAGCAGTGCTGAAGCTTCGCTTTAGTAGCTATTTTTGTTATTATTTTACTTCGCCGGTGCTACACAATACCGACGAAGGAGGGCGTTCTGATGTGATTGTTGATTGTTATCAGCTGAAGCCGGTATTGTTCAGTGACCAGTGACTATGCCTTCGCCACTGAAACCTTCCGACAACAACTGACACACAAAAACACACTAATGCACATCGGAAAAATGCGAGATGTTTATTTTTTTTTTTTTTTTATTTAAAATTTTTTTTGTCTGAAACTGGGGTTGAACCAGTTGCTTATTATTATTTTAAATTTAATCACATTGCACATGATTTCAGCTCAAAGTATTTTAAAGCAGAAAATTTATTAATTGAAATTTAGTGTAAAAATATTAACTATAAAATATATAAATAGTAATTTTTTACAAATGTAATGATGGCTGAGGTTGGTAGCACGTTGACTACAAACCACAGGTCAGTCCAGTATCTGAAGAAAGCATAGAAACACTTTGCATTTTTCAGATGTTCATCTTTTCTTTTTCCGCCTAAGATCCCTAATCTTGGGCAGCGCAAAATATTTACATATGGATCCTTTAGACGTTATGAATATGTCATTCTTTAAGAATGACTTACATGTTTTTTTGCTGGGTATATAACTATACTGTTGCGACCGATATAATAGCAGCAATCGATATCTGCTTCTATTTATTTTATTTGGTGCCAAAGGTTCTCTCCACTATATTAGACGACCAAGAAACATAGAATACGTTTCCAAATACACAAAATAAACACGGTGAATGCTGCATTTCTGGATAAAGGAAGTTCTTGATCAAAGTTTGTATGTTGAAATTTGTAATAAAATAATTTTGCCTTTGCTGAGCATGAAATACTTTCATTTTGGGTCTTCTAACAAGATGTTGGTGGCTTCGACCGCAGTGGGGAGTATATCCGGGTGTGTACCGACAGTAGAGCTGCGATCAGATCGATGTCGGGTATATACATCGATTTTGGATCATGAATGCCGGGTGTCACTGTACGAGATGGCGACACATTCGAACCTGATCTGCTCGGGTACTGAGACACGTTGGTGTGCTAGAGAATGAAGTGGCAGATGAGCTGCCCAAGGAGGGGTCTCGTCTGCTAGACGAGCACATCGATGGGTATGTCGGGACTCCGGTCGGACCGCCAGACTTAGGGAACTGCCGAGGGGCCGACTCCAGACGACGCTGGCGGTGCTGACTGGCCTTTGTAAGACTGCTCTGCATGACAGGAGATTGGGTGTGCCGTATAATGACTTCTACAGGAGCTGTCGTGATGATGAGGAGCAGGTTGAGCATTTGCTGTGTCACTGTCCGGCTCTTGCAGTTGGGCGGGCGTCTGCGGTGGGGGTTCCCTTTCCTGCGAGACATTGCGGAGGTTTCGGGATGCGATGTGAGGAGGATAAGTTTGTTTATCCGGAACTCGGGATGGTTCGAGATCGATGGAACGGGATGAGGATTTCTCCTGCTCAGGTAACAGAATGGGACTCAAGTGAGCTGCTTCCCTATGGACTTGGCGGTCTGCGAACTTAACCTAACCTACACCTCAGAGGGCCCTGATTCATCGTTAATTTGTAGCACAGGCAAAGTAAAATAATTACTAAAGAAATGTCTATTAAAAAACAAAGCTTGAAAGTTTAATACGTCTTCTTGACACCAGAAGCTCTGTAACACTGCTATAAACAAAAACACGTGCAAAATCAGTGTTGTAGAGATAATGAAGCTTTACTCTGTCTATCCCTTCATCATCTGTTATCACTATTCCTTTTCCTTTTAGTTAGTAGAATAAAATGTAACTGTGGAGAAATTTTTAGCAGGATTGGTCTACCATTACATCAGAGATATGTGAAAGCGTTGTTAACTCGATGCCGCGAAGATGTGAATCAGTGCTATAAAATACTAAAACGATAAATTTTCAGATTTCAGAAATGCTTAGATGAAAGTAAAGCCTGAACATGAAATTTTGATGAATATATTGCGCTGATATTTTTCAACCGCCTTAAATGGGTATCTTAATAATTAATTTTATTTTTTTTATACGATTAAATTTGATATATTATTATTTTCCTTAACGAATAGTTATTTTGGAATATAGAACAAGATAAAATCAATACAAAATTGAACATTTCTGCCGACAATTTTGTGCTTTTTTCATATCAACTCTGCAGCTTTACAAGCACCACTATTTCTTTTACTGCAGAGATGGATAATGGCGAATACTCCTGCGATCTTATACACAGAATTTCCTATTGCAGTTTAAGAATTTTTTAATAATTATTTCTATGTTCTCTTTTGAGCTTAAAGGTTAGTTTATGTTTTATCTTTTTTTCGAATTTAGAATTTAAGAATTTTTTTGTTGTGCAGTAATGCTGATATTTTCTTTAACAAAGGTTGGTTTTTTTACAAATGAATTTTAATTCAGCCAACCCAATTATTCGTTTATGCTTTGACAAATGCTTACCTCAAGACCTCTACAGTTAAATCGTAACAATAATTCAACTTAGCTAATTCAGGGTTTTGTTTTTTCTTTCGCTAGCATTTTTCGAGGCATTCATGAAGCTGTAAATACGGAACTTAAAATCTACTCAACCATATTCGCTTATGAGCCCAATAAGAACCCAAATGATACTTAGACGTCAAGTTTTCTCTAGATGATTGTCATTGTTGATTGCAAACAGCGAAGACAAAGAGGGAGAAATTCATTTGCAATTTTGAGAAAGAAAGTGTATTTTATCTGCTGCTTTGTAAATTGAATACAAATAAAATTTCATACAACTGTCACCGAGTGTTTCTCTGATGATTTTCAAAACAAAAAAAAAAAAATATGAAATGAAAGATAAAACTGGGAAGGAAAAGAAAAATTCATTTGAATATTTGAATACATATACATATGCACATTAGGGGGGATCATCGTTGTCATTTATCCATTCGAACACCTCCAGAATGTTGCAAATACCTAAAAAAAATTTTTTCGTTATATCTTTTAGAGCTCTACTAGGGCTTTGATGATCTTTCTTTAAATTTTCTTAAACTATACGATTAATTTTTTCCAAGTAACTTTTTTTTAACCATTTTTTATCTTCGATCAGCAGTCTGGGTGTGACCCCTACACATGCGATGCATTCTGCTGGAACTAGGAAATTAGGTCATGGGAAGGAGAACAGCGGGAGTAGTGTTTGTGTACATTTGATTTGATTCTTGCCACGTGAAAAGTGACAGGAAAGAGCTCTGCAGGAGGTTTGTTCTACATACGCGCTGTTCGCTGAGTTCTGTCTGTAAGGCGTAGTGTGATTCACAAATTGTTGAACGCGTTGTGCGCAGGTAATGAATGGATTTCGGGAACAAGTTTACTGATTTCATTGAAGTACATCCCATTGTAGTACCCATTATAGAACAACGAAACACAGCCCATATTGGGACGATGCTCCAGAGAGTCAATAGAGTTGGCTACCAAAGAGTTTCTTCGCCCTCTCCTGTACACGGTGGAGTAACTACAAAGTAGTCTTTGAAGCAGCGGCCCATACATGAATGTGGTATTCCACCCTACACGAGAGAAGCAATTTTGTGCCGAATAAAATATATTTAAAATCGAGGAGATCTGACAAAGTATAATTATTTTCTACGAATTAAATGAAAAAGGCCGATTTTATTTTTCATAAACATATTTTTTAATCAAGACAAATTTTCATACTTTAAACTCGTATTTTTTACATCTTGTTATCGTCACTAAATTATCTTTGAAATACATGTCGAAAAAAAATTACTCAGAATGTTTTTTATTTTGATAAAAAACTTCAAGAATTTGCAAGCGTTGCTCTCGTGTAAGTCTCTCCATAATGAAATGTCAAACCAAACTAAACAAAAAGCAACTAACATCTGTTAAATGAAGTATGAAATAAAGCAGTGTTACTAACTTAACTTCGTGGACTTATTTTTGAAAAGTTTTAAATCTCATTAAAATCGTTATTCAAGTTTCGGAAAGGCAAAAATTTCTCCCATCACTATCCTGGTACAAGTTTTCATTTCCCCAAAAAATATCCTTGAAATTTTTTAAACAATAAACAGAAAAAATTATCGAACAGGGTGGATATGGCACGATGGTTAATAGTCTGCACGTTGACTGCAAATCTAAAAACAGACCTGGGTTCAACCCCAGTTTCAGACTAAAATTATTTAAAGAAAAATAAAAACATCTCGCATTTTTCTGATGTGCATTAGTGTGGCTTTGTGTGTCAGTTGTTGTCGGAAGGTTTCAGTGTCGAAGGCATAGTCACTGGTCACTGAACACAACCGGCTTCAGCTGAACGCCCTCCTTCGTCGATATTGTGTAGCACTGGCGAAGTAAAATAATAATAAAAATGGCTACTAAAGAAGCTTCAGCACTGCTGCTGCAAAAGCAGAGCTGTAAAATCATTAATTAAGCTTCACCTCCTGTCGTTTGTCCTAATATCCCTTTCCTATAGTTCCAGCACAATGTTTCGCATGTGTAGGAGTCGTCTCCTAAGTGCTGGTCCCAGATAAAAAAAAAAAGTAATGCTGGCTGGGATTGTTATCACTCTTGTTGAGTATCCACTGTTAACATGCATGTCAGTATGCCTGCCCGTGTACTGTATGAGTAGCATGTTTTCGTATGTATTTCAATGTTGTGCACGTGTCAATTGAAATTGATTGTTTCTTAAAGTAGAATTATACACAAATGTTCCTCTATTTTCTTTTATATTTTCCTCCCTCATAGAGATACCGTAACGAGTACAAACTCAAACAACACGTATTCCTTTATAGTCTTTTCCCTTCTATGACATTCCTGCTACCGCCAGCAACTGAGACTAACTAACGTCTAAATAAAAACCGAAATGTGTGAGATTTTGTTCTTTGTTTTTTTTTTTGTTTTTCTACGGCTCCATTAGTGACGCTGGATTTTAAGTCTTGTTTGTGAAATGATTTAATATAATATTTCTTTTTCTTTGGGAAAAACGCAGCATTCGTAAGAGTATCTTTTCAAACATAATAAAACATAAGATTTGTGTGTATCCTACATGTGTAACACCAAAGTAAAATATTTATACTAAAAATACAAACAAACATACTCGTAATTCTGGGTTTTTTTTTCTGTGAGCTCGTTTGTGTAAATGAATGAATTTATGGTATTTTTATGTAAAATTATATAAGTGTATGTTTAAGTGTTTGATGACGAATCGTATGCAATAAATGTGTGTGTGTGTGTGTGTGTTTGTGCGGGCGTGTGTGCGAGACGAGATATACATATGTTTCCCTAGCTATTGATTTGTTAATGATTTCGCTTTTCTAATTTAAATTTTTTCTCGTTGAATTTTAAATGAACAAAATCTAGAATCTGAAAATCTTCGAAAATACACTGTTGGCAAAACTAATGAGATGCAAAGCAGAGCTGGGAAACTAATACTTCCGAAATGTGAAATTTTAAACCGCAGAAAAACAAAAATCCTTTCGTCAATTCAGTCTTTTGGTATTTTGCTAAGGAAAGAGTAACTAACAACCACATACTTAGATGGTGACCATTCGTATACATAAATATTTATGTATGTAAGAGCAATATCCTGCAGATACAACAGTACATATGCTATAAATGAAATATCAATATGACAAATACGAGCATGTTGGATTCTATTTGTTAATATCGGGGGTAAATATTAATTGGTATGAGAGTAATGCGATGTGATGTGCAGTACATTCAGTTTCGTTTTCTTCTGCTGAACGATGGTGGATAAAGAAAAAAAAAAACAACAACCAAAACGAAACAAAACACCCTCAACTTTTATTTATAAAACACAGCCAAGCAGGCAGACAGTCATTTCAGACCAGACTAAACCAGACCGACTTACTAAACACATACTTTTTTAAATGATCCATAAAATGTAGACCATATTTGTGGCTGTTGCTGTTATTGTTGTTGTTTTATGCATTTTTGGTCTCATATTTGCATTTTCATTATTTATATTGATTGTTACTGCTTCTCTCTGAGCTACTGTGGGTTCAATTCAGAATATTTGTATAATAAATATCCAAAAATTGTAATGAAAAGATATTGTTCACGAGTAAAATTTTAAAGAAAATATTTGACAATAGAAACGTGCCTAATTCACCATTTCTGACAAGTATATTGGGATATTTTATACGGGTATTTCTAAAAAAATTCAACAAAACTGGTAAATATTTCCAGTGTAATCAAATGTACTGCTGATTTATACTTGCAAGCTCTCAACTACTTAGTGAACAGCTATAAATATTTCTAAATTACAGGGTGGCGATAGCTCAAAGTCGCAAATTTGATCCCAGTCTCCCAGTTAAATTATGAAAACATTTCGCATTTTCTCTGATGTGCCTTAATGTGTCTCTATGGACAGTTGTTGTCGTCAGGTTTCAGTAACGAACACGTATTAATTGGTCACCGGACAGTATCGATATCAACTGATGACACTGGCCCATCAGATAGGTCCTCTTTGTCGTTATTGTATAGCACCAGCGAAGTAAAAGAATTACAGTAGAATATCGAAAAAGTTAACTCGCGCAAAAGTTAATCGCCCGGGTAAGTTAACCGATTTTCAGCGTCCATGTGCCGCTCTAAAAAGTTTACTTTTCAGTTAACTTTTCTGAGCTGTCGTAGGTGGGGTATAATGTTGACCGCAGCATTGATGAAAGCGACAATTGAAACAATGATCAAATTTCAGAAAATACTGATGATTTCGTAGTTTCCGAAAATAAAAAGAACGCGACAATTATAGACGAAGATGTTCAACAATCTAAAGTGAGTTTTTCGAAAGCAGTGGAAAGCATCAATACCGTGATAAAATGGTTGGAAAACAACAAAGATGCAAATCAGATGGCAGAACTCGACAGATTGTAATAGATTAGATAAACACATACAATTTTTATTTAATAATGCTGATTATATCCAATAAACAAGATGTTTATTATTTTATTTATTTCTTTTTTGAATTAAAAAAAAAACGATTAGAAAAGTTAAAAGTTCGGAAAAGCTAATAGCCCTTAGAACATTTCGGTTAACTTTTTTGAGGTTCTACTGTACTAAAAATTGCTACTCAAACAAAGCTTGAAAATTTAATACGTCTCCTTCACATCAGAGGCGCTGCAGAAGTGCTGTAAAAAATAAAAAAAAAGCAGAGTTGTAAGATGCTGAAGCTTCACCACCTCTCATCTCGCTCACTATCCCTTTCCTCTAGTTGCAGCACAATGCATCGGATGTATAGGGGTCCAAGATAAAAAAGTGTGAAAATCTAGTAAAAGTGGACAGAGGAATCTCTGATACCATATGAACTACTAAGTCTGTATGTTGTGCTTAATAACTACTGACTTAGTAGTTCTTAGGTCGCTAGTGGATTCTAAATAAGATGCATAAACTAAATATCTGAAGCAAACAACACTTATTTTACTAACGAAACCACTTTATTTTTTTGGGAATATATTTTCGAAAATATTTTTATTAATGGAAACTTTTATGAAAATCGGCCGTTTGTAAACTTCGCAATTTATAGAATTTAAAATTATCCCAATGAAAAATATTTCAAGTCACTCCTTAGGAAGTACTTTTGATTTAGTTCCGACTTCTCAGGAAGTTATTAAGAACAACAAGCGGAAAAATTCCAGCGGCAAATGGAGGCCTTCATTTATAAGTCACGTATAAACGCTAGTCACGTATAAACGCTAGGGGGTGCTTAATTAATATGAAGCAAAATATTTTTTAAAAAAACATTATTAAACATAATAAGATTTCAATATTTATTTCATATCGAGTCTTTGGTGCAATACCGCAGTAACTCAAAATTTCAATTTTTTGAACTGGGTATGCAGAAATGCTCTTTGGGGAAATAAAGGGTGGTTAAATTTCAAGGGCCGATGTTGATTTTGAATAAAACACAAACTATTTACGAAATTATTGTAATTTTATTTTATTATGATATATTGGTATTACTCAATTATGTATGGAACAAAATATCGGCCAAATGGGCGCCGCGACCACGGCAACAGTGGATGATCAATTTTCGAAGAAAATCATCTTCAGTGATGAGGCACATTTTCACCTCAGTGGATTCGTCAATAAACAGAATTGCCGCATTTGGGCGAATGAGAATCCAAGAGTGATTGTCGAAAAACCAATGCACCCAGAAAGAGTGACTGTTTGGTGCGGTTTATGGGCTGGCGGCATCATCGGGCCGTATTTTTTCCAAAATGAGGCCGGTCAGGCAGTTACTGTGAATGGTGTTCGCTATCGTGAGATGATAACGAACTTTTTATGGCCCGAATTGGAAGATATGGATGTGGACGATATGTGGTTTCAGCAGGACGGTGCCACTTGCCACACAGCTAACGAAACAATGGCTCTTTTGCGCAACAAATTCAATGGCCGTGTTATCTCACGTAATGGCGATGTCAATTGGCCGCCAAGATCATGTGATTTGACACCGTTGGACTTTTTTCTTTGGGGTTATTTGAAGGAAAGGGTGTACGTCGATAAGCCAGCAACAATTCAAGAGCTAAAGGATGAGATAATTCGGCACATTAACGGCATAGAACCTCCACTATGCCTCAGGGTCATCGAAAATTTGGACCGTCGGATGGAGGTGTGCCGCCGTGGTCGCGGCGCCCATTTGGCCGATATTTTGTTCCATACATAATTGAGTAATACCAATATATCATAATAAAATAAAATTACAATAATTTCCTAAATAGTTTGTGTTTTATTCAAAATCAACATCGGCCCTTGAAATTTAACCACCCTTTATATATCTAAAAAGGAAAAAAGATTATGGTTCTATCTCTAACTGTTCACATTCTACAGCTACAAATGTCTTTATTGCCTCCATCTATTTCCAACAATATTTATTTGCAATAATGAAATATTTCCTTTATGACAAGAAATTTACAAACAGAAAACATTACAAAACATGCCTCTCTATTTAAAAACTTGTAAAAAAATAACTTTAGTAAACGAAAATACTATCAAAAAGATGGCTCAAAACTTCAACTGCATTTTTCTCAATTCACGATTTTTTTAATTACGACGGTATTGCACCAAAGGCTCGATATGTACATATCATGTGGAAAGTCCCTAACTCGCCTTTTTTGGAAATTAAATTTTTTTGTGATTCCTATTCATTTCACACAATAATACACTTTATCACGAAAATTAATGCAATAGTTCCAAAAATAACGGTTTTACAAGCATTTTCATTTCGACAATTGCATTGGAATAATCACAGTTCCTATTATATTTTTTTATCTTGGACCAGCACTCAGGGGATAACCCCTAGAGGAAAGGGATAGTTAGGGAAATGACTCTCCTCTGATGTCAATGATTCGCATTCTATTTTGAAGCTGTGTTTTAGTAGCCATTTCTATTAATTATTTTATTCGCTTGTGCTACACAATACCAGTGAATTGGTATTAGGGGAAGCCGGCACTGTTCAGTGATCAGTGACTATGTCTTCGCCACTGACACCTTGCCACAAATACTGACACAAAGACACACATAATGCACATAAGAAAAAATGCCAGATGCTTTTCAGATTTAGTCTGTAACTGGGTTCGAACCGAGGACTTTTTTCCTGTTTGGTAGTTAACGTGTTAACTAGTAGAGCCATCTCCGTCATCTCTTTCTCCTGTAAAGTTACAATTAGTTTGTACTTGAAACGATTTTTTTTTTTATAGAAATATAATTTTATTTTATTTTGTTTTTTATTATTCGATATTTAGTTAACAGCTTGTTAACATCATCAGGAATAATAGGAAATTATAATTCTTTGAAATATAAAAATATTTTTGAAACATGTCACAAAATTTTTGTTATAAAATTTTTATTTTTAATTTCAGAAATATAATTTTTTTAATTTCTTCTGACACTATAAAATTATGTAAAAAATATATTTTCCCATTGTAGGAGTATCATGCTAAACTAAGCCAGCCGCAGATTTGTATTTCTTTTAGGGTGAAGCCGCATTAAAAAGGACTGTGTTGTAGCAGCGTTAACTGTAATCGGAATTTCTTTTAGAATCACGTTGTTTAGGTACAAATCTTTTCCCTTTTGTTCTAAAAATATCCAGACTTGTCCCATTGTGCATGCGGTGGTACAAGTATGAGCATGCTTCTTACTTCTTTCCTGTTATTTTTTTTTTGTCTTCAACTTTTTGTTGTTGTTGTTGTTGTAGATACTTGTAATGTAATTTTTTTTCTGATGTCTGGTGACCGACCCTCTTTTATCCCCCATTTGTTGTAAATTCAAACACAAATAAACATAAAAGTGCCAGTATTGAATTTTGATGTGAAAGTATTAAATACAAGTATGTGATTTACACACTCACTCGCTCACACACACACACACGCTAACAAAAATGTATTAAATTAATAGAAAAGAAATATTTTTTTTATTTGAACAGTAAAAGACAATGTAACAGTAAACACACACACACACACACACAACTGCAGCAATAAATTGGAACTATGAATTTCTTATGGCTGATTTGGGGTTAAAATACCCACAATTATTTGATCTTGATCCCTTTCAAATTGTTTAGGTTTATATTTCTGTGTTTTAGTTTTCATTTTATTAACGCTATAGAAATAATTTTAAATATTTAAACAGAGGAAAATATATTTTGAAGTATATGAATTTAAGTATCTACATATGTATGTATGTATATAGTATAGAGTATATTCTATATATAAAGAAGCTCCTGTCACCATGTTAGTTCGGGGTATTTTCCGAAACTACTGGAACGATTTTAATGAAATTTAGTTTATGTATGTAACTTTGTCCAACTTAAAATATAGGCTAAAATGATTTCATAAGTTCCCTAATGGGAGATGCCACGCCCCTGCAACATAAATATTTATTAGTTAATATCTCAAAATCGGTAACAGTAAGATTCTCTGAATTTGGTACGGATTGCTTAAAAGGCAATGTAAATCATCGGTCGAAAAGTAGTTAGCCGGCGTTGGATAACTGGGCATGGTGCCTTCCACACAAAGTAAATATTGAATTTTGTATATCTTGAGAAGGAGCAAATCTCTGGTCTATGCTGATAAACCAGCTACGAATGCTCTTTTAGAAGCCAACATTGGACACACTATTGATGAAATAAGACCAGATATGCACCCAAAAGTGGCCCGTCCATAAAGCGCTGTCGCGGAAGCCAAATATGTGTGAGATAATGACCCATTCCTTTGGTTTTATTTTTGCTTTTTTTAAGCAATCTTATCTTACAGTACTGCTTGTGCACGTTATTTGTTTTATAGCAGTGTTGTAGTGCCTCTGATGTCTAGGCGACGTATTAAATTTTAGAAGCTTAATTTTTAGTAATTATTTTACTTCGCCGGTGCTACACAATACCGACGAAGGAGGGTGTTCTGGTGTGCATATGGATTGGTCACAGCCGAAGCCGTCACTTTTCAGTGATCAGTGACTATGCCTTCGGCACTGAAACCTTGCGACAACAACTGACACAAAGACACACTAATGCACATCAGAAAAATTGCGAGATGTTTTAGGTTGATTTAGATTGAAACTGGTGTTGAACCCAGGAAACTGTGGGTTTTGTAGTCAACGTGCAGACTACTTCAGCCATTTTCAAAAAAAACTTCTATGCTTCTATAAAAGAAAAATAAATAAATCGAAAATGTTCAATACAAATAATTTCTTTTTCTTTCCAAACACTCTCACTCATGAACACAGCAAAAAGGAAACGGTTATTTAAATCTACTGCGATAACAGCTTTTGGTTCGAAGGACCATTTTGAAATAAACAACCAGTAATTGTATCTCGTTGCTTTTGTACAGACAGCATAGCAGAAATAACCCGCAGAATAAAACGAAATACATTTTTAACTCTCCTCGTCACTCTGTGTATCAAATGCTGTAGATGCCTTTAACAGAGCCATAAGAAATCAGTCTCAATAATAATGAAAGATGGGAATATATCGAATAAAAAATGCTATGAAATTTTAAAAATTAACACTGTACACTCATGATACTCGTATGTGGTAGTTTAAGTCACATCATGAAAATCAACCACCATGAAAATAACAAACCCCGTTAATTTTTTTATTATTATTGAATTTATAAATATTTGTAATTAACAACCCTATAAATTAATAACGCATGGCTCGCAAGAGTGTATAACAATAAGGATAATTTAAGGACATGCTACATTATATTGCATTCGAATTTTGTTTGCTTAAATGGCCTGACATTTTCTTACGTTTAACGAAATCAATAGAAATATGAACAGCATTTAATGTTGACACAAAAGTAGACCCTCGTTGCGAAATGATGTCATTTCTTTCGTATATCATACAGTGCAATTTAGTTAAACACACTTATGCATGTCAGGGTATTCAATTAATCGGTTTTTTATGTAATCGGCTGATAATCGATTAGGCGATGTTTTCAAACTTGTCAATTTGCTATAGAAAAAACTATATTGGAAAATAACAATTCATAACCAAATGAAACAGAAGGAATTTTACAAAAGCCACAAGTGGGCAAGAGAACAGTTTTTCTAAATATATTTTATAGTTTTTAAAGAAGTTTCTTCTATACTTTAAATAAAATTTAGTTTAGAATAAAGACTTCATACTTATTACATTGGAGAAATCTAAAAAAAAGCAACCGGCTAATCGATTAACAACTCGTACCATGCAGTTAATGGATTGATTACTCTATCTTTTTCCTTCTTTTCTCGCGACATTTCTGAAAACTTGAAATAATTTTCCAGTAACATTTTTAATATGCTAACGATTTTTCAACTGCTGAGATGATTCGAGAACTACAACAGTAAGACGGCGTGAGAACAGTGGGCAATTTCTAAAACTGTACCACCGATGGCTGAAACCCTTATGATACTTCATTTATTTTTCATTAATTAATATAAAACTGCTGGAAAGGGACAGACAGCAAAAGCCAGAAAGACACACATATAAAAATGTAAACAAAAGTTTTTTCTTCCATATGCACACAAATAATTTACATTTCATTTACATTTCTTTATTGTATTAAAATTATTTAGAAAAGCCAAGTCTGCACATATATTATCTATATTTTTATTTACTTTCCTACTACTACAATGAAAAATTGTCACGGAAATGTAAATTGTCTGTTCACACTATTGTAAGAAAATTTTACAATTTCATTGGCGCACAACAAATTTATGTCAAGAAAAAAATGTCTGTTCACACGGTTGTCAGATTATTATATATTTTATGGAAAAAGTTGACAGAACCGATGTTAAACTTTCTCTATTAATATTTACGGGCAGCGTAGTCTACAGAAATATTTATCTGCCAATGGTGTTATTGTACGGTGCACTAAATTAAGCAAATGCGACAATAACAAGTGTGTGTAAAATGTGTGGCAATTATGTGTCAATGGAAATGTAGGGTATTCTCACGATTGTCAGAATTGTGACAATATTATTGTCATACAATGCACGGACAATACATTTTGTGACAATGTTGCAACACAAAAATTGTGATTTCGCACTGTTGTTGAATATTTTATTACAATTTTTCTGTCAATATTATTCAATATGATAATCGTGTGTACATACCTTAAGCTAAAAATCGCAGACATTGCGCATAAAATGCTAAGTAGTCAACATATAAAATATATTAAGTTCGAAACGTCAATTTTAAGTTGAAAATTTTTAAACTTTTTTTTGGGCAATAAAATTTAACTGGAATAAACAGACTTATTTTGTGCAGAAATTAATATTTATAAAATTCATATCAACTCGTTTTAATATACGAATATTTCATGGAATAAATGTATTTTTATTTGTTTTCTTCTATTCGTAACACTCAGGCAATCGAAATGGCGACATTGTATCCTTCTTTTTGGGGAGAGAAAGTATACAGGGCTGATATGGAAATCAAGTCAGAATAGAAATTCAATTCGGATTTGAATTGGTGTTAGAAGCCAATTGGATTTTCGATTTGCCCTGATTCGATGATAAACAAAAACCATGTTCGAAACAGCTGTTTGGTTTTATTTATATATTTTTTAACGGCATTTTAAACACAAATTGGATATTTTATTAATGAGTGAGATATTTGAGGATCATAATATTTATTTTAAGATTTTGTGTTTCTATGTTTCTCCATATTTATGGGAAGTTTTTTCTTACTATTTCTTTAGCTTTTTTTTAAATTAATTTTCATAATTATATAAATACATATATTTAATTTTACTTTCATTGTGTGGCGCATAACAATAACTTAAAGCAAAAAACAAATAGAAAAAAAAACGTTAATTTTGGTTGGCGGCTGCCAGCTGATTGGAATATTTCTGAAAAAAGAACGATAATATTAAATTTAATAACACCAAGTCCTGATAATAAATCTGATTTTAATAAGCAAACGATAATATCGATTTCTATAACACCAACATAATTCTTAGTTTAGAGTCCACGCACTAACTGTTTTAGGTGACAGCACTGTAAACAATACAAAATGAAAATTTTCTATTAACGAAAGTTGTATGTGTGAACTTGTTTTCTTCGACTAGTGAGTGCTCTTTAGAACAATTTTGAAAGGGATTATGCGGGATAAGGACAGATGGCGGAGTGAGAGAAAGGAATATATGTACATATTTAGCTTAATTCTTGCATAACTGATAAATAACAATGAGGGTGGCGGTGGTTGAAGTAGTCTGGACTACAAATCCAGAAAGTCCTGGGTTCGACCCAGGCTTCACCTGTAACCAATCCACAACCACATCAGAACGCCCTCCTTCGTTGGAATTGTGTAGCACCGGCGAAGTAAAATACTTACTAAAAATGGCTACTAAAACGAAGTTTCAAAAATTAATACGTTTCCTTGACATCAGAGGCGCTGCAACACTGTTCTAAACAAAACGTCCAAAAGCAGAGTTGTACGGAAGTGAAGCTTCACCCCCTGTCATTTCTTCTCCTATCCCTTTCCTCTAATTCCAGCACAATACATCGCATATGTAGGGGGTATCCCCTGTGCGCTGGTCCAAGATAAAAAACTCTGCAATTGCCCGTTCTTGTGAATTATTAAATCAGATTTGTTTCGTCTCTGATGCTACATTGACGCTTTGATATTTAGGCTAACGGAGAGCTAGTTCATTTATTACAGTGCTCTCGAGTTACGTCAACATTTCAAAACGTCAACATTCCTTTAATAACATTGTGTACTCTAAAACGTCATCCAAACCACAAAGCTATAAAACGTCAAATATAAATAAAATACAATTTAAGCTTCCGTAGCAACTAAAATACGTATGTATGTATGAATGTACAATGAATGTACGTACATACATTCATGAAAAATATTTTTGTTGTATTTATTTGGGATGGAAACCCATTTTTGTTATTTTTTGAATTTGCTATTTATATACAGTCGACTATTGATAATTTGAAATTCGTTAATTTGAATCTCGCAATAATTTGAACTATTTTTCAAAAACATTCTATAAATTAGAAAAAAAAATGCATGCATTTTAATTTGTAATTTAACATGGAATTTAAAATTATTTGAATGACATCTTGATCGCCGATGCGCGTTCTAAATTGAATTGTTTCCGCTCTACGCTCCATAATTTGAATTATTTTAATGTGCTGTGTTTTATGCAAAATATCTTATACATATATAAAAATGACATACTTGTATGTACGTACATATGTATTTGTGTTTGTGCCTTAAGGACAGCTAACCGGCTGAACCGATTTACTTCAAATTTTCACACTATGTTTCCGTACATCTGAAAGGAACTTTATATTATTTATAATATATAAATTGCAAATATTCCAACTGGGCGGTGCCACGCCCATACAAACTAAATATTTATTTTTGTATATAGTGAGAGCGGTTGAAATGAAAGTTTCTGAATATGTTCGAAATGGCAAATCAACAGTCAAAAACAGGGAGGGATTGGACAACTGGGTGTGGTACCCCCTTACAAAATAAATATCGATTTCTGTATATCTTGAATTCTGTATATCTTGTTAAAGAAAAATCTTCTAAATTTGGTACAAATGCCTTGTAATTAAAAAAAAATCCTTTGACAAAAACTGGGAAGGATTGGACAAGTGACACCTTCCATAAAATTTAAATATTGATTTCTATATACCTGGAAAACTATTAAAGGAAAATCTTATAAATTTGATAGAAATGACTTTGTAATTTAAAAAAATCTTCAGTCAAAAAGTGGACGGAAATCGCTAACTGTTTGTTTGTTTGTGCTTTATAGACAACTAAACGGCTGAACCGATATCTTTATATTTTTTACAAAATTCTGGCACCTCCAATAAATAGTAAATAGGTAATTTCGTATATTTATATTGAACTGTTTTTAATTTTAGCTAGTATAAAATAAACAAAAAATAATCATTTATTTTAGTTATATGCATTGCTGTGCATATAAATAAATGTCATCTTGCCCGCCGACGTTCCACAATTTGAATTTCGATATTTCTACACTATAATTTGAACTCGGCGGTTTCTGTTTTTGTTGTTTGCTGTAGCTTTCCTTTCAATTAAACTTTTGTTAATTTGAAATCTCGATTAAATGAAATTTTTCTTTGGTCCCTTAAATTTCAAAATATCAAGGGTCGACTGTAGTTTTAATTTATTAACAATAAAAAGGCTTTAAATTATATTATGATATTGAATTTGCACATTCATAAACGTCAACGTCTGTTAAAAGTCAACACTAGCGATTTTTATTACTTGACGTTGTCCCGAGCTCAAATACCGCCGATCATACCGATAATTTTTTAAAAATATTAATCCCAGAGATTAGGATTGATTTTGTGGAGGAAATCAATATGAAAACTATTTGCTTGATTTGTGTAAAATTTGTTCATACAAAAAAAACAACTCTTTGCTTTATGGGAACCCAATTCCAGTGCAATGGGGAAATCCCCACTGCATATCTCTTGAAGCCGCAAGGTGGTTTAGGAAATTAGTTCCATAACCTACGGGTCTTTAGCAAGCCCGCGGCACCTAAATAGTTCAAGAAATTGCTCTATTGTTATTTAACTTTTTTTTTAGAAAGATGTGCGTTATGGTATTTGGATAATTTCGTACGAATATATCAGGGTCTTTGGTCCGCTGAAGTATTACTGGAGAAGGTGATGCATTTCCTTGAGTTTTTGCAGAACTTGAAGATTACAGAGGAGTCGACTCTTCGAGATCACACCAGAGATCTGACTTGGATTGTTTTACGGTCTTTGACTGCTTGACCGCAGCCCTTGGCTAGTCTGGTTCGAAGGAAAATCTGTTGGAAGATACTTCGTGTTCACCGCGAACAGGTTGTAGTTGTGTTCCGGTTTATTGCAGTTGACTTCGTGGTGGCTGTGATTGTGACATATCGTTGATTTTATGACATGTGCCCTGATACGACTTTTACTAATCTAAGTGCTGTTGCCAATCAACAACTAGTCACCGGACAGTTTATCTATCTGATATGACACAGGGTTTAGGCCGCCCGAAACACCTTAGCAATCATATATCATATGCTGGAAATAAATATGATTATATATTGCAGCCTGTGTGTGCTTAAGTTGTCTTTCCAAGTGGCCATGGGGGCGGTGGTGAACGTCTGAAGTCATTCGGTGTTGAAAGCACCGTTGTGTTGGGCGCTATGCACAGGTAGCCACGATAATCTTGATCACATCTGCATTTCTCTTCAAATGATAATGGAAATGGTGTATAACTGTCCCCAAGGAATTATATTATTATGATAGCATAACCTTTACTTCTCTTTTAATTAAAAAACAACAACAACTCCTACAACTATGGCGAGTTTTATATTGGGTCAGCGTGCTACCTACATTGTATGGAATATCTAAAACTTTGTGTAAATTATTCTTAATACTTTTTTTAACCTTTTTTGTTATTTTAACAATCTATTTATTGAATTAAATAATTTACTCGGGTTTCCTTTTTTTTAAGTTTATTTTTCTACTTTAGTAGCTTAATTTTAAGTTTTTCAAGTTGCTTTTTTGCGGTCCGCTGTGTACAATGGAAATGGTGTTGTTGGTTGTCATGTCAAAGTCATTGTACAGATATACTCGTACATGACTTAATAAACTAAATTACGCGTTTAGCACTTAATTGAAATTTAAGTAAAATTTTCTGTCTTATATTTAACTTTTTTATCGTTCGATCTGTGTTGCTTTAATATTCAGAATCGTTTAGTTGATTGTCATAAAAACTACATACACACATACATATATGTATGTGCAATGCATAGTATATCTACTCGTATATCGATATCTATACATATGCATGTATATAATTTATAATTTTTTCTTTAGGTATTTTTTAATTAAATAAACATTTCACATTTCTCTGATGCGCGTTAAAACGATAAAGACAAACAACAAATAGACTAGTAAATTGTTTAACTAGGAAATTTATATTGCAAGCAACAACAAAAATAAAAAAATTAGTAAATTTTGAAAAGTCAAAACTTACTTTTTTTGTAAGCAAGTTCTGACAAACTCCGAGGTAGCGCGCAATTTTGCTTGGTATAGACGAAGTACGTTACAATCTGAGTAAATAATTTTTTATTGGTAGTCTTCAGAATATTTTTCCCAATAGTTTATTTAATATTTTCTTTATTTCCACAATGTAGACTTGGAAAATTTCATATATTTCACTTTTCTTCTGAAGATATGAATATAAAAATATAAAAATCCCATGTATCATGAGTAAAAAAAAACATTTGTGGTATTCATAAGGCAGTCATAAAGTCATATGTTTTAGAATAATAACACGATAAAATATGACTACTATGAGCAACCCGTCATAATTTAGTGCGATATTTCAAAAAAATTCTTTCAGCTCATGAGAAAAAAATACTCATTAATGTTTTGTTATCAAAATGCTAAAAACAAGCGAGAAACTAAAATAATTCGACTTTTAAATATAGTAAATAAGAACTTAAAATTAAATCGTGTAACAATTCCATTTTTGACCAAAATTTTTGATACAAATATAATCGAAAACAGCTGTTACCAATAATATGAGCTGAATAAGTTTTTGGACGGCGGCTAGTAGATAAACGTTAAGTGGCTGCCAGACAGATAAGTTACACGAACAAAATTTGCTCACTTGTATATCATTTGATGTTGTGGTTTTTTGTTTCTTATGTATAAAAGAGTAGTTTAAAGTAAATGTGTGAACAGTTTATAAACAATATTTGAGTCCTATATCATTTATATGAGTAAGTAGCGGCGGCTTTTAATTATTATCGCCGCCTCGACTGAGGACCTTCAGTGTACTGTTATTTTATGGTAAAACAATAAACATAACTCGAAAAGTTTTATTATTTTATGACATCCACACAAAGTTCTGAATGTGAAAGCTCGGTAGCCAATATACAAATGCTTCTTTGTTTCATAATAAACAAAATTAAGTATTAAATTTATCTCTGGACAGACCAGAAGTAGTCATGTGGGTGGCGATGGCTGAAGTAGTATGCACGTTGACTACAAAACCAAAACCAGCCTGGGTTCAACCCCAGTTTCAGACTAAAATTATAAAAGAAAAAAAAAAACATCTCGCATTTTTCCGATGTGCATTAGTGTGTCAGTTGTTGTTGGTAGTGGCGAAGGCATAGTCACTAGTTACTGAAAATACCGTCTTCGGCTGATAGCAATCCACAATCACATCAGAACGCCCTCCTTCGTCGGTATTGTGTACCACTGGCGAAGTCAAATAATAATAAAAAAAAATTACTAAACCGAAGCTTCAACACTGCTAGAAACATACAACGTGCAAAAGCAAAGCTGCAAAATAATTAATTAAGCTTCACCTCCTGTCGTTTCTCCAACTATCCCTTTCCTATAGTTCCAGCACAATGCATCGCATGCGTAGGGGTCATCTCCTGAGTGCTGGTCCCAGATAAAAAAAAAGTAGTAATGTATTGTGGATTTAAAACTCTTAATTCTTATATGAAAGCAAAATAATATAAAAAATATCGTATCTCACGCGCGAACACAATAATAGAAAACATGACCCTATCACTTTTTAGCGCACCTTGAGTTGCACAAACAGCGAAGTGAATCTTTTTCTCGGTAAAGTACATTTTCTTTAACTTATTGTTTTTATTGACAAATACCTAATATGAACAAATACTTTTTTATACACCCCACAAGTTTGTTTATTTAAATAATTTAAATAATGCGGAAATGTCGTTTAATTCAAAAGAAAGAAACAAAAACTTAAAATTAAAATATAAAAAGTACAACAAAGTAGTGAAAATTAAACAGCAACAGAATGAGTTGACATGCTTTTTTGTATTTAACGACAACTTGTACCCCATTTAACGCCGCAGTAAATATTCTGTTTAATTCTCTTGTTTACATTGAGGCAGACCAGGCAGCAACAGCAGCAGCACCTTTTTGTATTGTTGTGGAGAAAATGAAAAAAAACAATTAAACCGCAAATACTTGATGGTGATGATGTGTCAATTATTTGTCAGCGCTTAATAAAAATGTTTGCTTTGAATTAAAATTACAACAATCTGTATTTTAGTAGCTGCCAAAAGTAAAGAATTGACGTGTTTTTTAAGCAATAACAACAACAACAAATGATATACAATGCACTCCATTTAATTGTTTTGTAAATTTAAAACTTTGAACTTTACGTCAGTTGAACTTTGTTGGTTTTAAAAAAGAAAAAAACTTTATTTTAATTTTTAATTAATTTTTCTTCATTGGTCTTCATCTGTATGTACACATACATAAGAATGTATACATATGTTCATATACACAATCATAAATACATACATAAGTATATGTGCATTTACATATTTACACAAAGTGATATGGAAGGTTTTTCTATTACATTTCTATGTATTTGAATATTTTCTTTTCAAATACAACAAACGAAAAAGTATGAGAAATTTTTTCAGCTCCCAATCCATAATTTCATTTGTCAACGACGTGAATTCTAAATGTGGACATTAGAGATGGTATATTTGTTTGGGGAGAAAAAACTTGACAAAGAGTACAACAATGTTCGTCGTAGTCCGATTTACGTTTTTACGGAAAGAAAAATTTACAACACTCACTTTTATGCCCATTTTATTAAAATTTATCGACCTATAATCGGAAAACGACTGGATTTGTGTAATTTTTTTTTATTGTTCGCAGAAATCCAAATTAAGTTTTTTGGAAAATAAAATTTACCACGGCCTTTTTACTTGATATTGATTTGTAATCAATCAGTTAAGCACACGGAACGGATACAGCTGGGAGATTAAAATACGCTATGTAGGCTCCTCTTTCGCTGTTTACTTTCACTACGACGCGTCGCGACGGGGTCTTTGGCTATTCAAATTTTAAGGGGCTAAAAACGGGGAAAATCGGTAACCTAATATCTCCCAACCTAAGAGATATAGAATACAAATTCCAGAAGCATACAAATGTTGCTGGAAAAATAAGCGGACACCGGTTACATAACATTTTCCATACATATAGTTTCAGGGAGCAAAAAGGGCAAAAACAGATTTTTTTTCCATGACAGAAAAGACCTGCGTGAGAAATGCATTAAAAAATTTTACATTTTCGTAGCAACCTTTGGCATTCGTCAACGAACAACCTTCAATAAATTTTAATAAATTTTGATTGCTCACACTACCTTAACATGACTTAACTTAACTTAACTTAGACTCACTGCACATATACCCTACGATCATTTCTTGTGGTGCATAGAATTTGAGGACACACCACTATCTAGTCCAGACAAACCGGCACATATTCAGGTAACTGAGTGCTACGTACAATTGCTGACTAATGTTCCTCGGCATTTAATAGACACACACAAACGTGATGAAGTTATGGCAGTTACTATTTTTAAGGCCGCAACAGAATACTCACATGGAAAGCAGCAAATAAGCATGTATGTATGTATATGCACAAAATAGCTTTATCAATGTCTGGAAATCGACAAAAAAAACTTAAAATATTTTTATGTAAAATCTAATAATCTTTAAATTGGAAAGAAGAACAGATTTAAACGCTTAAGTGATATCAGCTAGTTTTAAATCTTAACTTGCTTTTTACGCTAAAAATATACTTTTATCCATCTATAGTTGACCTATAGTCTGCTTTACACAAAAGTATAGTTTATATTTCGTAAAATATACTTTCTTCTTGACTATGCTTAATATGAAAAAGTGATGAATTTCACTGCTCATTGTCTGCCTGGAGGCGTCGCTGGCAGCCCCAGCGCCCTAGATTGTTTGGTTTCGCCCAATTAGTCATTCATCTTAAACCAAATTTGATTTGATCTAGACCGTAGGGCAGCCTTATGGTCCTTGGAGAAGTATGATGAGCAAATATATGTATGTCTTGCAGATCTATAATTCTCGAATTCTTTCTTCAATAACAACCAATGTGGTAAATGATAAGAAATAAACATGTATGCGTATATTGTCATTTCAGTGGGAATTAGTTAGCATTATATTATTTCTTCGTCACTTGATTATTGCCATCTGTTTAATTCCTTTCAAATAAAATATTATGTACGTTACCCTAATTAAGAAACTTTTATTAGAAATCAATATAAGAAATAGTTAAATTATTTCGAAAACAACACTAAAACAGTTAATTAATTTTTTACATTTACACATACAGACAGATGGACAAATAGGCAGAAGGTTAAAAAACAATTAAAAAAAACTCAATTTTCTATTTCAAGTTATTAGTTTTAAATAAGTTTTCCAACAAATCAATATTAAAAATTATTAATAGAATTGTCACCGGCAACAATTTTTCCTCTCTAAAGTTCTGAGAAATATTTTCAGATACACTGAATATTCATGACATCCACATGGTAAACTTCCTAAATGTCTATACCACACGTAATCAGAACGTAACTGATGGCTAAGTAGTTAGCGTATTGGGTCTGCAAGTAGAAGGGCCGGGTTCGATTCCCCGCCCGGTCAAGTCAAAAAAAATTGTTTCGGAGTTTTCTGTGCTACAGCAACCTTCTTCGTCGGAATTTAAAATTAATATCAGGGGCGGCGCAACAACATTTGCATTGACAACATATACATGATTGACTCTTACAATCAGTAATATTTACCATCAACACCTTATTACAGTCGACGATCATATCTCATTATGTCATTCACATTCCGCCACTTGTCGTCAATCATATGTGAATTATTAGTGATTAATACGAACGAAATCTATGTACATAAAAAAAGAGTATGTAGTTTGAGATCCCATCTCCTATAGTGCGATATCTGATAAACTTCAATATCATTAGAAGTAACTACAGTCAAACAGCGTAAAATTCATACCCAGTTAATTCGAAAACCTCAACAATTCGAAAGAAAAGACTGATCCCTTGAGAAAAATTCTTTAATTCGTAAAATATCTATACATTTTGGTCCTCGCCGTAATTCGTATTTTTTTGCAGTTCAAAGTCTGTGGACATTCTTATTTATAAGGTAGTTAATTGTTAGAAACCTCTTAGAAGTCGTAAGAAAATTCAAATCCAATGTTAAAAAAAAAATAAAATTACAAAAGGACTGTTTTTTCAACAGTTATTTAACAGTACCCGAAATTTTCTGTTTCTATAGATTAGTTTATTTGCAGTTTTACCGAAGAAGATGACGTATAATGCCAAGAAAAAACCTGCATAGAATATTAACATTCAGCCTTATTTCAGTTGTCAACGTCGACGTCGACACCAAAATTTAGCCTCTATTAAATCGATATGCAAAAGTTTTCACTTCTAAGCTTAATTGACGTTCAGTATAAATGTAGAATATTTCTTAATGTGAATCTAAATTTGAGATGTGTAAACCGTAGTATATCGACGTAACAGAGCCAAAGTTAATGCGTCAACGTCGATATTGACAACTGGAATAAGGGTGATTGTAATTTTACAACATAATTTTAGCAATTGATAATAGAGAAAAGAAAATTGTTTTAATATTTTTTTTTATATTGGACCAGCACTCACAGCTGGAGGAGGTGAAGG
Source organism: Dexiosoma caninum (assembly GCA_963924685.1). Lineage (NCBI taxonomy): Eukaryota > Metazoa > Arthropoda > Insecta > Diptera > Tachinidae > Dexiosoma > Dexiosoma caninum. The sequence continues at coordinate 33,502,461 of OZ004729.1, read as the reverse complement.
TTTATTAATTATTTTACAGCTCTGCTTTTTTTTTTTGATATCGGACCAGCACTCAGGAAATGACTCCTACACATGCGAAGCATTGTGCTGGAACTATAGGAAAGGTATAGTAGGAGAAACGACAGGAGGTGAAACTTAATATATTATTTTACAGCTCTGCTTTTGCACGTTCTTTGTTTATAGCAGTGTTGAAGATTCGGTTTAGTAGCCATTTTTATTTTACATCGCCGGTGGTACACAATACCGACAAAGGAGGGCGTTCTGATGTGATTGTGGTTTGCTATCAGCTGAAGCCGGTTTTGTTCAGTGACCAGTGCCTATGCCTTGCCAATGAACCTTTTCGACAACAACTGACACACTAATGCACATCAGAAAAATGCGAGATATTTCTTTTTTTTATAATTTTAGTCTGAAACTGGGGTTGAACCCAGGTCTGTTTTGGTTTTGTAGTCATTGTGCAGACTACTTCAGCCTTCGCCAGCCTCAATATTGATATATTGCACCTCCAGTTTTCATAAATTTTAAAAAAATATTCATAATGGAAATTTTTTGATATAGTAAAGTAAAACAATAAAATGAAGGTGAATAACTAGAACTATAAAAGCGTCTTATTTTATGGTTTGCGCAGTGTCGATTATCCAAACCACTGGAATGGTTTTTTTTTATTTCAACTCTGCTTAATCGAACTCCCTTTATTGGGAAAACTCCTATAATTCGTAAAAAATATATGGTCCCTGCCATTATGAATTAACGGCACTCTGCTGTATATCAAACGCCTTGGAATTGCCTAGATAGAGCAACACAATTTTTCTGAAAGTTTGACATCTTTCCGACTGGCGAGCGGTTCTTAACGGAAGTTGTATTTTTGCATGTACTGCCTTCGCAGGGAAAAAAAACCAAGCATGTCTCCAACTGTAAACATGAAAAACGCATTTACATTGCACATACATATAAATAAAAGTTACATAATAAATAACTGTAATAATTATTTATGTATGTATGTATCTATGTGTAACAAAAATCATATTTATTTGTACTATTTAGAATAAATTTCATATTACAAAAATCACAAATGAAACGTTACGAGTTGTTGCATTTAAAAAATTTATTTCTGTTACTCAATACGAATATTATTTTTAAAAATCAAATCAACAAATGAGCAAATAAAAAATAACAACAACAACAACAACAACAACAATAGTCATTTCAGCCTCAGGCTCAGTCTCAGTCTCACACAGAAGACTCGCAGCGACTCGCACTCGTAATAACAATTAAACTCACGTATGTTCATATTTCAGACCACCAGACAGAAATATTGAAAACTACTTGAAACTCATGGCACGGCTACGGAAAAAAGAAATAAATTTTATGGAAATTATTAACGACAGAAACAACAGAAACGTATGCGACAATAAAAATTAAATACAGGTGCTAGTGTTGTTTGTTGTTGTATGAGTATGTTGGCGAAGTAGCTGCAGCAGCAGCAGCAGTCACTTTAATGCAATTGATTTTTATTCAACTCAAAAGTGACTGAGTAAAAGTGATGATTGTGGTGTTGCTGACTATAGTTTTAACGCCAAAGCGACGTGATGTGTCTGTCTGTCTGTCCATGTGTCCTATAAGGTAACGTTTAACAATAAATAATTAAAGAGTGCAACGAATGGGTGATGGCGAAAAAGCAACACCAACCAACACCAATAACAACAACAACTATAATAACAATAATAATAATAATAATTTTAAATCAAACGTTTGTTGTAAGTCAACTTGCACATGGGAGCACTGAGTATTCATTCGGTTAGTGAGTGTGTAGGGAATATATATAATTTTGTTATTAATGTAAATAACTATAAGTCTGTTGACATACACACGTCACATATTCTTGTGCATACATGTGTACAAGCTCATTATACATAGATATATATATGTACATATAAATGTATTTCACAAGTCATGAGTGAATTTACTGATGTTTAAAGAGGACTTTCTATCAACAGTTTACAACAAAACTTATAAATACTTATAATTTAATAAATTTACTGCACACTGGCTATTGACTAGATTTCTTACATACATAGGTACGTACAAATGTATGTATGTGTATAAATGGTATTCGTAAAAGGATGTGTCAAATACAATGACTTCTCGGGCGTTCTCCAATCCCGCCTTCCTCTGATATGTAGGAGTTGCCGGATTATTTAAGCGAACCAACCTTCTTAAAATGCCGCATGAAATGTTAAAGAGCTGAGATGATTAAAGGTAATCAACAGCTATTCTCTTTGCTCGAACGAACACTTTTTCTTGTTAGTGTGTTAAAGAAAAAGTTATTCAATCAACTTCAACTTACACCAAAAATTTATTAATAAACAACAAATAAAGTCGAAATATTGCAGTATGCCCGGGTACTCTAAATTGTCACTATTGTTCTTCAGTATTGTGAAAGTCGTTATAGTCTTGCATACATGCATATGTATGTACATACAATATTAAAAGGTATCATTAAGAAGTAAGTTTTTTTAGTTTCAATTGGCTGTATGTCAACTTTTGACCTTGACTGTGTTTATGACATTTGATTTGAATACACTACAGTTAGGTACAGTTACACTTCCAATTATTAAGTTAAAGTTCATATAAATAGGTTCACGACATGAATTGTATCTGAACTTTATGTTATGCTGTTTTCACACTGACTGGGTTTAAAGCAAAAGTTGGTTAAAACCAACTATTAAAACCTGGTTTTATCATATAAAAATATTTTCTTAAAACCATCTTAAAGCGTTCTTTGAATTGGTTTTTTGTTGATGACAACCTGGATTTTCATGTACTAAAAGCAGTGCTACCAAGTTAAAAATTGAAAACAGCTGGCAATTAAAAAGGCGCTCAATGAAATAAAAAAAATTAAAGGAAAATTTGGTAAATAAAACCACTACAATAATTTAAAACAATGGACGCAGCAGCAACAACAATAAAAAAGTTAAAAAGAAAAATAAGCTTTTGGCTAGATGAAAAATGAAAATGCTTCCGTCGAGTTGTGGGACCAGAAAATAAATGAGTTATTATTACACAAACTGTGCGTTAAAACCTGATTTTATTGAACTTATAGTGAGAACGTAAAATCAGCTGGTTTTAGCATTAAAATCAAGTTTAAACTCATTTTTATTACAATTACAATTACAACTTATATAGCGAAAATTAAGGTTAAAAGTATGAACACGTAATCAAATATGACTTGTTATCGATTTATATTATATTAATTTATTATTTATTCTGTGAAGTTATTCGCATAATTTGCTTCCCTGTAATGTTGTTATGCTAAAGCTTTGCTAAGCCAGACCTTTAAAGCTCATATAGACAAAACGTTTCTTTCGCCAACATTTTGCAAATGAACTTGCACTTGGCTGTGTAAACAATCAAGCAAGTTGAAAGTGGTTTTATTATTTCTTTCACCTGTTTCATATACGGGACACCAGAAAACACACAAGTTAAAAAATTATACCGATGTATGGAAATGTCGATTTTTTTCGAAATTGAGTTTTTTCACTAAATTTTGAATAAAATTTAGTGCACAAATGCAATGAAAAAGGCTAAATTTCTAGGGAATACATTTATCTACAAGCTGCGTTATGCGTTCTTGAAAATAAAAATTTAAAATTTTTTGTTGAATTTAATTTTTTTTGGTTTAACTTTTATGATATCGAGCCTTTGGTGCACTACAGTAGTAATTAAAAAAATCGTGAACTGAGAAAAATGCATTAGAAGTTTTGAGCCACCTTTTTTGATAGTATTTTCGTTAACTAAAGTTATTTTTTTACAAGCTTTTAAACAAAGAGGCAGGTTTTGTAATGTTTTCTGTTTGTAAATTTATTGTCATAAAGGAAATATTTCATTATTGCAAATAAATATTGTTGGAAATAGCTGAAGGCAATAAAGACATTTGTAGCTGTAGAATCTGAACCATAGAACCATAATCTTTTTTCCTTTAGATATATATTTCCCCAAAGGTCATTTCTACATACCGAGCTAAAAAAATTCAAATTTTAAGTTACTACGGTATTGCACCTAAGGCTCGATATCACTAAAACTACTGAGCAAACTAAGAAACAATGTTCGCACACCCTAAAGATTATATTGATGTCGAATTTCGGATTGTTTTTCATTTGTTCTGCTACTATATGTTGAGAATTTTTTACAAACCGCGATATTGCGAAAACTAGAGGTGATGGAAAAAAACGGAGTGCCGATTTGTGTTCAGCGTTTTAAATAACTAGAGAAACAATTTTCTAGCGAACGAAAAAATTTTTCGAATTTTGTAAACATGTGTAATGAATGGAAAATGCAGCCTCAGTATCGCTTGGGCACAACTTTCTTTTTCTCCCTTCATTTTTTATATTTCATGACAGCCTAAGAATTTGTTATGTTGTAAAAGTAAAAGAAAATCTTAAATTTTCTTTCAAGGAAATAAAAACGAAATTTTACTTTTTTCCTTTCTCAAGGCACTCGTAGCATTCCGTAGTTAAATCGACAGTATATTAAGTCAGTTGAGTACTAAAAAATACAGTGATGAATTCCATGTTTTTATAACTGAATGTACATATGTACATATGTAAATATAAAAGTTTAAATGGTATTATACACACATGCAAACATGTACATATGTATATTTATATATAGAAACGTATAAAACTCAATGCAAGTGCACACCACCGTTGCAATTTTAATTATTCACCAAGCGAATGTAATCGGTAGGTAAATTCAAATAAACTTTGCACATATGTACGTATGTGAATCCATATGTACGTACGTATTTATGTATGTACATTATATTGTATATTATGTACAAATGTATGAATAGGAAATATGCAAGTATCATTCATATAAAGTAACATTCATACATTTTACATTTTCATATAGTATGCATGCAATTTTACACACTTGCATACATATGCACGATTTTATTCATGTAACAGAGTGTGTACCAATACACATAGTCGTATCTATGAACACAAAACAAAAAAAAATTAAATTAAAAAAAAAAAAAGAAAAACTGCAAATAAATACGACAATGAAATAAACGAGAACGATGGTAAATATGTGCAAAAGAAGAACGATTTACGTATTTAAAGAATACATAACATACATACATACATACATATGCAAATATGTAAATATATGTATATACAGAGATATTTATAGTATATGGACTCGTATGTTTATATTTCACTTTTTATTTGCAATAAAAAAGGGAGTATAAATAGTTTTTATTTATCGTATACAGTACAGATCATAAACATAGCAATAGAAGTTAATTCTAAGGCAGAATGCAAAAGGCCGAAGGTTGAGAAAAGTAGAAACGCACCACAGCAATATGTCTTTATGTAGCGCTATGCCAAAGTAATCATGCCACGAATTTAAAGAAATACCTTCAACTTGACACTGCTTTTACGTCAGAATACTTTAATTTTAATATAAAACTGAATTTGTTGTATTTAACGTTGTGCAACGTTATTTTTACAAAAAAAAATATTAAATCAAATTGTTTTAACGTTTCATTTACATTAAGTCATTATTTTTCGAAAAATTTAACATGGTTTTCATCAGAGCTTCAAACCGCAATTTAATTTGTTCCGGTTTTCGGTTTCGTTCTTAAGCTTTTATCGTTTCGTGTTACGTTTTCGGTTCAACATTTTTTCAGAGTAGCATTTCCATATAATATTCGTATTGAATCTGTGCAAAAACAATTCTTGTTATTCTGTTTACGTGGCCTTCGATGGAGCTCCTCAACAAATTTGCCTTCCTATACGAGTAGATTAGCATTAATAAAACTACCTACTCTCAAAAGTCGTCGTACAATGTTAAATGTGTCTTTTATGGTAAACCTTATCAATGGTAATATTTGCTCCGAATTTCTGTTAAATTCTGTTAAATTTAGTGTACCTTGTCGTAGTATTCGTCATTATAATCCTCTTGTTATTAACTTTTGTAGATCTAATTATGCTATGGCTGATCCTTTAACGAGGTTATGCCGACAATTTAATAATTTTTCTGAATTTGTTGATTTTTCTTTAAATAATAATGTTATAAAGCATAAAATCATTGTTTTTATGAATTCATAAATTCAGTATAGTCATAAGTACCTTGTTATTAGTCTGTAAGGATTATATCCATTGACTAAATTTAAATAAATAAATAAATATGTTTAGGCAGAACTCCCAAAAAATTATTTTGTTTGTATATTTCGTACTTCTCAGGTATTTTTTTTAAAGTTCTTGTATAAACATATGGAATTTCTTTGATTTTTTCAAGAATTTCGTTAAAGGTTAACCATATAAAAATTGTAATTTTCAGAAATTTTTATAAATTTTTTCTTGTTTAAGGACCGAAATAAAAGTTCGTTCCGGTTAAGGTTGCGGTTTTTTTGTATTTAAAATATTTGGCCTCGGTAACGGTTTCTTTATAAATTTCGGCTTATTCCCGTTTTCGGTTCGGTTCCAGTTCGAAGCTCTTGTTTTAATGAACATTTCGTCATGTTAATTTTATATTGAAATTTTTTTTCTTGTGTATATGGCTCTACAATGAAGAAAGCTGAACGCGTATTTACACACAAATGTTTAAGCGAGTTGTAAATTAAAGTGGTGGTGTATAACGTTCACAAATTCGCAACAAGTTAAAATCAAAAACTTTTGCATCTTCGAACAAGGTTTTTCAGCGCTAATATTTTCTGTTCCAATGAAAGTGATAGTTCATTCTTATTATGTAAATTATGACATTGATGAAAATAAATTAGAGAATTACAAGCAGCACTTTCTCGTTTTCTTCCTTAAACTTGTGTTTGTGTTCACACGCATAAGTTTTTCTTAAAAGAAATTTCCTTAAAATTAGGAATTAGAAACCAACTCGAGATTCTACTGTATGAACACGTGTGTGTGCGGCGTGTGTGTAGTGCCTATTTCATATCACACTTTGCTGTCTTAAAATCTGCTGAAGCAGGACATTTCTTATTATCCGGACTTAATTAATTTAATTATTATTAATTTAATTCCGATCTTTAACCCACGGTTGCCTCTGTAGCCTAGTGAGTGCATGAGCATTAGTCGATCAAACTGGGTTTGATTCCTGCCTAGACCTTGTCTACAGAAAAGCTATAATAGCTTCGTAGAGTTTGTGTTGTTAAAAAAAAGGACATTGGCGCTTTGGTTCTGCCCACTACTGTTCGTTCGTACGTAACTTCAATCTACTTTGCATGTATTTACTTCTTTTTTTTTTGCCATATTTTTACTGCTCACCGTTGATAAAGCTTTCCTTTTATAGTATGCGAGTAGTAGCATATTGTGTGCCTTCAATATTTTCATAGTTATGCATGTAGAGATATAAATGCACATTCAAACACACTTGCGCTCGTACACATTTTAATAATTCACTCAAAGTTAAGAATATGGATTTGTGTATGTAGGGATGTGTGTACGTCTTGTCATACATAAACGTTGAACACCAACATACACACACACACACATTCATATGAAAATAAAAAAATAAAAATCACATGAAAAATTTTTGTTCTTCGGCTGATATCACCCACCCACTGATTCGTACAGTGTTTCCAATTTTTTAAGGAACTTTTGAAGGATATTTTTGCCAGATTTACTGGCATTGAAGCTGGAGACTAGATACTATTTAAAAATAATACTTTTTTGGGAGATTTTTTTATTCAAGATGGAGTTCATAGTTCATTGCGTTAAAAAATTTAAAGGCTTTTGTACTGTAATAAAGTAACATCATATTTTCTATTTTTATCCTCATAGCTCCGTAGTTAGAGCTCGATGAGTTTATAGTGCATTTACATTAGCGATGCTTAAACTAGTTAAGTTCCATAAACTGCAAGGTGGGCAAAAGTAATCTTTATCTGTAATTTTTTTTTAATGAATGTCTTTATAATTGACTCAGAGTCGCTGTAACACTGCTATAAAACAAAAAACCTACTAAAACAGAGTTGTAAATGTAATGAATGTTTCCAGTGTCTATATCTGCAGCATCTGTCATCTCTATGGAAGCTAGTACCTTTCAGTAGGCAAACATTGCCTGGGGGTTGCTTTTTTTCTAAAAAATGTTGTGTTTGTTTGCCAACAGTGAAAATCGCTTACAGGCCTTAAGTTGTTAGTGACCTTCTTTTAAAATCTAAAAACTTGGACGAACATTTTCATTACTTATTTTTTTGTCTCAGTAGCGGGTATGCTATTCCTTTTTCTTTGTAGGCTTCTTCCATTACTAATTTCTTTGTCGTCTGTTTCTTGCCTTTTTGGGCAAACGGATTTTCTCTTCTGACGGACCGTTTTAGACTGATCCGTCAGGATACCTAACGTTCGCTGCCACCGTATATTAAAAAGAAAATTACCAACAAAAAAATGCCAAAAGTGTTTTTTTTTTGTTTAAAAGTGTATGTTAAGTATTATCAGTTTCTTCTTATAAGTGTCTTCAGTTTCACGTTTGTGTTGTTTCTTTGTGTTTTTAGAATGTGAACACCGGTGAGTCACGCGGCACTCAAGTGTTCCAGAAGGGCATATTGTTCCATGTGACCCACCGTTGGTCCAGTCATATTTTCGAGGTATTTATACATTTTGCTCTCATCTTTCTCATCTCATCAGGTTTTTATTTAATAAAAAAAAAAAGGTACTCAAAAAGGCGAACAACAATTCTGGAATAACTCCAACTCGGTTTTATGGAAACCGAAAGAGAAACGAAGACTCCGACACTGATGATGACGATTTTGAGTAATTGTGAAGGCAATTCTGCATTTTATTTGGAATGTTTTACCAAACACCAGTAAACATAATTTTGTTTTCTTTTTTGCTTGAAAATTAAGTGATTATAAAGCCATGAAATAATTTTCCGAATAAAATTAAATTTATTTGAAATATATTTATTAAGCTTGAGATCTTTTTTTTATTTTATTTGGTTTTATTATTCGATATTTCGTTAACAGCTTGTTAACATCATCAGGAATAATAGGAAATTATAATATCGAATAATAAAACCAAATAAAATAAAAAAAGACCTCAAGCTTAATAAATATATTTAAAAAAAAATAAAAAAAAGGCCAATTAATAATATAATTAAAATTAAATTTAAATCACTTATAACTCAGTATTTATTTTTGTAAGATAAAGCTTTCAGCTACGTGCCAATGAAGAGAAAGAAGTGTTTGGTTCGCAGGCCATGGTGAAAACAGTTTTATAATATTATGTAGTGTGTAATCAACCGGTAGTGCGTATGGCCTCATGGAAAAAATTCGTGTGAATCTCCGGTGGGTTACATGGTAGCGAACGTGCGTTTCATTTTGAGGCTGCACTACAGTTCAATATTGTCTCAAAATTAACAAATCCTGTAAACTTGCACATATTTCGAAGCTGCAACACCACTCTTCCGTGTCTTCAATTTCTCTCGTTCTAATTGAAACAGCCATTAGTCAATAAGGCTCTTATAAGGGAGTTATTAAAAATAAAGTTAAAGTTACTAGCTGGGAACGCAATTTCCTCTACTATTCATAATCAATTTTTAAAGCCTGATGATACTTAATTTTAGCATTACAAGTATCGCCCCCTAATATACATTTCAATGTCTCTGATGCAGAGGGTTCTATTACTGATTCATTCCATAGAATGACTCTTTTATCAATGCATTCCATCAAAAGGGAAATTTCCCATTTGACCGAAATTGATAGAGTAATGGATCACTGCTTCAAAGAATAAATTTTTTCCTGCATTAGGAGGCGATAAAACAAATAAGGAATTTTTTTTTTGGTACTTTTTTATCAAGTACATTGAACACACACTCACACACACATTGAGTGATTCGATTGATGTCATTGAAAAATTAATAAGCTACCAATTTCTGAAGGGCATCAAGTTTTTTTTTTTTAAATCAAGTTTCAATTCAAAATACAAAGATTCAATTAATATAATAATAATTAGATTTCAACCTTTCAATCACGAAAATTGCAGAATCAATTAACAGTTTTAAATCAAAAAATTTCACGATTTTTTTTTCGTTTTTACCATTTTATGTCATTTTGATTGCCCTGTTTTGATAGAAGAACAAAGTCAATTAAAATAAACATGTATTCAATTAAATTTTTAATTAATGTACTGAACAAAGACTTAATTGTCAAAATTTTACTATTATTTTTTCCGTGTATGATTAATTTTTTTCACTCTAAATTTCTTTCGGCCTGCCTATCATTTCGAAATAGAGCTGGATTAAGAAAATATTCCGTGCAAAGCCGTTTCATCTTGTGTACAGAAGCACGCACAATTTTTTCGGTGTATGATTAATTTTTTTCATTTTAAAAACAACAGCATTTCTTTCGGCTTGCATATCATTTCGAAATAGAGCTGGATTAAGAAAATGCGGGAATTGAACTAGTGACTTTCTTGCTACCTGTAGTATAGCTTAGGGGTATAGAAAAACGTAAACAAATCAGAAATGGAGGCGAATGCCATTTAGACACTTTAATTTCTAATTACTTCTTAAAGTTGCTCAACCTCAAATGCTGTGCTACGTAATTTCTTGCAGTTTGCGAACCCTACAGTGAACAAATAGAGGCGTTAAAGTCATATTACTGTCATACGTATTTATATACGAGCATGTCCGTCATCTTCTCCCTTTTTTTTAAATTTATTTTTAACTTTTAGTTTCCATATGTTAATACTTTTATTTTTTTGCGTTATTGTTTTTGTAAATTTTGCAACGAACCTGTAACTAAAACTTACCATTTAACAACTCAATGGTGAAATGTATGAGCCGACGTAGATATGGCGCATTGCACAATTGCACAAGTATAAACTCGTACGTACTGCAAGTAAATATTTATTTACGTGTAAAAACAAAAAAAAAAACAAAAAAACTTTATCTATATTTATTTTATATACAAAGTATACAATTTATAATTTTTCTATTTTATGTGCATTGCAAAACTGAAATTTATTACACATTAAACACATTTAATTTCAAAGGTTTCTATTAAATAAATTGTCGACTGATAGTTTATGGCAACTTGAGGTTCATATTTTACGAGCTTCGATATGAATATATGTATGTATGTACACAAGTATGTATGAACATACTAGTATGTATGTATGCCTGGTATGAATGTAGAGATTGGGGCAAAAACGCTTTCATTGAACTGAAAGTATTGATACATTTGAAGGAAATATTTTCCTGTTCTTTAAATTTGCAATCGTGAAAAAATTCACTGTGATAATTTCAAGTCAAAATAAAATTCGCCGTATCGTTAACGAAATTTTTTGCCTTGAAATTTTTCACTTTTCACTTTAATTTGTTCACTTGATTTTTGCTGGGGAATTGCATACAAATATATTTCAATAAATATAATTTTTTTTTATATCAAGATCAGCTGTGATAGTGGAAACATACATAAATAATAAATAAAATGCAAAACAACAGAGCAATTGAGTGCGTTTAGTTAGAGTATACAAAGATATTGCGGGTAAATTTTTAATATCTTACGGATTAACTGATCTTAATAGTTTATTTATTTTATTTTATTTATAAAATTCTTTAATTTTCATAGTTTTTGTAATTATTGCATTCAGCTACTTTTATTGTTAAAATGCAACATTTCTATGCGGGTGACTAATTAACTGGCCCCTGAAACAGAACTTAACACTTAAACGCACGAATTTTTTTTCTGTATTAAATTTAAATTGGTCTGCTTTTTAATTAATTTGTATGTTTTTGAAATCTTCTTCCCTTTTCTACATTCACTGAGAATGATAACGTGAAAAAAATTTCCACGTAAAATGCACGATATCATTTTTCACCTCAATTACACGTGAACAAAAATTCCACTTGTTATTCCCGACAGCGGTGAGAGGGCACCTTTACTGATGCAAACCAATGCGATAATATGTCCAATTTATGTGGCAGAAACAAAACCCATGGCATGAATCTATTATCTCAAATGGAAAAAAAACCAACATAAAATAAAATATTGACAAAATATTGTTGCTTACTCCCTTAATTACAATATAAAACACCTATATTATTTGACAAAATATTTTAAGAAGCAGAAACACTTATGTACCTTGTAAAATTTACAAAACAAGTGCGCGTCTCATAGAGTTTGCTGCCAAATAGTGTTTACAAAAAACAATCTTCTCACTGAACACACCTACAACAGCTGATTATAAACCGATTATTGTATTTTTGGTGTTTTTTAAATTTCGCTTGGGATGCATGATCCCATTGGTAGTGAAATGGTTAAGTCGCATACTAAATTCTATCTACCGTATCCATAAGAAATATTTTTAATTTATAATAGCTTTAATAAACAAATTTCCTTACAAAATTCAATTTTTCAAGCTTTTATAAATTCGAAAACTTTTTATGAATACGGCAATATAAATTTCATTCCCCAAATTTATAATTTTTTTTCTTAAATTCAATAGCACAATCGTATTGATGAGCACAGGGTATTGAGTTCAAAATATATTTTCAACACGATATCAAAAACACAATCGTCTGAATAAGAATGACATTTTATTTTTGTTGATGTGGAATAATTACACCATTAAATGAAAATTTCAATATCAGAAAATCTTTATCTTTAAATGCAAAATTATTTATAATAAACAATTCCACAATAATTTACTAGTTAATGTGTGTGAGTGTGTGTGAGTATGCATTTTAATATGCTCCAGTAGCCACAGTAAAGGCAAATTAAAAAAGTCTTAATAAAATTAATTTTTACTAATTGATGAGTCCCTGATCCCAATACTCAAATACTTCGAATGTCGTAAAATAACAACGAAGAAAATAAACAATCACATGAAAATGCACGTCGTTGTTTTTCGTAAATAAATAAATAATTACGTATTGAATTCATATACAAAAAAAAATTAATAGATGTCTTCATATGTGTGTGTGTGTGTTTCTTAGCAGTAGATTAGAAAAGCTAAAAATATTTTTGTGATTATTGTTGGTCGCAGACGAAACGTATTAGAGTCTGCTAGATGATAAATAATTTTTTTTAAATTAACAATTAAGCGGTATTGACAAATGACTCGTTTTTATAGAATAGGGGGATTATTCGTAAATAAAAAAATTGCGGAATTCACAATGTCTGTTATTAAGCTATATTGTCGTAATGTTTTAATGTTATAAAATAGTTTAAAGAAATTGTTGTTCTGCTTCAAACAAAAAAGTCATCAAATAATAAAACTTTGCGAGCCAAGTTTATTGTTTTGTCATAAAATAACAGTAGAAATCTGAGTCGTACAATGAAACTCTTCAGTCGAGCTGGCATTATTATTCATATCACTAGAAACAGCTGTTCTTGTGAGTTATGATAATGTACACAAAGTAGTACTTATCATCACTAATCTCTTCTTCATCAGTATCATTAACTTTCTTACTCAGAAAAGTAACGGTACAAACCAGTTTAAGTAGATTTAAGAACTTTTTATATTGATAAGTTTTAGTTTTGTGTTTTAGAATTAGTCATATAAGAACCATTTGATAAATAAAGTCTAATTTATATTTATAAATAAAAAATGTATTTATTGTGATAATTAAAATTACATAATTTGTGCGAAAAGAACTATTTTATAATTTTAATTAAAAATTTAATTATTACAAAACTTATATGCAAGCTCCTATTTACTATATTAGAAAGTCGAATTATATTAGTTTTTTCACTTGTTTTTAGCATTTTGATATCAAACATTAGGAAGCGTTTTTTCCTTAACAGCTGAATGCATATTTTCAAATAGCACACTAAATTATGATGGGTTGTTCATAGCAGTTTTATTTTTTCGTGGTATTATTTTAAAATATATGACTAACATGTGAATACCCCAAATAGTAAATATAAACGCCTGTATTCGTAAAAAAATAAAATTTATTTAAAATCTATTTTAAAAAAATTTTCTATGAAACATTTTAAAGAAAATATATTTTAAACTCGTTTTAAATTTTATAAATATGGCGGTAAGTATTTAAATTATTTTTTTCTTATAAAAAATAGGCGAAGAAAGCTGTTTATTATTCACCCACTTAACTGACATAATGAAAATATACATTGTTTTAGTCAAGTTATTACTTAAGTGATTGAATGCTCTAAAATTTTTCAATTTAAATCTTATTTTAACATTTGAGCTGTTTAATTACAAAATCGTTTAAATCCATTTCAAAGCGATGTTGTGAAAAAAGCTTAAAAATCCAATACTAATATTTTATAGCTCCTTAGTAACATTCGCAATGTAAAATGTTTGCAAGGTTGCAAAATATTTGCGAGCGTGTGTGTGTGTTTGTGTATGTGTACATAACATAAGTATTTATAATATGAACATTTATGAACTACAGATTGAGTAGTTGGCTGCACCGGTAAGTGAATAATCAACGATAAATTTACATACACTTGAATGCAGTGAATGTTGCTTCAAGGTATTTGATCGTTTAATAGATTAACAGTGGAATCAAAAAATTATTGAAAACTGGAACGGGAAGTCTTTACATAACAAGATAAATCATTGAGGCTGCTGTTGTGTGAGTAGTTATAGCGAAAGTTGTGATTTCAAGCAATATGCCAATCATTAAGAACTTTTCAGGTGCACATTATGATTTCCATCACAGCGTACTCGTTCGCCGTCGACGCAAAGTAAGAAACAAAATGGGTCTCTTTTAGCTTAAAATAGCAGTACGCCTACTACCTGCCATCGATGCAGCAACTCTGTTTTACATATTAACGAAAAGTGCAACAACAGAGTTGTGTAGGAATTTATCTCTGTTCTATAACTTCACCACATGTCTCTTCCCTACATCATCCTTTTTCATTAAGAAGGCACCATACAATGTCACCATGGTAGCAAGGCATGTTATTTATCTCATAGTTACTTCTCTTAAAAAAACAATCTAACGTACTTGTGGCTTATTTGAATACACCCATCGTAAGTAGCGTTGCTCTAAAATTTAAAATGTTCACTCCAATGATCATACACACAAACACTCCTAAAGAATATAAATATTGCGCATAAAAACTGCAATATACGAAATAATTTTCGTTTCAAAAAGCGATACATATACAGTGTAACCTCGTTTAAAGTAACCCTCGATAATCGCAAAACCCAAATTCTTTATATTGGTGACTTTTTTAACACAACTGTTCAGAAAACAAATTAAATTTAGTTTTTATTAAAAAAAATATGCCATCTAAAAGAACTCAGTCGCAAAATTGCATTTTTTTTCCGTTAAAAACATGAATCTCCAACTTGATACCAAGCATCAGTAGAAATTTGTATTTTTTATTTACTTTAAATATATTTTTGTTTTTAATATTTATATTAATTAAATAAATGCATTTGTTTGGTTGAAAACAATCCAAAAACAGCAATAGAAAAAAATTTCTATTGGTTGCCTTAATCTAAGTTACACTGTATTTGCTTTAGTGATGAAATTATGGCCAACTAACCATCACAACAGATCGCGCAAAATATTTAAAGAAATGCTTCAAGAAGTCTACATTCCATCCAAATCCCTTGGCTCTTAATATTCTGAACTATCGTGGCCACATTAGTTTGAAAGACAGGGACAGTAGAAATCCTACCACTACACAAGCGATATTAATAATAGTATAATTTCCTGGACCTTTGACAAAACATCATAAGTGAAATTTAAAAAGTTTTCAACAGAGCGAAAAAACTATTAATTAATAATTTTTGTTTCGTTTTTTTTTATCTTAGTCCAGTACTCAGGAGATGACTCCTACACATGCGCTGCATTGTGTTGGAACTAGAGGAAAGGTATAGTTAGGGAAATGGCATTGCTTTTGCTCGTTCTTTCTTTATAGCAGTGTTGAAGCGCCTCTGAGGTCAAGGAGACATATTAGATTTTTTGAAGCTTCGTTTTAGTATTTATTTTTCGTAATTATTTTACTTCGCCGGTGCTACACAATACCGACGAAGGAGGACGCTCTGATGTCACTGTCGATTGGTATCAGCTGTAGACGGTGCTGTTCAGTGACCAGTGACTATGCTTTCGCCACTGAAAGTTTTGCACATTAGCAAAAATGGAAATAATCTATCTTAAGGAATTCTCAAAGACTTTTTTGGAGTTCTTGTATAAACATCTTAAATTTCTAATCTTTTTTCAAGAATTTAGTTAAAGGTCAACTGACGATATTAATATCAAATGAAATGTACATTTAGACAAGACAAATCATATAACAAGTATAGATAAATAATCGTAAAAAATTTTGACTCGCTTTGAATAAATGACAAAATAGTTAAAATCTTTTTTTTTATAATCCTTATTTTTTAACCTTATTTTTTTAATAACAATTTATATATTATCTTTCAAGCTCAAAGGTTTGTTTTTATCTTTGATTTTTCTATTTCGATATTTCGTTAAGCATCCGTTAACATCTTCAGGAAATTTTCATTACTTTTTATTTATTTTATTTTTTATTTAAATATTTATATTTATATTTTTGTATTTCATTTTATTTATTATTTTATTTTATTTTTTATAAAAAAAATAATAAAAATTTCTTGAAGATGTTAACCGATGGTTAACGAAATATCGTAATAGAAAAATAATAAATTCTTTTATTTTTTTGGAAAATAATTTTTACATTCTTTAAAAGTTCTGGCATGAAAATTTTTATCAGTTTGTAAGTTAAAATTTAATAACATAAAGACAATAGTAGTGCTATGCAATATTTAAAATTCGCTACCACGAATTTAATTACCGCTACAATACTTCTGGCAGCAATTGAAATTACGAAAATTATGTGTGCAAAAGTCATGCCCGAAACGAGGAGCCTCAAGAAGTTAATTAAGTGAATTAAATCGGATAATAATACGCTACTACGCGACTTACTAACGAAGGAACACAAATCGTGAATAACGCCACATTTGCAAATAAGCTATGGAACGTTACCAACCCTTTTTTTAAAGTTTTCAATTATTTTCTTTTCTGCATTAATAGCAATACAAGAATAACTTTAATCTTTTTACTTTCTCTTTATAATATTTTCACATTTTTTTGTAAATAAAGACTGAGTTTAGAGGAGGAAACACTTGAAAGGGAAGCATTTAGTTTCCGGCGTATTACGAGTGGGGAAGAGAGCATCGTCTTTGTGTTCGGTACTCAGCGATACGCTTTGTTCTCATTTTCGTTCCTTGCAAAAATATGAATAACAATGGAACCGAGGTCTATTTATTAGGTCTGTGCAACTCGCCATGTGTTTTGCAAGTATTTTATACTTGACTGTTAAAATTTTTTCACATTTTACTCATTTGTTTAATTTGAGAGAGCGCGCAATTAATAATTTTACATATTTCTTTATTTTGAGACAGCGTTGCAAAAGAAATTAAGCATTACATAAATGAAATTAATGTTGTTCTTGCTTTTGTTGCCTGTGTCTGTTTACTTTTGAGAGAGTAGTAGTCTTCTGTTTTTGACATTCCAAAGTTAATTTACACAAACAAAATGCCTGTTGGTTTTTGTGTTGTTCTTTGTTGTAGAGCTTAATAAACATATCTTGATTTGAACAATATTAACAATAATAATGGATTCTCGCCGGCAACAGTTACGTCTGTGTAACCGCAAATGCAAAAATAAAAGAGAATTCCAGATGTTTTTCTTCCAAATGTTTTCTCGTCTAAACTCAGTGAAACAAAATTTTTGATGTTGCCATACAATTGCTTATCTGCCGTCTGATCGCAAATTTATTACAGTGGAGGGTTTCCGTGTTCAATATTTGGAAATACTGTTATTTACAACTACATCGTACGAATAAACGTACTATCTTTTGTGTAAGAAACTATTAACGGAAACGTTTAAACTGCAAAATACAAAATTTAATACATTTAAATGACTCGTTAACAGCGAATGGCAATTTCTGACTAATCAACCCAAAGTGGGGGAAAAATAATTATAAATTTTTAACAAAAACCAAATAGTGACTTTTTCTAGGACAAGCTGTGACTAAGATTGAATGAAGGAAAACAAAGTAGAAAATTTTACAGGGTGTGGCAGAGCTACAGAAAATCTTAAGGATAGCAAGTACCGACTGAGACTTTGATCGAGCAGTTTGATAACAATATTATAAAAGATTTTCTAAATTAAATTAAATTGAAATGCAAATAAGAGGAAATTATTTCTCTGATATTTCAATTAGCACATGCAGCGTTTGGTACCCCTCCCTAATTTAAGGCACATTTATAACACATAGCACTACTTTTCGCTGGCAGCAAAGACCCGAATGAAATTGTGATGATATTGAAGAGTTTAAAATATTTATGAATGAGAAATGAAAAATAAATAAAGAAAAGTCTTAAATGTTAATGAAGTCAGCAGTGAAGGAGAATAATTTTTTTAATTTTATTTTAGTATAGCGCGCACTCCATGGTTGGAAAGTTAAATTGAATTTATTCCCATATTTAGTATTTCAATTGTTATAACTTTTAAAAAGTCTGAATCTTAGAAAGAGAATTAAGTTTGTATTCTTCCCATTTTGAACAGAAAAATGGATGTTTCTTCTTTCACTTTTAGGCCTTTTCCTTCGTTAGCAAAGCATTACTGGTTCTTTTTGTAAAATGTATAGTGCTGTCTTAAAGTAACGCATTTTTTTAAATGCTTTTCTTAAAACAATTATATATACACTAGATCACCGTCTCGTCTTCGCACGGAATCTGTTTACTAATGAAAAAAAAAATAAGTTTTGCTGTTTTTAGCTGACCCGGCAAACGTTGTTTTGCCATGTATATTATTTCTAGGAAACATTTTTTTTTAGTTCAATAAAAATAAGTATCTACTATAAGTGTGCGGGGATTTACTTATAATCGAAAGCGTTTTAGACAATGAAAGTATGCTTTATTTAGGTTAATAAATTAATCTTTATCAAAGTAACAAATATATCTTAAATTACAATTCTCGATAGCTATCTAAACATTAAAAATAATTATTAATATTTTTACTATCAACTGTATAGTGATTAAGACAGGAGACCGGCTTCGTTCTCATCTCTTTAGGGTCAGGCCCCATATTGGACTTAGGTTGATGATAAACTTTTCAAAATCTGCTCATCGTACCCTTTCATTTGATAACCATATTCCAAATAAGCATTAAAATTAGTTTTTTGCAGTTTTAGGGTCCGTCGCCATATTGGAATTAGGTTGGTGATAAACTTTTCAGAATCTCCTCATCATACCCTTTCATTTGATACCCATATTGCCAAAAAGGAAAAAGTAGGTAAAAAAATGTGGGAGTAAAGTGGGCGTGATTAATTTTGGGGCATGAATTCACCATTTGACTCCTAATGATGCAAAACCGTGATTATTAATTCACGCAGTAATCGTATCTAAATGGTTTTATTGTCGTGTTTAATAAGAATATTGTTGTTTATAGAATAAAAAATGTATGATAAGTTGTATATTAATCAAAAACTAATAACAGTAAAAATATCGCTTGGTAAGATTGCAATTTTAGTGACTTATTTAATTGCAGTTAAAAGAGTATTTGAATAACGAGTTTCATACTATTTGTTTTGATTGTTTACACCTCACTACTTAGTCAATATTAGTTTTATTTGAAATTAGTGTAGCATTAATAATAATATTAAAAAGCAATAAAAATGGAAAAAAGGAGGACTGCAAACGCAAACGTTCGGAAAATTGGGTCGAATTTTTTTTCAAAAATAACAATCACAATGAAAACAAATACTGCACAATATGACGTCTTAAAATAGCTTTAAAACAGGGTCGAACCAATTTTAAAATTTCCATATTTACACAAGGTTTAAAATGTGCATTTTAGCTAAAATTCGTTTATTAATACCATTTTAATCAATTTTGCTTAAAAATGCTTTAAAATGCGTTTTAAATTTTTATTAATACGGCTGTAAATATATATTTTTATTATATTATTAATTGACCTTTTTTATTATATTTTTTGAAATATATTTATTAAGCTTGAGGTCTTTTTTTATTTTATTTGGTTTTATTATTCGATATTTCGTTAACAGCTTGTTAACATCATCAGCAATAATAGGAAATATTAATATAGTATATGTATTCTATGATGACACCTTTTTAAAAAGGCATTTCTTTTAATATAGATTATGTGTCTTTCTAGACGTAGATCTATCTATGTTTTCAATTTCATTTCAATCGGATAGTTGGTTTTGTAGACACGAAAATTTCCCCTACCACCACTCGTTATTTTCGATTTGAAAAAAATATCTAGCCTATGTGTTCTTCTTCCAAATCGGTGTTGCCGTTTAGCAGTTAAAGCGTAACAAAATGATACACATTTGTAATGCCTTTTTGTTTTGTGTATAATATTCATGAGTAGAATAGTGGGACCCATTATGGCTACGGTTTTTGAAAACAATTAATAAAGGAAATGAAATAAAATGAAATGTATACTTTATCGAATAAAATTTATACTTCATTCGAATAAAATAGAATAAATTGCTTCTAGAAAAAAAAACCGTTCTTTTATTGGAATCAAAATCTGCAATCCTGGTTTGCACTCAAATAAAAATCTTCAAAAAAGATATAAATCTGCACATTTGGCAGCACTGATCATAGATAGTACTTGTGCATATTTACAGACATAAGTACGTACGTGCATACATATCTTTGTTTGAATGTGCGTCAATGTGACAAAAAGTAAGTTAAATCTCACACCCACAATAATAAATGGCGAAATAGAAATGAAGGCAAAATAAAAAACAATAAAATAATAATAATTATAATCAAACTCAAATACTGACACAATATTGAATACATATCTGTATACACATTTGTGCATACAAACACACTCACATACAATATGTATGTATGGATGTATACAGTAAATGAAATGAAGGGAACTACCGATGAAGGGAGGTTGGTCGAATGAAAAAGTATAAATACTCGCTGTATGGAATGGTTGATTTGGTTTGATTATCTGGATGACGAGTTTGGTTTGTTGCTCTATTTCAATTTACTTAACTGCAGAGAGTCTGCTGAATAGAATGACTGTTTATATCAAATGACTGTTTAGATTCGAGTAAAAAAAAGCTGACCATTTTAAAGCAATAAAAAGTGTTACGCAAAACAATGGCGACACTTTTTGCTTTGCATTTATTTTAAATTCTACTGTATTAATTAGGGTGATAATGAAATACATATATAGTTGAATGGTTGGTGATCATAATCATGACAATGTCGATGCTGATTTTCAATGTATTTTTTTTTTTCCCTAATAAAAATTAAAACACGTCTGAGTGTGTTTGACTATTTCAGTAAATTCAGCGGAAGATGTTTGTGTTTTGCGAATAATAAATCTAAGAAATGTCTCCTTAAAGAAATTATAAATAATAAACGGTTACTACTTTGCATTTTGCAGATTTAAAAATTATGCTTAAATGGACGTAGTAGTTTGTAGGGTGTTTAATTATTCGACATTTTGAAAAAACCGGGTTGTGGAATAGTACGAATATTTGAATATTAAATAAATCGATTATTGCTTTACAAATTCAGAAAGAACCGCTGACCGGTTGTTTTATTTTATAAATTGCCGATATCTCCCTGGTTTTAATTATTTTTTTTAACGAAAAGTTTTCAGAATTCATATGTTATACAAAAAATTTTATAATAATGAAACTGTAAGTAAAATAAAAATTTTAATGCTACCGATACAATAAATTTTTATAATATTTATAAAGGGCGTCCCCAAAATTAACGGAAGATTTGAATTTGCCGCCGTTTGGGCAGTAAAGTATTGCCAACCCTAAAAAAAATTCCACAGCTGACAGATTTAGATTTATCGTTCTTCACGTATCTTTATTATTGAAAAATATTTGAAAAATATTGAAATGTTGGCGGCCGCAGTTCAAAAATTTTCAAAAAAGTATGGTGCAATTATGCCTCTAGCCCAAAAGCTATAGCAAACAGTGCCACGTTGTG
Organism: Dexiosoma caninum; assembly: GCA_963924685.1. Classification (NCBI taxonomy): domain Eukaryota; kingdom Metazoa; phylum Arthropoda; class Insecta; order Diptera; family Tachinidae; genus Dexiosoma; species Dexiosoma caninum. Next base: position 33,480,493 of record OZ004729.1, on the reverse strand, counting down.
AATGCATTTGTTATTCGACAATCACGTTTGGCTCTCAAGACCGCAAAAGCGGAATTTTGGCGTTTAACAAAGGCATCAAGGTGAAAATGTGCTTCATCGCTTAGGATGATGTTACTGAGAAGCACTTTTAATGAAATGTACTTTAAGTGAAAGGTGATTTTAATGAAAAGTACTTTTAGTGAAAGGTGATTTTAATGAAAAGTACTTTTAGTGAATTGTACTTGTAGTAAAAGGTACTTTTAGTGGAAGGTACGTTTAGTGAAAGGTACATTTAGTGGCAGCTATTTTTATAGCAAGGTATTTTCAGTAAAAGGTGCTTTTTCGGAAATTTTCTAGTAGTAAAAGATGATTTTAGTAAAAAGAACTTTTAGTAAAATTTAATTTTTTAAAAATGTTTTAGATGTTAAATCTTACTTTTAGAATGGAAAAAGTGATGATGTGTTTTTATGCATACGCTTGACTTTTAAATACTGCAATGCTTTTGAAGCCGGCTTTAGTGTGTGAAATAAAGTTATTGTAAAAAAAAAAACGCTGATTATGTTTTCAGCAAAAAGTTTTGACGGCAAATAATGCCTGTTTTTCAATGTGTCGATACATTCGCCTTGGGCTGCTCATCTATTTATCTTTTGTTGTTGTTTTTTGTTGTTGTGATTGCTTTTATTGTCAGTTGAGTTTCAGTTTTGTTCAAAGACAAATCATTTCATATGCGATAATATTTTTATGTATTTTTTTTTGTATATTTGTATTTGTACATCTGTATGTACATATCCATACATATGAGTTACATACTCATACTTGTATTTTTCATATGCAAACTAAAACATTTCATCATCATCTTCGTTTTCAATATGATCAATATAAACACACAGACACACACACACACACACGTTGTAACGCATTCTAATACACAGGCCTAAAGCGTTCTCCAAATGCGCAGTTAGACATTTTTTCTATTGAAATCGAAATTATAATTGAAAATTACTTAAAAATTTAACGCTGAATCTGTTTGTTTTAGCGAAGATATGAGTTCCGAGTAAATATTTGTGTGTATCTATAAGAAATTTTCAATATGAATAAAATAATTTGTTTACATTTCATTTGTGTCGATCTGTCTATTATTCTTCTGGCAAATTGTTATTTAATTTTAATTTTAATTTTTTTTTTTTTTTTAATTAGCTTTTTTCTCTTCTACATTTTATTATAGTTAAAATATAAAGCTGCGCCACAAAAAAAAAATAATCAAAATAAGAAAAATATTTTTATAATTGAAAAAATTACCACATTTCATGAAGTATATCAATTCAATCATCACCATGTTCAGACGAGTACTCAATATTTGAATTTGAAACAATCAGGGTTGCCAGTTTAGCAGTTTTAGTACTAGATTTAGCACTTTTCTTTTTCTGATTGGGGCATCAAGAATTTGCAAAACAGTGCTAAACTAGAATTTATAATTATTTAGCACTTTAGGCATTTTTTATTTAGTTCATAAAATTACTTTAAAAACTGATATACAGTGCAACCTCCGTTAACGCAAGCCTTTGAAATTTTGGGCTTTTGCGAAAACTGAGTTGTTGCGAAAACAGAGTCAAAAATTTCTGTGCCTGTTTTTCGATTAAAAATATTATTTTAAACCAAATAAAAGGTTTATTTAAAAAAAATAAAGGTTTACTTTTAAAACAAATCCGTTTATTTAATTAAAATAAAGAATTATTATTATTATTATTATTCTTTATTAGACCTATAATAAATTATATATCTAATACAAAGTCAAGGAGGACTAGCTGCCGTGGCTAACGGCGTGTCCCGGCGGACACCCTGTATTAATAAGAAACAATGTTACAAAAACTCACACTTTTTTTTTGAAGTGCAGCACATTTCAGCTCTTGTTTTTTTTTTTTTTGGCGATTTAGCACTTTTCTTCTGTCTTCTTCTGGCAACACTGGAATCAGAATAGGGTGGAGTAGATTATATGGGCTAGAGGAAAAATCATTGAGAGACTCTAGAAGAATATCATATCCAACCTCCTCCGCCGATCACAACACTAGATACACACACATTCAGCTGCTGCTGCATACTAAAACAATACATTGCAGTTTGTGTTTGTTTTTTATTTTCTTTTAAAATGTATTTGATTGAAAATGGTTTTCGTTTCTTTAACAATTTATAATTATGCATGTCTGTGATACTCTTAATTTATGGAAATTTTCATTCCATAATCAGGCATGTATGTAGGTGGGTATGTACGAGTATGTATATATGGATGTATGTATGGATGTGTATGTATGTATGTATGTATGTATGTATATAAGACAGACGACAACTCAAAAGGGTCAAGAGGGTTATTGAATTATTAATTGTAGTTTTACAAAATGTTATTATTGCGGCACATATACCCAGCAAAAAATGATCAATATTTAGAAGCACTAGAAGATGGCGGAAGCAATACATTGGATATTTAGGCACAAAATGCTTACAAAAATTCTTCCGAGATACACCAACATGTAAGTGAATACACTGCTTATTGCAGTTTAAATGCTTAACCCTTTCCCTGTCCTGTGCATCACATAGGATGCACAGCAAGTTGATTGATGATGATTCACAAATGGTATTTTCATTAAATTTTGTATTTCAATGAACGTGAGAGAAATAATAAATTATGGAGAGGGCATTATTTGATCTTGTGTCAAGTACCCACATGCCTGACTCTTCTACTTTAGAAGATTTATATAAATAAAGAGGCAATTTTTTTATTTTTTCTTCAACAAAAAACTGTTGAAATATGTTAATAGTGATCTTCTCTTCGTCAGATGTTGAAAATGATGAAAAACTTAAATCAGAAAGAACATAGTCATCAGTGCTATCTTGAAAGGGGCCCCCTTCGTTTCTATCGGAATTATCGCTGCTCATTCTTTTTCGAGATAAAACAAGGAATACGTTAGGTCAACAGGTTGCTGGATGTAAAGGAAAAGAAAGCTCCCAGCCCTCTTGGGACCAATTTATTATGATCCCCTTGTGATACCTGTTGTGAAAAACTTTCACGTGGTGTAGTGATACAGACCAGAGTCTCTGCTAGGAATCGAATCTAGAACCCTCAACTGATAAACTATTCACTAGTCACTAGACTATCGAAGCACCCACAACACAGTAAAACAAGAAATAAAACTTCCGCAAATCTTAATTTTTTTTTTTTACAAAAATACTATGAGAATCATATGCTATGCCTAGAACGTCTGGATAAAAATTATATATATATTTTTTTTTAAGAAAAGAAGTTTCTACTGGGTGGCGCAAAATGAATAACCCTATCGTAAGATGTAATAGCTTTTGCGTGGCGTTTTAGGTCAATCACAATTGACTTTTGTGAACTAGACAACAAACAGACAAACAACGGGGCGCTATACTCCGCAAAAGCGAGGAATACTTGTGTCGATTTTTTAATACTCGGTCGGTGGCGTTCGTTCGGCGTGAATTTCGTCGTAGATTTCCTAATAGTGTCGCGACAACTAAACAAAAATTACGTCGCTTAGCTGCTCAACGACAACAACGGAACCACAACAGATCTTTCAGAGCGTGACCGCCACCAGACTGGTCGTTCTGTCGAGAATATCGCGGATGTGGCTGCTGATGTTGCTGAGAATAAAGAAACATCAGCCAGACGACGTGCCACGCAATTGAGGGTCACCAGGTCGACCCTGCAGCGAATTTTAGTTAAAGACTTGCACATGTTCCCATACAAAGTGCAAACAGTGCATCAGTTAATGCCTGCTGACCATCTGTCGCCTGTGAATTACTGTATAGACATTATGGTCGCGTAATCTCCCTTTTCTGGCGATTTGGCATGGCCAGCAAGATCGCCCGATTTAACTATCCCAGGGCACTAGAACACGCGGATTTATGACAACAAGCCCCAGACAATCGCCGCCCTTAAAGAGAATATTCGACAGGAATGTGAACAGCTATTACCAGAATTATTACAGAATGTTATGGAAAATGCGAGAAATCGAGCATAAATGTATATCAACACTGGCGGCAGCCATTTGACTGATATCATATTTTCCAATTAACAGAAAAAATTGTACAGGTCCAAATAAAGATTTCCACCACAAAAAATAATTTTTTGTTGTTTAGTAAAAAAGTTATTCAAATACCAAAATTGGACGATTAATTTTGCGCCACCATGTACATTATTTAAATTACATATTATAATAAAAGAAACAAGAGGCAGTGCATAAAAACCGTTTAAAACAAAATTAAAATATTGCACGTACGGCTCTCTTTCTGTATGGCGATAGTAGGAAATGGGTTAAAAATGTATTCTTGTGCATTTGCGCTTTTGGATGCCATTGGCTCTATACTGCCAGATTTATTGGAAAAACTAGCAAAAAAATTAGACTGATGGAATCCACCATGTAGCTGCGACGGAAATCATGCGAGTATTTGAAAAATAAATGCTATCAAATTATCTACCAGATTATAATAAAAATTATTTCTTTCCAACCATATTTCTGTCTTGCATTACAATTTTAAGTTCTCATGCAGCAAAAGAAAAACACCCGATATACCCATTTAGCAGTTGAAATTATTGTATTCGTTTCTGGAATATTCATTTCAAAGAAACTCATTTGAATAGATTTCTCTAACAATTTAAAAATTTTGTGTAGCAAAAATTATATGAAATTATTCTGACTGTCCTTCTGTCAGTCAATACGTCCATATACATGTATCTGCCTAATTATTTATATGCATGTGTATGAGTGTGTGCGTATTTGCGCATTCGGATTATTTATTTTTAACAATTGTTTGTTCTTCATACTCATTAAATTATATGAAATGTACACACATGAAAGAATTTCACTATTTTATACGATATAATTTATTATTTTTCATTTTATTTCAATTAATTTTCCATCCATCGTTTCTCACTTTATTTTGAAATTTTCAAAGCCACCATACACGCACTCACATACCGTTCACATGTGAATTTCAATACTTTTTTTTTTTAAACAAATTTTGTGATTTATTTTAAAACAAATTCATGGAAAATTATTTCAAGTGTGTGTATTAATTTGCTATATGGATTAAATTATTATTAGAATAAAAATTTCTTTATTATAATTTGAAGAAATATTCAAGAATTTTTATACGAATGTGCATATTCGGAAAATTAAATGTGAAACAGTTGTACATTAGGGTGGGAGAATTTTCTAGTTTTTGGAAAATAATTATCGTGTCACAAAAAAAAGATGGATGAACCACGGGCGTGCAATCACATACTGGTTCTTATTACCCATAATTTGCTGGAAATTTAGGGGGCATTTTTCAGAGAATACTGTCATGTTATAATATTTTGCTCAGGGGATATCCCCTGCGCATGCATTGTATTGCACCGCCCGTATCTAGTTGGAATGGGATAATGTAGAGCAGTGACAGGAGATAGAAGGTGCAAAAGGATAATGATAAGTGATGGAAGGATAGAGAGCGTAATTCCAGCACAACTCAGCAGCTGCGGGTTTTTTTAAGCAGAGTTGCGTCGTATAAGGTGTTACGATGACGCATTAATTTTTAAGCTCAAGGTGAGACATTTTATTTATTATTTTCATTAGCCGACCTTTTACTGCGCAAACACTGACGAAATAGGGTAGTGTTGCACAGACACAATTTATCTCACCGGGCCATGAACCGTGGATCTGCAAGAAGTTGTAGAATCAAAGCGTCTGACTATTCAATGATTTAGAAAAAGACTTTATCATTGGTTTGTTGAGAAAACTGCAAGGGATTATTCCATATTCTATGAGAGATATTTTTGTACGAATTTCTATTGTCAACTACCAATGGATGCTCTCATTAACTACCCTTGGCAAGGCACAAACAATAACAGCCGGAACGGTTTGAAAAGTGCTACAGAATGATGCTTCAAAAATTAAAGCAAGTAATTGGCATGAAGATTGTATTTTAAATCGGTGGCTTGGAACTGAAAGGGCCAATGTCTAAATTTTTTCTTCTTTGAGTTAATCATTGCGCATTCGTTTTGATTTCTTTATCGCTTTTATTTTGGTGAAACAGCAAATGTGTAATTTAACTTAGAATAGGTTGATAAGGGTTTTGCTAGACAATGACCTGAAATGCCACCTCTTCTGTAAAATATAACTTCAATTACCGTTTATTCAAAAGTGAATATTGTGACGTTGACCCTTTTTGCTTAAAGCCACAGAAATAATTTCATAACTATAATTCCAATAAATATTAAATCACAGATTACTGTAAAATCACTACCTTGACTTGTACCGCCCTTCTGTTTTCTTACAGTAGTCAACACTTTATAATGGAAATGGCGGCAAATTACAATATGTTATACATTTTGAATCGCTTCCAATTCGACTGATTGGCATAACATCACCACAATAAAAAATATTCAGTTGGGAAATCTTGGAAAAAATTTCTTAGATTTTCCTTCTAATTATATGTATGTATGTATTAGTGACGTTATGAATATTAGTAGCGCCGAATATTCGCCTATTTCTTGATATTCGTATTCGTATTCGACAAAATTAAACGCGCATATATCGTGAATATTTAGCGAATACGCTCAAAAACGAAATATTCCTGCGTAAAAAAATATATTAGTATCACTTCTATTTTTATTTTGACCTTTATTAAAATTTTTTAATTATATTTATTTTCGAGTGATGGTCTTTTTCAATTATTATTTATTTCTCAATATTTCGCTACCAAATAGGTAGCATCGTCAGGAAATAATGATTTGTATTAACAAAAATATTTTTTTAATTAATTAAAAAAAAAATTAAAAAAAAAAATAAGCAAAAAAATATATATAAAATGAAAGAAAAATACCAATTTTTATTGTATGTAATACTATTAATTAGCAATGTAGGTCTTTTTTGTAAAAAAGTTTTTTAATTTATTTATTTTTTCGATATTTCGCTAACCCTTGATTAGCATCTTCAGGAAAAATTAAATTAAAAATTACACAAAAAACTGCATTAACATCACATTGTGCGAACTTGAATCACTATCCGAAATTTGATGAGGTAGAAATATTGAATAGAGAGGATAATTACAAACGTCGTTATATGTTAGAAATGTTAGAGATAATAAAAGTACCAATAAATAGAAGAATTAATGTTAAGGCAGATATCGATAATATAGCTCAAAATTATAGATATTTAGTTAATAAAAAAATAGGGACAATTTAATAATACAAATTTAATAATAGTAATTTTAAGTTTGATTTATTTTGAATTTTTATAAAAAAGAAAAGAAACATTTTTTCAAAATACTTTTACGTAATTGACAAAAAAAATTTTTCTTTTTAAATAAAATAAAATATTTTGATTTTATGTTTGTTAAATAATTTTATTCTAAAAAAATTTAATTTTTCCTGAAGAGGCTAACCAAGGGTTAGCAAAATATCGAAAAAATAAATAAATTAAAGAACTTTTTTTATAAAAAAGACCTACATTGCTAATTAATATTATTACATATGTACAATAAATATAAAAGGTCAAATAAAAAAAATAATTAATACCAATTTTTAATAATTTTTATTAAAAAGCCTATCTTTGAGTAAAGTAAAAAGAAAAACAAATAATTTCTTTATTTTTTGAAATATTCTTATAAAGGGTCAATTAATAATATAATTATAATTTCTATATTTTGTAACTGCAGTTAAAATAGTAGTTTTTTTTTTTTGTTAATATTATTTGGTATTAATAAACAAATCTCAGTAGAGTAATCTCAAAAATAGATATTTTGAACACACAGAAAAAAATTCTAATGTAAAATTAACATTACGAAATGATGATTTAAATCATGTTAAATATGAAATGATTTAAATTTAATATTGACTCACATAGATTTCCAACGAACAAATTACCTTAAAACAAATTGATTCGTTATTTTGCGTAGTAAAACTAACGTTGCACAACGTTAAATACATAAGCTCCTCTTTTGTAGTAAAATTAAAGTTTCATCACTTTAAATCTGCTAAATCAATACAGCAGAATTCAAGATTTTTGAACAAAGGCTGAGTAATGTAAAATTAACATTAAAATCAGGTAAATTGAATATTGGGCAATGTTAATAAACAAATGACAAATTTCAAATGAATCTTAAATTAGCTTGAAAATACTTTAAAATTTTTTTTTTAGCTTTGTATACTGAGCAATTCTCAAAAAAGACTTTTTGGAAGTTCTTATACAGGGTGGCCCAAAAGGATCGAAGGTGTTTGAAATCCTTATAACTTTTTTTCAGTATTTGTTTTCAGTATTTTGTTAAGAAGACTTGGGGAGTTTAAAATGGAACAGTACACAATTGAATAGCGTGCCACAATCGGTGAACTTTATTTGAGAAAACAATCATGATTTTATTTACGATTTATTTATGAGCGACGCAAACCCATTTCCAATTAAATGGGTTCGTTAATTGGCAAAATGCAGGATATGGCCTACGGAAAATCCAAGAGTATTTCAACAGCGAGAATTACACCCACTGAAGTGTACTGTTTGCTATGGCATTCTTCGGAAATAATAATAAGGATAATAAGCTGTCGCCGTTTCCATTATTGGTATTAGATATCGGACAAAGTTAAAATACTTTTTAACGGTAGCCGTAGAAAACCATCCGCAAGTATGGAGGCACACAATGGCTCTTTGAACTCAACCCCCTTCGGTCATTATGGGCCACTTTTTTAGGAATGTGAGATTTCTTACCTTTCCTTAGAATGTAGTTGTATGGCTACTAATGAGTTGAGAAGGTTAACCATACAAAGAATATAAATTAATAATCGCAATTCTTTCTGACTCGCGTTAAAAGTAATAAATATTAATATCAACTTGATGTTAAATGAACAATAAAATCATATTGATTCAATGTCAAAATCATTTTGCTTTATTTTTATACAAGTTTGATTCAACAGGATGTGTGACATTGTTTCAAATTGAATTTAATGTTAAATCAGCAGGCTCGTATATTAAGTCAACATGACTTAAACATATTTTAAAGTGAAATCTTGTTATTTATATGTTGTAGAAAACCAAGTTGATTTAACATGATGCACTTACGAAGTAAAATCGATACCGGGTTATGTTATATTTACATGACTGTTGATGAAATTTACAATGAAATTTTTCTGTGTGAAGCCTCTTGTCAGTGGCTCGGGACTAGGGCATCATAATTTAAGGCCATTTATTATTCAATTTGATTTGATTTGGCTAAGTTTTGCTTTAAACAAAGGACGTAATTTCTATTCAATTGTATTAAGTTATTCAATTGTTGTACATATTTAATTTTAAGTTAGAAAACCGACCTTACATCTGTGCTCTTTCTCTAACATATGTAGTACTTCTATGTGAAAAATTTATACGAAAAACGCTAATAATTTTGCACAGACAAGCACTTGCATTTGTATTCGCGTATATTAAAAATTGGTATTCGTATCATCACTAATATCGTACATACATATGTACAGTACATTTGATTTAATTTTTTCTTTTGAATTTATTTAGAAACATTTAAAATGATTAGATTTCTTTATGTATATGATTTTATTGTTTTAGATTTAATTATCAAGTTTATGATGAATATTTATTTGAATTTTCATACGAAATATGACGCAATATTGTTGAAAATTTCTTAGAAATTTTCATAATAAAGTTCTGTTAAATTACAATATTATTAAAGAAACAATTATATAGTGATTGCAAAGATTTTGTAGACCATAAATAAAATAATTTGTTTGTAAATATCTCAACCACAGAATGCTATTTTAGTGCCAAGTTATTTCGAATTGATTTCTTATTTCAGTTTTTTTTTTTTTGGTCGTAGTGAAAAATGTCACAAATATTGACACAGATAGTGCGAACACTATTTGAGTTGCCATTCATATTCTTTTAGCTGAATGCGAATGATACACTGAATGGGGATCTTGTAACGGTCTCAGAATGGGGTAGAGCGAATAATGTTGATTTATCTCTGTAGTTATGGATGGTTAAGCTCTAGAACTTCTTGATATGATAATTCGGTATGACATTCGTTGAACTGAACACATTTTTCAAGTCTCAAAAGGAGGGTGCCTACGAAAAGGAAGCTTCAAAATTTAATACGTCTTCTTGACATCAAAGGTGCTGTTGCGTTTTGCAGCAGTAGCAGTAGCGATTTTTTGTGAGTTTATAAACCACTGTCTCTATTGTTATATTGGCGCATTAATTTTTAAGCTAAAGAAAGCAAGCAATTTTAATTATTATTGCAGGAGGATGGTGCAGTTAGCATTGACGCTATAGAAACATTTCTGACCTAAGGGAAACGAAAAATTTTTCCTGGTTTCAACCCCAGTTTCAGACTCATAAAAACATGTCGCACCGGCGAAGTAAAATAATTACTAAAAATGGTTACTAAAACGAAGCTTCAAAACTTTAATCCGTCTCCTTGACATCAGAGACGCTACAACACTGCAAGAAGGCAGTGTTGTAAGATAGTGAGGCTTCACCTCCTGGCATTTCTTCTACTATCCCTTTCCTCTAGTAACAGCACAATGTAGCGAATGTGTAGGGGTCATCTCCTGACTGCTGGTTCAAGATAAAAAAGATGCATTTAAGTGAATTGGTTTTCATAAAACGTTGTATGAAATATTCCATTTGATCTCCTTACTATCGGATATCGACTATATCGCACCAAAAAATAAAATACAACTCTCGGTGCTTCAAAGTAAATTTTGTAGGTATTACACTATGTACAAAAGAAAGCGGTGAGAATTATCGGTGCCAGTAGAGTAGGCGACACTGTGCGACAGGAAACAAATTTTACTTGGCAAAATACGTTTCAAGGTTTCAGTATGTCCGAGCCGAGCTGGTATTATTTCTAGATATTTGTAAAGCTGAAATTCTTTGCTCAACTAAAGAGTGTGACAAAAAACACGACATTTTGAGACATGATATGCCTACTAGAAAATTTCATTTCCACCTGAATGGTACCCCATTTGGTTGCCCAACTGGCTCACTCACCTGCAATGTAACGGAAAAAGTAAGTTGGAAATTGACGAGGCAATAACGTTATTATTTCCAACCGTGTAATCCCTTTAAGATGGCAATCAAATAGTTAGTCGTCTTTGTTTTTTCGCAATAAAATCCCTACAAGGGCGGAAAAATTTGTGAAAAATATTGTTTTATTTATGAAAACCGAAAAACATTTACAACGGAATTTATAATAAAATGTACATAATAAATTCTTTTTTCATGTGCATATAATAATTTATTTATTAAATTTGTAATTTTCATGAAGTTCTTCATTGGACCCCACTTGGGAAAACCTGATGTTGGGAGCAGTAATTTTTTCGTTGGGGTATACCAATTAACTCCCAACCACATCTCTAATAGGATAAACCTATTGGATTTGCCACAACCTTTCGCAAATTGGTCGCAATATGTGTATTGGGAGAATTTCTAGTCGACATGTTACAATAAAGCAGGGACAGGTCTTCAAGAGGTATAGTCAACTTAACAATTCCAATTGCTTGTCATTCACAGCGTATGATTAATTTTATTATCGAATATGACGTGGCAGTAATTCATGCATCTACTTTATTTACGAATTTATGACAAATTAAAAAAAGAAGAAAAATACCACAAAAACTATTCACAAACCCTGTCAAAATTCAATAAATTAATTATGCAGATAATAGAAAATTAGTCAAAAAAAAAAACCTAAATTAGAGGTTCGAGGTAAAAAATAAATATGAATTAAAATATTTCAATAATAATTTCATACACTGACAGAAATTGCCAACAAGTTGAGTAGCAGTTCATAAAGATAATTTTCTTCTAAGGTTTATTTTTTTCATGAATACGGCAGTGAATTACTATTAAATATTTAATTAATCTTTCTTATTACATATTTATAAATAATCAATATGGATATTTTGGCAATTTTGAGTGGAAGGTTCTGCTCATGTACAATGTGCGAGGATTAAAATTAAAACTGAATAATCTAAAGAATAATATTTCTAATGTTATGCATGATAAAATTCAATTTAAATTTTTATTAATTTTGTTTGAAAAAAATTTATTTTCTTCGACCATTTATTCAGCGTGCCTGATAAAATATGCTAAAGAGTGGTCCAACCAAAACGCACGATGTTAATTGTATATAAAACAAAAGGTTTTCAGAGAATTATTTCAATATTTTTTATTATGACAGAAGGATCTATGACAATTATGTGTGAAACAAAATTACTTCCAAGTTCTGTTTTTTTTTATGTGGGACCAGCACTCAGGAGATGACTCCTACACATACGAAGCATTGTGCTGGAACTATAGGAAAGGGATAGTAGGAGAAACGACAGGAGGTGAAGCTTAATTAATTATTCTACAGCTCTGCTTTCGCACGTTCTTTGTTTCTACTCGTAGCAGTGCTGAAGCTTCGGTTTAGTATCCATTTTTATTATTATTTTACTTCGCCGGGGCTACACAATACCGACGAAGGCGCATACTGCACGACCTACGACGAAATTATGCGGGGCCAGTTCGGCTCGCTTAATCTTTCGTTTTGGTGATTGCACTGGTTTGATACAGCGTCCGTTTTAATCGTTCTAGACTTCTACTTGTGGGGCTTATTGAAGTCGCGAATCTATGTCGACAAGGCCCAGACTTTTGTAGCCCTCAAAGAGAATTTCGCCCGGAATGCAGGAGCAGGAAGTTCAAAATGATATGAAAATGGCATAAATCGGACGCGTATGGTCATCAATTCTTTTGACGGCCATTTTTCCTACATCGTGAAGAAAAATTTATACATCGAATAAATGCAATCCAAAAGCAAAACTAAAAAAAAACAGTCAAATAAGCACGGGTAACAAATTTGCGCCACCTTGTACATGGAAAATTTTTTGCCTAAATAAAGTAACCCAAAACAAACGCAACATTTTTGATCGTCAGATTTTCCCTACTCTTGAAGAGAGGATAAGAGTGTGTTCTTTTCTTCTGAAAACCTACATTTTATAACCTTAAAATATGAGCCGTAAAAGTGTGTTTATTTCTCATAGTTGGCAATACTTTCTTACACGAATGGCGGCAAATTGCAATCCAACATGAATTTTGTGGCACCCTTCATTTCTGCCATCGATTTATATAAATTGACAGTTAATTTTTTGCTGCGTTAGCAAATTTTGTATTAATTCTCGGTGTATTAACTTATTTACATAAATAAATATTTAATTGTTGTAGCAAAAACGTAAATGTACATACGATAAACAAATTTTCAATATATAAAGAAACATAATTACACAAAGTTTCAAACATTTACAAATGTAAACATTATAAGAGAATGCACCTACACACAAACACATACACATGCGTTATACATAAATATTTATGTACTCACATACAAGCATTTACATCTACATACATGCATACGTGTGATTAAGTGTATAAGTATTTTAAAGCTCACTCATTGATAATTTATAATGCTTATGAAAGGTTCGGTAATACTTCAAACACATACTTGTAGTTCAAATAATTATACAAACACAAACACACACCCACACACACATTTACAAATATATAGTCATACATAAAGAAATAAATTTATATGTGTATGTGTGTATTAAACTTCAACTTGTTATACCAAATATTGACAGTGTCTCTTATAAGTTTCAAATATTTTTATTCACTTATTTTTTTTTTTAAATTGTATTATTAAATTAAAGTTTTTCTAAATCAAAGGCGCAAATTTAGACATGTATATTATCCATTAAAAAAGATGGGAAAGTCCCAAATTGGTTTCTGAAAGGGCAAAATAAAACGTGGACAAAACCTGATTTGTCCGATCATGCATTATCATGCATAAAAAGATGTACAATATTTATGGGATGTACAAAAACTCTTTCGTTATTACAAATTTTAATAATAAATTTTAATTTATCGCTCTCCTTAAAGTAAAATTGCAAAAAAAAAAATTCTTTTGATATATATTTATTAAGCCTGAGGTCTTTTTTTTTTATCTTATTTTGTTTTTTTTATTATTCGATATTTCGTTAACAGCTTGTTAATATTATATATAAATATAAATAATATAAATTATAAATAATAAAAAAAAAAAAATTATAAATAAATAATGTCAGGCTTAATAAATATATATCAAAAAATATAATAAAAAAGGTCAATTAATAATATAATTAAAAAAAAAATTCTTTATACGTTCGATAAAATTCTGCATTTAACTAACGCTAATAATGGCATTTAAGGTCGGGCAAAATACATCTGTGTGACAGATTTTTGTGGCAAGTCTTGCGATTTGGAAAAATTTAGGAAAGTTTTCTTAAAGTGATAATTTTCATGCGATTTTAGTCAAACATCTGAGAATGTTGTTCGCACTAAACAAAATAAATTTAAAAAATTGGACGCAGGTAATAAAAAATAGTTTTTAATTATATGTACCTACGAGTACCGTTGTGTATTTAATTATTTGTATAATATTTCTTCATACTTGTTTTTTAATCTTTTTTATTATTCGAACAATCTATTTAATTAAGCTTTAAGGTTTTTTATTTCTTATTTTTATATAATCTCGACATTTTGTTAACCTTCGGTTAACATAAAAATATTATATAAAAATAAGAAATAAAAAACCTTAAAGCTTAATTAAATAGATTGTTCGAATATTTGTATAATATTGTGGCAACGACATTTTGGAGCGATTTTTTAATGTCGGTCACACCTTAATATCATTTCTCTTTGAATGAATCGTGCGATTGTGTAGGATAGTGAATCCCGGCCTTATTATTATTAAATAAATTGGTCTGGCTATTAATAAATTTTAACGTACTGATAAATATGAAAGTTACTTCTTTTTCTTTGGAGGGGTTAAACTTTTTCCCTTATTGACGAAACGAGAAACTTTTATTTTTGTTGTATGCTAAAGCTAGTGTAAAAGATCGTTACAGCATATCCAAAAATTAATAAACTTCACAACAAATAATTGAGAACTAAACAGTTCAGCACAGAAATTTAAAGACTCTGAACTGCTTTCTTTCAACCATGTCTTTTCAATGATTGCATTTAAATGGCCAAACTTTCAAAGCGAACTTTCAATTACCTTAACCACAGCATAAATATAAATTGAACACATAAACAATACGAATTTAATTTCACAATCACTGTATAAAGAAACTGAAATAGAAAACGCCTTTGCTCTGTAATAGAGATTGACAGCGTATAGAAACATTTGTCGCTCATTGTTTCTACATGTACACTTTTACATTTTTACAAAAACATCATAATAATTTTATATATTGCATTTAAGTATGCAAATAATTGCAATAATCTACCGTTGTTAAATATGTATGTATGCAAAAGAACATTTGTCATGGTGTATAATATTCACAGGCATCGAAATACTTATGTATATGTATGTGTAAGCGTTAACTAAATCGTGCATACTAAATTAGCTAACCCAACAAACACAAAACCTAACATTTGTAATATCATTGATCACCAAATATCATAATTATTAAAGGATGTTGTAGATGAGATTACACATTAAATTGTACCATTTGAGCGAGAAGCATACTACTTGGTTGTCGGCGAGGTTGGTACGACGGTTGTTTCGTGTATGTATGGCTTGTCACAACATGGCACACACAATAATTTTATAACAGGGACTTTCAGGAAATTTCACAGTTAATAACGGCCATTTTGTTGAAGGTTGCTGTCTAATTAGTTGTCATTTATTCAGTCTGTTTTGCCAAATCACGTTAGACTTTTCCTTGTGGGGTTTTCTTCAGTCGCAGCTGTATGCAAAGTCAACATACCATCGGTCAAATTCAGCCTGATTTATGACCAGTCAGGGAAAATTGGATATTTTGGAGCCGTGGCGGACATTTGAACGATGTTATATTCCACACGTAATGTCATCAATATGTCTTTCAAACGAATTAGAACTTTTTTAATTATATTTCTTTTGATTAATTAATTATATTAATTATTTATTATGTATTAATTGAGAGAAGAGGTCAGAATTTAATAATATGTAGATTGGTATCATAAATGATGGAAATATGGCATCCACGTTTATGTTTCTATTCTCACTTGTCTCTACAAGTCTATAATTTTCTTTTCTACTTTGAATTATTATTCCTTTATTCCCTATCAAACCTTATAAGTATGAAGTCATATTTGAGTCACAAATAAATTTGCATTTCTAAATACAATAAATAACAATAAACCTACATCTTTCGATAGAATAATAAACTATTTTTCAAAACATCCAAAGGGAGTTATAATGAATACGGCAAGAAATTTAATTGAAGGAGTTATGAAACTTCGTAATAGACAATTTCATAGAAATAATAAAAATATATAATTATAAATATATTGAGGGAAAATGATTTTCCAATACAAGTTATTCATAAATTATTAGAAAAATACGATAATCAGGAAATATTAATGGGAATGGAAATAGGGAACCGAAAATTTATAAATCTATGCCATACGAGTATACCCAATATATCGGAACAACTTAGAAGATCAAAAATATTTAATACGAAAAAATATAAAATAACCTATCAAACATGTAATACTTAGGAAAATTATTTAAGATTTAAGATATAATGATTTTAGAAAGAATTTAGAAAGTTGTAATAAAGTATATGTAGGAACAACAAAAAATAAACTTACAACTAGATTAGCAGCACATAAATCAGATCAAAAATACAGACATATAAATACACAAAAAACAGCATTTGTAGCATTGTGCACCATTATCCAAAATTTGAAGACACAACTATATTAGCAAAAGAAACTAATTATAAACGACGTTTTTTGTTAGAAATGTTACAGATAATTCAAATACCCGCGGACAATAGAATAAACTCTAAATCAGATGTAGATAATTTAGCAACAAAATTACAGATATTTAGTTAATACAATTTAGATATAGATTATGTATTAAATATACATATATTTTTATACAAAATAATGTAGTTAAATAATAAAATAAATAAATAGTAATATATAATAAAATAATAATAATTAATAATAATAATAAATAAATAAAATAATTGTGTTCTATTGTTGTTATAGTTATATGTTATTATTACATTGTAGAAATATGTTATTTTTTTTTTTTTTTGTTAACTGGGACTTACATGTATACATGTATGTAAAAGGAAAATATTTTTAACGACATGTTTATTATACATTTATACATGTGTATACAAAACATTTTTAATATCAATGACATACAATTTTCTTTTCCTTTCCAAAATATTTTCGTTTTCTTTAAAAAACAAACAAACAAAAATTTTCTTAATGCAAATTATTACTTCCTGACGATGCTACCTATTGGTAGCGAAATATTGCAAATAAATAATTTAAAAAATTTTTATAAAAAGACCATCGCTCAAAAGAAATATAATTAAAAAATTTTATTAAAAGTCAAATAAAAATAGACGTGAGACGAAGAAGAAATTTTGATTTATTTAGATTTAAGGATATGAAGTGGTTAATGAAAAAAACGCTTGAGAAAAAATGGAAATTATATGTACCTGTTTCCATAAATACTTATCGAGCCTTTGGCGCAATACTGTAGTAATTAAAAAAATCGTGAACTGAGAAAAATGCATTTTGATAGTATTTTCGTTTACTGCAGTTGTTTTTTTACAAGTTTTTAAATAAAGAGGCATGCTTTGCAATGTTTTCTGTTTGTAAATTTCTTGTCATAAAGGAAATATTTCATTATTGCAAATAAATATTGTTGGAAATAGCTGGAGGCAATAAAGACATTTGTAGTTGTAGAATCTTAACAGTTAGAGATAGAACCATAATCTTTTTTCCTTTAGATATATATTTTCCCAAAGACCATTTCTGCATACCCAGATCAAAAAATTCAAATTTTGAATTACTACGGTATGGCACCAAAGGCTCGTTATGATAAACAATTAAAACTAATAGCCCGTTTGAAGCATTTGAAGACGTCTACAGCAAGGCTTTAGTACATTGAAATACATCAAAAACATTTAAAATTGAAATTAATTTTGAAAATAAACCGCTGAAATAAGTTAAATCATTCTAATATTTAATTTTAATAAAATTTTAATTAAATTTTTATTTATTTTAATTTTTTTTTTTTTTTTTAATTTAAAAATTTTAATAAAATTTAAAAATAACCGGAAAAAAATAACGCGATGGTGAGATTGTTTGATTTTTTTTTTATTATCAATTTAATATCCATTACATCTGTTGGCTGGGTTACTATATATCACGTTTATGTATAAGT
Source organism: Dexiosoma caninum (assembly GCA_963924685.1). NCBI lineage: Eukaryota > Metazoa > Arthropoda > Insecta > Diptera > Tachinidae > Dexiosoma > Dexiosoma caninum. Next base: position 33,462,208 of record OZ004729.1, on the reverse strand, counting down.
GGATTTATTTACATTTTTCGATAAATTTTTTATAAGTATAAATGTATGTTTTAAATTTATTTAAATAAGAATTTACATGAAAACAGTTGCTCATGAGCAATTGATGCTTCAAATGAACAATGTTGGCATAATTTTTGAAGTTAATTTTTAAGAAGTAGTGCTTAAAGTAATTGTTTAAGAAGTCTTTACCACTATAGTAAGAGTATGTCTATATATACAATACTTGCAGCAAATAACCTGAAACTTTTCAAATAATATTTTAGACAAAAAACAAATAAATTCTTTACAGTGGAAAAAAATTCTGCATATTTAAAACTATCCCCTGTTCTGTACACGGAGTCGATTTAAAAACGAGTGATTTCTCAATAAATAAGTTTGTGTAAAAACGAAAAATTTTTGCGGATTCGGTTTACAGAAAATACCCCTATAAATTATATTCCCATATATGCAAAAAAAGAAGGTCTTTGTCGAGAATATATTTATTTATAAAAAATTTGTGCAAAATCAACAGTGACTTGTTTATGAAATATTCATTTATACAAAAAATTTATTTATAAGAAAATAAGCAAAATATATTAAATATTACAAGAATTTGCTGTGGGAATATCGGTATATTTTTAAGATTCGTTTGGGTAACCATGTTTCTCTTCACCACACGGATCTTTTAGGTTGTAGCTTTGATCAGTATATCGAGTAAAGACAGATGATATTCCTCAGCAAGGCGATGAAGCATGGTTGTTCCAATTATATAATAAACAGATTTAGTTTTGGGGTCTCTTGTAGGACACATTCTTTGGTCTGTCCTATTTATTCAACATTAGTCGTGCTATTATCTTTCTGTGTGAAAAGATTATGGAATACCGTTATACAATATCGGAAACGTAGTTTGAATCATTCAGTGCCTTCTTTCAAAAAAATATTTCTTTCTAGTATTTAGATAAATCAACTCTGTTTGAATTTGAAGTCACTGGTTCAAATTTGCATTAAATTTTTTACTTTTTTTTAATTAATATGTATTTATAATATTTTTTTTTTTTTTTTTTTTTTATTATTATTCAAATTCGTGCATGCATGTGTGTATATGGTTTCAAACTGGGATATTTATTTTTCGCCTATTTTTATTATATCAATATTAATCATTACTTCGGGGTATTATTTTAGGAAATTCGGATTAGCATTAAGATTAAACAGATTGTAATTTGGTTAATATATTATAATTGTAGACCTGCCAATTTAGACCCTATGGGTTTGCGGCTATTTTATAAATTAATAAATAAATTAAATAAATAAATAAAAATTAAATATATGAATATACGATTATGATGTCCAAAATGAAATACGTTGATATTCTCATAAAATATATTTTAAAAAAGCAAACGCAATAGAGTTTATTATCGTAGGGGAAAGCAGATTCTTATAGTACTATTTCGCTAATGCTTAGTTAGCTCATCAATGGATTGTTTCTAATTTTTTATTGCAATCGAGAATTAAAAGTTGAATACCGATCAGAAAAAATCAAAAATTACAAATGAATGAAAATTTTTGTCGTGTTCAAGTTCACAGCCAATTTAACAAAATATTGTGAAAAATTGCTTTCGATTAGAATAAGCGAAAATGAACAATTAATCTCCAATGCCAGTTGAGTAGAACACGTATATACATAATTTCTATGCCACTGCACACATCATCAGTACCGTTTGTGTCAACAGGAAGATAGTTGTAAAGTCACTAATATCATTCATTTAACCCAATAGAGCTTAGGAAGAAGCATACGAGAATAATTGTTACTGTCTATAATATAGACTCTATATACAATTAATAAAGGTTGTCAGCTTTGTTGCTAGTTAGCTGAAAAGAGAAAATAACTATCAAGTGGATTTTCATTACCAGCCGATGGAGGGCTGCTTAACCAAAAATTTTAATAAGGAAAGACAGTTAAAAAGTTGAAAACAGTTAATTTTGTTCTCACCAGTACTAAAAATAGAAGCTTTGAACTTAGCGAATATATAAAGTATGATCTTTACTAAAAACATGAAAAACCAAGAAAGATATTCTTTAAAAGAGTACCTGTGATTGTCGTTTTAGCACACCCTGTTATCAGTACTATCTTTCTAACACCAAAAAAATGTATGTGAAATATTTCCACTTGAAATGGCCAAATTTCCATATTCATGCATCCAATAAATAACACATATACTGTGCATAAATATACTGTTTAATTAAGCTGCATATTGTTACAATTCAAAATATGACTGCATTTTGTTCTACATACATAAATTTTATGTACATAAGTGCATATGTATGTGCATATAATTACATCTAATCAGATTTATTTATTGCGTAAATATTAACAGAAGAAACAAATACAAATATCCATATTAAAACACATATCGTTATATGATTTCAAAAAAGCCTAAAGTTGCAAAAAATTCCAAATGGACTTTTTGATTGATTGCACAGCATTAAAGTATATGTTTCTGAAAAATTGTACACTCCTACAATTAAGAATAAACGTTCTTAGCAACAAAATTCTTAAGGGCCAAAGTGCAATGATCAAAGATGGCTTTCCTTCTCCAGTAAAATTTTTTCATGTAACTTGGGGCTTTTATGAATTCATGTGACGATATGTATATAACCCTTCTATCGAAATAATTTAGTAAAACACTCTACTGCAAACTTGGTCGAATACATAAAATAGTGCGTTAGGCACTAGAATGTTGCACATATTGCTTTTAATAAAATCCAAGAATTCTGAACTAAAGGGTGGTCCAACCATAATGCACGATATTAATTGTGAGTCACAGCTTAACGTCAAATTGTCTGCCCAACTTAATTTGACATTTATTTGCTACAGTGTTTGACAAATTCAACTATCGAGAGGTACACAATTGATCAGCGCGTTAAGATTGTTAAGCTTTTTATGAGAATGGGCGTTCAAATCAAAATGCATTTCATGCACTTCGTAACTTTTCTGGTCAGCATAATCGACAAAATGTATGCATAATCGGGAGAATTGTGAGCAAATTTCAGCAAACCGGGTCTGTAAAAAATGTAAAAACTGTTTTCTGCGGTCTATGGGATGGCGGCGTGCTTATACTTATTCGAAAATGAGATGGGACCAGCAGTTACCGTGAGTGGTGTTCGCTATCGCGAGATGATAACAAACTTTTTGTGCTCAGAAAGTGAGAATATGACCCTGTACAATATGTGGTTCCAATAGGATGGTGCCACTTCCACAAAGCCAACGAAACAATGGCTTTTTGGCGCGAGAAATTCAATGGCCGTGTTATCGCACATCGTGAATAAACGCAAATATTTCATAAGTGGCGACGGATCAGGTAGTTAGCACCATGACTGCAACACGAAAGGCAATTAAATAAAATAATATATTTTTTTAAAATTTCAAAGAAACCCGCACCAGTCTTCGAAAAAGAATAGAGCCTATATGCTGCTTAATTTTTCTGCACTGTTCAAATTTTAGAGAAGAGCGCAAATATATTGCAGTGGGAAAATTAATTAGGGGCAAAGAGTACAAACATATTAAGATGAATACATAAACGTCAAATCGTCTACTAGTGTTATCGATAACAAATGAATAACTGCAAAAAAAAATTTTTAAATTTGCAACTTAAATTGACGTTTCGAAATTGAAATTTTTATATGTTGACGATTTAGCGATTTATGCACAATGTCTGCGATTTTTAGATGAGTTTTTAACCGTATATTTTTCTTTAGCGTTTTTTAAATGGAAATAGGAGGCAACACTTAAAAAAAAATTAAGTATTATTTTGTATTTGTTTCTTTGTGGCTTTTACTTACTCTTCTCTAACTCTATCAATTTTATATGAATTAATGAAAAAAAAGCACTGTCATAAGTGCTTAAACAACATTGCATGATGTTGCCACTCTGTTTTGTTATGATTTCCTTTGTAAACACAGAATGGGCTACAAAATACCCATCTTTTCTTTATTGCATTTTCACATATAAAAAGTTTTTCATTGTTTCATTAATTTAGAAAATAAAGCTTTTTAAATTGTATAAACATTGTAAAATCAACATAAATTTACCGCTTTCTCATAAGTTGTTCGCCACAAATCAAATAAAATATGATTGTTTTAATGAGTTCACACGTATAGGAACTACATGTTAATGTGTGATTTTAATTCTTCTGCAGCACAAATATGTAACTGATCTTTTTTTCTTTGAATAACTAAATGTAAAAAAAACCTTAAATGTAAAATTCCGTAGAAATGTACATATATCGTTTTTTGGAGTAAAAATATGGCAACTTATAAACGAAATTTGCCAGCTGATTTGCAGATGAAATTTGTCCAGCTTTAGCTACAACATTACAGCAGTAACTATGTTGCACTAGCTTTAGCTTCTCAACATAGTTAGTGCTGAAAAGCTAAAGCTAGTGTTGGTACTTAATGCTATATATAGTATTAACTGCCTTTTTATTCACTCGCCCCATTATCTAAATAAAATTAGCATAGAAAACCCGCCTACAAATTATGATAGGATCGTCTTTTAGAAATTATGCGATGTCAACATACTCGTAGTGAACGCAGAATGATTGTAATGAATGTGTTTAAGTTCATAGTTCATTTATCATAATCATGGACTTAAATCTAGTGTACCAATATCACACAAAAAAAAAAAAAAATTTTGAGTTATAGAAAATTGAAAAATAAAATAAGAAGAAAATATAAAGTGTAACAGTCGGCGACAACACTCAGTTTTCCAATTATACAGCTACGTAGTTTCCATATAAAATAGTGCTAATCTCCACTACATTTCTGAACATACATATATCGAGCCTTTGGTGCAATACCGTCGTAATTCAAAAAATCGTGAACTGAGAAAAATGCATTTGAAGTTTTGAGCCATCTTTTTCGTTTACTAAAGTTATTTTTTTACAAGTTTTTCAATAAAGAGAGACGCATGTTTTGTAATGTTTTCTGTTTGTAAATTACATGTCATAAAGGAAATATTTCATTATTGCAAAAAAATATTGTTGGAAATAGCTGGAGGCAATAAAGACATTTGTAGCTGTAGAATCTGAACAGTTAGAGATAGAACCACCATAATCTTTTTTCCTTTAGATATATATTTCCCCAAAGATCATTTCTGCATACCCAGCTTCAAATTTTGAGTTACTGCGGTATTGCACCAAAGGCTCGATATGATCAATATTGGTATCATCTGAAAGATTTTTAAAATATCTTTCTATATATTATAAATTTATTTAAAAAAGTGCGTCAGTAGTTGTAAAGTCTTCAATATCGTATATATCAATTTAATTATAATTCTCTTTACTTCAGCTATTAAAATTATTGCTTTGCATAGTATCGTTGGGATTATAGGGGATGTCTGAATGCGTACATGCCATGCCATGCTATAATTTTTACATCTAGAAAATCCATATAATTAATATTTCATTTGTTTGACCTAAAATATTTTAAACAATTTCTACAGAAATGTTTGGATTTAATAGATTTAAGAACATTTGAGTTAAAAAGATTATACTAAAATAAGCTTGAGGCAAAGAAAACATTAAACGTAAAGCAAATTAATTAAATAATGAAATGAAATTTTCAAACAACGAGTATTTTAACAAATAGTAAGTATATTGCAAAGAACAGAGAGAGAAAAAAAAACATTAGTTTAAACAAATTTTTGCATTTGGGGAAATCAAAAAATGCTTTCGATTCTTTCCTTCACTTTTTTATTTCAAAGTATGCATATTTACAAGGAATATTTATTATATATTGCATAAAGATGCAATATTTGCATTCATTCCTAAATGTGCAAAATTTTGTTTTTCTGTCATAAATTTTCTATCAAATATCTATTTTCTATTAAATATTTATCTAACCTTTTTAAAGTTTCAGCAAGTTGTATTAAACATTTGGCGATCTTCTTGGAGCGAATTTTGGAACCATATTTCATCTCTTCGGGTGGTTTGGGAATTTTAAATTTGAATTTCTTCATGTTTAAATATTCATCAAATATGAAAAGAACTTTACATTCACACGAAACATTTCATATCTTTTTCGACATTTCTTTTCATTAATACCAATTGATTTAACACAAGCAAATCACACACTTATCCCTTCAATATCTTTAGAAATTAAATTTGAAATATTTGCCTTGTAAATAATTCATTGATTATTCTTTTTTAATTTTCCACAATTCCATTCAAATTTGATTATAGAAAAGAGTTTAAACGCTGTTAAGCCCGTTTCATTGAATCCAAATCAGTACTGAAACCAACTGACCAGATTGAACTGACCAGATTTGTCAAGAAACTAACGATCGTTGGCAGCAGGAACAAAATGCATGTTCATATGTATCGATTACAATTTTATAAATCTATATTAACAATAAATTTAAAAATGCATTTACAAGGCACGAAAACAAGTGTTTCGGGAAATATTTGCTATATTTTTATATATATATATATTTTATTTTGATAAGTGACAGTGGGCTTGCGGCACGAGCAGTCAACATATAAAAGGTGGTCCAACCACAACGCACAATGTTAATTGTAAATAAAACATAAAGTTGTCAGAGAATTATCTTAATATATTTTATTATTATATTAGAAGGACCTGTGACGCAATTCGGTGGCGCATTGTCTCATCCTTTAGCTCTTGAATTGTTCTTGGCTTGTTGACGTAAACTTTTTCTTTTAAATATCGCCAAAGAAAAAAAGTCCAACGGTGTCAAATCACATGATCTGACGGCCAATTAAGAAGGCCGTTGTCATCTCGCGATAGCGAAAACCACGTTGAACACGCGGTTTATGGCTCTTTTGCGAAACTATCGCAAACAGCAATGTTTTCCACAGAACATACTGGCTGAGCATGCAGAGTTGTTTTCACATTTCCTACAGAACCGGTTTGCTGAAATTTTAACACAATTCCCCCGATTGTGGACACATTTGGTCGATTATGCCGACCAAAAAAATCACGAAATGCACAATGCACAATGGATTGTTCACTTGTATTCTACATCTGTCTAGTTCACAAATGTCAAAACAGATTTGACATTGGCCGCCATTTGCAAAAATAAGAGCATCTTCCAATAGGATGATTTCTTTTGGCCCACCTTGTACTTAAACCATATAACAAACATAGATAGGTAATCGCCGAATAATATAGTTTTCTAATATTTTATTTACAAGAATTGATTATTAAATTCATTAATAAAATTTCAAATTATAAACATTAACTTGTTTAAGTGTTTTTTAAGCTACTTTTCCACATCGCTACATATTCTTAGCAGAAAACTTAAAACAGTATTCAATACAAATATTAATTTAGGTGATTGCATTGGTTTGCGCCACTGTGCTCTTGGGTAAAACAAAGAAATGTTCTACACATTTTGTTTTCACAAAATAGTGCAATTTTTTTATTGCTGTGAATTTAGAAAAAAAAAATAATTTTTATTATTTTTGTAAATTAACTACAAAAGTTAAATGGTTATTCGTTCAAAGTCATTTGTAATAAGATCAGATGACATCTGTTTTCTAAGAAAATGCTTATGTAAGTCTGGCGTACTGGTGACAAAGAAGTCAAGGTATGCAGGGCATATTATGCAACTGATACAGTATAAATAGAATTTGTTTTTAATTTAACGATAAGATAAGATTGTAAATATTTAATTTCATAAATAGGCGCCAGTAATTTCAATGCCAAACAGTTGCTCCAATATGATTGAAATTTTATGTCTTTATTTTTCCCGCTTCTATTTGGAAATTGCTGAGGGCGGGAACTGTATTCGTGTAATGCTTTGTCGTTGTTGTAGTAAAATAATTGATAGCAGAGTCAAAAATTAACAACATGGACATTAAAGTTCACGATTTGCAAGATCACTCTTCATCACTACAGCAGGTAAATTGTTTTGAGGGTATTTAATTTCTGAGTGTTATTTCTGCTGGAACAACAATTATGGAAAAATAATATAGAACCGTTTTAAAATTAAATAATAAAACTAAAAAGTAAAAAATAATAAAATTTGGTTTTTTTTCTAACAACTATAAAGTTTTACAAAATTTCTATTTGGCCCCAACGCCAAAAAGGTATTATTTATTGAGGCTAGTTGGCAAAATAATTCAAAAGTTAAATGTACAAATAAAATATAAGGTACAAAGCAACTTATAGAATATATTCCAAATATATATATATAAAAGATTATTCTTTTCTAAACACATAAAACCAATGGTAAAGACTATTATGCATCAATCATTAATACGGCCTACTCTATCATATGGTTGCCAAATATTTCTTATTTCTCCCCCATACATGGAAAAATTCAGAGTTTTTGAAAGGAAATGCTTTAGAAGATGTACGTCTCCTTATAGATCCTCAAGTTGGAATTATATAAAATACATATCAAATAGTAAACTATATAAGGAATCACAAATCGGTACAATCTCTAGTTCCACCACAAAGCATTGCATTATACATGCAATCTTCTAAGTCGAAGATAAAAAAATCTATAAAATAGACTAATTTACATGTTCATATATATATGTACATACATGTGATGTTGCTAGTAATCACTGTGTTATTGTACTACAGTGCAACTTCGATAATCCGGACACATATAGTTTTGGGCTCGTGCGGATTATCGAGTTGTCCGGACTATAATAGGGGACATTTTTGATATTATATAAGTGAACTAAATATGAATTTTCTCATATGCATATACGAAGTTATTTTATGCTGACTAACTTTGCTGAGATGGTTGAGTTGTGCATTTTCTTCTAGCTTCTTCAGCAAGAGAATATCCTGCATATCTAGGCTATTCTCTTGAGCCCACTGAATGCAAACTGCAAATGTTTTTTTGCATCTGCATTAGAGATCTTTGTTTTTACTTCCATTGCTACTAAGTCGTCTTCAGAGTCCGTAAGCAGCATTGACGATTTCATTGTTAGCGTGTTGTATTATTTCTTCATCGCTAAAGTCCAATGAAAACTCATTTGCACCAATTGCCCAATCATTGATATCTTCATTGCAGACAAGCTTTTTTGAATATTCCTTTCAGTAATGCTTTGCCATGCTAAGTCCAAGAAATAAACAGCAATTTTAGGGTTGAAATTTTTCAAAACTTTAACCACGTCCGATAAAATGTATGACAGCAATTGTTTTCTATAAGTGACCTTTGAATTTTGTATTAAATTCTGATCCATAGGCTGTAATATTGCAAAAATAACAGTAGAACAATTGTGTTTAATTCTTTTTTTTTTGCTATTCCGGATTGCTTGTCCGGATTGTAGAGGTAAAATTTTTAAATTGTCCGAAATGTAAGAGGGTCCGAATTACTGGAGTGACCGGACTATCAAAGATGCACTTTACTTTATTAAAGGGTGGTTAAATTTCAAGGGCCGATGTTGATTTTGAATAAAACACAAACTATTTAGGAAATTATTGTAATTTTATTTTATTATGATATATTGGTATTACTCAATTCTGTATGGAACAAAATATCGGCCAAATGGGCGCCGCGACCACGGCGGGACACCTCCATCCGATGGTCCAAATTTTCGATGACCCTGAGGCATAATGGAGGTTCTATGCCGTTAATGTGCCGAATTATCTCATCCTTTAGCTCTTGAATTGTTGCTGGCTTATCGACGTACACCTTTTCTTTCAAATAACCCCAAAGAAAAAAGTCCAACGGTGTCAAATCACATAATCTTGGCGGCCAATTGACATCGCCATTACGTGAGATAACACGGCCATTGAATTTGTTGCGCAAAAGAGCCATTGTTTCGTTAGCTGTGTGGCAAGTGGCACCGTCCTGCTGAAACCACATATCGTCCACATCCATATCTTCCAATTCGGGCCATAAAAAGTTCGTTATCATCTCACGATAGCGAACACCATTCACAGTAACTGCCTGACCGGCCTCATTTTGGAAAAAATACGGCCCGATGATGCCGCCAGCCCATAAACCGCACCAAACAGTCACTCTTTGTGGGTGCATTGGTTTTTCGACAATCACTCTTGGATTCTCATTCGCCCAAATGCGGCAATTCTGTTTATTGACGAATCCACTGAGGTGAAAATGTGCCTCATCACTGAAGATGATTTTCTTCGAAAATTGATCATCCACTGTTGCCGTGGTCGCGGCGCCCATTTGGCCGATATTTTGTTCCATACATAATTGAGTAATACCAATATATCATAATAAAATAAAATTACAATAATTTCCTAAATAGTTTGTGTTTTATTCAAAATCAACATCGGCCCTTGAAATTTAACCACCCTTTACATTTGATTAAGTCTTCTATTACTTTATTTTTATAGCCTATTTTTTAATTTGATATATAAAAAATATTATTGAGATTCAAGTTTTTTCTGTCACTTCATCGAGTCGAAGATTTCATGAATTTGTAAAATAAATTTTAATTTTTGTAATAAATAAAATTTTATTTGTATATTTGAATTTCTTTAAATATACCAAATTCTACATACATATATTTTATTTTGTGATTTATATATTTAAAATGAAGAAGAAAACGTTTTTTTTTCAATAGTTGCGTATATATTATTATATTTGGATTTTATATAAACACTATTATGATATTCTACCAACTATATATGGCTCTATGAGCTCAGTTGGATTCTTTTTGCCATAAATAAATGAAAAAAAGTGGAACTACACTGTAAATACGACCATTCCAATGGAAAAATAGTCATCAGTTCTGAGGTAACTGATATAAAAGAAATACAATCGAATCGAGCACATCCTCATTTTTTGAAGTCGGTTAAAAATCAGAATTAAACTCAAAACTCAATTGCTATTGTTTTAATTGTATTTTTATTTTTTAATTTTATTATCCCTCCCAGTTGGAAACGCATACTCAAATTTTTATTATTTTCATATTGGATATTAACTGAATTTATTTTGGGAATATCTCTTTATATATTATTCTAATTTGAAAATTGTGATTTTTCCCTTAAAAAAAATATGTCAAAATTATTATTACATACTTTATGATATTCTCATAAATTTTTTCAATTTTTTAATTTTTCACTTGATTCAAAATATATTAGTTATGCTGGCCGATGGCAAGCCTAGTGTAGATAAAGAGAAAAATCTGAAAATAGAAATATGTGTGTGTTATAAAATTGTTATGTTTTTGTTTATAGATTTTTGGTTTTGTGTTATTATTGTGGGTTGAATACCACAATAATTCTCGATTGATTAGTTGAATTTTAAACATATAGATCTTTTGGGTTTGTATTCAAATATTAGGAAAAATCCACTGATGAGCTAAGTAAGGATTAGCGAAATAGTACTATATGGATTTGCTTTCCTCCTCAGTTGTTGAATTTACTTTTGTAAAAAAAAATACTTTATGAGAATATCATAAAGTATGTAATAATAAATTTAACATATATTTTTTAAGGGAAAAAGCACAATTTTAAAATTAGAATAATATTTTTATATTGGCTTTCAAGTCTTCAATTGTAATTGCTGCTAGAGATTTACAACATGTTTTTTCGCATTAACGCACTTTCTGTTAACTACATCGCGATATGATTTTATCAGAGATAATTGTGGTTTGGCACTGTCATACCACTTCCATATCAGTCACTAATAGACATTTTCATTTCATGCTACATTTTTTTAAGGCTGGTAAAATATTTTTTTTTTGTTTTTCTTGAAATCATTCATATTGCTGGTGTGTAATGATTCCATATTCTTAAATATTTTATGAAATTAATTAGTTTTTAAATTAGACACAAGAACATTGTTGAAATTACGCACCACCTTAAAACATAAATTAATAAAACCAATGCTTTCATTCGAAAAAAATTGCCACCCCTGCCACCACCGCCAAACTGTGAGTGCTGACATATTTTGACGTGTTCTCTTCCTACTTATTCTTTTCAAACACTTTTTAATACAATAAAGTGACCTCATTTTCTTCAATTTAAAAAAAAAAAACAACAATTCACTAGTAGAATGTACCGGAGAAAAAAAAACATGTTAAAAATTAAGCAACAGTAAAAATAACAAGTCAAAAAATTTAAATGTCCTCTTTTTACGCTGTTAATATTTTGTTAACACAAACAAATTTACGTTTTATAGAATTTGCGTTTGTGTGTGTGTACCAACCATTTCCTTTATGTAATTCGAAAGAAGAGCAAAAACGTTACAACAAAAAAAAAAATATAATAAAAACCGAAGAAGAATCGTACTCGTACGTAGCAGTCGTTTAATGGTGGCATCCACATTACAACTTGTGGAAGAAAATAATATGGCACCCAAATGTGCCAACGACGCCATTGTCACTTCCGTTTGTTGAATGTGTTTCTGTGTTTGCGTATGTTTATATGGCAGTGTGTGTGTGTGTGTGTGTGCGAGTTGTATATTTATTTAGGAGTTAAAGGAAGCGTAAAACTGAACAATATTTGTAGAAATTCCAACTTAGCCTTCAAAATATAAATTAAGTCAAACATAAATAAAAAAAAAAAAAAAAAAAAGAAAGGAAAATATGTAAAGAAAACTCCCTCTTTTCGTTGTTATTTTTACAGTTTTTTTTCTCTTATTCAATTCGGAATAATAAAATTGTGCATGATAATACATACAAAAAGAAAGCACAACTGAACAAACTGTTATAAAAATGAATTTTTCCTTTCGTGCTTGACTCAATAAAGCCCAACAACAAACAAAATTTTTATTAGAGTAAATGGGGAAAAATATATATATAAAAATAATACTTAAAGGACATGTTCAATTTGTGGAAACTTTTGCCAGAATATATACATGCATACACACATACATATATATATGAGTATGTCTAACAATATATATATGTACGGTTGTGTGTATGTGCGAATAATAGGGACAGCCTTAAAACATATTGCTTTGCTAAAGGATAAATTTATGCATATTTTTAAATTATGTTAATCGCTGTAGACATTAAAGACCATTTAAACCGCAGAGAAAATCTGAATTACATGGTCATCCATCCTGGGGCTACGTATATATTATAGATACATATTATTCATTTTAAATTGTTTTTATTCCCAATACTTAAAATAATACATTCTTTTTTTTTTGTAGGACCAGTGCTAAGGGCATATGTTCTCTACGTAGACAATGCACTACACCGGAACTAATTGCAAAGGGATACTGTAGAACAAGGTTTATTAATAGAGGGCTGTTGCAAGGGCGGAGGAGGCTCCACGGATGATTTATTGGCCTTCCACTGTCGTAAAAATAGTGCCGATCCATTCACCATTTTTGGGGAAATTAAGGTGGTGGTTCTAGATATTTCTAAAGCATTTTTTGTTTTTTTTTTTTATCTTTGACCAGCACTGCGGAGATGACCCCTACACATGCGGTGCATTGTCCTGGAACTAGAGGAAAGGGATAATAGGAAAAATGATAGGAGGTAAAGCTTCACTATCTTAGAAAACTGCTTTTTGAACGTTACTAGTTTTTGTAGCAGTGTTGTAGACTCTCTGATGTCTGACGTATTAAATTTTGAAGCTTCGTTATTAGTAGTCATTGTTAGTAATTATTTTACTTCGCCGATGCTACACAATACCGACGAAGGAGGGCGTTCTTATGTGCTTGTGGATTGGATACAACTGCAGCCGTTACTGTTCAGTGACCAGTGACTATGCCTTCGCCACTTAAACATTCCCACAACAACTGACACAAAGACACACAAATGCACAACAGAAAAATGCGAGATGTTTTTATGAGTCTGAAAATGGGGCTGAACATAGGAAACATTTTTCGTTTTGTAATCAACGTGCAGACCACTTCGACCATCGCCACCATGAGAGGGTGTGGCATGGAGGACTTTTATCTAAACTTATTGCTTTTGGTGTCGCTGATAGGTTCTCTCGATTTATATCGAGCTTCTTTAGCGAACGCGCTTTAAGAGTTGCTATAGATGGGATCTCATGTAGCGAGTTCAAGATAAATTCAGGGGTAGCGCAAGGTTCCATTCTTTCTTCTACCTTATTTATTATTTCTTAATGACCTTCTAAGTCAAACTTCCAACCCTATGATGTCTTTTGCACATAACAGCTATATTTGCCAATCATACTCGTTTGTACGTAGACCGACATCGACTATGGTCGCGGCGAAAAATATGAATGATTCGCTGAATGGTGACTTCGCGAGAATATGGGATTGGGGTCACGCGAACAAGGTCGACTTCAATGCTCAGAAGACCCAATGCTCATGTTCTTGGCATCAAAATTCAGTGTGACGATCGATGGACGAAGCACATTTTTCAGGTGTAAGACACAAGACAAGACCCCATCTGATCTCCTTACCATTTATACCGCCTCCATCCAACCTAAAATGGAATACAACTCTCATGTATGGGCCGGTGCTTCAAAGACTATTTTGAAGTTACTCGGCCATGTACAGGAAAGGGCGAAGAAATTCTACTGACTCTCTTGAGCATCGTCGCAACATGGGATGCGTTTCGTTGTTCTATCGTTACTACAATGGTATGCGCTCTAATGAAATCAGGGAACTTGTTCCCGAAACGCGGACATTCGCGCGTACAACGCGATCATCATTAAGAGCAATTGGTAGAGACTCTCTAGCGAATCGCACTACGATTGGAGGTCTAAGTGTTGTTATGATTGTCTTCTATCAGAAAGAGATACATATCGTCATAAGATTTCATAAAATCCCGAACTTGCAATAAATTCCAAGTTGACTTTTTGATTGATTATGATCAAAAGATATGTTCCTGCAAAATTCATACATGTCTAGAATTAGAAATAACGTTCTTATCAACAAAATTCTGAAAGATCCAATTGTATGTGTAAAAGATGGTTTGAAAGTGTTTTGCTTCTCCTGTAAAATTTTTAAAATATAACTTAAGCCTTTTATGAATTCATAAACAAATCTCTTTTGTTTTTAGTCCAGCAAGTTTAATTTCGTATGCTTGGCACATGGCAAAGCTGAAGTTTGACTTGCAATTTCCTTGTCCGGTAGGTGTGGCAGTGATACTACAAAATTCACTTAGTTTTCTTTTCAAAGAAGAGGGTATGACACTTCTTGATCAATCTAACATAAAATGCAGTAAGTCTTCTTTAAAAATTAAAAGAAAAAGAAACACACGCAGCTGCAGAGCTTAGCCTTGTCAATTGCCTCTTCTTAACACTATCTATTTCCAACGAGTTTCGGTGCATGCAGTGCATACGTAGGGAATATCTCCACTGGTGAGTGGATGAAAGTGGTACAAAAAGTTATGAAATGTGACGTAAGTAATGTTAGGTAAGGATAGGTTGGGTTGGCGGTACCCTCCCTGAATTAGAACGTCACACTTAGGCTAGAGCTTAGGCCCATTGTGATACCTCAAGAAACACCCAGGGTCTAGGCTGGAATCGAATATGCACTACCAGATTGATAAGAGTAATGCTCTTGCACTAGGCGACGGAGGCACCGTAAATCGTTGAATATTGAATATATCTGGCACTCTCTCGATGGCGGTGGCCATGTCAAATTAACTGGTGCGCTTCATAGGACTTGCTACAAGCTTCTGCATAAGAGTTTACGCTGCCAGCAGTTATTGTTGTGGTATTGCTTTTGCAAACCTTCAGCTTCTGACGAATATCCAATCATACTGCTACTGGTTGCTGATTCTTATACCCTGATGTTGTATTTACAAATTGCGTTAATACATTCTTATTAGTTGGGCCAGCCTAATGTATTTCTTCGGCTGAATGTGTGTGGTGTGTGCACTATTTTACATTTACATTCACTTAAGTGCTTAAAATAATAAAAGCCAACATCAAATATATCAACAATACAGCAAACAAACCACCCACCCACCCACAAGAAAGGTTTAAATAAGTTTCCTATTTAATGTGTAATTCGCAGGAAATTACCGATTCTAAAGAAAGATTAGAAGAGATAGTGGTATCTATTGGTTCAATTGATATCTTATTTCAAAGAGGATTCAAGTGAAAATTTAATGAATTTAACAGCAAGATCAGCTTGTCTTTATGTAAGCAGGTACGCGGACTCTTTCGTATGTCGAAAGTTAAAATTGGTTAACGCTTCATAACAATTGATATCAACAAGATGTTGAAGTAGAGAAAATTTGTCATTGTAAGGAATTCGCTTTCTAATGATGTTAAGGAACATAGATCTTTTTAATATTTTTTTTTTTCTTAACCACATATAAAACACGAAGAACGCTGAACATGTTGGTGTAGCAACCTTCGAAAACAGCATGTTGTCCATTCTGCTAGTGCGTGTCAGTGTGATTTACAATTTATATCTTTGATTTAGTTTATTTTGTAATTATGACTGCCTGCATGCTATCGATCACTAGCCTATTTAAAATTTAACAAATTTTAACTAGATAAATTAAAACAATTATTTCTTTATATATCGTATATTCTTGTCTTTCCAATATTTTATATTTCACTCTTAGATTAAGAAATGTCGTAAAAAGCAAGTGTCAGAAGGCTTTAAGGAAGTAAATTCTTAAGAATGGCATTTAAATTTCTGTTCTGGGAAGTTCCGGAAATTTACTTGCTAGCCAGCCTTGTTAGAAGTGATGTACGCACTATTCTGTTAAAACAAAAAACACCGCCAGTCAAAGGAGATGCCACACCAGACCACTCTAAAAGCAACTGAAAGCAAATCAATATCTATAATAATCATGGGAATTAAAATTTATTGACGGATAAAGATATTCGGGGAATTCATAGAAGTTGGTTTCGCTTTTTATAGGATTTGCAAACCAATATTGTTTTCATTTGGTGTAAGGAGAAACATTTTCGAATGCAAATAAACCCGATATTCGAATCAGCTGTTTCATGATTTTGCTCATTTGTTTTCTGCTTTTACTGCAGTTATTTTTTTTGAAAATTTTTCAAATTATGGTATTTGCACTAAAATATTATTACAACTTGTGTTTTTAATAAAAAACAAATTATAGAAAATAAACTAAGTAATTGTAATACAGTAAACAAATTAAATATATTATATCGTTGCATTATTTATGTACATTTGTTGTTATTTTTTTTGTAAAAAAAAATACAATGAATTTATTGAAAATTTTATTTAAACTATTAGAAAAATTTAATTTCTACAAAAATAAATAAAAGGGTGGCGATGGTCGAAGTAATCTGCACGTTGACTACAAAACGAAAATTTTTCCTGGATTCAACCCCAGTTTCAGACTCATAAAAACATCTCACATTTTTTTTTATGTGCATTTGTGTGGCTTGGTGTCAGTTCTTGTGAATGTACTCTTTACTTATTGCGTTTTGTGAACTCCCTTGCAACGCCTGGATATGTCTTCATAAATTCGACGAATATGCAATTTTGGGTGCTGTTTTAATACTTTCTTTTCCCTATTGAGACTGAAAATACATATTTTTAGCAATTTATAAACTTTAATTTACTAACATCTTCGCAAAAAATTAAACTGTTGAAAAAGAAAAATTAAAAATTGAGCTTTTAGCAACTTTATTTATTTCCAATAAACAAACGACAGCTGCCAACTACCGATAACATTGCTTTTTTTGACACCAAAGTATTTTTCGTCAGCTCTGATTATTCATTCGAAATGAAATTTCAAGGACCAAATTATATCACATAAAAATAAATCAGATATTTTCTTTCTAGAATTGGTTACTCGATATTTGAAAATTTTTAACAAGAATTTCTTTTAAAAATTACTGTTGAACTTTTCTGTGACGTTCACTTGCTAAATTTTATTTCCACTAATGTGATCATCATAACATCAGCACCCATTGCTATTTTATAGTATACTTTAGTATAATTATAAATTCTAAAAGTAAAATACGTTTTTAACACAATTTATAGCAGCTGTATTTTGCAATCACTTACGATTATTTAAGAACTTTTTGGTTTTTACAGTAGAAGACGCAACAGAACGGAATAGAACAGAAAAACTAACGATTTG
Source organism: Dexiosoma caninum (assembly GCA_963924685.1). Lineage (NCBI taxonomy): Eukaryota > Metazoa > Arthropoda > Insecta > Diptera > Tachinidae > Dexiosoma > Dexiosoma caninum. The sequence goes on along the minus strand of OZ004729.1, from coordinate 33,444,263 downwards.
TATAGCTTGTAGTATTTTCGAAAATCAATCAGCTGATTCATAACAGAACAGAAAATAAAATAAAACAAAAAATTAATGTGATTCATGTCAAAGCGGAATATTTATTTCATTTGGCATTTGGTGTAGAATATACGAAAATTATGTGTACTGTCAAACTCTAAAATTAATTTAGAATTAATTTCATGAAAACAATTTGCTAACACCCCTAACTCGCGTAACTAGCGATATTATTTCTTACGAAATAGCTTTCTCAACTAAGTAAGTCGACGGGCTTATTTATGAATGTCATAACTCGACTTCAAAAACACGTTTTCGTACTGTATGAAATAACACCGAAAAATATCTTTTTTTTTTTGTGTAAATCTAGTACAAGAACATCGTAGTCGAATTCGAAATACGAGACTCGTAATTAGGCCCACCATTTTTCCAGCAGTAAGTAAATTAAAAATTTTACTGAAAAAGAAAATAAAAATCAAATTTTTTTAATAATAAAATAATAACTCACCTTTGGAAAAAATCTGAAATAAAAAAAATATAGAAAAGTTAATAAATAAATGAATGTATAAATAATTAAAACGTATTAAAAATTTTCAAAAAAAAACGTGTTTGCTTAATCAGATAAATAATTAATTAGAGGAAAAATTAAATAAATTACGAGCATATAAATTAGCAAATACAGCTAGTTAAAGCTTAAAGAAAACGTTTTGAAAAATTATATTTAAAAAGTAAAAAAATGTAACAAACGAGAAACAATAACGAAATTAAAAAAGAAATAATAAGAAAATGCTATTCTTTGGTTAAGAAAAATCTGTGGAAAAATAAAATAATGATAGTAATTCCCAAAAGCAAATGAAGAAATCTATGCATGTACAAAAATGTTGATAATAAAACGGAAATGTATAAAAAAAAAACCAACAAAAAAATATATATACTCGTACACATACTTATGTACATATGTATGCATGTACTTATGCATGTATGCAGTACGAGTTGTTATGTATGAATATTTGTTATAAAAAAATATATATATAAATAAATACCGTTCAAAATAGAGAGAAAAAAAATTAAATAAAACATTAAATCTCACTAACACATACATGCATACACACATGCATACAAATATTAATACATCTTCTCAAAAAAAAGTAACAACAATCATACACAGTGGAGATGCCAGTGCTGGAAAATCTTATTATTCCAAGCGAAAGGCATTTTTTTAAAATACAATTTCAATTCTTTTAGTTTTGAGAACATATTTCCGTAATTTCTTTCAAAATACATTAAAAATCATCAAAAAGAATGTTGTTCGCTGAAAGAGTTTGCGTATTGAATATAAAGCAAAATGGTCGTGGATTCAAGTCTCCCAACAGGCATAAAAATTCTTTATTGTGCCTTCGTGTTGGTTCTAATATCATGACAGCGCCCTCAGACGTCGGCATTTGAACAATAAAATAGTCAACGGCATGTATATAAGGCTCTGATTTAGTTTAAAAATCAACGTATCCTACTTCTGCAGACGCAGCAAACTCTGGTTAACAAATTAACAAAGCGCGCTACACTGGTGTTGCGAAAGAATTAAACTCTATTCTAATAGTTCACCATCTGTTTCCTTTCCACACAGAGAAAATTAAAATCAAGTTTCAATTTAAAAAACGAATATTCAATTAAAATAATAATTAGTTTTGAACATTTCCATCACGATAATTGCAGAATCAATTAACACTTTTAATTGAAAAAATTTAACGATTTTCTTTGAAATTACCATTTTATGTCATTTTGATTGCCCCGTTTTGAAAGAAAAACAAAGTCAATTAAATTAAATTATTAATTAAGCAAAAAAGAATTTACTGAGCAAAGGCTAAATTGGCAAAAATTTTACTATTTTTTCTTCTGTGTACACTATACGATGCCACAATGTCCAACATCATTGTTGGAAGCCTTCTTCCTTCAGTGCTGGTTCTCTTGAAAAAAATAAATAAAATAAAATATTAGAGAATGTAGCGATTCTTTCTAAATATAACACACTGCTTTTGGTCAGAAAAGTAACATAGTTTGGGTTGTAGGCATATCAGAGAACATACAAAAAATCATTTTTAAAGATTTTAAAAGACCCACAAATTTTTTTTACGTCAAGGAGACGTATTCAATTTGTAGTATTAGTTTTTAGTGGGCATTTGTTAGTAATTAATTCATTTCGGTAGTGCTACACGAAGCAGAGCCTTCTGATGTGCTTTTGGATTGATATCAGCTGAAGGTGGTACTGTTCAGTGACAACAACTGAAATAACAACAAAGAGTTGTTCGAGAAGTTAACGAATATCACTAAAAATGGTTTTTTAGAATAACTTCGGTGGTGCTGATGGCTCAGTAGTTAGCGTATTGGCTCTGCAACCAGAAGACCCGTGTTCGATTCCCAGCCCGGTAAATTTAAAAAAAAGTTTTTTCTGAGTTTTCTGTGCTACTGCATCCTCCTTTGACGGTATTTCAACAATAAAACGTCGGCGAAGTAAATTTTTATATAAAAAGGCCCCTCCCCTAAGCTGAAAAATAATGTGTCAGAGACGCCGAAACTTTACTTTATAATTAATGCGCAACTGCACAGTTGTGCTAGGATTATGCTCCATCTTCCTATCACTTTCAGCGCATATCTATACTATCTACATTATCTCTCTATCTAGTTTCAGCACAAATGCATTGCATATGTAGGGGATTTCCCCTGAGGTCTAGTTCAAGTTAAAAAAAAAAATTGAGGACGTTTCAAAAATGTATTGTCACCATTTGTAATGTACTGAACAAGAATTATATCCCACGCTGGGCCGTTTTCCACTTTCTTTTTCCCTGTAGCACAGTGTAATTATTAATAAAAATTTTAACGAAAATTTTTCTATGAAAAAAGCTTCCAAAAAGAGTTTAACATTATGTGCCGTGCAAACGTTTCGCATAAATTTACTCTAAAATCCCTCCAAACTCTAGGATTGCAATAATCCACCGCCGAGTGGCATCTCGAATCTATACAGACGCAGTGTAGCTAATACAGATATAAAAGTGTAATGGGACAATAGAACATGCAACGTTTACAAACACTGACATAATCAGCATGTTCGTACTACTCTCGAAAGCTTAAAATTCAACACAATGGACAAGAACAAACAAGCAGCAAACATAAATCCTTAATATACACTTATTATATACACACACATTCACACGCATGTACAAAAATAAAAAAGGATACTTTCACCAAAAGGCGAAAAAAGATACAAAGTAAAAATTCGATAAAAAAATTTTAATAGAAAAAAAGTAGAACTGACTAGTGGCATATAATATTATTGTATTGTATTGTGCGGTACATACTACTTGACATACATACTAACATATGTACAAGCCAGAGAGCTGCAAGGAGTAAAAACTTTCAAGTTCATAAATCCATAAATCTGTAAGCCGATCAATATCAATGCACAAGACGTTTCGATCATACTTAATTTCCAGGATAAAATATTAAGGACATTAAATCACCACTATTCTTGATAATTTTGACTTTGTACGCAAAGACACTACAATTCTCGAAGATATTTTTCTTAACCGTGGCTGGATACTGTTCGCCGAAACGACGAAGCTTATTTACTGTTTATCTTATAACTTTTTTATGTGTGTTCATATTGTGCTCTTTTTATCAACAACGTTACTTGAAGACGAAAACTTTGTTGTTGTTTTCAAAAATTGGAAAAAATCCAAAAAAAATTTTAAAATTCGTATCGAAAAATAATTTTTTTTTTTATATTTAATTTCATTATTTTTTCATAATTTTTTTTATTAATAATTTTTTCCCAAAAATGTTTTTTTTATTATTTCGTCAATGCGATAGTTCTAAAATGAAGAGTAACCATCCAGGGTATATACCTTTTACTGAACTTGCAATGTATGTATTTTTGTTCCGGTGTAATTTTTTTATTATTTTAAAAATTTTTTTTTTTTTTTTTTTTTTTTGAAATTAATTTCAAAAAGAAATAATTTTAAAAATAATAAAAAAAAAATTTCCTGCGGATGTTAAACGATGGTTAACGAAATATCGATATATAAAGAAATATAAAATATAAAAAAAATATATAGATTGTTCTTATAAAAAAATTATTTTTAAAATTTAGTACTTTGGGCATGATGGCACGAAATTAGTCCTTCTTTCCAACATCGTTGAAGCACTCTGATACATACATATACATACATTTATGGGCCAGATAATTGTGTTAGGAATTCTTTAAAGGAATGCATTTAATTGTTGCAAGATAAAGTACTTGATAATTTACTTGTTCGAGAAAGTTAATTTTAAAAATAATTTATTTAAAGAAATCACAGCATTCACATGTATTTTACATTTGCAGAAAGTACCTTTTTCAAAATTAGAAAAAGCACTTTCGCAGAACAACTCTCTGGAAAAAGCAAAAATTTAATTTTATTTAGAAAATTACTTCAACAGGAACAAGAAAAGTTTAGCTCATGGTTTGATTCCTTTTTAGTTCCTTTTAGAACTAACATTCACAATTAAAAAATACATTTTCAAAAGGTACCTTTTAATGAATTGTCCCATAAAAAGTACATTTTGAAGAAGTACTTTTATAAAAGCAATTGCTTTTAAAAAATTACCTTAAGAAAAAGTTTTTATTAAAAATTTTCAGTTCGACAGACACAAAACACGTTTAGTTAATTTCATGACTTGATTCTTTTTCCTCCTGCCCCTACAGCCACAAGGTAAGAGAAACAAAGTTGGTTTATGTATATATTTAATATCAGCAAAATGTGAGAAATACTGAAACCTTAAGCAGAGGAGTGTACAATTTTATGAGAATGTAAAGAAAAATGACCAACATGTATTGCATGTTTAAGTCAACACAGAAAGACAAAAATATAAAAAAAGAATCGACAAAAAAGTAATTCACCAACGAAATGAAGAAAAAAAGGTTCTGCCACACATAATACTATAAAAAGCAACACAAGAAACTTAAACGAATTGTTTTATATGCTCATTTATTCATTTAATGGCAAAAACGAGAACTGAATGTTGGCAAAAAAAAAAAAATAAATGAAATTTGATATCCCAAGAAAAGAACGTACCACCACACTTCTGAAAAGGATACAATAAGCAAGGAAAAAAGGAAACGGAGAAAAAGAATTATCCATGCAAAATGTAAGTTTTTTTTTTTGCTTAATGATAGAAATAGATTTTTTCAGCTTTTATTTGGAATATTTTTTTTTTATAAAATTTCATTTCTCATGTTGCGGGTTTTTTATTTTGGGGTTGCAGTCATCTTACAAACCAAGAGCCTGTGGGTGGAATATTTCTAAGCTGTTTTTTGTTGTTGTAATTTTCTTTGTGATAAAAGAAAGTTGTACATATTTTATCATATTAAATAATACCTTTTGCTTTCTTTCTGTTTAGATTGGAATCTATATCTACACAGAAAAAATTTTTAATAATTTATTTTCAATTAACAACTTTGATTGGAAGAATATGTTTTTTTTCGATTAAAAATTTAATCATTTCAATTAAATTTTTAAATAATTTTTGGGCCCAATACTTAAATAAATATATAATTTATTTATTTCGAAATACAAAAACTGTTTATCTGTGTTGTTTCATATATGAAACACTCTTTACACAAAATGAAATTAACAGCCAACAAGTGTTCGAATTGCATTGAAATATTTATTTTGTTATTAAAAATTTGTTTGAAAATTTTAAAATATTTAATTAAATTTTTAATTTTTTTTTTTATATTAATAACACTAATTATTTTAAGCCTAAGGTCTTTTTATATATTTTATATTTATTTCAATATTTCGCTACTATTTATAATTTATAAACAAAAACCAATTTTCATGAAGAAGCTACACAAAGGAGTAGCGAAATATTGAAATAAATATAAAATATATAAAAAGACCTTAGGCTTAAAATAATTAGTGTTATTAATATAAAAAAAAAAAAAAAAAAAAAAAAAAAAAAACTAGAAAAATTATTAAATTTTTAATTATTATTATTAAAAATTTGTTTGAAAATCTCAAAATTATTAATTAAATTTTTAATTATTATTATTATTAAATTCAATTAAGTCAACAGTAATAATTTAATTTATACTATTAATTCCTATACAGCTGAACATCTAAATAATTTTTTAATCGATAGTACAAAATTTTTCAACAAAATATAAATAAACTTTTGTTGCGTAATATACAAGAAATTCAAATTTAAAAGTTGGCAAAGACAAGAATTTTGCACTCTAGAAAATATTTCCAAATTTTAAAATTTTTGCTAAAGTGTTGCTAAATCATTCGCGAAGTGATATTTTAAAATATGTATATCACCAGTGATGTTAATCGTACGGTAATTATCACATTGCACAGTGAATTAGACTTCCGAACGGCACGGCACGCAGGTTATTTCTATATTTGTACGGTAATTTTAAAAAGTTTTAATTTTTAAGTGTAGTAATCCCGAAATTTTTATTTTCATACTGTGTCTACACGTGATATATTTCTCACAAAAATAAAAAAATAATCCAAAATAGAATTTCATTGCATCTACATATGTAAAATAAGGGCAATTGTAGTGAAATTCTTTACTTTTCTGCCATAAAAGACTAAATAACATATTTTAAGGTACGGTCACATATGCCAACTAAATTCTGTACACTTTTTTTATTATTTTAAAATACTTTTGATTTTAAACGGGTCTTTATCTTAAATAAAACACCATCGGTTTTCAATAAATTATTACTTCAATCCATATTCCATTTCGTATCCCATGAAATATTAACTAATTAGTTGCCGGCAACAGTGGTTACGTTTTTTGGGCAAATATTTCCCATATAAGACCATACCTTTAGCTAAGCTTTAAATATTACAAAAATTCTTACATTGATTTCACTGAAAATATAAATTGTAAATTGTTTTATTAGGAAAATATTATTATTTTTTTTTCATACCAAACTTTGCGTATGTTAATTTTACCTAAAAACGGTAATTTCTTTAGGGCTGTACGGAAATTGAAAAGAAAGTGAGCATCACTGTATATTACCCTAGACACAAACCAAAGTGTTGAACAGAGATCTGTTGTAAGTACAGTCGAACTTCTCTATAACGTAGCAGTTGGGGACCGTCAAATTTTTACGTTATAGAGTTAATTCGTTATAGAGAAACTGCAGAAAATTTTTACTACATTTTTTTTATGTAGAAAATTTAAATTTATTAAGAAAAAAAAAATTGTTTTTACATGAACACATTAATTTTTTTTTATTAATAAATACATATGTGACTAAATTGATGCAAAAAATCGATTGCTAAAAACTTCGCAATAGACAGATTATTTAGTGTGAAAAATTCTATTTAATTCTTAAAAAATTGTACGTTACAGAGAGAACTTCGCTATAGGGAATTTCGTTATAGGGAGATCAAAATGTATGAAAATACTCACAAAAATGTTGTGTTCACGAATTTTATTTGTTATAGAGAAGATTTCGTTATAGAGAAGTTCGCTATAGAGAAGTTCGAGTGTACTCGTATTAACATAACGTCACAGAGAATGCAAGAAGCCCTATTTAACATTTTAAAAATTCAAAATTGACTTAGGAGTCCTGGTTTGTTAAGTCCAAATAAGTCATTTCGCAAAATTTTTATTTTTTCCAGAAATAAATTTGTTAATCTTTTTTTTTTACTTATATTGCAAAATTTTGTGGTAATTGTCTATAAATTTTATATTTAAACAGGTTTTATTTTTGCTTCGCTTGGAAAATTTTAAACTCCTAGATAGTCATTATTACATTTTCTGTGACGATAAGCAGCACTATTAGCAGTTCTTATTAAGGGACATTTTTAGAAAAAGGAATCAACGTGGTACTTTTTCCATCATAAGCATGATATCATGATACGCGCTACTAAGGGTGTCTCACTTTTTCATTTTAAAATAATAATAATTTCTAAAAATCGGAATAAACATAAGTGACAGAGTTGATACTTTCACAAAATAGAAATGGCACTCGATTATTTTACGTGTTATCGTGCGATTTGTAGTAACGTGTATACCCGGCATTACAGAAGACAAGTTGATTATCTTCATTTTTAGTTGCAATCCATTCCGTTTCCATTTTTTTGGTAAGTCTGCAAAATTAATTAAAACTCCTCCCAGAAACACGACATGGGATTCATCAAATTTTCTGTTCCACAACATTTTGTGTTTTCGTAAACATTTTTATAGATTTATAAATAAAATTTAAATAATTAATTTTAATAAGACAATTTAACCCTTTTTTAAGATGACAATATTTTTGTTCCTTAAATTATCAGACACTAAAAAATAGAACGCTATAGTTGACTCTATTCCCAAATTTGCAGCATTTTGGCACAAAAAGCTTTGCAAATGACAACCATTGTCTTTAGATTTCTTCTGTATTTAAACAATTTTTCTTGTTGGAAAATATATAAAAAAAAAAAAACATATACATTTAAGTAGTTTCTATTTATAAACCCTCTTACAGGAAACTTATTTACTGCAACATTTTGTGGAAAATAAAAATAAATCCTAAAATAACAATGTGCATATTTTGTGAACTTAGAAGACTCTTGGGAAAAAGAGGATCAAAAAGGGCGAAAGGGTTTCCAACAATGAACATATTTTAATACGGGTGATATGAAAGGTATAGGGAAAAACAAGTTTTCAAGTAAATAAGTAAATAAAATTTTATAGAAAAAAATCCATGAGAATGTGGGCAAAGAAAAAACAGAACGGTCACTTACCAAGAGAATATTTATTATATAACACAGTGGGTACGAACGTATAATAAATTTGTTTGTTTTATTCACACTTATTACAGTTGTCAGCGTCGACGTTGATTTCTAAACTAATCCCCTCCCCAAATGGTAAGCGGAAAGTGTTCATTTGAAAGCTTAATTGACTACATTTACTGCAGAGACAGGTGGTGAAAGTGGCAGTAAGATGGAGCTTGATTCTTGAACAAGTCTGCAGTTGCATGTCAATTAGAAAGCAGAGTTACGGCATCCCTGATGTTAATATTGACGCATTATTTTTATAAAAATATATTTGAATTGACGTGTTGGCAATCGAATGCGCGTTTTGTTGGCGATGTTGATATGTGAAATGAAGGCGAATATATATTATATTTCTGTTAAATTTGTATTTAATTAACAACTATTTTCGATAAAATAAATTAAGTAAGATTATAATTTTTATAGAATTGGAACTTCTAATAATCTTCTCCTGCATCAAAGCAAAGAAATAAGCAACTTTTTAAAGCTCCGTAGGAGTAATAAAAAATTAGTTCCAAAGATTTGATTTCTTCCAAAAATGCATTGCATTTTTTGCCTTTTTTTTATCAATACAGTTGCACTTTATTGTTTAATTTAAGAGCCATTTGGAAGCACTTTAAAAGAGAACTAAAGTAGAAGTATTTCAAAGAAATACTTAACTTTACTTAACATCGCGAGCATTACTTCGAATTCAATGAAGCGGCAACAAAGTTTTAGCTGAAATATGGTTTGGTAAAATTATCCTTAAAGCAAATGTTCTCTAACGCACAAAACAGAAAACCAATCTGTATATAATATTATTAATTTCCTCTCATATAATTTTTATTTATTACGGATTGACAGTTTATCAGGGAAACGGTACAAATAGAGGCCTGTCTAACACCTCTTTAAGTGTTTTATACATTCCCTTACATACTAAAAAGCACTCTTATAAGGCAACGATACAATGATCAATTTTACGAAGTGCAACGAACATAATGAGCCGACGAAACGAATTTGGATGAATGCTTTTATATCTCATGGTTTCATCGCATATTCCCTGCGCTGAAAAAAGCATTGTTCAAAGTGGAACATTGTAGAGAAATATCATGCCATCCGTAAGCAAATTTGTAAGCGAATGCTACCTAATAATAATGTTTTCACACCGAAAGTTAAAACCTGATATGAACGTTAACACCCACAAACAGCTGGTTCTGCGTTCTCTCTATAAAAGTTTAATTAAATCAGGTTTTAAAGCACAGTTTGTGTAATAAAATTAAATTTTTTTTCTCCTTCCGCAACCCGTTGAAAGCATATTCATTACGCTCTACCCGAAAGGTTCTTTTCCTTTTGCACTTTTTTATTGTTGTTGCTGTTGCATCAATTAATTTACATTATTGTGTAATGACTTCATTTATCAAATTTTTCTTTAATTTGATTTTATTTCATTGAGCGCCATTTAAATTGCCAGCTATTTTAAATATTTTAACTTGGTAGCACTGCCTTTAGTGCATGCAAATCAAGGTTGTATTTCATTAAATCAACTTTAAACCAATTAAAAAAACGTTATGAGGTGGTTTTAAGAAAATAGTTTTATTTATTTATAAATCCAGGTTTTAAATGGTTGGTTTTAACGCAAAACCAACTTTTGCTTTAACATCAGTCAGTGTGAAAACACTATTATATGCCCTTAGAAACCAACTTATTGCAATGCTGTAGCCTTTGCTGGCTTACAACTCTGTTTAGATTTATAGAAGTTTATACTGCAGCTATAATTTTGTCACTCCATTTGAACAACTTTCTAGACTTTCAAATTAATAAACTGATTTTATATTTTTTATTTTGCTACCTCTGGGCATAACGTTGACTTTCACTGCGTACGTTTTAATTGCAAAAAGAATAATTCAACATTATTTACGGAGGATTTTTTTTACATTATCACCACATCAATTAAGCGCAACAAAAGCATATCGATTTTTATTTTTAATTAGTTCATTAATTAATAAAATTTAATTTCTCTTTTAAATAAACAATAAAATACAATTCAACATCTTTCCCCACCGTGCCCAGTTTAGACATCCTTATGCAGTGACATTTAACTGAACGTAGTTTTGTTTGTGTTATGCACCCTCACATCAGTGTGTGAAATTTCAAAAGCACACATACTCTTAAACACATTTTAATAATAACAATATTTTAGCCCTTCTTCTTTGGTCATAATTTGCTTGCTCCTTTTCTACATTTAATAGTTTTTTTTTATTTATTTTTTTCAATTTCTTTGTAGATTAAGCACCCAAAACTTGGCAAAAAGGTAAAAATAAAATAAAGGGTAAAGAAGAGAGGGAAGGGAAGGTTAGAGGGTTGCATTAGTACTGCTGTTTGTGTGTAAACTCATCACAACCGAGTATGAGTTAGAATATCCTTCATCACTACACACACACACACACACACACACACACACACACACACACACACACACACACACACCTCTGGCAAGGAAGTTAATCTATTATAACCCTTTTGTGGGCAATTGGCATTTGCAATGTAAGGAAAATTGCCGAGGTTTTTTTTCTTTGGGTTTATGGATGATTTCTTACATGAGGAGTTTAGATATAAACATATTGACAACCTTATCTGCATACACTGACATACACACGTGCATGTAAAAATATATACTTAAATAGATGTATTGTATTTGTATTAAAATTGCCACATTTAGCGATGCGATAGAATTCATTGTCCAAGTTTTTAAGGAAATTTGGCATATTCCATGCCGACAAGTTGACGTTCTTATTCACTTTTGCTTTTATTTCTTATTTGTTACACTTTTGAAATAAGAATTCATTTTATGCCTTTTATTTCATTGATATCGCTGGTTTATTGAAACGGAGTCATAACTCGAAAAATTTAAATTTTGAAAATAACTTAAACAAAAGTGCAGCTTCACGATATGTGAACAAAAGAAATCGCTGAACACAAACTGCACAGGAAGTGTTGAGTTGATCTACATTATGAAGCCTGGCATTTTGCCAAGTTTCCAGAGATATGACTACGTTGCAAGAAAAGAGTGATATGCATCGAATTTCTTCAGCTCTCTGAATAGGATTTCAATAAAGTGAATTATAATGTTGTACTAAACGCCACAGTATCTAATGGCACACACAGTAAATGACGCTGTCTGTATGTTCACAAATCAGGCTGAAATGCATTAATAAGCCACCGTAACAAAGTGTGCATTTGAAGGGTAAGAAAGCAAAGCCAACCACAATGACTGCTACACTTGAGCACAACCAGAAACACATACTACACAAATACATATCAATAACTTTGAATGCATTAAACATAACGACAAGATGTATCCATACAACTTGCACAACAAACTCATGATCATAAAAAAGGAACTAATCACAACTCAGAGATACACGCAGTGTTACCAACACGAGAACATCATTTACATTTAAACATAATCGAACATGCACTCGCATGTACACATACATATATGCACAGTCGTATCTATAAAGTATCGAACATGCACACTCAACAGCAAATAAACAAACATACCTCTACACACACACATACACACACACACACACCCAGCCATGCAACATTCAATGAATACAAATGGAAAATTTAAGCCATTTTAGGTTTTTAAGCACAGAACTGCGAGTACAGCAGCACTGAAAAAATGTAACAGAAAGAGGAAGAATGAAAAAAACCAACAACAACAACAACAACAAAAAAACGATTCTCTGAGTGGAAAACAGAACCAAAATGAGTTAAGGATACATTCAACAAATATACACATAAACACAAGTACACGCACGCACAAATAAACATCCTGTAGGAAGACCGGGACACTTTTGTCGATGGGTTTTGGTGATTTTTTGATGACATTGTCACCGAATCGTCTACACTTTTTATTTTGAAGACAACGTATGTATGTTGCTCTTTACAGCTGGAAAATGATTTTTTTTTGGTGTCTTTTTGCTGTGGTAAAAATCCATGATGTTGCTGTCAGTTTTTCACAAGAACTACCCCCTATTCTATTGACTGCATAGGACCAACGTCAGTAGAAGATATTCAATAACACGCACATGTTAAATTTCTATAGTAAATTACATTGCCTGGGGTATAACAAGTCACACTAGTACTGATGAGTAAGTCAGTAGCAAATCAGTACAGTTTTTGTACTGTCATTTCCTGCAGGGCATATACACACACACACACACACACACACACAATTCACACGAATATTCAAATAAACACACATCCCAACAGTTATGATTTCATAGAGACACTCGAGATAAACTGGCAAACAGACAGCCAGGCAAAACAACAGCCATACACAACAATCGTAAAGCTTAATTCTAGCAAACTCCTGCACGCCCGCACACACATACAGAACGCACACTCGCGCCTCGCACATCCCAACACATATAACATCTGAACATTTATAAAATTTAACAGAAACACAGAAATTTTAGATACTCGTATGAATATTGCAAAATGAATCGAATAAATAAAAAAAAATAAAAATTACAATACTCAGCAATAGCATGCATACAGGTCTATGTATGCTTATATATACACACACGCGCATATACTACATATGTACATATGTACGTATGTACATACTGTGTACGTACATGTGGAAGGCCAGGACTGAGTTCAGTGAAATTTTTAAAATTTTTAAAAATTATAAATAGTGTCGGGAAATCATGACATGTTTGGTCTCCGGCGAGCTGAAAACTTCTTACCACAAGTCTGTTAATGAAAATTAAAAAAAAAACATTTTAATTATATGGAGTCTTCACAAGGTAGTCATAAATTCATATGTTTTAAAATAATAACGCGAAAATATATGATTGCTATGAAAAACCCGTCATAAATTACTGTGCTATTTCAAAAAACTCTTTCAGCTGATAGGAAAAAAACACTTATTAATGATTCAAAATATCGCAAATGGTGTCACGCGAACAGGGTTGATTTCAACGTTCAGAAGACCCAATGCTGCATGCTTACGCATTCTTCACTTGTTATTATGAGCAAAATAATTATTAAGGAATTAGAAGCTCTGGATATTCTTGGCATGAAGATTGTGGGTGATGTTTAATGGACTGAGCACACCTTTCCAGTCTCAAAACAGCATTCAAGCTTTTTAAAACAGTGTGAGACATACCTCATCACATCTAATCTCATTTTACTATTTATACCGCTTACAGCCAACCGAACATGGAATACAACTATCATTTATGGGCCGATGCTGCAATGCCTACATTTAGGATAGTCGATGGTATACAGGAGAGAGAGAAGAACTGGTTGGGAATGCTAAAGTAGCCAACCCTATTGACTCTCTTGAACATCGTCGCTATGTGGGGTGTCTTTCATTGTTCTATCTTTACTATAGGGTGCCTATATATGCAATGCATTGCACTGGAACTAGAGAGAAGAATAGGGTAGAGAATAGACAGGTGGTGAAAGTGGTAGGAAGATAGAGCTTAATTATTGCACAACTCTGCAGTTGCGTGTAAATTATAAAGCAAAGTTGCGGCGTCTCTGATGTTTTTTGACGCATTATTTTTAAGCTATTTGATTTATTATTTTACTTCGCCGACGTTTTATTGCTCAAATACCGACGAAGGAGGGTGCTGTAGCACAGAAAACTCAGAAAAACTTTTTTCTGATTTGACCCGGCTGGGAATCGAACCTGGGTCTTTCTGGTTGCCAACACGCTGACTACTCGCCATCAGCATCAGCAGCCATCAGCGAATAAGTGATGGACCGAGTGTAAATTTATTCCTTAGTGGGTGCAGAGATTCCGCGCAACTGGTTCGGCTATGAATACCCCACCGGCCAGGGCCCAGTCGATGTTCAAGGTCTCCCGAAAACATTGAACTGGTTGAAAGCAGTTTACGTGAAAATCCGTGACTTTCAATACGGAAAAGAGCAGCCTCACTGGGACTACGTTTTGAACAGCGTGTTCAACTCGACGGAAGACATCTGAATGATATACTCTTTAAACAATAAACTCCTGTATAATGGTATGTGCTCTAATCAGACATCAGGGAACTTGTTTCCGAATCCCGTTCATTCCTGCGCACAACGCGTTCAACATTAGAAGCGCATTCATTTGTGGTCGATTTCGCAGCGAATCGCACTACTCATTACAAAGAGAACTCATGTCGAACAAACTCCCTGCAGAGGTTTGTAGTGTGACTCTTGTGGCCCATAGTCCATAAGCACTACTCCCTCCATCTTTCTTCGCATAACCTCATTTTCTAGTTAAAGCACAATGTATCCCATCTGTAGGCGTCATCCCCATAAAAAGAGAATATGCTTCTAAATACAAAATATGCAAACAGTGTGCATTTTAATGAAATATTGCCGCCAAAAAGTTGATGCCATTTTATTATGGAAATTTCTAATTTTAAAAATTATTTTATGAAATATTTTTAACATATCAGCCCAGGTAATCAATTTCTCCATTTTGTACATGTTGGAATCTTCCTTTGCCTTGTACATTTATTAGTACATTATCATACACACACGCACGTACATGAGTAACTAGTATATCTAAAATCTGTTTACATTGAAGTGGAGTACTAGAGCGAATGATGTGTTTGCCTGAATGGATGTGTACGTGCACAGAAACCATGTTCACAACACAGCGCTCATACACACATATACACACACACACACACAAACATTAACAAACTCAGTATAGTTTGATTCAGTCATAATGCTCCTACTTTAAGAGAAGAAGAAAGAAAAAAGGAAAATCGCTGAATAAATGGCTGATCAGACATAAAGCAGCAGTAGTTCATACACGTGTGTCTATGAATTGCAATCCATACATACACGTATGTATGTCAGTCAGCACATATGTTCATGTGTGTTAAAATTCGCAGAGTATTTGTGGGTGCGTGTGTGCATGTAATTTATCCCTATACAACGTTTTTAGTGCAAAATAGTTACGTTTCTTTATCGTTTTGTTTGTATTTCGTTCACTGCAACGGTTTGTGGTCATAAAATAAACCAAATAAACGACCGAAAACATGTCGAGCGTGTGTCTGTGTGTGTGTGTGTGTGTGTGTGCGTCCGAGAGCAAACAGTTGTAGGATTATACAATAGCAACAACAACAACAACAACAACAACGCCAACGACCAAAACAACAAGCAGCATCAGCATTAGCAGTGTAAATTCGAGTGTTACAACCAGCAAGAGCGAATTCCAGAAGGCCTTCAATTGACTCGCAATAAAATTATGCACAACGCGTATATTTAAAGACTTTTAAAATTGCTCAAATATTAGAGCAAATGAAAGGGGACCGAAGTGCGGTCAGCCAGTTAATTGCGTATATTTTTCATATAATGAGAATTACCCTTGAAACGAAACTCATCTTCCCCTATGCCCCCGGTAATTCTCATTCTCATGCCGATTCCTGACTTTGGTATTTCCTCAAGATATGTATATTTATGTGTTGCAATTGTCTCGAATTAGTTAAGATACTAAACTTGCAGTTGTAGTGTATTAAGAAAACCGTATACACATGAAGCAGGTTCACAATACAATGAAGTTATCGATGTACAGGATACCCATACGAAAATGTTGAAATTTTCATTCATTTCATCAAACGTTATGAACAATACCAAACGATATATAATGCATATGCATACATAAATATACTGGCATATATGTGTACAGACGTATGAATAAAAGTGCCTCAACGAACGGGAAATATGTTTAAAAAAGACCCAGTAGGAATACTAAACGGTTTTGACAGGCAAATTTTTGTACCAAAAGTTATAAGAAAATATATTTATGTAATGGGAGTGCTTTTAGCTGGATGAAAACTATCGATATCGTTAAAGGGTGCTTTAAACGATAAGAGTTTGTCGTACGTAAAATGTGAGAGAAAATAAAATGAAATTCCATCCGTATGTCAAAACAAAGAGAGTAAAAATCGGACGGTTATTTTCTGGCGTTTACACCATTGGTATGGATCAAATCAAGTAAGATGAAAACATTTTCATTTAATTTAACTACAGCTGTTTGCTTGTTTTCCCCAGCGATGGAGTTCTTGTGCAATTGAATTTTTTTTTTAATAACCTTGAAAAATATTTTTATAATTTTCGAATACGTTATTTTTCGTGGTAAAAATTTTTGGTGTACTTTTGGAAAATATACGTATATTTTTATAAAATTGTCGTGGTCTAAAATGTACATTTTGATTTTATAATTGGTATAAATTTATGAAACCAGTTTTCCCTCCCTGGCTTTCTCACATTTGTTTGCATAAAAACGCATCCCTGATCTATTGGTGTGTGTTGGTTTTGGAAAAATTTTAAAAAATCAAGAGCGCCATACGACTGTCAAATTTGCATCCGTATTTTCTCTCAAAATCTTATAGTTTCATTACATATTACGTTTAGACGATCCGACTTGTGCTCTTCTACACAAAAATTTGGCATGTCGTACGACTTGTGGGACAATGTAAAGCACCCTTAACTATGCTTTGACAGTTCTTCTCAATTCAAAACCATCAATAAGACAAGTAAATGTGTCTGCCTATGCAGGCTACATTATTGCTCCTTATTTCTTTCGAAATAGGCAACGACCCACCGTTACTGTGACAAGCGTGCGTTATCGCTGACTGAATTATTGTTTCCGGAAATTAAGAAGCTAAACATCAAGGATATTTGGTTCCAACAAGATGGCACAACTTAACAATCATATTTATTTCAAAATTAGTTTGATGACAACTTCATTTGAAAAAGTGGTACTGTTCACTGGCCTAAAAACTGGAAAACGTAAAATTTTCGCCTGGATTTTAGAAAAAAAAAACTGGACGATTTTTAAAATACGAGTATAAACAAAACAAAAAAAAAAAAAAAAACGTGCGAAGGCAGAGCTGTTAAATAAATAATTAAGCTTCACCTTCTGTCCTTTCTCCTACTATCCCTTTCCTATAGTTCCAGCACAATGCATCGCATATGTAGGAGTCATCTCCTGAGTGCTGGTCCCAGATAAAAAAAAAATCCACTTAAAATTACTAGTGTTGGACTTAAATATACAATTAGCAAAAACTGACAGTGATGAGACTTTGTAAATTGTCTGTTATGTACAAAAAATGGTACTAATTTGAGTTAGGAAAATATATAATCTAAACATTTGCAATATAGTTGTAATTTTTATTGTGTTTAGAATGCAATTTTTCCGTACAAAATATTAAAATCATTACATAAGAATATAAAATATGAAAAAACCGAACTGGAAACTGGACCAGGCATAAAAAACTGGAAAATCCAGGCGAATCAGTGGCCATCTGGCAAGCCTAAACACTACTCTCATGTATAGGCCGGACTATTTCAAGGACTATTTTACAGTGGTTCTACCATGTACAGGACAGGGCGAAGAAACTCTATTGACCTTCTTGAGCATTGTCGCAATTGTTGTGTTGTGTTTCGTTGTTATATCCGGCAACTCGTTCGTTAATATGAACATCGTGTACTTTATTAAGGCCGCATCCAATTGTGGTCGATTTGGCAGCGTATTGCACAACGCATTGCAGAGAAATCGCATTTTTCGGCCGAACAGCGCTCATGTGAAATAAAAGCTTTGAGAAAGTTTTTCCTGTTACTTTTTACCAAGACATTATTTCCTAGTTTAAGCACAATGCATTGCATGTCTAGGGACGGACCATCACCTGAGTGCCGGTCCAAGTTCAAGGTTAGGTCGGCAGGTTGCTGGATGTAAAAGTAAAGAAATCTCCCAGCTCACATACGTCCAACTTATTATGATCGGATTTTAATACATGTTGTGAAAAAACTTTCACACGTTGCAGTGATACAGACCACGGTCTTTGCTAGGAATCGCACCTAGAACCCGCAACTGAGAAACTAGAGCACTACTCAATAGACTACACACGATTGTCAGATATTAAAATATTTTAAGATATGGCAATGTACTGGCAATGATAAATTGTTACCAAAATGTAAATTTTCAGCTCAGACTATTGTTAGAAGGCCTGACAATTTGATTGTCATACAGTTGTTCGCCTAAAAATTTTTTCTGCCAACAAACATTGTCAGTTCACACGGTTATTAGATTATTGTATGGCAAAAGTTGCCAAATGCAATGTTAAACATTGTCTCTGAATATTTATGGGCAGCATTGCCAATAGAAATATTTATCTGTTAATGGGGGTTTCTGTACGGTGCACTAAATTAAGCACATCTGACATTAACAAATGACCCTACAATATCTGGCAATTACCTGGTCATGGAAATGGCGCGTGTTCTCACGATTGTTACATGCCTGACCATAATATTGTCGTACAATATACTGACAATGCTTTTTGTGACAATGTTGCCAGATAAAAATTGTAAGTTCACATGATTGTTAAACATTTTACAACAATTTTTCTGACAATATTGTAATATCTGACACTGATGTCGTAACGGTGCACTAATGCACATGACAAAAATATTTTTGATACGTGGCATAGGGTTTGAACTCTTGACGCCAACTACTTCAGCCAATGGCAATCTTATTGTGGAATAATATTCACCGTTATCATGAATAATTATTCATGGTTCATGTAAAAGTAAGTTTTCTTATAAAAATGTATGACTTTATTTTTATTAATTTAAGATTTGTAATGTAATATCTAGGCTTAAAAGCTGTTTTATTGCATAACCAAAATCAATTACCTTCAGTTCCAATCGCATATGCATATGCGACTAATACAAAAGAAACTTACGAAGTGATGAAAAATATACTAATGTTTGTTAGGTATACCACCCATAAATGGAGAGTCGTCGCTGACTTAAAGGTTTTGACAATTTTATTTGGTATGCAAGGTGGTTACACAAAGTATCCGTGCTATCTTTGTGAATGGGATAGTCGTGCACCGAATCGTTTATTTTCATGAAAAGTTTAATAACTCAGTCAATTATTTATCTATTATTAACCCCAAATATGCGTTGTAATCGTTAATAAACGTACTTTTTAAATAAATTCAATAGTATTATAGTTTATTACATTATAATGTATAAAAACGTCACCAAAGTTGAAGATGTTTTTGAAAAATCTACAAAATTTGTGTTTGCTCGACAATAACACCCAAATTTCTCAAGTTTTCTTAGATAAATTATATATCATTCGAAAGATCTCAGTTACTTCTTTCCAAATCTAGTAAGAAATTGAAAATCGGATTATTATCAACAAAATTACAGGCTTATAAGTGCGCAAAGGTACAAAAACCGGTTTTTTAACCGTAAATCCGGATTTTGGAGGTGTCCAGCATATTTCACTATTGGATTCTTCTTTAACTCGACAACACCTACAAGAAAAATAATATCCGGTCCCAGGTTTTTCTACTTCATTCAATTTTGTACCACTGTGTAATATTTCACTCGTAATTATTTCCCTTTTCACGTATTTGCAATCATCAATCAATTTCCCCCTATCGTGAACGATTTTTCTCACGCGAGTTTTTTTACTTTTCGCTTTAATTTATTCACTTGATTTTTGCTGGGGAATTATATGCAAAATGTAAAAGTAAATTCTTCTTTCATTTATATATTTTGATAAATATAATTTTTTTTTATATCAATGTCAGCTATTATAGTAGAAACATACATAAGAAAACAAATAAAATTCAAACCAACAGACCAATTGAGTGTGTTTTGTTAAGAGTATACAAAGATATTGCGTTCCAATTTTGGAGTTCTTTTACGGATTAACGTAAACTGCATCATAGTTCCAAGCCTAAACATTTTATTTAATTTGTTGGAGTACGCTCCTTTGTATTTATTTTATTTTTAAACCCCATAATTTGCACGCTTTCGTTTAATTCTTGAATTCAGTTACTTTTATTGTTCAAATGCAATACCAATAATGCGGCTGACTATTTAACTTAAAAACACAACTTAAGACTTAAACGCACGAATTTTTATTTCCGCATTAAATTTAAATTGGTTGTCTTTTTAATTAATTTGTATGTTTTTGAAATCTTCTTCACTTTTCTGCATTCACAGAGAATCAGAACGTGGAAAAAATTCCACCTGAATTTCATGATACCAATTTTCACCTCGAGGGGAATGAAAATTTTACGTGAATAAAAATTTCACTTTTATTCGTGATAGGGGTGATTATGTTTCAGCTAAACCGATACTACATTTCTTTTACATATAAAATCTAGATATCTCCGCCTTAGTTAGCCGATATTCAACGGCCCTTATAAATATTTTGGTTCTCATCATAATAATTATTCTATGTGCGATGGCTATCAAGGATGGCTCATGAAACAAACTGTACAAACTCATTGGCCGAATGGCATCACTGAATTTTCTCTATGGATACATTTTAAACAAAACTTAAATTCCTAAATTAGTTGTCAGTAGATTGTGTTGAAATATTAAAATAAATCAAACACCAGCATTAGATTTTCTGTTGGGTTCTCATACACTGTTCAGACCAAATAAATTGCACAGATGAGTGTGAGCAAAACATATTTCAATAAAATTTATACACGTATCCCGATACAAACTAACTGCTGACAAAATTATATATATTTTATATATGTGCGAGTATGTATGTGTATGTACACATACATTGAAATACACGTAGAGGAACGTATAAGCATGAATGCGTGCAATATGTTGGGTAAATGCTTCCATTGTACGTCAGTATGAAAACGTTTCATACGAATGACCTGTTTTTCTGTTTTTCTGTTTTTATTTTTTATAATACAAATAATTTTCTGCAGCATGAGAGTACTTATATCACTTACTTGCCAAAACACAGGCGTACGCACATCCATAAGTATGTATGCATGTGTATGTACATATATCCTTGCATATACTACATATGTCAACGTAAACATGTACATTTATACTTGTAGTCATTTACACGGTCCCATATACTCACACTAGCAGCCATAGAAACATGTACGAGTGTGTGTGTGTGTTATTTGCAAATAAAGAAAATGTGAGCTTTGTATTCACTTACATCGTAAAATTTATGTGGTCGTATTTATGACTTGTATGAATGACTGTATGAGATATTTGCAATTTACAATTTACTCACACAAATACACACACTACTCCAGCTAACTTTTATACATTCTGTATAAAATGAATATTAAAACATACACATGTGTGTTGCTGTATGCTTGGAAATGTATACGTGGGGCTGTGTGAGTGTATATATTTTTTTTTTTGTTTACTTTTAGAAAATTCATGTCCATATTTATCAATAAAATTCCCATAAACTTTTGTGGTTTGTAATCGTATACGAGCTGGTGACTTTCTTTTTTATTACATTTTCACGCTTTTTTTTTTTTTTGTTGCTTTTTGCAACAAATTTCATTTAACCTGTACCCTAAGGGGGAGGGGTATGGGGGGCTCCTGTTGTCATCATAAAATTAAGAGGAAATTTGTCAGTCAGACAACTTTTTTGTACATATGAACACGTTGTATTACTTTGTCATGGAATTTTGGGCTGGTGATGATGTGGCCACCATAATCATTGTCAAATGAAAATTCGCATACACACAAGTTCTAAAAAGGGTATTTTACACTGATGAAATTATTGGATAAAGAGCTATTTTAAAAATTTGCGGTTAGTTTAAATTACAGCGATTTTTTTTTCAATTATTTTGAATTTTAACATGAAGACGCCTCCGTTCTATGAACTTGCACTGGTGAATATTTATATTTTATTAATTGCGTTTCATTTAAAAATTTAGGTGAAAGTGACCTACATTAAGGATATCTCGCATTAAATGTTTTTAACAATTATAAAATTTATGCTGCTTTTGTTTGGCAATGTGCCCGACCCAAAAATTGATTATCGAAAAAAATTCGCCATTTGTGGACCAATTTGCAGAATTATTTTTGCATATTGAAAAAGGCCACGTGTCGACCTGTTCAAATCAATGGCCAATATATCCCACAACACTCTAAAGTAAAATACCTCGGTATTCACCTTGATCGTCGTTTGACTTGGAAGACCCATATCGACGCTAAGCTGACACAATTGAAATTGAAGGCAATTCAACTAAACTGGCTGATGGGGAGAAACTCTACTCTAAGCCTTGACTGCAAATTATTACTGTACAACTCAATCTTAAAATTAATATGGTGATATGGCATACAATTATGGGCTACTGCCTCCCACATAAATATGAAAAAAAATCCAAAGACAACAAAATAAAATCCTCCGTACAATTACAGCGGCCCCCTGGTACATTAAAAATTCTCGACTACACCGGGATCTTAATGTTCCATTGGTAAATACCGTATTTTCCAAACTCAATACAACTTATGTTGAAAAACTTGATCTCCACCCGAATCCTCTGGCTAGAAATATCAAAAATTTCTCAGGACACACCAGGCTGAGAAGGAGGGACACTTTAGCTCTCTACCGATCTCAACTCACATAAATAATAATCTGAAACCGCTGTAGAAACGCTTCTTTTAGCCTGGCGCTGGCTGGGCTGAATTTATTCTTGTTTTATTATTTATTACTTATTGTTAGTTCAATATACATTGAAGATTCAATAAATGGAAGAATGAGAAAGAAAAAAAAATATTGAAAAAGTGAAAAAAAATTTAGTTTTTTAGAAATTCGGTGGGTGGAGGGGGAAGCTAAAGTGCCCGATCCAAAAATTTATTAACAAATAAATTTGCCATTTGTGGACCAATTTACAGAATTATTTTTGCATATCGAGCCTTTGGTGCAATACCGTCGTAATTCAAGAAATCGTGAACTGAGAAAAATGCATTTGAAGTTTTGAGCCATCTTTTTGATAGTATTTTCGTTTACTAATTTTATTTTTTTACAAGTTTTTAAATAGAGAGGCATGTTTTGTAATGTTTTCTGTTTGTAAATTTCTTGTCATAAAGAAAATATTTCATTATTGCAAATAAATATTGTTGGAAATAGCTGAAGGCAATAAAGACATTTGTAGCTGTAGAATCTGAACAGTTACAGATAGAACCACCATAATCTTTTTTCCTTTAGATATATGTATATTTCCCCAAAGATCATTTCTGCATACCCAGCTGAAAAAATTAAAATTTTGAGTTACTGCGGTATTGCACCAAAGGCTCGATATGGAGAGAGTTCTCTAATTTTTTTTCTTAAATTAAAGTGCATAGTAATAATTTTTTAATTGAATCAAGACAGTGCGATAATAAATCTATATATAAAGCCCAATTTACTTTATAAATTCTGTTGATCCTTCGCTAGTTTTCAAAAATATTTTTTACATAGGAAAACGGTCCACTAAAATTTATTTTAAAGGGGGGTAGGGGTGAGCCCGGTGATATGGCCGTCAAAAAAAAATTGGTTACCAAATAACTTTGTAGTTTGAGGACCAATTTTAAAAATTATTTTTGCTTTTGGAAAAGATCCACTAAATTTTTTTTTAAAATAGGCGGGCAAAGGCAAAGTGTCCACGGATATTTGGATATTCTAATAGTGCCAAATGCCACATAAAGAGGCTACAAACTTTACAAAATAAACTTCTAAATTTGATTTATAATCTTATAGACTTTATTCCACACGTAGATTGTACCAATTTGCAAATATTGATTTAGATAATGACATTCCTATTCGGAATATTCTTATATAGCTGATCTAGTATCCGTCCTTTATATCAATAACTTAAGCAGTTTTAAGTTTTATCATAAACGTTTCATAAAGGTTTTTTAAAAAATGTTTACCTCCACTTAGTATGTGATATTATAAATCTTGAGGTACCCCCAACAAAGAAATAGTTATATTTAAGCAACAGCAGCAGAAAAAATGCTCAAAGTCTTTATAAACCTGCATATGAACGAGTATTATAAGTCAAATTATAAATTAGTCTCACTTCTATTTTTATTTTGACCTTTATTAAAATTTTTTAATTATATTTATTTTTGAGCGATGGTCTTTTTTATGAAAAGTTTTTAACAATTATCTATTTTTCGTCAGGAAATAAGAATTTGTATGGTATGTATATGATATACAAATTATTATTTCCTGACGATGCTACCTATTTGATAGCGAAATATTGAAAAATAAATAATTGTTAAAAATATAAATCACATTATAAATACTAAAAATTAAATATTTTGCATTGTATTGAATAAAATATAATTTTCAGTTTCATTCCAACCTCTTCTTTTTTATTCCATAAGAAGTAGATGTTCTTTGCTGGCTGAGAAATGTATACTTATTATTATCTTGATGTTATTTTGCCTATGGGCGTCAATAGATCTAAACATTAATGCCGATAGCAATTCTATATATAAAATTTTTTTCTAGGACCAGCACTCAGGGGATGATGCTATACATGTGATGCATTGTGCTAGAACTAGAGGAAAAGAATAGTCAGACAAATGACAGGCGGTGAAGCTTCACTTTCCCTTCACAACTCCGCTTTTGGAAATTTTTTATTTTTATAGCAGTGTTGCAGAGCCTCTGATGTCGCAGAGAATTTTGAAGATATATTTTTAGTAGCCACTTTCAGTAATTCTTTTACTTCGCTGGAGCTACAAAATACCGTCGAAGAAGAGAGCTCTGATGTGCCTGTGGATTGATTACAGCTGAGACAGTGACCAGTGACTGTGCCTTCGCCGCTGAAACCATCCGACAACAACTGACACCAAGACACATTAATACAAATCAGAAAAAAAACGAAATGTGTTTATGGCTTAGTTTGAAAATGGGCTCGAACCCAGGACTTTTTTGGTTTTGTAGTCAACGTGCAGAACACGTCAGTCATCGCCACCCTCACTATTGCAAAATGTCGTTTTTTGTGCAATTAATGTTCAAACTTATTCGGGGTTTCTTTGATATTGAGACTTTTATGCTGAATATTTTAGTTACGCATGTTTAGGTGGTTAAATTTTTAAAAGCTGTTACAATTTTTAGGTTTTCTCAATTAATAAATATTACTCATACGCAGTAGGTTTGGGCTCAGTATAATTGATATTTCAAATAAATATTACTCATACGCAACCATTGCAATTGCTGTACAAGAATTATTTCACAATTTCCTAAGTTTAAGAAGATTTTAAAAGTGTGTGTATGGAACACTTAATACAATAAACGTGTGTGTGCATGCAGATGAGTTAATCTTAAAAATTCACCACGTTGCCGGTTTATATGGCTTCTGAACACCGTTCTGAGAAATATTTTTTCGGCTGAGGGAGGAAAAATATTGCTTCTGCCAGATTTCAGTGTTTATATACACTTATGGTGTTTTCTTTACTGACAAAAATGTTACATATATGCTACATTTTGTTAATATATCTGTTCCATTCTAAAAATTATGTAACATTAAAAAAAGCTATTTCGTTCCTTTCTAAATATGTTGCACAAATAACTGGCAAAATATGCAACATATTTGACCCTCTACTCTCAAGTCGGGGTGATGTACTAGCCTTTTTTACATCTTTGTTTAAGTACTTTTTTATGCAAATAAGAATTATGAAAATCAATATACTCTTCACTTTGTCTAGAGTCCATTAGACTTTTGTTAGAGGAAGATTCTGTTTAATCTATTATTTATTTTAATGTAAACTTTTTGGATAAATTTTTGGTTTAAAGTTTTTGCAGTTTATTCTAGGCAATAGCAGCTGATTAGAAAACAATATTGCTGACGATTTTTATTGATAAAATGGTGCTAAAAACCGTAGAAACAGTGAATCGCTAAGTATACATTAATGTTAAATCTGAAATATTTTGTACCATTGTGGCAGTAAAAAATGTATCACTTTTCAAAGGTGTGGGCAAACTGTAGAAAATGTTATCCAGCGAAAGGGTAACATTTTTGTTCAGAAAGGAAATCACCATTAGTCACAAAACTCTACATACGATATCGAAATTTCATTATATTTGATCAATATTTTTTTATATGTAAAGTAAAATTTTTAAAAATCTTACTTGTAACTATTTAACAGGGCACATTTATGAACTCATTTAAAACAGAAACTTATATATCGAAAATGATTTTAAAAGAGGAAAGGGAAATATTTCCCCCCGAAATAACAAAAAATTACTTTTTTTTCGATGCCCAAAAAGGATTAAAGAAGTTTTACATGCAAAAGGAGGCCATACAATTCATTAAATATTTTCGAAATTACCCCACAGTTTTTACAATGTATCGTATGTAGACTTTTGCTTGTATGAAATTTATTATTTTACTCATTCAATAATATTAAAACGCGTCTATGTTTATTTTTTTTAATTTCTGTAAAGATCGTTAATCCTATGAAATGAAAAAGTTCAACAACTTTTTTGTATTTCTCTTAAAAATTTAAAATTTACTGAAGAAAATAAATCGTATGTTTGTTTTGCGACTAAGTGGATCTGAATTTTCAAAATTGTTAAACCAAGCCGATAGTCAGTTTTACTTACAATCCTGCAGTTACTTTCATTACCAATTCGCTAGCTATTGTCATACACATTGACTTTTCAAATATTGAATCTCAAGGCATTTCATGATTTTACTATTTTCTATTTTTGTAATACTTCGTTATTTATGAATTAACTTTTTGATAATCGTTAGCAAAATTTTATAAATCGTTATTCTGATCACTGAGCAGACATTGTGTTAATTTGTTAAGGCTTTAGCAAATTCGTAACTTTGATGTCTCATCATTTCATTTATCAATTTCAACAAACATTTTTATTTGACCGTATTCTCTTGACATTTCGTTGTTCATGTGTTCATGTGTTCATGTGTTCATGTGCTGTTTACTATCACTTAACACACCAGAGAATTTGTGTCAGGATATGCGAGTATTTTAATACACATATGTACATATATATATAAATACAAGTTCATATGTTTGTATAGATGTATGCACTCATATGTGTATTGAAGTAACCATGTGAGTTTGTGTTTTCAACTAAAAACAATGAAAACTTACGGACTAAAATAAACAAACACAAAATATAGAAAAAATAAATAAAATCTCTCACAACACATTGCACACCCCCACGCAAAGCCATACACACACACACACACATACGTACAAATATAAATGCATTTGCTACAAGTTACACCAAGAGAAGCAAAAAGAAATGAAGCGAAAATTACATTTAGAAAGTTTGTTTTAATGGAATTTGGTTTTGTCTTATTTTGTAAGTGTTTATTTGTGTGTTTGGCAAAATGTGTTTTCACGATGGGATTTTGAAAGTTTTTGTCTATGCACTCATACCTATACATACCAAATAAATATTCTGCACACATCTAGATATCTTCCTTCACGTGTACATAAATTCAAGATGTAGTGGATGAAAGTTTTCTCGTTTTCTGTTATCATCGAGATAAAGTTTGTGGCCCAAAAATTACAAACTTCAAATTATTACTTTTATACATCTTTACTTGGATATTTTTTCTATGTAGCCAATGAATTACGTCCGCATATTGGTGATGTAAATTTTGAAAACTATACGGCGATAATTTAATGCTTAAGGAATTCGGTCGTGTGATGTACCGTACCATGGACGGTAATGAAATAAGAAAACATTTAAAGGATACACCCTTGACAGTTTGTTTTAAAAATTGTGCGGACAAGTTTGTCATCGACTTTGGCATATGACGCATATTTTTTCCACATAAAACCTATCGATAGCCGAAGAAACATATGCCCCTGAAAATAAAATTCAATAAAAAAAATGTGTATACATTCCAGTAAATAGCTACTTTGTGCCTCAGCACTCGAACGCAAAATATTTTTCACATAACTTCTGAGAAATTAGGAGAAATAAAATGAAAACGATTCTATCATTTGAATTTTTATTAACAAGAAAATTATATTTAAAAATAAATAAGAAAAGCGTTTATCATGTACTCAGGGAACAAAGTTTTTGATATTTAGGCGGGAAGAAACTTGAGAGCCGGTTTGAATTAAAGGGTGGTTAAATTTCAAGGGCCGATGTTGATTTTGAATAAAACACAAACTATTTAGGAAATTATTGTAATTTTATTTTATTATGATATATTGGTATTACTCAATTATGTATGGAACAAAATATCGGCCAAATGGGCGCCGCGACCACGGCAACAGTGGATGATCAATTTTCGAAGAAAATCATCTTCAGTGATGAGGCACATTTTCACCTCAGTGGATTCGTCAATAAACAGAATTGCCGCATTTGGGCGAATGAGAATCCAAGAGTGATTGTCGAAAAACCAATGCACCCACAAAGAGTGACTGTTTGGTGCGGTTTATGGGCTGGCGGCATCATCGGGCCGTATTTTTTCCAAAATGAGGCCGTTCAGGCAGTTACTGTGAATGGTGTTCGCTATCGTGAGATGATAACGAACTTTTTATGGCCCGAATTGGAAGATATGGATGTGGACGATATGTGGTTTCAGCAGGACGGTGCCACTTGCCACACAGCTAACGAAACAATGGCTCTTTTGCGCAACAAATTCAATGGCCGTGTTATCTCACGTAATGGCGATGTCAATTGGCCGCCAAGATCATGTGATTTGACACCGTTGGACTTTTTTCTTTGGGGTTATTTGAAAGAAAAGGTGTACGTCGATAAGCCAGCAACAATTCAAGAGCTAAAGGATGAGATAATTCGGCACATTAACGGCATAGAACCTCCATTATGCCTCAGGGTCATCGAAAATTTGGACCATCGGATGGAGGTGTGCCGCCGTGGTCGCGGCGCCCATTTGGCCGATATTTTGTTCCATACATAATTGAGTAATACCAATATATCATAATAAAATAAAATTACAATAATTTCCTAAATAGTTTGTGTTTTATTCAAAATCAACATCGGCCCTTGAAATTTAACCACCCTTTATAAGAAATACGGTTCGTACACTGAAATTTTCGGCATAAATTTCTTCTAGACATTTTTCTTCCCTCTGTATCACATACTGCTGGCTTTAAAATCTCCCTTTCTAAATAACACACTTTAAGTTTGACGTCTCTGTTACTCGTTACTTTTACTGTAAAAGGTGCTCTTGGATGAAGTAGTTAACGCGCCGACTCTACAGTCTGTCTACGGCCTAGTCCCCTTCATAAAAATTCCCAGTTTTCCCAAAATGAGAAGCTTTAGCTTTAAGCGTTCTCAAGATATACAAAAATTAATATTTAATTTGTATGGGCTCTACCGCGCCCCCTTTTGTCCTATTCCACCCCCTTTTTCACTGATGATTTGTACTGACCATTAAGTTACTCAGACCAAATACAGAAACTTTAAATTTAACCGAATTTCAAAACATAACGAAATCAATATTTAGTTTGTATGGAAGGTACTACACCCACTTTTACAGTCCCGCCCACTTTTTGATTGATGATTTCTTTTAACTACAAAGGCTCTTGAACCATAGTCAGAAACTTTGCCTTCAACGGTTCTCAAGATATACAAAAATAAATATTAACTTTGTCTGGGCGTGGTAACGGCCCGTTGGAATTTAAAATTTTTTTTTTTTTATCTGGGACCAGCACTCAGGGGATGATTCCTACACATGCAAAGCATTTTCCTGGAACTATAGGCAAGGAGGTGAAGCTTAAATAATTATTTTGCAGCTCTGCTTTCGCACGTTCTTTTGTTTTTATACTCGTAGCAGTGCTGAAGCTTCGGTTCAGTAGCCAGTTTTATTATTATTTTACTTCGCCGGTGCTACACAATGCCGTCGAAGGAGGGCGTTCTGATGCGATTGTGGATTGCTATCAGCTGAAGCCGGTATTGTTCAGTGACCAGTGACTATGCCTTCGCCACTGAAACCTTCCGACAACAACTGACACACAAAGAGACACACTAATGCACATCAGAAAAATGCGAGATATTTATTTTTATTTTAAAATTTTAGTCTGAAACTGGCGTTTTTGGATTTGTAGTCAACGTGCAGACCACCATCCATCGTGCCATCGCCACTCTCTTTTTTTTTTTTTTAAGAAATTTCTTTTTCTTTTTTCTTTGACGTTTTTATTTCTTTTCACTTTTCTTAAGGAAGACTAGGTTGGGATAAGTGGGAAGGAGAACGCTCTATTAAAGGCAGGTGATACCACAAGGAACAACCAGGGTCTAGGTGGGAATCGAACACACAACTCCATATTGATTAGACTAATTAATGCTCATGCACTGGGCTACGGAGGCACGGAAATACTGTGAAAATAGCAAGAATTAATAATAACATGTATTAAAATTATCATTTTACTAAATTAAACTTTTAATATATTATTCTAATTAAAGCTAACTAAACTAAAAATAAAGAAGTATATTTTTTTCTGTGCGAAATTTTCCATTAACTCGAGATAATATCGTTTATACTTAGCACAAGTCCATTTCTGAAGGAAATACAAAACAATTGGTCGATGTTGTAAAAAAATTGCTGAGGAATATGATGACAATTTCAATTTATATGGAGTTGATGCTCCCAACGATCACATTGTATATTTTTCACATTTCAAAATAACGTTTTTTCTAACAAATCATTTGTTTCTCTGAAACATCGTTCAGAAAAATAATGAAAAATTATTTTTGTATAGATCCAGACTGAAAAAGCCGTTATAATCCTAAAATAAAGAAAAGATTTCACGAACAAACCCTCAAAGTTTACAATCAAGACAAATCAGAAGCATAACTAAGAAAGAGGAAAATAATCCTCCTAAAAAAAAAAAAAAAATTTAATGTTGTCTTAAACAAGGATTTTTCATATCCCAAATAGCTGTGCATTACTTCTTAATTTTGTCCATTTAATTAACTTTGTACAAAGTAAGTTTCCTCACCATTGAAATACTTGACTGTCCACTTAAACAGCAACAAACATATTTTCTTCCCATTCCCTTCTTTTCCAACCCATTTTTTTTTTCAATGGTACCACTTTCTTGCAACCATACAATTTTCACATTTATTTAAACTCCAGAACTTAACAAGAATTACTTAAAACATATAAATATGTAATCATGTAGCACTTACAAATATGCGCATTTAAGAACTTTGGGTAGTTCTAGTAGAAAATTGTGTAAAAAAAAAAATTTAATTCAAGCAAAATTCAGGTATAATCGCAAACACATAATGAACGAAACCACCAACCAAACGTACATTCATTTATAAATTCATTCACAAACTGATTTATAAACGAATACACACGCACACACACACACACACACACACAAACACCAAATGCGAACATGCAATCATGCACTTGCAATTGTAAATTATACAGACACAGACAAAGTTTATCGGGTAAACCACCTGAGAGCAACAGTAAAATACACATGAACTTAAAAATTCACACACACATTTCCATACACAATATTTTTATCTTTGTGTTGTAGTACTCCCTGTTCTCCTTGCACTTGGTTGATATTCTGTTGCACGAACTGGTGCCACTTCTACTGACAAAACGTTACTACTGTACAAATGCATTACGGTGTATGAATGTATTGTATGATGTCAGCGTGAGTGTGTGTGTGCGTCTGTTTTTATGTGCTTTACCAAAATCTACACACTTTGCAAGCAACTTTACGACAACAAAAACGGAAAAAGTTTGTAAAGTTTAACAAATATTTCGTTTTTAAAATAAAGAAATTATTTACTGCACACAAAACTTTGAACTCAACAAAAAAAAAAAACGAAACAAAAGAAAAAAAGAACAGCACAGAACGAGTTGAAAGCAACAACCCAATAAACACAATAGTTAATTTGATATATTTATTTACATCCCAGGAAACGTTAGGGATCGTTTACAATATGATGAAACGATAGGATTGCAAATGTAATTCACTTTTATGTAACATGGCTGTTGGCCCACCGTACACATTACGGTCCCGGCTGTGAAGTGAATTTGCAGAAACTGTCGCTTGAGGCAACTGCTCTATATTCCTATCACTTTTGGCAGCCGACTATTCTCTACACTATAACTCTCTCTATTGAGTTCCGGTGCAATACATTGCATACTTAGAGGGTAGCCCTTGTCCGAGAAAAAAAACAATAAGGAATCCAACAACTAAATTAAAAAAGAAAAAGAATCGCTGTCAAAAAAAAAACAGAAACGCTCCGGATGAAAGCAATTGCTGTCAAAGTCTCAACAGCGCTGTCGCCATATAAAATCCAAATTAATGATGCGATAGAACATTTTGACAATACCATCCATATCTTGACATTTGGTCTCCTTGAAATCATGACGTGACAGCAATTTCTAAAACTACAGTGTGAACGAATCAATATTAAGAGTGATTTTAAAACAGTTTCTCTGGTAAATACGAAGAAGAAAAAAATGGAAGTGCAGTTGGCTGAATAGTTAGCGACTTGACTCTGCCACCAGTAGATCATTGGCTCAAGACCAAGTGAGACTTAAAAACTTTCCAATTACGTCTGTGCTAACCGCGCCCTCTTTCGACGGTATTTGAGCATTAAAAACGCATTCATTTGTGGCCGATTTGGCACCGAATCGCACTGCGCATTACAGAGAAAATTCGTTGTTCGGCCGAACAGCATGTCTGTGGAATGGACTACGCGCACAGATCTTTCCTTTTTATGGGGGGTTTATGGTCGGTCAATTGTTCATTACTTACGGGACCTTAGCAATCCCATGGTACTTAGATAATTATTTGGAGAATTGCCTTATCGTTCTTTAAAAGTCTTTAAGTTAATGTACATCTTGTCAACGTCGACGTCGACACCAAAATGTAGCCCCTGTTACGTCCATATGCTGCGACTATCGTTTCAAATTTAAATTGGCATTTACAAAAATTCGTGTTTTCCAGTAAATAACAAATAATATTTTTAAGTGAAAGTTATCGCATATCGCTTTGAGAGAGGTTACATTTTGGTGTCGACGTCGTCGTTGACAACCGCAATATGGCCGAATATGAATGAGGGACGTAATGCATCGCCTTGAACTTCCTTTGAGTTTGAAGTTAATAGAAGAGGCGACTCTTTCAGACCCCAACCAGAGATTTGATCCTGGACAGTCTTGGTCTTGTCCGGCACTACGGGTAGCCAGAGAGCCCCCACTGCTCTAACGACTGATGTGCTCCTTGTGAGTATTTCGTATCAACTCTGAAAAGTTGGAGTTAGTGTGCTGGTATGGGTTTGGATTGGGATTCGCAGTTGTTGTGGTGCATACCTAAAGTTACGTGTGGTCTATTCTGCATATATATGTTATATTAAGATACACATATGTTTTGATATAACTTTTACTAATCTAGGTGCTGATGCCAATCAACAGTAACGTAGGGTGTGTTGATCTATACGGTTGGCAGTTCATCATAATGGTCTGTCCTCTGATAAATTGAATGATGAATGGAATTCTGTATTAAAGATCTTGCTTAAACTCTCTGACGTGACCCAGGGTTACATCAGCAACCTATGTGTACCTGGTAACTTACATGGTTGCCTTTTCATGTACCCATTGGGGCGATGGTGAACCTCAAAATTCACTCGGATTAAGAGCAACATGGCGAGGCACCCACATTAATCTTCAACACAATCTTTCACTTTCGACGTGGGATAATTCAAATCGAATGTCCTTAAACCCTCTACTCTTTCTAACAACAATTTTTCTCCTAGTTCCGACACATAGATCAGCAGGGGGTCATCTCCTGAGTGCCAGTCCAAGAAAAAAAAATAAATAAATAAAAAGTCGGCGATGTAAAAAATTGTTAAATTTATTTAACGTTGTTAACTCGAAATTTTTTCACCTCATAAGTGATTTGAGACACAGTTATTAAGAAAGTGAGCGGTCTTGACACTAAAATATTATTAGTATTATTTATCGAGCCATTTTTTTTTTATCAGGGTCCAGCACTCAGGAGATGACTCCTACACATGCGAAGCATTGTGCTGGAACTATAGGAAAAGGATAGTAGGAGAAATGACAGGAGGTGAAGCTTAATTATTTATTTTTGCAGCTCTGCGCACGTTCTTTATTTCGGTTCAGTAGCCATTTTTATTATTGTTTTACTTCGCCGGTGCTACACAATACCGACGAAGGAGGGCGTTCTGATGCGATTGTGGATTGCTATCAACTGAAGCCGGTATTGTTCAGTGACCAGTGAGACTATGCCTTCGCCAATGAAACTTTCGGACAACAACTGACACACAAAGAGACACACTAATGCACATCAGAAAAATGCGAGATGTTTACTTTTATTTTAAAATTTTAGTCTGAAACTGGGGTTGAACGCAGGTCTGTTTTTGGATTCGTAGTCAACGTGCAGACTACCATCCATCGTGCCATCGCCACCCTATTTTAAGTCTCTTAAAGAGTTCAAGCACTGCATGCCTCAATACTGACACGGCTGTGAAAAGGTACCACTTAATTTTCCATATTTTTAACCGACCAAATTCTAACAAATTCTAAGACGGTTACGAATCTCATTTTTCATTTCATGTTCTTGCATATTGCAAGCCGGTTAGATACCTTACAAAGGTAGGCATTGCCACGCCTGTACTCATATATATATAAAAATTTATATATTTACTCTCTACTTTATGATGCCATCAGTTTTATTTTAAATCTTATTTTAGTTTTTAATGTAATTAAGCTGCCGAACGATATCGAGTCACATCGTGACCCGGGCAGTTAATACAATCGACTCTCGACAATCCATCAAATGATCAAAATTATCGGGATTTCAAATTAACAAGAGCTTAATTGAAAGCAAAGCGCATCGTAAAGCAAACGATTTAATAAAAAAAACACATGTGCACAGTTAATAATGGAAACAAAAAGTTGGTAATGAAAAGGACTATTGTAAGTTTAAGTTGGTAAATTTATAACTTCATTTAGAAGAGAAAAAAAAAATAACGGGGGAATTATTGCTCGTATTCTATTTATAGAAAATAATTAATATATAAATCTAATAATTTACATCTGCTGACAACCACACACAGTAGACAAAACACGAAGAACGCTGATGATGAAAGTGTAGCAACTTTCGAAAATGGCATGCTGTTCCGTTCTGCTACTGTATGTCAGTGTAATTTACAATTTTGTTCTTTTGATTTAATTTCTTTCTTAGTATATAATTATCGCATGTAATTCTCATTGCCTGTAAAGGTATCAATTATCAGCTTCAACTTATTGAAGAAATAAACTTAATTTTTTTTTTGTTTCAAAAACACACACACACACATTCACATTACGAGTTCAAAGTACAGAATTTAGCAAAACCAAAGTTCAAATTATAGAACGTCGGCGAGCAAGATGTAAAATAAAATAAATGATTACTTATTTTTATTTTATATTAAAATAATTCGAATAATGAAGCATAAAGAGGAAAAAATCCATATAAAACCGCGTCGGCGAAAATGATGTCATTCAAATAATTACAAATTACCAAGCGTTTGATATTTTTCAATTCATTGAATGTTTTTCAATGGACCTGGATAACAATTGAAATCATCGCGACTGCTGCACTACTGCCGCATTTATTTACATATCCATTAGCCTTTTGCTACTCTACACAGAGAAAAAATTATTTTCATAATATTTATGAAAATCGTTCATATTTTTTTTCGTTCATAAAATATGTATATGAAACGTACTTAGTATATATGAATTATTTCTCGTATTTTAGATTCTCTTTAACATTCCCAGTATTAAGTTATGAATTTCGGTATAAATGTTATGAATTAATTTCATAAATTTGTTCATAAGAATTTTTCTTAGATCTCAGATGAACATGTTCCTTGAATATAATGAATTATTCTTAATTCTACAATTTTTCAAAATTAAATAGTAATTTTTCTTGGATTTTATGTGTAGCTTCATATAAAATATTAAGAAATTGAAGTAAAGTATTTTTTATTTATGATACTATTAATTGGTTTTTTTTTTTTTTTTTTTTTTTTTTATCTAGGACCAGCACTCAGGAGATGACTCCTACACATGCGAAGCATTGTGCTGGGAACTATAGGAAAGGGATAGTAGGAGAAACGACAGGAGGTGAAGCTTAATTAAGTATTTTCCAGCTCTGCTTTCGCACGTTCTTTTTTTGTTTTTATACTCGTAGCAGTGCTGCTGAAGCTTCGGTTTAGTAGCCATTTTTATTATTATTTTACTTCGCCGGTGCTACACAATACCGACGAAGGAGGGCGTTCTGATGTGATTGTGGATTGCTATCAGCTGAAGCCGGTTTTGTTCAGTGACCAGTGACTATGCCTTCGCCACTGAAAGCTTCCGACAACAACTGACACACAATGACACACTAATGCACATCAGAAAAATGCGAGATGTTTATTTTTATTTTAAAAATGTTTGTCTGAAACTGGGGTTGAACCCATGTCTGTTTTTGGTTTAGTAGTCAACGTGCAGACTACCATCCATCGTGCCATCGCCACCCTCATCGCTATGAAACTATTCATAAAAATTATGACAAATGTTCATAATATTTTAAAAACTTTTTTATAAATAAATATTAACAGAAACTAACGGTATAAACTGGATAAGTGATGCTTGGTATGCTGCATGTAAGAAGAGTACAGAAGATTATAATTGCTGGCTAAAGCATTAGAAGTTAAAAAAAAATAAAATAATGAATTTCAGTTTTGTGTTAGCGTGGCATAGTGTAAGCATCTTAAATAAATAAATGAAATAGATTTTGTGCATAAAAATTGTTAAATAGAACAACAGTGTTAATATGATTCCGCGCTTTAAATAAAGTGTTTACAGATGTAAGTGAATATATTTTGCATTTAAAAAAACAACAACATTATTGTGCAGTAAGTGATAAGTTTGAATGTAGTAATGAAAGTTCTCACCAATTGTTTGATAATATTTATAGATTTAACCGCTTTCTAGGAATTCTATCGAACATGTAAAAGAGGGCGTATTTATGCTAAAGTTTGCAATATTAAAGCACAAATGAAGAGTGCTTTATCAGATTGAACAAAGCCGACAAGTAATGAAGATATTCAATTTGGTGAGAAAATATATAAAACATTGGAAACATAAATTTTTTATACAAGTCTCGTTTTTTTTTTAACTTTTATATATAAATATGCATATCAAATATCAAGTGCCTGAAGAAGAGTGCGAAATATTACGAAATTCCTGAAATGATGCAAAGGTTTCTGAAGAGGAGTATCGACTATCGAAAAAAATGTAATCAGTATCGATTTGCACAAATTGGAAAATGTAATGCTGCTGCCGATGTGTTTAAAATTTGGAATACACAAATGCAAACGGAATTCGAATGGTATAATTTTCTCTAAAATATATTAATTTTATATAATTGAAAAAAAATAACAGCTTCTTTTCAGTTTTAGCTCAAGATTATTAGGAGCTTTTGCAATTTTTGGAAAATGTCGTCAAGAAATTGAAGATAAACTTCGGCAAATTACAAATTTCTAAAATTTAAGAACAATAAAAACACTATTTATCATATTAAAAAATAAATCATAAATACTATGAATTTGTACATTGGCAAATTTGTACTAGGAAAATGTACATAAATGGAAAGAAATTTTTCATATATTTTATGTATAATTCATAAAATATGCATACAATATTCATAGAATATTTTCCCAGTATTATTTTATTTTTATTATTATGAAAAATTTCATAAATATGAGAAATTCGTACATTGGCAAAGTTTTCATAAAATATTCACGTATATTATGAATGTTTTTTTTTATGTGTACATTGACAAATTGCGCTGTGCCACGCCCAAGCAAAATGTAATATTTTATTCCATGTACATCTATCCAATTGATATCTTGCAAACTTTAGCCAGAATGAATACAAGATTTTCTTTAAAAAAAATTTATTTTTTAAAAAACTGATATACATACATACTTATGTATGTAACTATGCATTTATGTACGAGTATGTATGTGAAGAAAACTTCATTCAAAAATTAAAATCCCTACGAAGAAATTAACTGCTACTTTTCCTGTGAAGAAACAGTAACGAAATTATGAATAATTTCGAGGAACTCGAAATCCAAAATTTGTTCCAATAACAAAAGTAATCTTCTCATTAAACGCGGTACCATTTTGTAGCTTTTCTTTTATAGCAGTGCATGAAAGGGTCTCAATGCGTTTGAAATCGTTTCTCATACAAATAAACTAGTTTTTTCAGTCCAGATATTTGGGTACGTGCACTTGCTGCTGAAAGACTTTAATATCGTGCATGATGCAAATGATTATGATGTTGCTGATAACGATAAAAGTCATCTTCAACGTTGAAGCTGACATACAGTTATTTCGATATACAAATACAGGGTGTGTGGTAGCAGATTTATATTTTCAAACTTAAACAAAAAACGTAATAATTGACACAAAGTTTTATTAAGAGCATTAAGCGATAGAATGGAAATGCGGATTTTATTTTCAAATATCATGCCATCCAGATCCTTCATGTCATTTTTTAAAATTTCATGAATAATCGCTCTTGGAAGTCCCAGTGAGGCTGCTCTATTCCGTATTGAAGCTCGCGTATTTTCACGTAAACTGCTTTCAACCAATTCAATGTTATCGGGAGTCCTTGAAGATCGACTGGGCCCTCGCCGTGGACTATTCATAGTCGAAGCAGTTGCGCGTAATCTCTGCATCCACGAACGAATTAAATTTACAGTCGGTCCATCACTTATTCGCCGAATACCGAACTTTGAACAAAATTGCCGACGAGCAATTACGTAAGAATCATTACTCTTAAAAATTTTGTCCACAGCGACAGCGCGATGCTCAGATGCGACCGTTTATTACTTTTTTAAATAATCGTATTTAATAATATAAATTTGCCACCAGACACCTTGTACATGGAAATATAGAACGCCATGGGAAAAGAGATGCCTGACTAAATTAATAAACGATATTATTGTTGGTGTTGTTGGATTTTTATATTACTCCGCTGTTAGGTGGCCATACTTATTTGAAATATTCATACATACAAAAACTCATACGTGAACAAACACAAACACATATTTAGAATATAAAATTACAATAACAATATGTACAAATACATACATGCAACAATACTAACAGCAATAAAGTCATAAATTTCATATTGACTGACACTACTTCAACTTCACAGAGGTGGGCAAGTGACTTGATAGTTGCTAAAAAAAACGTTTCTCTATTATTTCATTCATAAATGAAATGTAATGAAAAAATTCTCAGCCGATTGCCTAAAATTGACTAAAAATTATCATTTTGTGAAAATTTTTTTAAAGTTTTCTAAATGTCACGAGTTGCTAAAAAAATTTCTCACACTGATGCATTTTTAGTACACAGCATCTTAATTTTTTGAGACACATGTGTTGGAAATCTTCATTTATATGTTTTTAAAATATTTAATATACAGTCGAACTTCTCTATAGCGAAATCTTCTTTATAACGAAATCTTCTCTATAACAAATAAAATTCGTGAACACAACATTTTTGTGAGTATTTGCATACATTCTGATCTCCCTATAACGAACTTCCTTATAGCGAAGTTCT
Organism: Dexiosoma caninum; assembly: GCA_963924685.1. Taxonomy (NCBI): domain Eukaryota; kingdom Metazoa; phylum Arthropoda; class Insecta; order Diptera; family Tachinidae; genus Dexiosoma; species Dexiosoma caninum. The sequence continues at coordinate 33,404,045 of OZ004729.1, read as the reverse complement.
CTCTGTAACGTACAATTTTTTAAGACCTAAATAGAATTTTTCACACTAAATAATCTCTCTATTGCGAAGTTTTTAGCAATCGATTTTTTTCATCAATTTAGTCACATATGTGTGTATTAATAAAAAAAAACTTAATGTGTTCATGTACAGACAATTTTTTTTTGTCTTCATAAATATATTTTCTACATTACATTTAGAGACAGAACAAAAATTGTTAGAACTATAAACATATAGTTAATTATTAAAAAGATATAGAAAAAAGATTTTTATTATTATTATTATTATCATTATTATTATTGTAATTATTGTTTTAGAATATTTTATTATATGTAACATATTCGTAAAAATGTATTTTGGATTTGGTTCAAAAACAAATTTCAATACAAAATCGAATATTTATACCTATTTCAAATTCAGAATATATATTTTTGAATATGGCTGTTAATATTTTTATTTTGAATTTTCATTGACAAGAACTTATCCTATATTGTGAATTTAAAAAAAAAATATTTTTTTAATTATAAACAAAAACCAATTTTCCTGAAGAAGCTACACAAAGGAGTAGCGAAATATCGAATCAAAATAAATATTAAATATATTAAAAAGACCTAAAGCTTAAATAATTAGTGTTATAAATAAAAAAAAGAGGTCAAAAAACTAGAAAAATTATATTTTCTACATAAAAAAAATTTAGTAAAAATTTTCTGCAGTTTCTCTATAACGTAGAAATTTGACGGTCCCCAACTGCTACGTTATAGAGAAGTTCAACTGTATCTGTTTTTATGTTCAATAAAAACTATCTAGTTATCATTACTTTATAAATTTTCACTCTGAAAAATAAAAAAATTATTGTGGTAGAATTGTCAAATAAATGAATTGATATATACTTTTGAACATTGAAGGACGACTTTTATTTTTATTAAGAAAGGAAATGACGTTTTTGGCCTTTTACATGTCATATTTGTGCAGATCATTCGATTGTGTTGGCTGGTGAATCACGGTCTTAAGTCATGATGACAAAGGCAGGCATGATTCAGTATGTTATTGAGTTTAGTTGAGAAAGTGAGTCACGTTGTCATCCTTAAAAGCAACCGACCCATCATGAAGCATGTACATATATTCCTTAAAATTATTTCTTTTATATTTTTTGTATCCCCAATCAAATCGTCTCCAGTAACAATTCATTAGATGATTTCATTGCTAACGGTTGCCCCACAAGTGGACACAAAGAGAATAAAAAAAAAAAACATTTGTAGTTGAGGTTATACAAATAATTGAAAAATTCCAGTGTCATACTGCCTAATAGACACAGCAGATACGCTACGCTATTATTAAACATTAATTTCTTAAAATGCTTGAACGTTTCACCGAACGTGTTGTGAATTTTTGAAGTTTTTTTTTTAAACTCAAAATATGGAAATTATTTAAATTAAAAGCAAGGTTAACCAATCCTAAACTACTGTACTATAGCTGCTCCGAATGCAAAGGCACATAACCTTCTGTTACAAACGAAAAGATCTTTCAGCAGTACCTACGTTTTTGCGTTCAATAAAATTAAAAGAAAGAAATCGAATCACACTAAAAACAAAATCATATAAATACAAGACAAGACTTTAGCCATCTCCTTTAATAAGGGTGGATTATTAATGGGTAAGTGGGCACCCATTTAGCACACATAACTGTGATTACAAGGATAACTGCGTACATACGTATGCACAAACATACATACAAACGTTCGTATGCATAGTGTACAGATAGTGTTGCTTCAATTTTTATGTTTTACCAAGTTTCCTTTTTGTCATTTTAAGGTTTAAAAAAAAAAATCCATTGTTTCCAACTACAGAAAACAACGGCCCCTGTTGTTGTATCATTTGTAACAATATTTGAGTATTTCTTTTGTTGTTTACAGCAACAACTACTGCAAGTAGCAGCAAATAGGAAAAAAAATCATCAACAAAAAAATTACAAAAAAATTACGTTGACAATACGTTTCGTGAAATCGTTAAAATACCGTATAGCACACCATAACCATGAATGGGAGCGGGAGTAAGCAGTTATTGGTCTTGCCTGCCGCACTAAGCAGCAACAACCATTCAGCAGCAAAAGCAAGAGAAATTAACAATAAACAGTAAGAGAGATAAAAAAAAAGAATACGAGTTTCGTTCATTTACAAAATAAGAAAAAAGTAAAAAAGAAAACACCACCAATAATACCAACCAACAACACTCGTACTTCTTTTATAAACCAACAGCATAGACAAGCATATTAAAAATTATCCTACAAAAACCAGCAACCAAACTAAACCAAACCAAACCACCCACTCGCCCCCATGCTCACTCAGACGTTATGCGAGTTTGAGAAACATAAGAAAATCAAAATAAAACAGCACGAGAAACTCCTAGCGACGGCAAAAGCACACCGAAACACACAACACTCGCAACTACAAATGGTTGCACACACACACACACACACACACACACACACACACACGAAAACAAACTTTTTTCCTTCACCCTCGCTTTGTTAACCCAAAAATACATTAAACTTTTGCCAGAGTAAATGAATGTGACGGAAAGTGAGCCAGGCCGCTGGTGAATTGTTGGTGGGTGGTGGCTTGGTGGGTGACTAAAACCAAAGGAGTGTGAGCGTGTATATACGAGTATGTAAGTGTAAAGCAGCTGCCATCAAATATATTCGTCCTTCATGGTATTTTTATTTTATTTATTTATTTTAATTTTTTTTTTTTTTTTGCTCCATAAGCTTCTCTGTAGTTGTTGTTGTTTTTTCATATTCATTGTCCTCTTTTGTAGCAGATGAAAAACGACTTTTACTCGAGGTTTAACTACAACAACGTTTGCTGTTGCTTCCATTTCTACTATTGAATGCCGTGTCGTCTGAATGCTTGACGAATAAATCCAAAAGTCTAAATGAGTGTGTGTGCGTGTGTATGTTTGTCTGTATGAGTGGTTGTAGGACAAAAAAATTATGTGAATGAATATTACGACCTCCTCGCTTCTCGTTGTAGCTTCGTACAGTGAATGTAATAAAATGTAAACAAACTTTTATTTTCCAACAGGACTTTGCAAAAATTTTTGCAATTTATCGCAGGGTTATAGCAGATGATCTACCACAACAGATCACAACTTTTCTGGTCCCGTAATTGTGATATAGAATTCGATTTGAGAATTTTTGTTGAAATTAATAAAAAAAAAAACAGAAAATACAGTTTTTTTCGGAATAATAATTTCCAGGTAGCGTTCACAGGTTCAAGTGATACCTCAATATGAATGTTTGCATGTAAACCTGGGACTTACTACTTTTTTGGGAATATTCCTGTTCACAAAGTCTTAAAAAAAGTCAATCAACTGTGAGTTCAACGGCGGTAATGGATCACCATTAGCCACACGTGGTATTCACAATACCACAGATAAACCCGTATCGGGAGATTTTTTTTGCTATTTGTAAATTTTTCCAGTGCAAAATGAAAGATTCGTGACATGTACATATGTGGCAATGCCTGAAATGCTCAGTACGGTTTGCCATTGTACAGCAAAAAATTCGCATTTAGTTCAGAATACTGCAAAAGCGGAACTGTTTCAACTCAAAGAAGAAAAAAGTAAATTCAGTTATGAGAACTTCGTGTGGAAAAAAATAACCATTTCACACAATAAAAAATGTAATAATTTCTCAAGTATCGATTATTTTAGTCTCACGTCTTGTTAAAATCATTAAGTTGGTAATCCAGTTGGGAAATGTTGCCACCACCAAAAATTCTTAATTCCAAACTTGATTACAGTTTTTAACATTTTTTGCGGCGATATTAGGGATCAGCCATGCATTAAAAAAAAAGCAAAGCTTTTCGTTTAGCAATTTTTTCGGCTTCTAAATTGGTTTCTTTTTCTAATTTTCTTTAAGTAATCGTATGACTAAAATTTTTGTTACCCACTGTAGCGTAATGTGAATTTAGTTAGGTGAATTTATGTTTATGTAGGTCTGTATGCATATACACAGACATATTATTTTTTTCCAACTTCCACATCGTGTTGGCAAAGTGGCATGAACAGTTATTTTCAAACTTAATGCTACGCTACGTGCTAAATATAATACGGAAAACTTGCACATTTGTGTGTATGTATGTATGTTTGAATTTAACGAACAAACATATAAATTTAGCATTTAGACTTATTCATACCCATCCACACAATATAATGCGCCGTACTTGTTGTTTGCTTTTTGGATTTTCTTCTCTAAAATGTTAGTTTTATTATGTGCAAGTTCTGCTTCCCTCGCAGTAAATAATACATACAAGAATACTTGTACATCATACATACATACTGAAACCCGTACGTATTTAAATACCTTATGTATATATGTATGTATGTATGTATGTATGTATGTATGTAAGTATGCATGTACATACCCATAAACACAAAAGAATATTATCATTAACAACAGTCCCATTTACTGTAACATTTCCACAACCAGCATAGACGTAGTTGTTGTCGTCATCACCATCATCATCACTGCTCAAGATTTTTATCGACCACCCCGTGAACACATACACACATGCACACATATCCATACATATGTACATATATACAAGAAATATTAGATATGGAGTCATGAACACACAACACAATACAACACAACACAAACACACTCATCAATGATACTTAGAAATTTGTTGAAAGGGCATTCTTGTTGGCATTACGCCCTTGTAAAGGCAAACGGTTGAAATCACAGCCAGCCTTGGTGCGTACATAGATTTATAATTCATCCGATATTTAACCAAATAGTTAATCATACACAGTGCGAATATCTAGTAGAGTTTTTCTCGAACAGATCTTATGAGAAAAACTACATACATATAAAAAATATGAAATAATTCTTTATGCAACTGGAACTTATTGTTTTTTTAGAAAATAAATTTTTTTAACCATTTTCCCCAAATAATTTTAGTAGAAAAATATTCTTTTTAAGCAATTACCTTTTAAAAAAAGTGTCTTCTGGACAACAACAAGTTTAAAAATGGAAATGAAAAAAAATTTTTGTTTCCAAAAAGTAGATTTTCAAAATAGTATTTGGAAAAATGTTGCTTTTCAAAATACACTTTTCCCATTCAGCTCATTTTAAAGTAGTGATTTTAAAAAAAAATACTACGTATTTAGAAAGTACTTTAAGAAATATTTTCAAAAACGTCTCTTTTTAAAATATTTAGATTTTCGAAACAATGCTTTTTCAAAAAAACCTACTACAGCGGAATCTCGAAAAAGTTAAATCGCCTAAAAGTTAATCGCTCGGTTAAGTTCACTTTTCAGTTAACTTTTCTGAGCTGTACTTTTAAAAGCGTGGAAAACAGTGATAAACAATGATAAATCCGATAATAAAAACTACATTAAAAATATATTTACTTAAATATGTTAATTTGTTTTTTAAAGTTTCATTAATAATTTTTGGTTGATTCTAACAATAATTTCTAAGAATTTTATTTTCACGGTAGCAATATGAATAATTCTGAAAAAAATTAAAAAAGTACCAGCAAAAACTGTATGGATCAAAGTATGCTTGTGGATGGGATGTTTAAACTCAACAAAAATTTAATTTCTATTTCTCGTGTGGAATATTAAAAGAATAGTCGGATGTGCTTTACAAATTCATGGAAGCATTTTTATATGACCTGCAACCAAGGACGAGGTATTCAAAAGTTTCTGCAATAAAACTTATAAATATGAAATTATACATTTTTTTTCGAGGGTGGCGATGGTTGTGGTAGTTAGCACGTTGACTACAAAACCAAAAGTCCTGGGTTCAACCCCAGTTTCAGACTGAATTATAAAACCACTTCGCATTTTTCTGGTGTGCAGTAGTGGGGTTTTGTGTTGGTTGTTGTCGAACTGTTTCCGTGGCGAAGGCATAGTCACTGGTCACTGAACAGTACCGGCTTCAGCTGACACTAATCCACAAGTAGCATCAGAGCGCCCTCCTTCGTCGGTATTGCGTAGCATCATCGGCGAAGCAAAATAATTCATAAAATGTCTACCAAATACAGCTTCAAAAATGTAATGCGTTTCCTTAATATCACAGGCTCTGCAATACAGCTATTAAACAAGAAACGTGCAAAAGCAGTATTGTAAAAATAATGAAGCCTTCTTCTATCTATCCCTTCACCACCTGTAATCTCTATCACTATTCGTTTCCAAAAGTTTATGTCATAAATGATTTATTTGTAAAAAAAACTAACGTAAATTCCTTAAAACATTCTTAATACTTGTTTTTTTTTTCCTTTATTTATTATTCGAACAATCTATTTAATTAATTTTTTAAAAAGGCCTGCAGATGTTAACCGAAGGTTAACGAAATATCGAGATTATATAAAAATAAGAAATAAAAAACCTTAAAACTTAATTAAATAGATTGTTCGAGTAAGAGAAAAATTAATATTATTTTTATTTAACGTTAAAAAATTTTATACAAATTCCCAATATTTCCATTGAATAAAATTAAAAAAAAAATTAATAATAATAAAAAAATAAATAATTTAAAAATAATTTAAATTTTTCCAAACATTGTTTTGATTGGTTTCAAATGGAATTCCATAAAATATTTTAATTGCTTCAATACGTACATTTATTAAAATTTGTCAACTATTTTTAACAAATTAATTGTTTGAAATTTTTACAAAAATGTATTTTTTTCTTCAATTAAACATTTACGAATTGTAGTATTTAATTATATAAATTCTGTGGTAGAAGCTATTTCAGTAAAAATAATATATCTATGTATTTATGAATTTAGTAATTGAATACAAATTTCATTTTTTTCTGTATACTTGTACGCTTACTGAATTAATTAAATCAAATAAACGATAAATTTCGAGAAATTTAATTGTTGATGTCAAAAATGGGGAAGAATGTTGACATCAGCATCCCTGAAATCGACAATTAGAACAATGATCCAATTTCAAAAGATAACGTTGATTTCGAAAATGAAAACGACGGGTCAGTTATAGAGGAAGATGTTTAACAAAGTGAGTTTTTCTAAAGCAGTTGAAAGCATCCGTAACGTAATAAAATGGTTTGAAAACAATAAAGATACAAATCAGCTGGCAGACGTGGTCAATAAGCGCACCAATATTATCGGGACCTATTTTAGAAAGGAAAAAAAAAAAAACAAAAAAGCTTTGACTGCTTGTGCAAATTAATATTGTAGGCGCACGAAAATATGAATTAAGCCTGACTTCCTAAACGGTACGAGTAATTTACAATGTATCAATGTACAGTTGATACATTCTGTAGTTACTTTTTTAATACGTTTTATATTGATACTTTGTGTCCATTTTTTACTACTAATAAAAAGATAAATAAATGAATACAGAAATATATATTAAATTATAAGAAAAACTTATGTTCTTGCGTCGCCATAGTGCTGCATGTCGTATTTATTTTGCATCTAAATTTATGTGGATGCATTTCTTGCTTTTCCTAGCGTATTAACTACAACAGTGTTGCAAATGGCAATAAACTATGTAAAAATTTTCAGGGTTGCACACACTGCAATGTATGTACTACTACAAAGCAACATGCATTTAGAGGAACTCAGCCTAAAACTAAGTTTCTTTTTTGTAGTGATAAGTCAATAAATAAAAATCTAACGTATTATAGCCAACAAAAAAAAAGGATGTTTATCATATTATTTATTTCTTTTTTATTAAAAAAAAGAACAAGCTTAGAAAAGTTAAAAGTTCGAAAAAGTTAATTTCGGTTAATTTTTTTTTTGTAGATTCTACTGTATTTAGAAAGTAAAAAACAAACAATTTTTCAAAAAAAAAAGTATATTTTCAAAAAAATTTTCTTTTTCAAAAACAGCTTTTGCACAAGGTACTTTTTAATAAAAGTACTATTTCAAAAAGGTATCTAATCTATGAGTACACAAAATAATGTCTATCTATAACCATATTTTACGCTTAAATTTTCCTTCTCAATATGTTATCGTTTAATTGAAATACCAATTTAACTTGTCGTAATTTTTTCCAGTGTCCTTTCATTTGACAAGTGAAAAGTATTTGTTTATATTGGTTTTTTTTTAGATCTACTTTGCTATTGTCGTACGATTTTGGGTCATCTGAACACAAAATATTGTTAAGTATTCTCTCTTACGAACTACCGAACTCTCACGAATGTGTTTCCAATAAAAATTGTACACATTCATGCACACAAAATACAAATATGTACGAGTATGTATGTACATATATTTAAATACACAAGTGTGTGTGTATTTTTGTAAAACATTTATGTGTTGGTTAATCTGTTTTTGTACACATTTTATATCCAACTACAATATTAGAACTGCCCTGCAGATAACGTGACTAGCCCATAGATAAATGTTAAGGGTAGTACACAGCAGACGGAAACAATTCTACACCTGACCCAAATGTAGGGAGAGAACAGGATATATTTGACATTTCGATGTTCTTAAAATTTTGCATTACGTTGCACTAATGCAAAAACTACTCCATGGAGCAGCTCAGAGCGTAATTGTAATGCGACGGACTAGTTGCAAATACGAAGAAAAGCACGAACACTTGTCGTATAACTGTTGTTTTCAATAACACGACTCATAGCTGAATTACATGTGACCATGTTTGTGACCAGTACATTTCAGCTACAACGGACTACCTAGTCCAATATGCAGCCTGATTGGGGTTGGCGAAGTCGTTCTTAGGCAACTGTCATAGTCTAGGGCAATTATAATAGTTTTGGTACCGCTCATAAATTAGTTTTTAATTGAATAAATTTAAGAAAAAAATTGTCATTACTGTTTAAAATGACAAATAAAAAACAGGTCCCAAATTAATTAAATTAAATAAATCGAATGAAATTTCTATACATTTTGATAAAATTTTTTTTTGAAATTTTGATTCGAATCGAATGCCGTAATTTGGCCCTGGTATTCGGCGGAATTTAATTAAATTCTTTACAAGTTAATTTTTAAAAAAAACTTTAAGAAATGTTGAGTCTGGTTGTCTTATCCTCATCTGACGTAGAAAAAGAATATAGTGAAATCGAGGTGAATGCTTTACGTCGGAAATTGCAAAAACAATCGAACGTTTTTTCATTGCCCAACCACGAATAAAGCTGGGAAAACGAATGATACGAATGACGAATTTCATCTAGCACAACGAATTTGTCAGTAAAAGATCGTTGCGTAAATTCACAGTATGGCCCACAATAGCGACGAAAAAATTACAGCTGTGATCATCAGCAAACGTGTTTGCTGTGTGTGTTACCGTAGAAAAAGAAATACTGGAATAAATTAAACATTAACAAAAAACAATTAATAAGTAATAAGCAATTTCATGGTAAATAACACTATTCTTCAAAAAAAAAAAAAGAGTCCTGAGATCGTTTCAGATGATTATTTTGATCATTTTCATTTTTCAACCAAAATCATCTCAAAACGTGACATTCACTACATGTACAAAATTTCTATCATGTACATATGTATTTATTTCACATTTATATTATTATTTTAGATTCGTAAGTTATTTTAAGTTAAAGAAGCCAGCTGTTATATATGTTCTTCACAAGGGCAGTATGCATTTGGCAGAATCAAGTCCTGAACTCATTTTCTTAATTTATTTAAGAATGAAACATGAATGAAACGTATATCAACAGTTTCAGCACTATTGGATAGGTGAATTCGACTTGCACGTTACAGTAAATTCTAATAGATCACATGATAGTGATCGAATTTAGTCGTTTTTGCCAGTAGTGGTACCATTTTTCAACGCAGCCTCATTTCAGACTCAAATACGTCAACCGTATTCAAGCTGATGATTATCTGCAGGGTCTATGCAAACACACACACATCCCTACATACTTATGTATAACAAGACATTTGCTAATGCAATGTTGTGTACAGTACACAAACACAGGCATACATTTATACGTACAAACAGAAATTCATACATGAATTCGATAAATATTTGTTGTATTGTTTGTGCCTGAACCAACAAAAGCATTTTTGTTGGCCAACATTATTGTCTGGTGATTGCTTTAATAGTGCTCTTTTGATGCATGCATATGTATGCATGCATCTGTATGTGTGCGTATGAAACATTTGCACACAGACCCACTGTCACTTACTTACTGGCATCTATGAAAATTTGTATCAATATGTTTGCATGAGAAACAAAATTTAGCAGTAACTTTTACTCCAGTGTGTACGAGTAGTAAAATAACGTGCTGCAACAATAACAACGATGGAGCTCAAATGAACGAAAACTATGGTTGCATGTTGTACTTTTGGAAAACGTGTTCAGCCATTTTGAGTTGAAAACTTGCAAAATGCAAACATATGCACGTACGTACACATACACTTGCTTACTCACATATACGAACACACATGCATATGTATGAATGTACACATGGATAATTTAGTCCTTTAGCAGCATTGAAATTCAAATTCTGAATGTGCAAACAGAAGCCAAAGATGAACTAAATAATTTTAGTAAAGCACTTCCTTTTTAATCGGCTTTTGATTTAAGAAATTATCAAGAATTGGGGTTTTCTAATTGAGGCGAAGTTAAAGCTTAAAGGAATTATATTTTGATTGTAAATTGGAGCGTGAAATGAATTGAAAGTGAAAAAAATTTTAATTGATTGTAAATTGTATCGTATGTAGTGATTTCGTCCAATATCGTTATTTAATACGAATGAAATGATGGGCATTGCTAAGCGCAGCCCACGAAAACGGCTGCACCGATATCGATTATGTTTCGGGGTATTTTTTTTTTTTATTCCGAGGATGGTTTATAAGGAAAGACAAGTTTTATAACAATTTTAACGAAATAAAAAAAATTATAGATGTGCGTCTAGAAAGACACGTAAATAACCCTTTTTTTATATGATCACACGGGGAGTTAGAGGGCAGTATATTCCCATCTCCAAAACTATCCAACCGATTTCCATGATATTTAAAACATAGTTAGATCCGTCTATAGAAGCATACTAAATATATTTTAAAAAATATGACTGCTAATGCTGGGCAATACATTCTTCTCCGAACAAATTTTAAAGACATTAATGCTACATCTATGCTTACGGAGATAATAACGTGAACGGAGCTGCGTGTAAGAGCTAATAATCTAATAAAATTCATAGGGAAAAAATATTATGTATCCATTTTCTTTATTAAGAAGCAAAATTAATCGGACCTATTCCCGTTGGCGTTGCTATTTCAACACGAAATAAAAACGGTGCTTTGCCATCACCGTTGGTGTTGTGGGCGTTTGGCGAAGATGAGATAAGATAAGATTTTGAAACGAAGATAGTAACGACACTCAAACAATTGTTCGTTTTCGTTTTTATTACGAGCATGAATTTTGATGCCTGTCGGCGGGAGCTCCGTTTTGATTTTGGACTCATACTTTCTTCTTCTGGCAATTTTCTTAGAATTTTGTGCAGATGCCGATTTTGCCATACGCCTGTCACGTTTTTTCTCACCAGAACAAATTGACCCACCCTAGTGAACACACATGCAAATTTTTCGGCACTTTATCGGCTTTTAAAGAACCGCATGAAGTTTCGTGGTACTCATGGGTTGGCATTAACCTCCACCAAAAGCAGCATACAGAGTAGTTTAACCAAACAACCAACAAAAATTTAAAGCAAAATAATTGGGGTTGCTAATGGCGAGTAGTCAGCGTATTGGCTCTGCAACCAGAAAGACCCAGGTTCGATTCCCAGCCAGGTCAAAACAGAAAAAGAAAGTTTTTTCTGAGTTTTCTGTGCTCAGCACGCCCCTTCGTCGGTATTTGAGCAATAAAACGTCGGCGAAGTAAAATAATAAATAAAATGGCTCCACAAGCTTAAAAAAAAATAATGCGTGAAAAAATATCAGAGACGCTGCAACTTTGCTTTATAATTAACACGCAACTGCAGCTCTATCTTCCTACCACTTTCACCACCTGTCTATTCTCTACCTTTTCCCTCTCTCTAGTTCCAGTGCAATGCATTGCATATGTAGGGAATAGACCCTGACCACTGGTCCAAGATAAAAAAAATAAAAAGACTCGCCATGAGTAAATAAATTGGAAAAAAAAGATTTAACAGGGCTTGAGTTTGAATCCTGTTAGACTCCGCATGAGAAAATTGTATCGGTTACAAATTGTAAAACAAAAAAGAAAAAACTGAAAATTTCTGCAGTTTCTTTTGGAATCTAACAGGATTCGAACTCCAGATCTCTTAAATCCAAGAATTTTGCTACACGATTTAAATATCCAGTAATTAGAAAATTTACAATTTCCAGGAACTTTATTTTACACATTTCTAATCCATTGACCAGTGGTGGAATTTTCATATTTGTATTTCTTAACCACATAGCGAAGAGTAAGAGTTCTCAACGGGTAGTGAGTGTTTGGATTTCATGTAGCCTGCATTCATATCGTTCCTACCAAATGTTCAATTGCTGCCGCTTAAAAAAAGCATATGAAAACTGTACACCAGCAACAACATCAATAGCACGACTATAAGAGTACTCATTCATTGTCACAGTTGTATCCATTTTATTTGTGTAACACGCAACGCTTTAGCATTTACACAAACTCATAGATAATATTCTAACATCCATTATCAAAATGGCATTGTAGTTTATCTGTAAGTGTGTCAGTCTAAGCATTTGTTTGTACGTTGTATTAAGCAGTTTTGTACTTGTTGTTGCAAACTATAGAATCCTGTGCAAATGTTGTGCTTATTGGAAGTGCAACTTAATAGAAAGTCTTGCCTCCAGTCCTAAAGTTTATTGCTTGTGTGTGTATAAAATTTAATGCGAACTCGGGCCAGATAACAGAGTACATTTAGAGAAAAAAAATGTATTTTTGTGGTAGACGAAAAAAAAATTTTAGTAAGTTCTTTCAAGAAAGTTCAGATTAAAATATAATTTATTAAACGGTTTTTTTTTTCTTGAATGATAATATTCTCTAATGGTACAATTTGTAATCGAGTTACTTTGCGAAATTGCTGTTTTTTGTTGAATAAACTAAACTGTCTTCAAAATGACTTTTCTCTGAAAAATATTTTTGTAAAATGTACTTTTTACAGAAAATTTTTATATCAAAAGCTTCTATTTTGAAGATTTTTTAAAGATATTTTCTTTGAAAAAGTTAAATTTTTCCAAAAGTCCTTTTTTCAAAAAAGTACTTTTTTGAAAACATACTTTTTTCAATAGGCACTTCTTATAAAAGTTGCCTATTAAATATATTTTTCTTGAAAGTACTTTTTTCAAAACGTACTTTGTTCAAAACGTACTTTTTTCAAAAAATACTTCTTTCAAAACGTACTTTTTTCAAAACGTACTTTTTTCAAAAGGCACTTCTTATAAAAGTTGCCTCTTTAAAGATATTTTCTTGAAAGTTTATTGTTTCCAAAAGGCACTTCTTATAAAGGTAACTCTTAGCTTTTACTTTAATTAATGCATGTAACTTTTTGTTCATTCTGACTGAGTTTATTATTTTTTTAGGCAATGATGAAGTTTTGTGATATTTTATTTCTGGAAAGGGATATTGTAGAGAAGAGAAAGGCAGAGATGAGTGCTGGATGAGTTCTTACGCAAATCTACTTCTACGTATTTTGTTCAATTTGTAAAGCATATTGCAGAAACTGTGGAGTTGAGTAGAGGCAGTAATTTTCTAAGCTAAAGGCCGGTCATTTTCGTTTCTTATTTAACTTTGCAACGTTTCATTGCTCCATTATCGACTGAGGAAGACGCTGTGAGGAACATTAGGGTGGAGTCTCCGTGCATGAAGGCAAAAAAATTCTTCAAATCGATTTCGAATACCTACATAGTATTGCATCTACATAAATTATAAAACAAAACTATTTCTTTATTTTGTTTACACATATGTATCTTGTAACCCACTACCAGGGCTGGAAGTTGGAGGAATTGGATGAATTTTATTTTAATTTGCTTAAGTTACACTGCAGCCACACCTTAAATTTTTGCTTCCAAATTTTGTACACATACTGCTGTCAAAAAATTCATTGAAAGCTGTGGCGTGGGCTGCACGCAAGTTTTGAACAATTTAAAAGCAAATTCATTTGTCAAGATGACTTCTCTGTTCATAGGAATAGGTATCAGCTGTTTTTTTTTTGCCCATAATTTGGCCTCAATATTTTTCCCATGTACCTGAGAATATAATGCAACGTTTTAGTGCCATTCGAAATTGAAATACCAAAAAAAATCCACCCTAATGTACGGGCGGTATTAATGTATATGCAAACATCAGAAAGTCGGTTAAGGCCTGTCATTGGGTTTTGAACCCACGACTCTATCAGCATCCACCTGCAAAGGCTGTTTAATTTCCAAACCACTCATACATAGTCCTTCAAATTCAACACTTAGCCGCTGCTGCAGAAAAATAGCAACAAACACAGTTGTGAACCAAATGTTTGTTATTGTTGAATGCTTAAAGAAAACTTTTGCAACTCCTGTATTAGTATATTAGTGTAAGTATGAATGTACCCTGTAAAACTGTATTGATTTGCTACTGACCTGCTCGGCAGTACTCGTGATTTTTTATACCCCAGGCAATGTAATTTACTATAGACATTCCACATGTGCATATCTTTGAAAATCTACTACTGACGTTGGTCTTAGGTACTCAATAGGATAGAAGGTAGTTCTTGTGAGAAACTGCTAGAACCGCATCTATTTTCACTACAACAAAACGGGACAACAAAAAATCGTTTTGCAGCTGTAAAGAGAAACATACGTTCCCTTCCCTTCTCATCAACGGACAAAATAAAAAGTGTAGACGATTACTTCACAATGACAGCAAAAAATCACCAAATACCAATCGACAAAAGTGTTGACTTGGAGACACTTTTGGGTCCCAAGCTTTCTGCAGGGTATGTATGTATGTGTACATGTGGAAATGGAGATGTGTTTGCGTGTTTTTAATGTGAATGTATGTGCTTTACTATGATCGTATAATATTTTCCCAGCAAACAGCAGCACTTGATTGGAAATCAAGTTATTTTTGAAAAGTTACATAATTTTCCTGAAGCCGAGAGATCAAACGAACAAAAAAAACACTTAAAAATTTTAATAGAAATTTGAAATATTATAGATGCATGGAAAATTTGTAACTTACAGAAGAAAAATCACACAGCTCTTTATATAAATTTTCTAGAGGAGTGGCAAACTGTCGGAATTATCGAAACCACACATTCACTATTTTATTTTGTTGACCGATTGTGGTTAGCCAGCGCACATAATTCAGAAATGTACTGAAAAACAGCATTTTCAACTTCCCAGAAACTGGCATATCACATGAGTTTATTCCACCCAGCACCAGCAAAAAACCCACCATGAAAAAATTTAATTTTTCGTACAGTTTGTACCTTTTAAATTCACTTCAATCATCAGATTTTGTGTTTGCTGGCTTAATATTGAATTATTGTTATATAACTGTATGCGTGTGTGCGTTTGTGTATACATATGTATGTGTATGTGCTTTAGTTTATTTAAGTCGAACTTGTGTTCTCTTGTTGCTTTTACTCCGCTCCTGATATAATATTTTGTCTATTTCTTAGCAGTGAATTTTTCTAGTAGTTTATGTTGGCAGATTGTTTTATTAAAACCGTAAAAACTCAGCAACACCATCAGCAGCAGCTACACACGCACACACACACACACACAATATATTCCGAAAACAATAAAAGAAAAATATAGGACCTGCGGGCATGTGGGATAAAAATGAAGCAAAAAAGTTTGAAGCTTATAAAAGTTATATTTTTACACAAACAATCCTACACACACCCTAAATCACTTACCCAAACGCACGCACACATACACTGCCAAACACACATACACACTCTTTTTCGTTCCCCTGGCATTTGTTTTGCTTTTATTTTCTTCTTTTTTTTTGGGTAAAAGTTTAAAATTAATTCAATACGGAATATCAGAAATGAAAGGAAGGTTCCGTTGAAGAAATATGTTTGTTTTCTAAGAAGAATGACTATGAAAGAAAAACATTTGTACGTCCTCTGTTGCCACTGTGTGTTTACCCTGCAGATAATTTTGGACTACGACGTCCATTATAGTTGAAAGGTACTGGTTACAAACATGGTATGTAGTGCAGCCGTGGACCATGTCATTGAAAATAACAGCGTATTGTTATACGACAAGTGTTCGTGTTATTCTTCGTCATATTAAAATTACTCTCTGAGGGGCTTCACGAAGTGGTTACATGCGATGTAATGCAAATGTGGGTAATATGGTCCACCCCTAGAACATCGCAATGTTAAATAGACTATATTTTAACCTTACATTTGGGTTAGTGTGGCACTAGTAGTAGTCTCCGGTGGACTACATACATTATAGACTCATCATATTATCTGCAGGGCATGCATTCAGGAAAATGTTAAATATATTGACATTTAAACAGGAAAGCTGGAAAAACAATTTTTATTCATTCATTTAATTTTTAAAATAACAATTTTAACATGGGCCTTATTTGACAACTTACTGATTTATTTATGCAAAAATTTAGCACATTGAAGTGTTATGCTCCATTATAATGGGCAGCAAACAAAAATGAAAAGAAGCCACACTACCCAATTTAAAATTAATACATTTTAGATTGTATTCGGTTTGAAGAATTTAATTTCTTTTATTTACTTGTTATGAAAAGGACCTTTATTGTATACACGATGTCCTTATTGTTAAAGTTCTCATATATTTCCAAAACATATACTACAATTATATATTTATTTAGACAAGGCACGACATAACAGAATAATGCAACGCAATTCACTGTTGGTATGCGGGCATTCCTGAAGGCTTAAAACAGCAGAAAAAAGTTGTAGTCGCCGTGCGGTTCTCTGAAAATCCCGCGGCATTAATGATGATCGTATTGTCTATATAAAGGGTGTTTTATTTCGGTATAAAAAAAAAATTACTATTTTTAAACTAAATCCGAAATTTCAAAGAGGATGGTCTCTTCGAAAAACCAGAAATCATGACCTAATCACCAAAGACACAACGTTAGAGATGGTCTGTAGACGTGAGTTCCTGCATTAACTGAACTTCAAAAGCTTTAAAAGCAAATTATTCGCAAAGTTTTTTTATAGTAGAAGCGTAGATATGATCTTCTAAGTATTCGGAGGCTTCTTAGAGACTTAATAATGCAGCTTTTCATAGGAAAACAATCGATCAGTTAAACCAAAACTTCGCAAAATATTTTATCGAAGTTAAATAAATAAACATAAGGTATGCACACACGATTGGCAGATGTTACAATATTGTCAGAAAAATTGTCATAACATATTTAACAACTATGTGAACTTACAATTTCTATTATTATTGTACTACATATTATATATTGTATATATTGTACAACAAAAATATTGTCAGGAATCTAAAAATCGTGAGAACAGCCACCATTTCCATTAACTGGTAATTGCCAGATATTGTACGGTAATTTGTTATTGTCAGATGAGCTTAAATTAGTGTAAAATACAATAACACCATTGTCAGATAAATATTTCTATTGGCAACGCTGCCCATGAATATTAAAAACGATGATTAACATCGAATCTGGCAACTTTTGTGTATCTGATAAACCGTGTAGACTGCCAATTTTTTTTTTGACAACGACGCCAAGAGAATAAGAGCGACTATTGCCAGACCAGACTAAGGCCCATTATTATAACTTACCGATAGCTAAAGTTGGGATGCTATCGGACAAATAATTAGTTTTTCGTTATTACAAATTGAGTTTAACCTAATGTGACCGATAAGCTAACGGAAAGTTCATCCTACCTGTAACTTTTAACGTGGACTAAAGCATGTGAAGCTGCCATATTTTATGCACTTTAAATATGGCAACATCGAAAGTACAAATGCATACAAATTAATTTTTAAATAAAGAATAAAATAAAACCTTGTCGTTGCCAGTAGCTTTTTTTGTTTATCAAAAGCAGTCGGTCATTACTCTGGCACTGCCATATTTTAAAAAATATTAATTTTATTTTATCGAACAGTTGTAATAATGAAAACAAGTTAGAGGTCACTTTATTATTCATTTTACCTAAAGTTAATTTTAGCTATCAGTAACTTTATTGCTTAGTTGCAATAATGGCCGTAAGTCATAAAAACATTTAGCAATTTTTCTGTTATGCATTTGTGTCAGTTGTTGTCGGAAGGTTTCAGTGGCGAAGCCAAAGTCGCTGCAGCTGTTACCAATCCACAGGCACATCAGAACATTCTCTTTCGTCGGTATTGTCTAGCACCGGCCAAGTAAAATAAATCTTAAAAACGAAGCAACAAAATTTAATACGTCTCCATGGCTTCAACGCTGATACAAAACAAAGAACGTACAAAACAAGAGTTGTAAGATAGTAAAGCTTCACCACATGTTATCTATTTCACTATGCCTTTCCATTAGTTTCAGCACCGCATGTGTAGCGTTGAGTGCTGGTCTAAGATAAAAAACAATAATAGTTTGGCTTCAATATTTCATATCTTGCAATACAACTTCCATATTCTATTTCTGTTCTTACTTTAAAGTTCAAAAAATCACATGATCACTTTCAAGTTCTGCTCTTTACAAATTTAATTAAATGTGAAAAGCTCTTCTTATTAAACTTCAAAAATATTCTACTCTATTTATTTAATGAGAAATGTGTATAATTATTGTGTAAATCATTAAATATTTACAACTGTCTATTAAATTTAAATTAAATTTATTGTCTGTAATTTAAATTTAAAAGAAAAATAACAAAACTATACTTCGATAATATTGGCAACATTGATTATAAGCGAAAGTATGAACAAAAAACAGCTGATACGTAAAAACGCAAAAAATTTCAAAACACAAAAATTTTCAAACAGAGAATTAAAACGTCATCCTTTATAGAAATAACTTCTCGTCCTTTTTAAATATATAAAAATTAATTTATTCTGGTGCACATATTTCTTTGACAGCAATTTTGATAATTCTGCGACCGTCCTCGTATTTATGTAACCTGCAGCAGCATATTCCGTGTCACTGGCTGTCAGAGGCAAACTCGTATTCTCACATTTTCGTTCTTCATATAAGAGAATCCATGATACCATTGGGCCACTGGGAGTCAAAAGTTATCATAGTAATGCGTGAGTTTAACTCACATACAATGGAAACAAATACATACATTTTTATATACATATGCATATACTATGTATGAATGTATGTATGTATGTACATACAATATACAGTTAATATACATACATGAATATGTATGACTTTATCCATATAGACACACGTATATACACTGACGAGCATAAGTGTGCGAGGACGAATAAAAAAGTTTCCAATAGAACCTGATATGATTTTTGAACTACTAATAAAAATGCTTTGCTGGTTTTTTGGCTTTTTGTTATCAGTACATTAATAAATCATTTAAAATCATTC
The DNA here is from genome assembly GCA_963924685.1 of Dexiosoma caninum. Lineage (NCBI taxonomy): Eukaryota > Metazoa > Arthropoda > Insecta > Diptera > Tachinidae > Dexiosoma > Dexiosoma caninum. The sequence continues at coordinate 33,384,592 of OZ004729.1, read as the reverse complement.
ATGACGAATTACTTTTTAACTACTTCCAACGTAATCGATAATTGGTTATTTTCGACTTCTCTGGAAGTTATTTATTATAACATCCATTTATAATAGCCCATTTACATTGGCATGAAATATAGACCGTTTACACTACACTTTGGTGACATTTATCTAGATTTGATTTTATGGCAGAAATTTTTCAATATATATTTGACATTGTATCACCTGGGTTCTCACATTAATATACAGTGAAACCTCTCATAAGCGGACGCTCGTCGTCGCGGTATTTTTGTCCGTTTATGAGAAGTGTCCGCCTATAAGAGGAAGACATTTATTATTTTAAATTTTTTATTTATGCTAGACTAGTGATTTTTGGTTAACAAAATTTATTCAGATTGGAGTGCTTTAACTTAGATCGGTTTGATTTGAGCCGTTGAGTTGCAAAATTACTTTAATGCGACCAAGTCGTCTCTAGCAAGATGCTTCAAACGGACAATTTGTTTTAATGCTTCATCACAAGGACATGTTTATGGAATTCTTTTTTTTTTTATTTAAATTTTTTCTTTAATTGATAACATATATTTGTGCAGCATGTTGTGGCTCTAAAGCTGGCTCACTGTCAAACAAAAAGTTACATACAAAAGTAGCGGAGTTTATTACAAGTTGTAAATATGGCCAATGACTGCGATTTTGGCTTAATTTTTGATCGTATATTTTTCTTTAGAGTTTTTTTTAATGAAAATAAGGAGTCAAAACTTAAAAATGTAATGGCTCTATTATGGATAGCAAGCGAACTTCAGTTGCGTTGTCAGGCGGCAACCACAAAATTGTGGTTGCTAGAAAACCACTAAAATGTACTGAAATTAGGCAACTGTAGTTAATGCATTGTAAAGCTGCATTACCTGCATTATAATTTTTAGCAACTGGCAACTGAACAACAGTTCGGTTGCTATCAGAGATGTACATGAGTTGATTCACTTTTTTTGTATTTTTTTTTTGTTTTCAATCATCAACATGTCTAATAATATTGCTTGCAGTGTTTGCGCTCTCACAATTGCTTGTCATTCTCTCAATCACTTTTTAAATGCCGTTGGCAATGCCAAATCAAAAATTATAACTGTGTTTTGATTTGTATGCAAAGCATTCAAATGATTCATAAAAGCTCAATGATAAGTTGATTGCATAGTGCAAAATCAGTGCGTTAATTTGTTTTTTCTATCATTATCATTATTATAATACATATGTTTAAGCACTAACAAATAAAATAAAAAGGAATATGCAATAAATATCCCCATAAATATAGCCTTTAATTCATTCAAATATACGTATATAGGAAAGTGTATATTTACTCAAAAAGCTCTGCGTATATTCATAACACTCATACTGAATGGTAAGAGCTTACAGAGTTATCAAGCAATTACATTCATTTTGTAACAAACCACTTGCTGTGGTGAATCATGCAATGGCAGCTTTCGTTTAGTTTATGTATAGTAATAACTCAGTATTCACTTTTGCAAAATAATAAATATGTCATTTGAATGGTGTTCATGCACATCTCTGGTTGCTATCCATAATCGAGCCATAAATTTTATATTGTAGTTGTTTCTTTCTGGCTGTTGCTGTCCCATTCTATAAATTTTATATTAATTAATGATAAATAAATAATGCAAATATTTGACCATAAAAACGTAACAGCAGTTAATTAGTCAAACAATTAGTTAATATTTCAAAATAGATTGCAGTAATAATTTATTGGAAACCCATTGTATTTTATTTAAGATAAAGACTTTTTTCAATTTAAAGGCATTTTTAAATAATAAAAAAAAGTGTACAGAATTTAGTAGTTACGCTTTTGTGGTCAAATATTTGTCAAGTCTGCATGAAGCTTAATAACTGCCTCATAATTTTATCATATTATCACATCATATTGTCATCTATTCATTATAAAAGAGCGCCGTAGTAGTAGAAAATAGTTACTTTCATGGCAGTGATGCTAAAAAGAAAATAAATTTCGAATTCAAAGATCGGCAGCAAAAAAAAAACCTTCCGGTTAAGACAAGTCTAAGAAAAAAAACTAGAAATGTTCCGATTTTGCACTATTTTCAGATCACAAGTTCAGTAGAAAGGGAATCTCTTTCTCACAATGTTGTGCAATATTAATCAAATTTTATGACATTTTAAGAAAGGAGCAGGACTCTTCCCCAGCCTTCTTGTGGTAAAATAACGAATGACTCCGCTATAAAATGTTTGTTCTCTTATTGCAAATAAAAGTTTACCGAATTATGGGTGGCGTTAAATAACTTTATGAAATGTAGTAAAATATTTGGGAATACAATCCAAATCAAATGCTCTAAAGTCTGGTTTTAAGCAAAATGAAGAAAAAAAAAACTGAAAACCTGGTAGAGTGCTTTAGGAATAAAAAATCTTTCGAATAATAGGTGTGTAATTTTATTGTACAGCTTAATATGTAACATTTATGCTCCTCACTGTACGTGACAGGAAATATACCCAACTTATGTTTTTTGTAGCAAACGTAAAAAGCGCCAAAGGCTGTTGAATTCTGTTATAAATTCCTACTGGTTCATAGTGGAATGTTTATACAAAACTATAAACATTTGTATGTAGATATGTATGTACATATATGTGTATATGTATATCACATTTGTAACTGTATATGTATGTGAATGTTTAAGTTGGAAACCGACAAAGTATTGTAGCAAAATACTTTTGAATTTTTTATTTAAGTGTTCGAGTTCCTTTTTTCATTGCAATCACACACATCCCTATACACATACACACACACCAACACATACACCTACATCATGAACTTTTCCTATTGTTGTTATTATTGTTGGGTTTACTTTACTTCTTTTCTCTAATTTATTTTAATAAAAATGTAAATAAATAAAAGAAAAAAAAAGTGGCAGTAGCAAAGTCTAATGGAGCACACACAATCATAAGGCGAGACCAGAAATGCTTTTTTTTATTGTTTCTTAAATGATGGCATGATTTGAAACATGGTCTACATGTTTATAATAAAGGGTGGGCCAAAAGTAATCAGCCGGGGCATAAGCAATCACCCGATGTACTTTTGCTGTAATTTTCTTTTTTAAGACAAATTTTTGCACTGCTTATGAGTGACCGCCGCCAGAGTTGATGACCATACATGCAGATCCGAAGGTTTTTATTAAAGTATTTGGTCTGAATGACTTGATAGTCACTACAAATCACCGATCAAAAAGTAAAAGCAATCAGATAATTGAGCATGGTACCACCCATAAAAAGTTAATATTGTTCTTTTTGTATATCTTGCGAACGGCCAAAGTTTCTCATTTTAGTCTGAAGTACTATAGTAAATTTGATATTAAATTTTTTATTGCTTCGCGCACTATCTTTATAGCTACAGAGCTGAAATACGGTATATGGGAGAGTAAATAATAATGGGAAAAATATGAAGACTGGGGGAGAAGGCTGATCCGTTTTTGCACGTGGCACTCCCATTTGGTGTACGGGTACGTACTCTTCAGAGAGCCAGAGAGCTGAAATTTGGTATACATGTAGACACTCGGATATCGATTACGATTACGAAGCAATTAAATTGCATATTGAAAAAAATTGTACTGATTATATAATTCTCTTTTAAAGAATTTCTGATTACTACTTGAATACGATTTCTAGTAATCGAAAAGTAATCTGGATTACTGGAAACTACCGTAAAATAATCAAAAATAATCAGAAGTAATCAAAGAATAATTCGATTACTTTTGATTCTTTTTTGATAATTTTCAAAAATTTTTAATTTAAAAATTGACATTATATTGAAAAAGTTCTAAAGAAATTTATAAACTGATATGTTTTTTAAATTAAGTTATAATATTTTCCAAACAAAAATTACAAAAAGCAACCGCACCAAAAGTTGATTATCAAATAACTTCGTCATTTGTGGACGAATTTTCAAATATTCTTTTTTTTTGTCACCGTGAGTTTTCGTTATTAACTTTTCTTTCAACTTGAAGCCGAAAAAAGGCCCGAGTACCAGTAACATTTTCTTAACGTGTTTGTCAATACAATTGTCAAATTCCATTCAATAAGTGTGAAAATCACATTTAATGCAATAAACTTCATAAATAATCAAAAATAATTAAAAGTAATCGAATTATATTTTGATTACTTTTGATTATTATGTTCTAATTTCAAAAAAAAAACCATCTCGCATTTTTCTGATGTGCATGCATTAGTGTGTCGATGGTCGAACTAGTCTGCACGTGGACTACAAAACAAAAAATTTTTCCTGGGTTCAAACCCAGACCTCCTTCGAACTCATTTAAATATCTTTAAATTTATTTCCAAATGATATTTGTGTTCAATGAAGAAATATTGTGTGAATGACATTCTGGTCACGCTAGATATCGTCTGGATGTATCTGAAGAAGTTTATAGTCGATATGACAGCTGGGCTGGAAGGTTTTTGTTGATGTTTTATTCGCACCTTGAATGGTGTGATCACACCGTAGAAATATCACCAACTGGTCTTCAAAGTGAACAGTCTAGTTCTAGTCTATAGAAAGAAGAGATTTTTTGTTGTAATCATATTATAATTAGAGATATAATGATACGCCTTTTTGGCCTTTTTGGCCTTTTTGGATGGCGATGGCGGAAGTAGTCTGCACGTTGTCTACGAAACCAAAACAGACCTGTGTTCAACCCCAGTTTCAGACTAAAATCATAAAAAAAGACATCTAGCATTTTTCTGTTGTGCATTTGTGGCTTTGTGTTGTTGTTGGCAGGTTTCAGTGGCGAAGTCTTAGTCACTGGTCACTGAACAGTAGCGGCTTCAGCTGTATCCAATCCACAAGCACATCTGAACGCCCTCCTTCGTCGGTATTGTGTAGCACCGGCGAGGTAAAATAATTAATAAAAATGGCTACTAAAAACGAAGCTTTAATATTTAATACGTCTCCTTCACAACAGAGACGTTACAACACTGCTGTAAAAACAAATAACGTGCAAAAAGCAGTGTTGTAAGATAGTGAAACTTCACCTCCTATAATTTCTCCTACTACGCCTTTCCTATAATTTCAGCACAATGCATCGCATGTGTAGGGGTCATCTCCTGAGTGCTGGTCCCAGATAAAAAAAAAACAAAACAAGGAGAGGTCTGCAACTAGATGGACACATAGACTAAATATTTTATCAACGATAAGACCACGACGGCTGGTATGGGGCAACTACCGCGTCTCCGAAACTATACATATATTTTTTTTATTAAACCCTTATAACAGCTACCGCAACGAGTGGCCGATCATCTAGTTAGAAACGTCTGTCAACCGCCAAAATATAATTCTTTAAATCGATCTGTGACATCTAGTATTAAATAAATCTTAAAAAAAAAGAAATTAATATTTTACCAATTTTTTTTCCTCTTATTCCTGATGATGTTAACAAGCTGTTAACGAAATATCGAATAATAAAACAAAATAAAAAAAAAAAAAAGACCTCATGCTTAATAAATATATTTTTAAAAAAATATAATGAAAAAGGTCAATTAATAATATAATTATTTTACCAATTATTATTTAAATAAAAGTAGTGATAAACCGAGAGCGACAAATTTCTGAAAAAATTATCAATAGATTTGGAAATTGTTTTGTAAGTATTTTGGCACAAATTTGGGTTTAATACATTTTTTTTTATTTTTTATTTTTTTCTTTGTAATTAACATGTGGGTGAATAAAATAAATAGACTACATACACACACGCACACACTCTGTTGGCTGTAATCCATACGCTTCTACGTATTTTAAATGTGGCAGCATGTTGTTGGGAAGATTTTACGAAGAAGTACGACTCGTATGGTTGTGGGTGCGTATGAGTGATATTGTATCATCAAGTTAATATTTATAGGTTTGTATGTATCAATAGCTGTACACGTATGTATGTAAGTATGTACATATGGATGTATTTATATGGATGTGTGCACATACATATATATTTATGCTAAAAAAGCAGTAAAGGATACATTAAAAGATGGCTTTGTAGGTACGCTTGTATGCACACATTTGCTGTTTGTTACTGTTTGTGTGCCAAAGCCTTTTAGCAAAAGAAAGATACAAAAGTTAAAAATACATACACACAGCAAGACATGTAGAGCTACATAAATATGTATGTATGTATGTATGTATGTATGTGGGAGCTGATGCCTTCAAAGTTGATGCTGTTGTTGTTTACATTTTTCCATTCTGATTTGGTTTTCCTAAACTTTTTTATGCTTTTTGGCTTCATTATATTCGCAAATCGTTTGTTGTATACTTGTTTGTATTTCAATTTATACTCTTAGATGTGTGTCAGACTGTAAGGTTTCTTGTAATATGTTTGCATATACATACATCTACTATGTATGTGTATGGCTGTGTTTTTATCATTATTGTTATTTTTCCTTAAAAATCGTTTCATTATGTTCAAACTTCTACGTTGTTGAGTTGCTGTTGCTTTGCGTTTGTGTTAGTTTTTCTAAATCTCTTTTTTTTCTTTTCTTTCTTTATTGTTTTATAAGAAGACATTAAGTGTTGCCAACTTTGTTTAATACCTTTAAGTTGACAATACGTATATACTTTTGATTGCACTTACTCCCATGTAGGAGTGTAAGTGTGTCTGACAAAGTCTCTATGTGAGTGTGTGTGTGTAAATAATATGTGCCTTTTGTGTCGTTTAATAAAGAGAAAAGAATATGTTGAAGAAAACCTTTTTGCCATTAACATCGCAACATGAGAAATTATTTTAATTGTAGTTGTGTGACAAACATAAGTCGCAACAAAATGGAACATTAAAAGCACTGGTGCTCATGTGTTTTTTTATGTCAAGAATAGATTTCAAAGAATCAAAATTCAGTGGAGAACTTGTGTAATTTAATATATAATTCTCATGTTAGTTTTAAAAAAAAAAAAGTTTTTTAGAATGGAAATTCTTTTTAAAAATAGTTTTTTGTTCATAAGAAATTCAGTTTGAGAAAGAAGACAATTTTTATCCTTTTCAAAAAGCAACTTATCGAAAACAGGGCATTTTTGAAGCAAAACTCTTTTTTGGAAAAAGGACTCTTTCTGAAAGAGCAGCATTTTTTAAGGAGCAGCCTTTGGAATAAGTCCTTTTTATAAAAATATATGCATACTTATATGTATTTTTAAATTACTTTGAAAACGTCGCTTTTTTGCAAAAGTACATATTTGAAAAACAGCACAGAAAATGAATAATTTTTGAAGATATAATTTTCTTAAAGAAAAATTTTTTGGCAAAATATACTGCAGTCGATTATCAAAAATGGCAATGTTTTTGTCTCGTGAAGAGCAACGTTTGCCATCAATTTGTTTCAATGGACTTAAAGTATCCCGTTCTAGTATTTTTTAAACAGATCTCTGTTTCTCCAACCAAATGCAGCACCCCTAATATCAGCAAATTAAAACTCGCAAAAAACCAATACACTTTACTAAGAAAGTAATTCGATAATTCCAGCCAGTCCACAGTCTGGACAATCCACATTTGCAGTCTGTTCTACAAGTAATGCTAGGAACACAATTGGGACGAACGGCGAATTATTGGTTGCGACTTTTTGTACTCAGAAATGAAACACATTTGTGCTTATGGAAGTTAACACAATACCTTCGTCGACGAAATTCGTCGTGCGTGTCGAACGCTGAGATAGATTTATTTATGTTTCAGCTAAGTTTATTCGAAATAAATAAAATATGTATCAATTTTACGCATGATTATCTCTACCGTATGTCATGAAGATGATCTCTCCGGGGTTAAATATTATTAATAATCTCTTACACTGTCCTTTTGTATAACAAAAAATCACTCTACTTGAGTTGCGTTAATTTTAACATGATTTCAAAATCAATGTGCGCATCGGTATCAGTATCTCCGATATTTCTTTTTGAGTATCGGTATCAGTATGGTAGTTATGGCCTAAAGAGCGCATCATTATATCTCTAATTATAATATGATTACAACAAAAAAATGTCTTCTTTCTATAGACTAGAACTAGACTGTTCACTTTGAAGACCAGTTGGTGATATTTCTACGGTGTGATCACAACACACATTTTCAAGGTGCGAATAAAACTATAACAAAAGCCTTCCAGCTTAGCTGCCATATCGACTATATACTTCTTCAGATACATCCAGACGATCTCTAGCGTGACCAGAATGTCATTCACACAATATTTCCCAATTGAACACAAATATCATCTAGAAATAAATTTAAAGATAAATATTTAAACGAGTTCGAAGGAGGTCTTTTTATTATTTACTCATGTACGAGTTTGTATACTCGCAACAGGCGGTCCACAATGTAAAGTAAGTAAGTGGCTGATAAACTGTAGCGCTTGCATGTAAACACTTTGCAAATAGTCAAGTGTAGCTTCTTACTCTCTGTATCTTCGTTCACATATTGAATATTTGTATCATGGTGTGCGATAACATTTAATTAAGTTACTTCAGCACTACAAAATTGTATAAGGTTTCATTTTCGTCGCACTTAAAAAAGAGAATTAACAATAACAACTTTAATGTAAACTTGTCTCTGCTGATAATAGTTGCCAGATGAAATATGCAAATTTCGAAGGATAAATCGGCAAAATAATCATCAGAAGTCGTCAAAAAAAACCATTTTTTCAAAGTAAATTCAACAAAACCATAAACAAATTCATAGAATTAACATAAAATAAACTAAATTCTTATTAATGCTGGTACAGATGAATTTCCTTCTAGTGCAGTATCTAGTTAAAAGTTTGCCTTTGAAATTTTAAAATTCTCTTACTTTTTTACTAACAACTTATACTTTTAATATTTGATGAAAACTTGCTTTCAAATTCTCTGTGCAAATTTTCCTTCAAATTATGGGTAAGAAAATAGCTGGTACCAATTCTTATGAACAGCGAAGCCATACTGATAAATTGCTCAAAACTTGCAGGCAGCCTACGTCACAGCTTTCAATACACATGAATTTTGAGAAGGTGTATGTGTAACTAATTTGAAAGCAAAATTTTAATGTGTGGCTGCAGTGTCACTTAACGATCACCAACATGGATGGCTTCCGTAGAGGACGCTGCATGGGTGACTTATTGGCCTTCCTCTCGGAAAAATGGGTGACGAACTTTTTACCACTTTTTTTTTATCTTGGAACAGCACTCGGGGAATGACCCCTAGACATGAGAAGCATTGTATTGGAATTAGAGGAAAGGTATAGTGACAGACAAGTTATATTGGATTCATAGATTTTGTGTTGTTAAAAAAAAAGAGGAACTGCTGCAATTTTTCGACCATTAGCCGCGTTATCAATTAAAATTAATTTTCGACTTCTTGTATTAATTTAATTAAGTTTTTTCATTTTTCTGGTATTAAAGATGAATTTTGTACGTCAGTGTGTTTGCATGCTCGTAGTAAAATTTTATTGCAAACATTTCCGTAGAATATTTCAACTAATTATGTTCCTGTTTTAAAGGTGATTTTTTAAAACGGTCGTGAAACAAGTTTTAAACATAAACTTTTATATCGCCGATACACGTGTATCTTTTCATTAGAATAAGTTGGAAGAATCTTCTTATTAAAAAAAAAAATTTTTATTTAAACAAACACCACTTCTTTGAGGATGGCGATGCTCGAAATAGTCTGTACGTTGACTACAAAACGAAAAACTTTCCTGGCTTCAACCCCACTTTCAGACACTCATAAAAACATCTCGCATTTTTTTCTGATGGGCATTTCAGTGTCTTTGTGTCAGTTGTTGTCGGAAGGTTTCAGTGGCGCAGGCATAGTCACTGGTCACTGAACAGTAACGTCTTCAGCTGTATCCAATCCACAGGCACGTCAGAACGCCCTCCTTCGTCGGTATTGTGTAGCACCGGCGAGGTAAAATAATTAATAAAAATGGCTACTAAAAACGAAGCTTTAACATTTAATACGTCTCCTTCACATCAGAGACGTTACAATACTGCTGTAAAAATAAATAACGTGCAGCAGTGTTTTAAGATAGTGAAACTTCACCTCCTATCATTTCTCCTACTACGCCTTTCCTATAGTTTCAGCACAATGCATCGCATGTGTAGGTCTCATCTCCTGAGTGCTGGTCCAAGATTAAAAAAAAATATTCGAGCATTTTTAATCAATTTTTAATATTTTTACTATCGTTTGTGCTTTTTAATAATTTTGGCGTGTTTTCAATATGCCTACATACGGAAGAGTAAAAACAAGTGAGAGTGCTATGTTCGGCTTTGCTATATATGGGGCCACCTTATATCCCACATTCGTCTGAATTTCCACCTAGAACTAGTGGTACCAGATTTTTAACGAATTCGGCCTATTTTTCGATACCGATTATACGGTTACCAAATATTCTAATCTGACGTTTTTATCTGTGTATATGTTTAATTGAACAAGCGTACTAAAACTCATCGAAATCAGGTAAGCTCTTTTAACAATAATATATTGAACTTATTAATTGACCGCAGCGCCATCTTTCAGGTGTAAATGCTATTTAAAGTAAGCATTTCGCCTGGATACATACACGGACTAAATTTCACGAAAATCGATCCAGGAGTTTCGAACTTATAAAAGTATTTTTTACTAAAATTTTAAGTAAAAACCAGAGGTGGTCGTGTTTCTTCGGGCTGTAGCTTGGTATCTATTGAACAGATTCGGCTGAATTTCAAAAGCAACCAAACGACAACAAAACGAATTCTTTGCGATGTTTAGTTTTGCCTGAAAGTTGAGTCCAACGGACACACGGATAGACGCACCATTTCTGAAAATATATTAATTTTTTTTCCAGAAATTAATATTAAAGGAATTACACACGGACTGACAAGAGCTTCATCCAGTTCAAAGTTGGTTGATAAATACTAATACTAATACTAATGCTAATACTAATACTAATACTAATACTAATACTAATACTAATACTAATACTAATGACTGCTTCTCTTAGCAGACTAATGTCCAATATTGGAGGACCACGCTGCAGGAAAAGGAAGCTGATAATGGCAACGATCCAGGCGATTTTATTGTATGGATGTGAAATCTGGGCCGATGCACTACAGCACACTACCGAAAAAAGATGATTGCAGCTGTACAACGCACCGCAGTGACCTTAGAGTGACCTCAGCGTACCGTACGGTATCGGAACCAGTAGCCCTAGTCATAGGAGCGATAATACCAATTGATCTACTAGTTGAGGAACGTAAAGAACTTTGGAACGAGCGTAGACATACGGGAAGAACAAGCGGAGAGGCAAGGAGATCAGCACGAACGCGGATAATGCGGAGCTGGCAGTACAGAAGGAATACGGAAACACGGCGGAGATGGACAGTCAGGCTGATATCCGAATTGGACAAATGTGTGAATAGAGGACTTGGCGAGATAAATTATGACATCACACAGATGTTGTCAGGACTTGGATACTTTCTGAAATATCTCCACAAAATGGGTAACTAATATGTAATAGTAATACTAATACTAATAAATGTTGTCAACTTGCAATTGTTTAAGAACCGTAAAATTTAAAGCAGAAATCGTTCAATTATCACAATGCCAATTTTGGTACTCAAAATCGTCAAAATAACGATAACTCGTCAAATCCGGCAACAGTGACTGCTGATTTCATACCCGAACTAATTGTGTGGCAAGAAAAAAAAAAAGAATACAATTTAATGAAATTGTCGTTTTTAATAGATTTCGCAGGATGTTGTGTATTTTATTTAACACAACATTTGCATGCTGTGATTTAAATTTGAAAGAAACGGAATTTTGTATAGGGAGGTGGAGAGCGGTGAAGACTTCTTCTGAAATGGAAATGGATGTATGTATGTGCTGCTAATGATGTATCCAGTCATGTGTCTTGACGATAATAATTAAATAAAAATTTATTTTGCGGCATGGGTTTAAATAATTAATTACTATGAATATTGGTATATGTGTGTGTGTGTGAGTAGTTGTAGTTAGACTCACCTGACGTGATTTTTGAAAGCCGATGCGATGTGTTGATAATGGAAGTTCTGTAAGGAAAGCAAAAGAAAATGTTGCTTAAAATTTACAAACAGATTTATTTAATTTTTTGATTGGATTTTCATGCAAAAAAAACCTTATTTAATATTTATTTGAAATTTATAATTTTTGATTTGGAATTTTTATAGACATTTGGGCTTCATGATAAGAAACAAAGTTAAAACCAATTCAACCAACAATATTAAGTCAAACTGCTTAATTTTTCCCATACAACTTATTGAATAAAATTACCAAATTTAATAATTTCTTTTCGTCTTTACAAGCATACTTTCTCCCCAAAAAAAAAACCAACACTGCCAGTTTGCTTACTAATACAAATTAATACGTACGACGCATACACCGTCTTTATTATGACAGTATGACGATAAACTGAAATAACAAATGCCTTTCGTAGAAAAATCACATTGATTAACGTACAACTGGCCACATTCTGAATGACCAGCCTGTAAATTTGTATTTCAAATCACAGAATCTCAGACGCAAACAAAAGTCGAAAATTCACTTAGCGGAAAATCACAGCGGAACAACAAAAACAACCACAATAGCAACAACAGGGGTTGCAGTAGAACAGTGAATTCTCTTAAATATTTGTGTCCCGGTCTCTATAATTTGTGTGTTTGTGGTAATTGTTTCTAGTTGTCTTTCTGGTGTTGGGTTTTTTTTTTCATAGAACATCGAATCTCACAGGTCTCCTTGGTAATTGTGGTAAGAAAATGGTATTGAAAGCAAAGCAGGCACAAATACAGAAACAAACATTATTGAGGTTTTTCCCAGGAATTTCGTAAAAAATTCAATTGATTCAATTTAACATTGTTGTGTTTGTGTGAGAAGCAGGGTGAGCTTTAAGCATCAAGCACATTAGGTTCGCACGACGTAGGTTACCGCGGGAAAACGCGGCCTCACAGGTTTATCGAAAACGTCTTTTGTGTTGAAAATGTTGTAAATTCTGTAATTAAAAGTGTTGATGGGAGATGAATTTTTTCGTTTCTTTTTTTACCCGACTTTAACCATACTTTGCCTTCGTGGAAAATGGTAAAACTGTCAAATTTTTGAAACAGCTGTTTAGTTTTAATAACAGCTGTTTATTGGTTGTAAAACTTTGGCGGATTTATTTACGGCATTGAAATACGTTTTTCTGGGTTACAGTAATTTTCAACAAATTTACCGCCTTTTGGTGAGGAAGTTATTCTTATCTTCATTTTATTAGAATTTACCTGGGGTTACGTCGAACAAATCTAAGTATTAGTTTGTGATGAAAATTTTAGGAACGTTGTTTCACGGCATAATTGTAGTCTTCTCGCAATGTTTACATTAGATTTTGCAAATAACCTTCGGCTATCAGTAGAATGCAGCATCGGACTTTCATCTTTCGTTTGGTGACTTACCCACAGTATTTTAAATGTAAACAGGGAGAAATAGCTCAGCAGCGTTTAAGCTTAACAGCGAGGTAGCGAATTAATATTAGCATCATTTCTTGTACAACATTTGCAACTCTTTATAGCATGAAGTCGTTATTTTTAAAACTAAGTTTCATTGACGTTTACATTCTGATTCAAGGCGAAAATCTTTCTCATGTGTCTATGCAACAGCGTCCTCTTTCTTACAGACTAACCAAAATTACTACGCAAAACGTTGTCTGCTGTCAAATCTTCTCATGCCCATAGAAGATGTATGAAACAAACCGAAATAACGCAGCGTTAACGCTTTGCAATTGGAAAATCCAATTTTGCCAGCGCGTAAAGAAGTGAAGTTAGCTGCAAAAATACTCTTGTTTATTTTGTTAAGGTGTAAGTAATGTAACTTCAGCTACTTTCAGGTCAATTTAGAGTCTTTATCTCTATTTCTTCTTTCTATTTAGAGTTTTTTTTTAGCAATCAAAGTGAGTAAATATTACTGTTTCTGGTGCAACGTTAACAATCTAATTTAGGTTCCTCATTTCACCGTAAAAGCTAAGCGCTAAATTACTTTGCGCTTTGTGTCGTAATTTATTTTGCACTGTTACGTATTTGAGCACATAAAAAAACTCAGCGACATAAAATAATAAATGAAAAGGCTCTCTTTAAGCTTAAAAATTAATTGGTGACACATCGAAATACGTAGTAACTCTGCTGCCCAAGAATTAAGCCGCAGTCCTTCTTATCACTTCCAATAACAGTCCCTTAAATTGGATAGTGGATTTGCAACAATTTCCTGAGTAATGTATTTCATTCATACGAGACATCCCTTAAGTAGTGGTTCCAGAAAGAGTGTCATTTCGTTGTATGTATATAAAGATTTTGTATGAAACTGTGAGAGAATTTTAAGAGCTTTTTTGCCTAGTTGATAGAGAGCTTCATGAATAGATCAATGATTTTTTTTTCAGTTCTCAACATCTTAAGATACAAACTTTGGTTGGTCAAGAGCGATTACAAAGATTTTTGATAGCGTTGTTATTTTTCTGCTGTACCAGTAGTAACCAGTTCCAGCACTGCAAATATATTTCTTTCCAGATACCATCTACCATTCCCTAAAGTACCGTGCAGCGCGAATTCAGCGCTTAAATTACTCCCAGTAGACACTGAAGTAGAGCTATTACCAGGAAAAGCTATTGCAGTTCAATATTCATACGGGCAGTGAAAATTTCCCAAGATTATGCTAAATAAACGACAAAAAATGACAGCCGTATACTTCACACAATGATGAATTGACAATTGACAGCCAATTTACTTCATTGCCTCAATTTTGCCCAAACCTGTTCAGAGTACATGAATTTCATAAAAGTCAAGTTTAAAAGAATGTTGCAGACAAAAAATTATGTTCTAAATACGAAAGCAAACTTCTATAACCATTGGAAAATATACAACAACAACACCAATGAAATTGAACTACAAAGAAAAAAGGAACACAACACACTACTACTCATTAAAAAGGGCAGCAAAACTCACATATTCACACACACACACACACACAGTCAGGCAACAAAAAGAAAGGAAAAAAGAACGTAAATAACAATCTGCCAGAGTCTATAAATTCTTTCAACTGCCTCTGCTCGTTGGAAATGCAATCTCTAGCCGTTGTGGGTAAACAGTTTCTATCTGCCACCAGTGTACGTACTAGTTCATACCAAAACTTGGCAGCGACCACTTGTACTTTGCTGCTACCCAGTCTGAAATACAGGCACAACAGCACCAACAATAAAAACAAATTTAAATGTGGGGAAAAATACAGAAAAGAATAATAACAACAACAACAAAGAACGCTCTTGAAAAGGAAAAAAAAATATACTGTGAGTGAGTGCCCCAGTCAACATTCAGCAGAAACAACAACAAGTAACAAGAATAAAATTTCTTACTACAACGTGTTGTTGTTAAAATCTGAGAGCCTGTTAGCAAAGCAGCGTATTAAGTTCGTGTGTGACGTTTGCATTTGACGGTTGCCGCATGTTGTGTACACAATGTCGTTTATACTTCAAGTTGACAACAATATCATCATCATCATTATTGAGTTTTTTTTGCAACGAGCATTTATCGTATTTGCCTTCTACCAGCGGTAGAGGTTGTGTATATTGCTCATCACCAGCAGTCATGAAACTTGAGATTGGAAATGGAATACATCGATTCATACGAATGGGATGGATGGATGGATGGATGGAGTTTGTGATTCTTATTTTTTAGTTTTAGGTTGTGACTCACATGAGTTATTTTTCTGTAGACAACACAACAGTATTGCTGGTGGTAGGGAATGTGTTTTTCGATTTAAAAATAATGGCATTTTGTGCCATTTTTAATTGTTGCATACAATGCCGTGCTCTGCGTCTGCATACCCGATACTTTTCATAGACTTTTTTCAAGACGACTGTTTCATTCATTTTACAACTCCAGATTAGGTCAGTTGTAATGAATGCGTCGCAAAATGGGAAATTTTGAATTTATTGTGCAGCAAGGATTTGCCCATGGTTACGAGTAGTTCAGTTCTCTTCTGATTTTTATATCTTCAGGAAGTTCTACACTTTGGCATTCTTACTCATCCAGACTCATCCCATGATATAATCGTACCAGCTTGATAAATTATGTACGAAACCGTGTATTTAGTCCATTTATTCCAGCCGCCATATCAGTTGCAGAGATTTTGAATTTTAAACTTCAAAATCATTTGCGCACCAATGCATAATTATCATATATTCCATACCTGTTGACATGTTTAAAAATGCGTTTATTTACTGAATTTCTATTCTCTTAAAATCTTAAAGAAACACTAAAAGAACCCAATTACCACTCAACAATGCGAGAGATTTCTAATCAGACCCATAAGCAAATGTATATGAAACTAATCAGCTGATTTGTTTGTCGCATCATATTTACTTAATTTGAGGTCCTATGCTCCTTATAAGAGTAAAGGCACACTAGGATTATACATAAACAAAATGTTTTTGTTTATGATTGTAACCGTGTAATTGACTGGCCTTACCCAAAGGTCAATATTTACAATATTCTTAGAATTTCAAACCGCTGAAAGTTCAAGGAGGTAACGAACATGCATTTCTTTCAATTAATATATGCGTGCTCATTGTATTCTTATTTCAAATCTAAAATCTATGCGCCATACCTCCTCCCTTGTATCACAAGTTCCTCATAATGGCGACAACTTAATTTTTGCTAACAGTACTTCATAATTCCAATTCGTCGTAAGATTACTTTGAACATGCTACATATATCATTTGGAATTATATCTGAATTTGATAGGCACAGAAAATTAAACACTGTTATTTAGAATCGGCATTGCAAAATTAGAGAAATAATTACAATCGCTAGTATTGCAGCAGGATTTATTTTTGGTTCATTTTTGAAATTCGTACATTGATCAGCGCTGTATTTTCTGTAAACTTTTTATTTGCTGAAATACATCTCTGAAAGTATCAGGCAACCAAAGAACTTTGCATCATAGAAGGCCGTTGCTGTAAAAGCATAAGGTACGCTTTTATTTTTTGTGTGTGCGAAGAGATCAGGTATGGCATTGTGTAAGGAATGTGAAATAGTTGCTAGGTATACTATATGCTTCACTTTTAATAAACCCGTTTTTTACCTTGGACCAGCACTCAGTGAATAACCCCTACACATGATATGCATTGTGCTGGAACTAGGGGAAAGGGATAGTGAGTGAGATGACTGGTGGTGAAGCTGCACTATCTTACAATTCTGCTTTTTAACGTTTTTTTTATGGCTGTATCTGATGTTTTTCAGTAGCTATTTTTAATAATTATTTTACTTTGCCGGTGCTACACAATACCGACGAATGAGGACACTCTGAAGGTACTTTTCGATTCGTATCAGCTACGGTACTGTTCAATGACTATGCCCTGCCACTGAAACTTTCTGACAACAACTGACACAAAAACCCACTAATGGACATCAGAAAAAATGCTAAATGTTTTTATGACTTAGTCTGAAACTGGTCTTAAAATGAGGACTCATACAATAATCGACGGATTTTGAAAATGTTTTCTTCTACTGCAGCTTGGTAATGAAAATAGTGATAAAGGGGTGGGGAAAAACGCTTCTGCTGTGCGACCAAATAGATCGATTGCATTCCTCTATTCGGTAGCTGTGTACAGAGTACCCTTAGGAAATCGATCAGCTCCTTCAATTGGAGTGCCTGCAGAGCCTCATCGGGAAGTGGACATATGCCCAAGAATGTGCGCGTTATATATATCAATAACGGCCAATTCACAATCAAGTTTCTATGATAAAATATGCAGCCGCTAGACGGGTATTTGTTGGAGAAGAAATGTCTTATTACAGCGCTAGAGAGTATTCTCTTTTACCTTCTTATAAAACGTCAGAGTGTTGTTTGTTCTGTTGGCGTTAAAGCTAAGCAATTTTTTGGACCCATTTCGAATCATAATTTTTGGCTTTATATAGTTTTTGCGAGATCAGGCCCGAATGTTTGCCACGTCGTTATCGTCTTGTGCCTCTGCCTGTTGTTTCTAATTCAGAACTCTCGATGTGTATAATATATATACATAAACAAATAGACCTATAAGAACAGATTGTTTATCCGAAATTATTTTTATTCTGTCTCTCTTGCGATGCCTGTTTGATAGAATAGTAACAGCTTCCAATATATCATAAATCACAGCTTGGAAGATTGTGATATCTCTGGATTTGTGGATTCTGGTCTTAATATTTCTGTCTGGAAATCGTCTATATACCACTTTTGAGAAACCAAATTGGATCTATATTTCATTTTTCACTTGTATGGAAAGAAGGCCCTGTATCTCTTGCGAAAACAAAGTATTGGAACTTATCGTGAAAGTCAAGGGAACGTTTGTAATTTATACCAAATTTTAATGTTCGAGCAGCTCGTTTTTCATATACTGTAGTTTATGGTATATTACAAAAGTGTAAATAAATATTTGTTTTTCAACATTTAATATCATTTTATTGATTTACACCACTGAATAGTGCACGTTAAATATTTAAAAGAGGTTGATATAATTTTATATGTCCCATATTGAAAAATATTAGAAGCTCAAACTAAATATCATTTGGAAATCTCTATTCTCCATGTCTGATTTTTTTTTTTTACCCAAATGAAGTAACTGCGCAAGGATGGAAAATGGCTTTTATGTTCTTGTACCAAATGTGGAAACAAAATGTACTTTTTAATTGATGACGGTACTAAATTTGAGTACATTTTTATTAATAACAGAAACGTATCAAAAATGTATATAATAAATCACAAGTACTAAAAAGAAAATATTAAAAAATACGAAGTATTAATTTGTTTACACACGTTTGTCAGATTTTATAATATTGGCAGAAAAATTGTCATAAAATGTTTAACAACCATATGAACTTGCAATTTTTATTTGGCAACATTTTCACAAAAGGCATTGTCAGTATGTTGTACAATAAAAATATTGTCAGGTATCTAACAATCGTGAGAACTCCCGTCGTTTCCATTAGCAGGTAATTGCCAGATATGGTACGGTCATTTGTTATTGTCAGATGTGCTCAATTTAATTCACCGCACAATAACACCACTGTCAGGTAAATATTTTTGTTCGCAACGCTGCCCATAAATATTTAGATACAATGTTTAACATCGACTTTGGCAACTTTTGCTATACAATAATCTGACAACCGTGGGAAGTGCCAATTTTGTTGATAGATAAATTTATTGTCTTTAATCTTATTTCTTACAATTTTCTGAACTGACAATTTGACAATGGTGACAATTTGCATTGTCAATACATTTTCATAACATTGCCATATCTTACAATATCCTAATATGTGACAATCGTATGTACATTGCTTTGCACACATGCTAGAGATCAGTTAAGCAAATTTTATTTATAAAATGTTTTTGATAATAAATGAACTTTAATAAACTCTTTGTTCGTCTCAAATGGAGAACAGTAAGTAGTAACGTGTAATCTAAAGGGTGGTTAAATTTCAAGGGCCGATGTTGATTTTGAATAAAACACAAACTATCTAGGAAATTATTGTAATTTTATTTTATTATGATATATTGGTATTACTCAATTATGTATGGAACAAAATATCGGCCAAATGGGCGCCGCGACCACGGCGGCACACCTCCATCCGATGGTCCAAATTTTCGATGACCCTGAGGCATAATGGAGGTTCTATGCCGTTAATGTGCCGAATTATCTCATCCTTTAGCTCTTGAATTGTTGCTGGCTTATCGACGTACACCTTTTCTTTCAAATAACCCCAAAGAAAAAAGTCCAACGGTGTCAAATCACATGATCTTGGCGGCCAATTGACATCGCCATTACGTGAGATAACACGGCCATTGAATTTGTTGCGCAAAAGAGCCATTGTTTCGTTAGCTGTGTGGCAAGTGGCACCGTCCTGCTGAAACCACATATCGTCCACATCCATATCTTCCAATTCGGGCCATAAAAAGTTCGTTATCATCTCACGATAGCGAACACCATTCACAGTAACTGCCTGACCGGCCTCATTTTGGAAAAAATACGGCCCGATGATGCCGCCAGCCCATAAACCGCACCAAACAGTCACTCTTTGTGGGTGCATTGGTTTTTCGACAATCACTCTTGGATTCTCATTCGCCCAAATGCGGCAATTCTGTTTATTGACGAATCCACTGAGGTGAAAATGTGCCTCATCACTGAAGATGATTTTCTTCGAAAATTGATCATCCACTGTTGCCGTGGTCGCGGCGCCCATTTGGCCGATATTTTGTTCCATACATAATTGAGTAATACCAATATATCATAATAAAATAAAATTACAATAATTTCCTAAATAGTTTGTGTTTTATTCAAAATCAACATCGGCCCTTGAAATTTAACCACCCTTTATTTCGAGATATTGATATATTGCAAAGCATAATCATGACGCTTTCTAGCCATGGAAATTGTTTCATCCACTTCACTCGTCTACTTGTTCTAAAATAGTAATGTTTTGCATTTTGCGGTTTAAAAATTCTTACTTTAATGGGGAAATTATTATACAATGTAGAATGCATCAGTGCATGCATATCGAAAACAAACCAACATTCCCACAAAGAGAAAGATTGGTAGACTTATATCACCATGATATGTACGAAATTAGTGTTGCCTTATCGTGAGATTTTCCAATATTAACCAGCAGCGTTATCATACATTTTTAAAGAAAAACTTTTATTTAAAAAAAAAGGTCAGAAATTGCAAACGGTTTCCTATTTCATTGATAGTTCATATTTATATGGACTCTTTTCTCATGGTGGAGCAACCTTTAGGTCACACATTTTTTTTATACAACTTAATACCAAGCACCTGAAATCTGGTCTTAAAATTCTACGTAAATGAAAATAATAAAGCCAAACCGTGCTAATGACTGAGTAGGTAGCGTGCTGGCTCAGCAACCAAAAGGACCCGGGTTCGATTCCAATTCCGATCAACCCAACAAAAGTTTTTCTTTGAGTTTTCGGTAGTTAAACACTCTTCTTCGCCGGTATTTGAGTAGTAAAACGAAGGCGAAGTAAAATTATAAATAAAATGAATCACATTCGCTTAGAAAATGATGCAGCAAAATTAACATCAAAGACACCTCAACTCTGCTTTAGAATTAACACGCTACTGTTGTGAGTGAGTGAGTTGTGCAAGAGTTAAGCTACCACTTTCACCACCAGTCTATTCTCCACACCAGCGTTACCATATATTTTTAAAAAAAACTTTTTATTAAAAAAAAAAATTTAATTTTTCAACAAAAAACTTTTTTCCACAAAAGGGTCCAAATAATGAAAAAAGCACAAAAATATATATTTTGAATTAATTTTTATTCAAAATAAGATAAACAAAAAAAGTTAAACAACAACAACAGCAAACTTATTCTTCCCACGATCACCATTTTTGTTAGCTTTTGTTGGACCCTCCGATATGTCTGTAGCGTATTCTAAGCTATTTTCTGCTTAAAACTAATAACACCAAAAACTAAAAATATTCCATTATTCTTTTTTTTTTTTTTTTTTATCTGGGACCAGCACTCAGGAGATGACTCCTACACATGTGAAGCATTGTGCTGGAACTATAGGAAAGGGATAGTAGGAGAAACGACAGGACGTGAAGCTTAATTAATTATTTTGCAGCTCTGCTTTTGCACGTCCGTTGTTTATACTCGTACCAGTGCTGAAGCTTCGGTTTAGTAGCCATTTTTATTATTATTTTACTTCGCCGGTGCTACACAATACCGACGAAGGAGGGCATTCTGATGCGATTGTGGATTGCTATCTTACCGTTTCTCTTTAAATATTTAGCCATGCCTTTTTGAAATAGAAAAGTTTTTAGAAAAAAAAAAACTGCCATAAAAAACTATAATATTATTAAGACAGCACATTTGTATTAAAAACGGAATATACACATTTAATACTGAAAAATTATAAAATCGTTTACAGTACATGGCAATAACATTAAATATTAATAAACAAATCTTTAAAATTTGAAAGAATTTCAAAAAAACTAATTTTTGAAACTAAAAGGCTTAAAAAGTTTTTGACAAATCACGAACCTTGATAAATAAGGGAAAACTTGATAAATGGTAACGCTGGTATCAAGTAAGTTGCAGTAGCACAACGGTACCAAAAATGCGTACAATTGTACCGCGATTTCCATCCGTGAACTGCTGGTTTGAGAGATAATGAAAGAGAAAGAAAGAAATAAAAAGGAAGAGAGGGAGGGAGAGAGTGAGAATGTTTATAATTGTTTGCTTAACTGGACTTGATTAGTTTTTGTTTTGAAGGTTAGGAAAATAGATTGTTGTATACAATTATTCTATTAAACAGCATGAATTTTCTAACACTTGCACACCCACCCACATACAAACACATGTATACACTTCATTGCTCATACTGTTGTTATAAATTTACAAACAAACACAAATTAATACACTCAGTCGTTTATAGGCTGTAAGACAATTTTCCGTTTAACATTTCGATTTTTCAAACTAACTGACTGACTGCGCTGTGGCTGTGGCTGTGCCCGTGCGGCTGACTATCTGTCAATATACATATAATATGTATGCACGTATGTATGTATGTACATATGTATATTTAGCTTTTAGAAAGTGGCACGTTATAGTCTGTATGCGTGTAATACAATGTTTCAAACTTGGGGGCATTTATATTGGTTTTAGATTTACAGTTCCATTTTTATGTTATTTTATTTAATGGGAATAAGTTTGTTTATTTTTACATGAAGCCAACAAATAATGAAGAAAAGTAGAAAGAGGCAAAAAAAAAGTACAACAAAGTGAAGTACAACAGAAATTGGGTGGTGTTTATCTGTGTTTTTGTCGTGTAATAAAATTTGAGAATATTTTTGTACTTTTATGAGTTTTATTGCGGCCAGGAAAATAATGTTAGTAATTAATAAAATGAGTATGAGCCCCAGCGATATTTGTAGAGTTTAAAATTTATTAAAAGTGTTCTTCTTAATTATGTAAATATTCTTTCAATTATTCAACGTTAGTCAAAATTCGTTATATCGAAAAGAAAATTCCTATGCTTATATAAGAACTTCCAAAAGATATTTGAGACTTACGTAATGTACAAACAAAACGAACCAAATAGTTTCTTTTAAACATTTTCTTTATACATACAACAAACATTTTATTATTTGATTCAAATCTATTTAATTTTTCTAAACCTTTCTTACAATTACTCGAACTTTAGTGTGTGAATAAGAAACATTTGGCGGTGTGTAGATTATAGCAGCGTTACAAGGTGGTGGGCGCAGTTGCCACATTATTGGTTTTTTTCAGGTAAAGCAGAGCCGTTTTGACTATTAATTTGCTTTGCCGAACTTTTCATTTTCATTGCTTAAATACCGACGAAGGAGGAGGACGCTGTAACATACTCGCACATACATTAGCATAAACAGTAAACTACATGAGCCACATTTTTTTTCAGAGTGGAATAGGGATTGAACCCCTGAGAGGGTGGGCTTGAACGGTGTAGAAGCTGTGGGGAAGATTCGGAGAGGGAGACTGTTGTGAACATTCTCTGTGGGTCCCCCGCTCTGGCTAGGTCGAAGCTGAGATTCATTGGGCTGCCTTTCTTTGACAACTTGGGGCTGTGCTCTCGTTTGGAGGCATAAGATGGCTGTGACATGCTCTGGTTTCTGCTGCGCTAGTTTAACAAAACGGCAACTACGGTGCTACTTGAGTCGACCCAACTTGGTCGACTGCCCTCCGACATAACTTAAGCTAACTTACGGTTTGAACCCACAACATCTGGCTGTAGAGTCAGTCAACCTGTTAATTACTTAAGCCAACGGTTTCATCTTCTGTTGCTTTGTCCAAAACAAAACGAAAGTTTCAACCATCTCAGAAATTATTCTGGACCCCCATACAACAGAAATGGATGACATCATAATCTATAACATTGGTAATACCTTAAAAGAGTTAACAATTTTTTTGAGTGTATGAATACATGCCACACAAACATAATACTGTGATGGGATTTTATGTCATTTGTTATTAAATATGTTCACTTTTATTATTTAAAATACTCTTGGGTACCAAAAAAAAAAAAAAAAACTTTTTTTATGTACAGCACGCTTACTTTTTAAATATGCATATACAGACGTACAATTCACACAAACACACACACTTGAATACACACATTTACTCGTATAAATGTGCTGGTATAAGACGTTATAGAAAATAATATTTTAAGTAGAAAAGAACAACGTTTCAAGAAGTTTACTACTCGTATAACTTAAATTTATTTTTATGTTTTTGTATTCCACCAAAAAGAAAACTTTTCCATCTTTCTTGCGTAACTTAGAATTTATTAGTCGTCTATTAATAATACAATAATTATAATAATAATAACGAGAATTATACCAAGACTTATAACCATAACATGCTAAAAATAATATTCCAAATATATATACCTTTTAATGGACGAAAATGTTGGGGGAAGTTAATTAATTTGGATTTGTTAAATACGTTGAAATAAATAATTTGGAAACAAAAAAAAAGTAACACAAAGGAATTCTTTCTCATCAGAACATTTTCGCCTTGTTATTATTAATGGGTATTTCGTTATTAATGGAATTCTTTCCTTGGTTTTGTGTGAAGCAGAAAATTATAGTTCGGTTGCTTTTATAACCATTCACCACTATTCTGCTTGTCAACGTTAAAATTAACTTCGCTCGAAACGATATACATACATACGATATACGATATTTACGATATATATGTATGTTTGTATGTACTCGTACAATAGCAGCCACTTCAAAACTTAATTGATATTTTTATTTCTTGGACCAGTGCTCAAGGTATGTCCCCATTGCACGCGAATTAGTGGTGAAGTGATAGAAAGACAGAGAACTCAATTATATAGGGCGGGCCAAAAGTAATACATGCGTGTAAAAATTTAATAACTTTTTTGTTTATTATTATTTTTTATTTTTTTAAATATAATATTATTAGCTTTGTACGATCTAAATTTTAATTATGAAAAATAATATCAGAGAGATGACCATCGATGCACAATTGTGCTCTTAAACAGACGTTTTGCCTAACTGGACGCAAAGTTTCAGGCTCTATTGTCCTGATCTCAGCTTCAATGTTGTGCTTTAGCTGCTCTACCACCACGTAATTTGCAATAACTCGAGAACCGTACTTTTACGTACCTCTAAAATACCGGTCGTGCAAGAATTGAAGCCCAACGAACATCGTTAACATCGAATTTTTTCTGATTGGGCTCTTTTGAAACTGGCCGAAGATGTGCATTTTTTTCATGGAATCATTTCCAGTGAAATGGCTACGTCTATAAGTAAAATTGCCATATTTGGGGTGAAAACAATCCAGGCGCTGTTAAAGAATACCCCTTACATCCTCGGATCCACTGAGCACATTTTTCAGATCGCAAAGGAAGCATTCAAGTGCATCGGTATTTTAAGACGGTGTAAGACATACTTCACCCCATCTGATCTCCTCACTATTTATACTGCTTACATCCGACAGAAAATGAAATGCAACTCTCATGTATGGCCCGGTGCTTCAAAAACTGTTTTGAAGTTACTCGACCGTGTACAGAAAAGAGCGTGGAAACTCTATTGACTATCTTGAGCTTCATCGCAACGTGGGGTGCGTTTCGTTGTTCTATCGTTACTATAATGGGAAGTGCTCTGATGAAATCAGGGAACTTTTTCCCGAAAATCGGTCATTCACGCGCACGGAGCGTTCATCATCAAGAGCGCATCCATTTGTGGTCAACTTGGCAGCGAACCGCACTACGCATTACAGAGAGAATTCGTTTTTTGGCCGAACAGCACATATGTGGAATAGACTCTCCGCAGAGGTCTTACCTGTCACTTTTGGCGTGGGAAAATTTAAATCAAATGTCAATAAACACTACTCCATCTATCCTCCTTCTCATAACCTAATTTCCTAGCAGCACAATGCATCGCAGGTGTAGGGGCCAGCCCCTGATTGCCGGTCCAAGAAAAAAAATTAAAAATAGACAGTTTGGTGTGGTTTACATACTTTGCAGCATCATCCCAACATGGCGCAACTTTGCAAAATCAATTTTTACCTCGATTCGCCGCATGGGGGTTTGGAAACTTGTTTCTAAACCTACGGGTGTTTTGCAAGGCCGCTGTACCTAGCTAAACTACCTGGAAGTTTGAATGATGACAGAAGAGGCAACTGTTCGAAATCTTACTAGAGATTGAAGAGGTTATGCTGGCATTTCCGTGTGACTGTAGAAATACAGTTTAATTCTAATCTAGTACTACGGGGCCAGCGAAGCCCCACAGCTCTAACACTCAGTAGGGGTTTAATGATTGATGTACTCTTAAGTGAGTACTTCGTGTCCACCCCGAAAAGTTGGAGTTAGTGTGGTGGTTTGGGAAAGGATTAGTAGTGGATGTGGTTGCCACCAAAAGATACGCTGGGATATAAGTTTTTAATCTGTTCGGGATATATGTGAGGAAGGCATATATATTCTGATACGACTTTTACTTAACTAGTTGCTGTTGCCATTCAACAGTAGTCACCGGAATGTATCTCGAACAAACATTATTACTGGCTTAATCGTTCTTGACTCAAATACATTCTGATGTGACACAGAGTTTGGACAGCTCGAAAGACCACAGCAAGGTGTAATTTATAGACCAGGGATAACTATGAATTAGGATTACAACCCATCCTGTACTGGTAGTAGTACAGGATGTTGTATTTACGAGTGTTAAGAGCACCTTGGAATTAAACACTATGCGTAGGTTTGCACGCAAATCTTGAACACATCTGTACCTCGATTATGGATTGCAACCGAACTGTTGTTCAGTTACCAGTTGCTAAAAATGTTAATGCAAATAATGCAGATTGAAACTGTATTAGCTCCTGTTGCCAAAATTCCAGTGATATTTAATGTTTGTTGGTAAACACAAATTTGTGGTTGCCCCCCTGGCAACGCAACTTAAGTTCGATTGCAAGCCATAATCGACACAGCGGTAACAATTTTATTTCCAGGAGTGGTTCTGTCCACTGGCACTCTCATTCGTACAATTTAACTCTTCTCGATTACTTTTTATGGGGTTATGTTAACTTATTTACTTCTGTCGATAAATCAGCAACACTTGAAGCAAAGGAAGCCAATATTACAGCCAATATTGACGCTATACGACGGCCAGATTTATTGGAAAAAGCAGTCCAAAATTGGATTGATGGAATGTACCATGTAATTCTTAGCCGTGGCGAACATGTGTCAGCAGTCATAATTAAGAAATAAATGCCATGCAATTATATGACAGATTAGAAAAAATACAGGTAAAAACAACACCCTGCTGATCAAAGATGTAAAATGGCCTTAAAATCTACATTTCTCATTATTGTTCTTGTCTACGTTGTGAAACTTAAATTTTATCGGAAGCAATGCTCCGACCACAGTACAGAACAATCGTTGGGAATACTATTTTTTTGGCAGCATAAAATTGCACACAGAATGGTAAATATATGTATATATTAAATTTATATCTAAATGAAAGGTATTGAAAAACGTTTTCCTATTTAATGCTAAAAAAAAGTTTCTCTTTATCGGTAAATTTTAGGAAGAATATTTTACAAATTCTTTCTCCCCAAAGAAATAATTTGCTCTTAGTTTTCTTTCTTACTTTTTTTTTTTTTCTTTCCGAAACCAATATAAATTTTATACTTTTATAGGAAAAAAATCTTTATTCTAGCCATTTCCAATTATTTAGAAAAAAAAACTTTGTACAAAAAAAATCGAAACTTGTTAAAAATATTCGTACTCGCAATACCACAACAAGAGAGAACTGAAAAAAAGGAATAAATTCGGGATTCTAAACACAAATTCTTTTTTGTAGAAATAAAAAAAAATCCAAGACATAAAAAAAATAAGTACAAGAGAAATAAAACTTTTACAAAGACACAGCAACACCATCCCGAGACCGGCAGAGAAACTCAACACTGTTATTCTGATGCAACCATGATGCTGCTACCAAGTTTCTTAAATGTGAAACTCCTTAGCCGCACACACACAAACACACGTACAATAAAGTAAAAGCATACAGAGATTCACACTTGCACAGCAATTTAAAAGAAGATTATTTTAAAAATAACAAAAAAAAAAAAAAAAAATTAAATAAAACGAAACGAAACGAAAAAAAGCTAAAGATTGAAAAAAAAATCAAACGTTACAGCATGTCATTTGTGTAAAATAAAATGAAAATAATAATAAAATGGCAAATATATATATAAAGGAGAATGTGTGGCTGGCTGAGTGAGTGTGTGTGTTTGTGCATTTTCATATACACATACTGGTATCATATAGAGAGTAGTACAGTGCAGTTCGGCTATAACGAGATGTGAGTTTATCGAACTTTTGTTATATAAAAACGAATTTATTGGAAACGTTAACTGTCCCCTACATACATATCTGTGGCAGGAAGCAATAAATAAGGTGGCACTACTACGGCAACAAATACAACATTAGAACAAAAAATGTTAATTTTGTTTGTATACAGTTATGTCATATGTCAAAAATTGTGAATAAATTAATGAAAGTACGCTGCTTTTCGCACACACACAAACAGCAAAGAATACAAAACGAGTGGACTTTTGACATAAAACTTGACGCACACTATGCTACAGCAAAAATTATCATCTGGCGTAGTAATGGCACCTAGTTATAGCATAATGACCTCCGAACCTTTGACAGAACAATTTAAGTGGACTTAAGAAAATGTTGTAGTTTTCTTGCCAAACGATTTTCAAGTTGCAGTTGCAGAAAACTCTGTGTACATAAATGGTAAATTAACTTCTCTAGAGTTTTCGCTGATTTCTTTTTGACAAAACAACTCTCTTCAGCACTTTTTACTTTTCTAAGCGATGTCTGAACTAGATATAGATTGCGCGTTGATTATGAAGCCAAATGTCCACAGTTCGATCCCACTAACCGACAAATTCGTACAATTAAAAACACTTTCAAGTGTACTGATGTACTTTGTGTCTATTGTTGTAGGAAGGTTTCAATAGCGAAGGCATAGTCACTGGTCACTGAACATTACCTACTTCAGCTGATACTAATCCGGCTACAGATGATAGCAATCCACAATTGCATCAGAACGGCCTCCTTCGTCGGTATTGTGTAGCACCGGCAAAGTAAAATAATAATAAAAATGGCTACTAAACCGAAGCTTCAGCACTGCTACGAGTATAAACAAAGAACGTGCAAAAGCAGAGCTGCAAAATAATTAATTAAGCTTCATCTCCTGTCGTTTCTCCTACTATCCCTTTCCTATAGTTCCAGCACAATGCTTCGCATTGCTCACAAGCTCACACATGTTAAATTTACAGACTTTTCCTGGAAATTTTCAACTGATGCGATTACTTACATTGTTATATAAAGATACAGATTATAAGATTGTTATCTTCTTATTTTTTTGCTGGAGAGTACTCAAATATTTGTCTTCGGGAATATATAAAATTCATAGAGGCCAGTTATTAAATTCAGATATTCCTAATAATATGACTGTTGCGACAATTATGTTATACACTGTATTGGCTTGATAAGAAAAGTACACAACTTAATATGTAGAAGTGGTAGTATCCGTGATGGAAATTCATGTAGAGGTATTTCAAAGTCAATGTGTTTGCGTGAATGTGTGCCTGATTGTATACAGTTACAATTTCATTTTTATTCACAATATGTTTAAGATTTATTATGCCACCACACAGTCACAAATATTTAGGACGACAGAGATACAACAGCCATCTAAACGTACATCTAAATACATTAGAACAACACACTTAGACTTTTGTAAGAGGATTCCTAAGAAAGTTTGTATAATTGTGTGTATGTCTGCATATCCATATGTATGTAAGTATGGAAATGAATATGTATATATTTGTGGCGCTCTAAACATGCATGCATGTATGTGTGGCAAGAATCATATTAGAATTGTCTTCTACCCGATACTACGCTGTATGTAATTTTTGTTCGGTATTACTTTCTTAATGCTTCATTCACTACAAATTTGTGAAGGTGTGTTCAAACTTCTATGCGGTTGGCAGACGCTTTTAATAGAAACTATTAACGTCAGTGTAATACGCAATGGATTTGATTAACAGTCTTTGATATGCCGTGTAGGCATAGATTCCCACAGGGTGTTCCTTTGAGATTTCCCATTAGGTGTGCGGGAAAACATTGCTTTGAATACTTATTTCAAGTTTAATTTCTACGCCGAAGTACGAGTATGTCTGTTAATTTAATGTATAATTAGTTTTTCATTGGTTAAAAATAGGCCCCAATACTCAACACTGGTAAACCTCTCCAACAGCCAGTTAAGAATCAATGAGTGTGCAAAGGGGAAAACAAAATTTCTCAAGACGAAAGTTGATGGGAATACCTGGTTTATTGGCTCGAAAAAGAACCCTGTGGAAATTGCAAAAAGCATACTAATTACGGCTGAAGGGTAAGAAACGGCAATGAAGCTGCGTAACTGAAAATCTTTCAAAGTCCTGTAGTTCATGTCAAGTGAAGTTTCACTTCATCAAGAGAATTGACTGACTGCCAAATGATTCGATGCCAAAAACTATGATGTCATTCCGTAACATTAACTTACAAATTGACAAATTTTTTTTTTCTTTCTCATTCTTCCATTTATTGAATCTTCAATGTATATTGAACTAACAATAAGTAATCAAATCTAAAAAAAAAAACAAGAATAAATTCAGGGAAGCCAACGCCAGGCCAAAAGAAGTTTCAGATTATTATTTATATGAGTTGAGATCGGTAGAGAGCTAAAGTGTCCCTCCTTCTCAGCCTGGTGTGTCCTGAGAAATTTTTGATATTTCTAGCCAGAGGATTTGGGTGGAGATCAAGTTTTTCAACATAAGTTGTGGTGAGTTTGGAAAATACGCTATTTACCAACGGAACATTAAGATTGACAAATAAAATTTAGTAAAAGAAATCATTGCTCGTTTTTAATTGTAACGTCATTATTAAAAATAAATTAGTTTTGTAAAACGCGTACTTAAAAGTTTTCAATTTACATGCCTCTTAATGGGGAAATGAAAAAATATTCTTCTGTCACGAGGTGAGTTCTGAAGTTTTTACATGCATTTTTTACACAATATAAAACCCGATATGAAGAATTATTCTGCATTATTAACTCAAGAAGTGTATTTTTTTGGATTATGACGTTATTGAAGTAAATGAGCGATATGTGTTACGAAATATGAGAAAAGTACTTGCCAGACTTGCATATTCCAAGCGTATATAAAAAATACTTTTTTTTCCGGATTAATTATCGGGTATATTGTGTAAACCGAATCGGCAGAAAAATTTTACGTTTTTAAAACGATTACACATACTTAGCTGTTCTGTAAACCGAATTCGCATAATTTTACTCGGTTTAAAATCGAGTAGATAACTTCGGTCGAAATTAAATCCAATGTATTATTTTCCTAATAAATAACTGATGAAACATAAAATAACAATTACCAATTACCAATTTTTATTTGAAGTCTTTCTTTTATTAAATGAAATCAAATTATATACTCTGTAATAGATTTTAATACAAAATAATCAATTTAAAAAACACTCTCCACATTTTTGTTAAAGTATGCAAATAAATTAGGTGGATGAATAAAAGCACATTTTCACTAAATCCATTAGATATATCATTAACAAAATCACTTTTAAATAAGAATAAACATTATTTTGAACAAATTTTCAGTTGCTTTATTGACGTTTTGGCGTCTTGACGTTTAACAAATCTTATTCGAAATGTTCAAGTTCGAATGTTGCAAATCGTGCGATTTTTAGAACACCAAATTATCATTTATTCGGTTTTGGGAAATCACTCGATTTTAAATCGACTCGGTTTACAAAACTACCCCCCTGTTAAAAAAAAAAAAGTCAAAATTTGTCCAGCGTCTAACTAAAATCCGAAATTAGTTACAATCTATAGAATACAAATCTATAAATATATTCGACTATTATTGCTAGTTCTTTGCAATAAATGAATTTTTCTTAAGTAACCTTACAATCAAAAACGTTAGAAAACGAGCTAAACATACCGCTCAATTGATCTTTATTTAATAAATATTTAGTTTTAAAAGAGAATATTTTCCTTTCATGCATTGCATTAATAAAAAGAGGAGGTGTTTCCTGACACTTTTAACGTGAAAAAATTTAAATCAAATGTCAACAAACACTATTCCCTCTATCCTCCTTTCCATAACCTAATTTCCCAGTTCCAGCACAATGCATCGCATGTGTAAGTGTCGTCCCCTGAGTACCGGTCCAAAAAAAAAATATACAGGAAATTTCTTGGGCTTAAATAAATCTTTTTTTTTAATACTTAGATGTCATATATTTAAGAAGGCATTGTTAAAATAGTTAATTACAAATGATTAAGTAACAAAATAAATTGATATACGTTGGAAAAATTTTTGCTCAAAAAAAATGTGGGAATGAAACCTAGTGCAACGTGTTTTATCGGATTTTCCTCTCTAGATCCGCCATTTTCTGTCGAAAGCATTGCCGATTACCGCCGTATGCCTCTGTATCTATTGCACTTACATGGGAAGCACTACTACGTTATCACATTCTACGTTTTCATACTTTGTACGTATTCTGCGCTTTTCGGCATTTGACGTTACATTCTACTGTATTTAAGAAGAAGCAAAGTGCCTTATCATGTAACGCTCCATAGTGTGAGATCTCGCGGCAACCGCATGCTACACGCATGCGACTTGCCTTACGTTTAGGACCTTATGACCCCACTATGAAGAAGTAAAAATTAGATTCGATTACTGGTGGTGGGGTTTTAAAATGCACAGAGAATTTTTAAGAATCTTAATAATTTCAGCTTCAATATTTGTCTTTGTGTTAATATAGTATATTGAATCCGCTGACACACTACGTCAATATTTCTCATCAATATTCATTCTTTTTTGTGTAAACATATAGAAGTTGCAGTTAGCAAAATATTTTTTGAAGTTACCGTCGGCAAAATACATATCCGATTATTTCTTTATTTATTAAAAAACACTCTTCAATTAAATCGATTACAATAATTTTGTACTGTATTTATAATGCATCACAAGTACGATGTGCACCCAAAATTACCAGAAATAAAATGAATATTGACAATAACACGGCCACACTACGTCAAACTGCTTCAATATTTTGATGAATATCAAAAGCATTTGAATATTCGTCAATATTACACAGGGCGTCTATGTGTGGTTATTTTTTTTTGCAAACAAACGCACACAAAGTCAAATATTGAAGCTGAATATTGATGAGTGTAGCATCTACTTAAAGTGTCAGCTGTCAAACTATTTTTTTTAGCGTTGCCACTAGTGAAATGCATAGTTGGTGGCAAATTCCAATTTTGCATTAATTTTGAACGACTCCTTCTTTTTTCTGCTTCCCTAGAATTTCCTTTGCAATGGCAGTGGTAACTGAAAGTCGTTTCGACCTTTTAAAAATATCAACTTGAATTTTAATCTGAAATTATCCTACAACTTTTGTAACTGTAACTTTTTTTTGTTGCTTCTAATATTTGAGTGATGTGGTGTATGCATGCTGGGGAATACAATTTTTTTCGTGTTTCGATTGTGAATTTATTCCATTTTTTCATTGTATCTTCTTATGGGAGGAAAAGTGAAAAAAGGAGAAAAAAAAATGTAAAGGAAAGTCGAGTATATTTCGTGTTGGTCTTAAAATTGGTTTTTCTTTTTAATATGAAATGCTTTTTTTTTTTCTTGTGGTCCTGACTTGTGTGCCTGTATGGTTGGCAGGCGATTTTTATATGTTGCCATAAGTTGATCTTTTTATTTATTTTTTTTTTATTTGAATCTGTGCGCTAAAGTCTTTTGTATTTTTATATCAGTTAAAATATTTCTTTTTTTTTTTTGGTTCTTCTGGGAAGGCAGCTCTGTCTTCTGCCATTTTGCCTTTCCTAATACTTTGTTGTAAACCCTTAACATACTGTGAATTTTTGTTGGCCCGTTTTATTGTTACGGTTTAAGGATACTTTGTATGCTGTCAACGTGGAAAATGTTTCTTTCAGGCAAACAATATTGTAAGAAGACACATTTACGCTGCCATCATAGAATGAGAATCAGTGTGTTTTTTTTTTTTTTTTGTTTTGTTTTGCATTTATTCAACATCTTTCGTTCCTTCATCATATATTTATATATTCATTCTTTCATTTATTCATTCGTTCATTCGTTCATTCCTTGATTCAATTTTTCAACGCAACGGAGGGAGTTTTGTGTGTCGGTAAACGGGTAAAGTGGGTAAAAGGTACAGTGATAATGTGCGCACACTTGCAGCCATACAGATATTTATTGTTATATTGCCAGCTAAAGATACCCAATATTGGCAGCAGCACGACAACTACTACAACAATAATAACAGCAATAAGGGCAGCAACAGTGAAGAAACATTAAGAACATCGACATGAACAATAATAATGAGGACTACAATAAAAAAATGAAAAGAACACATATACAAATATAAAAGGAAAGGATATGACGTATACCCGCTAAGGAAAAGTTTTTCGACTCTTTCTTTTTTTCAAGCATTTTTCTTGTCTTGTTTTATTGCTTTTACTGTGAGTGCCTTTGTATGTGCGTTTCAGTATGCAGCTGAAACAAAAGAATGGCAAGCAAAAGTTCCTTTGATTATGAGGGAGCAAAAGAAAAAAAAAACAAAAAACAAAAAACAAAAACAAATAAGAAGCAGAAGAAAAAAAGGATTCACAGGAAGAAGTGGTAGTGGTGGGTGATGAGTCTACAAGAAGGGTTTGTTTTAATATGAACTGTTTTCTTCATTGTTGTTGTCTTTATTATTATTATTATTTTTTTTTGGTTTTGTTTTGTTTGTTTCTCTTTGTTTTTGTTTTATTCCCTCAAAGTGTAATGAAGAAGTTTTATGGATTTTGTGTAATTTTTTTTTTTTTCTCAACATTAATTTTTTTTGTTTTTTTTTGTTTTGGTTTGTTGTCTGTGAATGTATGAGTGTGTTTAATTTTGTCGTTGCCAAAGAGTTTGTTGTACATGTACAAAACAAAGTAAAACGGAAGGCAAAAAATCTTTATTTATAAATTCTTATAACTTTTATTTAAGTATGTTTAACTGGGCTTTTTTTATCTATGGTATTGTTTATAAGTAATCAGGGGCGTAGCACCCAGAATAAAATAAATTCTAGACTAAAATCTATGGCAAAAAAAATATTAATGTATTTTTAAAATATCAATGTACAGTGGACTCGGAATAGAGGCTTTTCTCTCAACTAAAGCGCATGATACACGATCAATGTTCGCCTTCAATATTTATCTGTGTAATATTGACGAATATCAAAATGGTTTTGAAATTCATCACAAAATTAAAGCAGTTCGACGTAGTGTGGCAGTGTTGTTGTAAATATTCATTTTATTTCTGGTAACTTTGAGTGCACATCGTAGTTGTGCCGCATTTCAATTAGAGGACAAAATTTTTGTATTCAAATTAATTGAAGTATATCGCACATAAATGGCTTTTTGGGACGTACAAATTAAAAAATATAGTGACAAAAACAAAAAAAGGTATCATCAATGGTTTTTCTAATAAATAAAGGAATAAATATTATGCATTTTGCCGACGGTAACTTCAAAAAATATTTTTCACTTGAAAACACCCCAAAAAATTAATATTGATGAGAAATGTTGACGTAGTGTGTCAGATGCTTCAATATACTATAATAAACAAAGACAAATATTGAAGCTGAATACTGATGCGTGTATCGTGCGCTTAAGATTGTACTCTTCAACTCGGATTGAAATTATACAAAATTCGAATACACAAAAAGTGTTTATAAAGCCTGTAGTTTTGCTTCTATATGCCAAAAACAATTGTTAAAGTTAAAGTTTATGTTAAAACCGGTTACAAAATTCGTTTTTGCATAAGGATGTTATTGTATAATTTGTGGTTCCATTAAACACACTATACGCATAACTAAAATTAAGATGTCAACTGTCATATATACGCCCACGCTCTCTCTCTCCCTCTCTAAAATTTTATTTTCACCTTTGACCTCTCTGATATGATCAATTGGTCAGTGCTCAATTTGTTTGATGCTGATTTTAAGCAATGCACTGTTCTAGAATATGTGTGCCTCACTAAATCCACTACTCATGCAGACTGCTTCAATTAACAGATACATCATTGTAAGTCTGAATTTAGGAAGTTTTTAACAATAGCTGATAGCAATCCACAATCACATCAGTCGTCGGTATTGTGTAGCACCAGCGAAGTAAAATAATAATAAAAAAGGCTACTAAACCGAAGCTTCAGCACTGCTACGAGTATAAAAAACTAAAGAACGTGCGAAAGCAGAGCTGCAAAATAATTAATTAAGCTTCACCTCCTGTCGTTTCTTCTACTATCCCTTTCCTATAGTTCCAGCTTCGCATGTGTAAAAAAAAAAAAAAAATATTTGCAATAAGTAATTTTATTTTTATAAATGTAAAATATTTTACTGATATTATGTTTCTACAACAGGCGATTAGTTAGTTAGCACTGCGGCGTGTATGAACTCCCAGGTGAATAAGTCCCAAGAAAAAAACGTCTCAAAAAATTTTCATATAAATGTGGTAGTCATTTCGTAATGATACAGCTCCCACATCTTTGGAAATTTGTTTAATTTTTATGGAAATTATTTAATTCTTTTCCTTGGGAATTATTACATAATGAAATTATTCCCAAATGAAATAAGTCCCAAAGCAATTTCATATGGGAGTTATTCCATTTTATTTTTATGTCTTCATTTCATAGGTTTTTTCATAGGTTTTCATTTGCCTTCAATGTTATTTGATTTTTTGTGGGAGTTATTTAATTTTCAATTATGTGCAATTGCTTAAAAATTTCGCTTAAATCTAGTTTACGGGAAGAAGAAAATTTTATAGATCTCCAGACGCGTTTGTTAGAGAAGCCGGTGTTCGTTATACCATAGAGGCGAAAATCTTTGAGCCCGGTCGAAGGGCGGCAATGCAGAGAACCTTTTGTTACCTAGTGCACTTTGGTAACATTTTGATTTAATTTCTTATTGGGAGTTCTTTCTTCCTTTTTGGGCCTTACATCATCTCTGTTCAGTGCTCCGTGTTTGGGAGTTATTTCATTAATTTCATTGGAAGTTATTTCATAATGAAATAAGTCCCAAAAAAATGGGATTTATTTTATTTTTGCTTTAGGAAATAATTAATTTTCTTTGGGATTTACTTAATTTTTAAAGGGGCGACTGGCTTCATTTATTTGGCGATTTATTTCACCTGAGAGCGCTATTTTACAGAGACAGTTAGCATGTTCACTACAAAAGCCAAAATCCTGGGTAGAACACAGTTTCCGACAGTCATAACAACATTTTCGCATTTTTTTTTGTGCTTTATTCTGACTTTGTGCCAGTTGTTTTCGATATTGTGTTGGACCGGCGAAGTAGTCTGCACGTTGACTACAAAGCGAAAAATTTATCTTGACTCATAAAAACGTCACGCATTTTTTCTGATGTGCACTTGTGCATAACTTTGTGTCAGTTGTTGTCACAAGGTTTCAGTGGCGAAGGCTTAGTCACTGGTCACTGAACAGTAACGGCTTCAGCTGTATCCAATCCAAAGGCACATCAGAACGCACTCCTTCTTTGGTATTGTGTAGCATAATCGGCGAAGTGAAATAATTAATAAAATAGCTGTTAAGCACAGCATCAGAATTTAATAGGTGTCGTTAACATCAGAGGCGCTGCAACAGCACTTATTATCAAAAAAAAAAAAAACATCCAATAGCAGAGTTTTAAATATATTGAAACTTGCCTCTATATATTCCATACTAATGGATGGTATCCCCTAATATTAGGTAATCATGGCCTCAGTGCTACTTTTCTTAAAAAAAAAAACTAGTTCCAGCACAATGTATTGCATTAATAGTGGTCATCCCTGAGTGCCGGTCGTTACCAAGAAAAATCGTAATGCATATAACTAAAATTATACAACATTTTTAACCTTTCCGTCGAATCGATGTGTTTGAGCATTCACTTTCTTGATTTTTTTTCTTTTTTATTAAAAATTTGCTTGAATTTCTGTGAATCGTGTGTATTTAATTTTTACTTTAATTTTAATTATCGTAATTTCTATAAACTTTTTTTATTCTCCCTAAATGGAAAATACCAGTAACTCTTGCAAATTACTATTCTACTGTACAGTGAGCCTTCATATAACACGGTAAGCTCTTGACGCAGTTTCATGTCCCTCCTATAACACTCAATTTGCACGTTATATTCATGTACGCAGAAATTTCTGATGGTACTTAACAACGGGAATGTTTGCACATGAAGGATTTCCTATAGCGCCTAATATACCGTATTATTGGAAGTAAAACTGTACTTCTAAGCCGCGAATGCGCTCAAACGGTATTCAAAATTTTCACCCTCTTGGGATGGCGACTTACACAACTCTTGTTCAAAACTCGTTCGTACTACCACTCTGCAAGAAAATACTACACTTCTTCGTTTGATTGCTTATGTGTTAGAAAGTATTTCTTTAACAAGTTTTCATACATTTTTTTGCCTTTCATTTTGTTCCAACATTCTGAAACATATTTAACATTCACTTAAATTTAATGAAAGGCTTTAACAGTATGTGTCTGAATGTGTGTGCGTGTGTGAGTGTGAGTTTGAGTGTGAGTGTATCATGTGTGTCTTAATGGAAGAGTGTGAGAGTGACAAGTCCATTAAGTAGCAGCCAAGTTTTTAGTTGCAGAGTTACAAAACAACTCCGAACCCAACAAAAGCCATTAAACTTAAACCAATTTTTATCAGGCTGTGTTTAACAGGCATTTGCCTGCAACGTTGTTGTTTCCATATTGCAAAACCTAAAAAGGATATCGCAAGGTGTGAGCAAATATTTCCTACAAGTGTAGTAGTGTTCTTATTAAGCGGCTTTGTTTGGTGTGTTTAGAAGCTTTTTGATTTTTTGCTTCCTTCCTTCTTTTAAGTTATTGGTGCCTTGTCCTGTTTTATTGTTGTTGCTATTGAAAGGTAATTAACCAAGGTATTGATAGTGGGTGGAAAATTGGCAATAAAAAAGAAATTTTCCTTTGATGATAAAAAAAACTTACTATTGGCATGTTTAGTTAATTGGTGTGCAATACGACACTACTAAAGCAATGTCGTTTCAGATGCGAGAAAAGTTCCAACGCTTAATGGGAACATTAACGTAATTTGTTACGTTATGATGGCGGTATTTTAAAATTTTCTAAAGGATTTCGTGTTTAATAACACCTGGCAAAGTTTACCATATGAAAATCAACTTCAACAATCAAAAGAAAAAGGTTTAAGAAAAGAATTCCAAAAACAAACAAAATTATTAGGGTACTGAGGAATCCTTTTTCATTGCAAAAGAAAAGTGGAAAACTTTTCAATAGTTGGCGAAGGGGGGGTTGTGTTTCTTTGGAAAGGCAAAAGGCCAAATGCTACAGGGAACTTTTAACTGAAATTTAACAGTTTGATAATGTTGTTGTTATTGTTTGATGGCTGCTGTTGCTGTAAATTTTTGTGGCATTTTTTATGCGAAAAAATTGCATACCAACACATACACATGCGGAAAATAGTATCGACACTAGAGAAAGACAGAGAGAGAGAGAGAAGGAATAACCTTTTTGAAAGAAAACAAAAAATTATGGCAGCAATCTGAAAATTCTTTTGAAAAAAAAGTTGAAGTGAAATAAATAAAATTGTTTTTCATGTCACGTTTTTTTCGATTGGTTACGTTATTGCCACAAAGTCAAAATAAGTTGATTTCAATTTCTTGAGAAGATAATTAGAAGAGAGATTGCCCTCGCATGGTGTACGACGTTGAAGCCCAGTCTCTATAATGATACATACATACAAACATTTACATTTATATAACAAACTTCCATATATACACATACATATGTATGTGTATGTATGTACAGCAACACATGAATATGAAGTTGCAAACAAAATATTTTTATTTCTTGGCCCACACTGAATTTCCAGAAAAAGAGCAAAAAAATGCCAACAAAGAAAAATAAAAATAAAGAGAAAAAAAATCATATAGAAATATTTGATAAAATTGAAGAACATTTGTTCGTAGGAATGTGCGAAATAGAAAAGATAGAAAGCAGTAGTAGGTTCTGTAAAACAGTTTGTGTGTTTGCATAGAACGTACTTAAATACAGTTAAAATTTTAGATACGACGACGAATACCAACAAACAGCCTTCTGTCTGTTGGCAAAGAAGAAAGAAAAAACACAGCAACAAATAATTGTTAAATCAAAATATTTTCTACATACTACTGCTCCTCCAGTATAAAATCATACTTGAACTACTGTGCACGTACATGCAAACAAACACACGTCGGTTGGAGGGAAAAAGAACACATTTTATGATGATGCTTTTGGGATGTGTGTGGCGCTATGTGTGTGTGTGTGTATATGTGTATTAATTTTTTTTATCATTCATTCTATTAAACTGACACACAAACTGTTTCATTTGCAAATGTTGTTTTGAGTTTTTATCACAAATTTATTACAAAAAGAGAAGAAAAGTTCACTCACTGCACTAAAAAAGTTAGTGGCATATGGAATGGTTATGATGTTGGGGAAAAAACCCCCTATTCTTACATAATACACCTATTTCTATTAACATAAGCGTACGTACAAAAGAAATATTTACAGTTCAGATACACTCACGAGGAAAATAGTAATAAATGTGATACAAAAAAGAGGCAAAAGGAAAGATATGTGCGTTTTAAATAGGGTTGCCATCCGTTCTCTTTTCCCCAGACACCGTCATTTTTTTTAGGGCGTCCGGGGCAGTCCTACTTCTTTTTCAGCAAGTGTCCGGGGTTGTCTTATACTTTTTGCCCTTTTCTACATAATTGTTTTTCGAAACTTTTGAATTTTCGGCATCGCTGTAATTTCAAATGACTTGGCATCACTTACTATGACTGCCAAAATGTGGAGCTTATCAGCAGTGATGCCAACTTTTTGAGATCAAAGCGAGCAAAAAAAAATAAGAAAACGCGTAAATCAGCGCATATTTCGAGTAAAAAAGCACTGTATGTAGTTTATGTAGTTATGTTTTTTTTTTTGCTTATTTATTTGCTACCAATTTGAAATTCCGACTGATTTTCTTAATTGAAATAAAATTTTTTTCTTTATAAAAATTAATTTTATTTGTATATTTTATCACGTTTCAGATTTTTTTTAAAAATAATTTACAAAAAAAATGTCTTCTTTTTGGAGGCAAATGTCCGGGTTTTTTTTAGCTTGACGTCCTCCTTTTCTCAAAGTGGAATTGGCAACCCTAGTTTTAAACAATCGCAAAAGTTGTAGTCAATTTTTGTAAAAAACATTTTTCACACTTTTTTAAAATGAAAATGCCGGGCTGCAGCCGTAGTCCTGTGAGTACTGCTCTAATTTATCAGTTGCGGGCTCTAAGTTCCACTTCTAGCAGCGGCTTTGGTCTATATCACTACAACAGGTGAAAGTGTTTTCCCAACTGGTATGACATTGAGAGCATAATGAAATTGTGGGCTGGCCTTTTCTTTACCGTTACGTCCAGCAACCTGCCGACCTAACCTAACATAGTCTTTTAAAAAGTGCCTATTTTAAAGCTACAATCACGCAAAAAATTCCTTTTAAAGAACTTTCAAAAGTAGATTTTTGAAAGGAAGTTTCTCAGAAGAGGAATGGTATTTTCTTAATAAGGTAATTCTTGAAAATTTCCTTTCAGAAAAAGCTACTTTTTTAAAAATCTACTTTCTTATCAAGGTACTTTCTTAAAAAGTTACTTCCCTAAAAAGTCACTTTCTTAAAAATTTACGTTCTTTAAAAGCGTTTTTTAAGTTAAGCGCTAGAAATAAATCTGCTTGACACACTGATTAAAGTTTGGCTGTTATTATCCACAAGGTGAGAGCGCTGTTTTTTGTTCTTTGGCGTCAAAGCGATGAAACGTCTTGGAATAAATTACTTTTAGTAGAACTACAGCAATACCATAAACCAATCACTGTTAAAACTTACTGGCCTAAGAATTTATTCTTCATAATTTGGCTATTTCAACCACAATTTTTCGAGTGTAAATACACCGGATTATGCTTCTATTATAAATATACATTTAAATACATGCTCATAAAAAAAATTTTGTTGGCAGCGAAAAAATAGAGAAAAATTGTAGCAACAAAAAAAGTGTATATATTTCATAAGTAGAAAATAAATTTCATGCAAAAATAAAGTTAAAAAAAGGAAAGTTTGTTGAAAAAATGTTATGTTTTTCTTGCTGGTTGAAAGTTGTTGAAGGCGTACAGATACGGCAGCAAATGCTGAACAAGTCGACGTAAAAAAGGGGGCATACATACATATATTTGGGATACCATAACAAAGTGGAATTTATATTTTATATATGTATTTATTTCTCCTATAAAAGAAGGAAAGGTAGTTTATATTATATAATATAAATTCTTGGGAGGTTAGAAATACACTGAAAAAACAAGCCAAGGATTTTAATAAAGTTCGTTGAGAAATTTTCAGAATTGCAACATCATTTCACTGTGAATGTTTTGTGGCGTTATTAAATGCGAGTATCTTAAATTTATGACGAGTAAAGTGATTATTTTATTTTTTATTTATTTTATTGTAAATCAATTTTCATGTTTGCAAAAAGGCGAATGAGTTTTTCAGATTTATACTCTTCAGTTGTTCATCAGGGTACAATGTCGTTGTATGAAGGAAAAAAAAAATTATCGAATAGAACTAGACTGCTTCCAGAATGTTTGCAAATACCGAAATTATATACAAAAAAAATTTCTTTAATTATTTTCGACTCATCTTTTAGCCCTCTCTCTGCCTTGAGCCCTTGAGATAATTCAAGCAATATAATTTAGGGTTCACACTTATTTAATTTAGCCAATTTAGCGTACTCAATT
This sequence comes from Dexiosoma caninum, assembly GCA_963924685.1. Taxonomy (NCBI): domain Eukaryota; kingdom Metazoa; phylum Arthropoda; class Insecta; order Diptera; family Tachinidae; genus Dexiosoma; species Dexiosoma caninum. The sequence continues at coordinate 33,341,582 of OZ004729.1, read as the reverse complement.
AGCATACAGCATAACAGCTGGATAAAAAACAATGTTTTGAGGTATAATTCGAAGGCCATCTCTTTTTCCTTTTTGCTTTTTTTGATTTACTGTTTTGACATTTGGCTTGCCATTGTACAGACAATTTTCTTTTCACTGAACATACTTCCCAGTAAAAGTACTTGTGAAAAGAGTTGCATTTCAAGTTTTACTCAATATTTATAACAATTTCGTACTTATTGCGCAATAAGTGAATTTTCATTTTGTATAGAATATTGAGCTCGATGAAGGCATTTCTTGCAATAATCTCAATAAATTTTCATGTCTGAACACCGTACTCATTTGCTTAATTAATATGAAAATTTCTTTTATAATTTCCTTTAAACCTACAAAGTTACAAAAATAATTTTGTGCTGAATAAAAGCAACTTAAAATCGAAGAGATTTGACAAAAAAAAAACAGAAAATTATACGCATTTAAGTGAATTGTTTTTAATCAAAAAAATTTTGCATTCCTAAACTTCCTTTGACCAATTCAAAGCAAATATGTAGCGTTTGCCAGCTTGGCAACCTGTAGAGCAAGCCCAACAAAAAAAAAACACACCCACGAATATACACACATACATATGTCCCTAAGACATCATCGCAAAGCTGGTAAAAATTTACTCGCAGGAACTAAAAACGTCGAAAAGTAATCAAAAATTAGCGGGAATCTAAAATAAAACAAAGTTACGATGCTTTCGAGACTTCTGAGTGCCATTCACGTCCAATAAAAATTTTAGTTTTATTTTCAATATTGAAGAAAGACGACCGACCGATCGCTTTTAAATGTATCAAATTGTGCTAAATTTTTAAGTTGTAGCAAAAGGGAAGTTTTATTAAAAATTATTTTTTCATGTGTATTTTTATGTGCTGCTTTTTCTCCCTAAAAAGCTTCAGAGTTTTACAATATTTTTTTTTTAAATTTTTTAATGTATATTATGTCTAAATTTTCTCAAAAAAAAAAAAAAAAGATATTTAAAAAAGTGGTTGCATAAATTTTTGTTATTGTTATTTAAAATATTTAAAAGTAGCACTCGCTGATGAAGTGGTTTTCACATTTAACTAAAATGTGATGTAATTTGTAGAAACATTTAAGATTCCTTAAGGGAGAAAATAATACAGGATGCTCTAACTGAAATAGGTCTCTGTGTGGAATCAAAAAAAATTGTTTTTAATATTTACATTATTTATTTATTGGCACTACTCAAAGACTCAAAATATTTCAATGCGCCTCAAAAAGATATGAATAACACTAGGCAACAAAAGGCAAAGATATCTGACTTGGAGAACCACTATATTTTTTTTTGATTGTCCTGTGGACGCTTAACTATAAAAATCATCAGTATTTCAGATTCTATGGGTACTTTTTTTTTTGATAGTTTGCTTTACACATATTATCATGACTTTGAAAGGACGCGTTCGATTTTGGTGCGCAATATATGAACTTTTGACAAAAGATCATAAATCGAGAGCACTGATGACCCCTATACATGCGATGCATTGTTCTGGAACTAGGAAATTTAGTTATCGGATGGGAGTAGTGTTTATGAACATTTGATTTGAATTATCTCACGTCAAAAGTGACACGAACGACCTCTGCAGGGAGTTTATTCCAAATATGCGCTGATCGGCGCGTAGTGTGTTTCACTTAAATTAAAAAATTTTTCAGGATGTTCAGTGTTTACCAAACACAAACATAGGCATTTTCTTATTCTCTTTTTTTATAAAATTAAAGTAACAAGCGGCGTACACCCTCCTTTGGCAACTGCTTGTTTATGACTGAATAAAACAAGTAAAGTTGATATATTCAGTGTTGCCGATACTAAAACTGTAATCGTAACCCTATATGTACATTACTAGCTCTTTTTAAAACTTCTTATTAAATTACTAACGGTATTTATTGTATTACTTTTTGTGTTTTACTTTGTCCTTTTATTAATATTGAAGTTGTAACTTAATTGTTATCGATTGAATTGTTAGTCAATATAGCCGAGATAGAAGTGCTAAAGAATAAAACAAAACTTGTCAAATAATAGAAACAGTGAAATTAACTTTTTATATAATGTGTTACCTAATAAATATAAAAAATGTTTAATATTGAATGGGAAAAAAATATTTTTTTGCAGAAAATATTTCTGGAAAATCGGAATGTCTAATATGTGGGCGTGTAGTTACCATGAAAAAATATAATATTGAGAGACATTGTAAAAGTATCAATAAGGACTACGAAAAAGGTGTTAAAAGTGATAAAAGAAATTAAATCCTCATGACATTAAAAAAACGATTTTACGAAAATATGGCAGCTGAATATCAGGGAGTTTGGAAGCCAGTGGTGCGCAATTCTTCACTGGCAACACTTGTAATATTGCTCTTTCTCACTTCAGCTCACACGTATGAGACACTAAACCATAAACAATGCCCGCGGGCGTTCTAGTGGTAAACACTGCTTATGTTCTATCAAAAGTCCATAGAAATGAATACAGGAGTTTTTACAACTGACAATAATGTCGTCCAGACTAGAGTAACTGTGTAAACTGATGTAAACTGATGTAAACAAAGTATAAATTCTTTGCTTGTTGTATATTTCATATTTTTTATTTTTTTTGCTATTTCAGGAATTAATCTTGGAAAAATATATAAAAATGGAACGCTTTAAAATTGCGCAAAGAACTGAGATTTGCCATGAAAATAATCATTTGATAAGTAATACTCAACGTTCAGACAGAAGATTTTATGGTGTAAGAATTGCTCCAACGGGTCCAACCATTCGTTCGTTGGTGATTAAGTTTGCTTCAAGACATATGGGCAGATCTCGAACTGGCAGATCGGCCGATAATATTGATGCTGTGAGACAGAGCGTTGCAGAAACTTCCGGAGACGATCTGCCCAGTTGCAGCTTTCTGACCGCATTCTTTGGTGAATTTTTAAACACGATTTGCAACTCTTCCCTTACAAAATCCAACTAGTTTAAAAACAAGATTCTGCATTGCATAACGGATAATTTCTAAAAACGGCGATTTGAGATGGCCACCACTGCATCAGATTTTTTCTTCTGGGAATATCTCAGAGACAAAGTTTATGTGAATAAGCCCCAAACCTTGCACCAATTGAATGACTATATTCAAACAGAAAATTAACGTATACGAGAAAAAAAGGCAACAAATGGAAAATATTTTTGTTTAACTTAGAAGTGACCCCTACACATGTGGTGGTATTGTGCCGGAACTAGAAGAAAGGGATTGTAAGAGAAATAATAACAGGTGCAGCTTTTTGCACGTTTTATAACAGTGTTGAAGCGTCTCTGATGTCAAGTAGACGTATTAAATACTTCAAGCTTTGTTTTTAGTAGCCATTTTTAGGAATTATTTCACTTTGCCGGAGCTAAACAATACCGACAAAGGAGGGCGTTCTGATGTGGTTGTGGATTAGATACAGTTGAAGCCGTGACCAGTGACTATAAAAAGAGCATATTTTTGCGTTAAGGAAAGCGGTTCTCATTTATCTGACATTATTTTTCATAATTAATGTAAAAAATAACATAAAACAAACTTTATTTTTATCGTAAAATTTTTTGTTTTTTCTATTCCATTCAATATTTATCTAAAGAACAAATCATATAGTGACTTCAGCCGCACCCTGTATATGCTGAAAATTAAGGGCCCATGAATATATCGATTGTGAACTGCGGATACGACGGAAATAACTCGTTGATTGCGATCCATGAGATATGATATTATGAGATTGACAGCAAAGTTATTAAGTAAAAGCTCTTCGTAGTTGACAGTATCAAAAGCTTTGGAAAAATCAATAGGAACACAATAAAAAAACTCATCATTATTGAAGCTTGAGCGAATATCGAGCAAAACATTCGCTATGACCATGTACCATCTCGCAGCCATGTAGCCAGATTGATGTTGATTTTTTTTTTTGCTGTAGCGCAATATTGAAATACTTATAAGATGTGTGATTAGATTTTATCAATAACTTGTAGTCTTTGCTAATAACAATTGTTTTGCTTTTCATTGCATGATTAGCACGCGCGCGTCCAAAGATCTCCATATTAAAGAGAGAAATTAATCACCTGCCACATTGAAGCATAAAAGTCTTTCCTGGCACTAAAAGTCACTATCTTTAATTTAAATATATCAGCTTCCAAAAGCAGCAACAAAAATATGTTTAAAAGCTCACTTTATTTACTCTTTCCATAAAATATTAATTGCGTGAATAATTTATAAAAAGAAAAAAAATAATTTTTAATGCACAACCCAAATTCTTGAAAAGTTTCCCTTTCATTTTAATAAACAGAAATAAAGCATAGAAAAGAGGATACGATACCTCTTAACCCTTTGTGTCGTTGATCCTAATTTTGCACAGCCCATTTTCTTTCATAGTGAAATATTGCCTGACAGACAAAAGCTTTTTTGCCAAACGACGAGTACGAGTATTCATTCATAATTGTTATTAACCAATTGACTAAGGAATTTCTCCCTTAGAAATATATTTGTAAATAAGTATTTAAGTATTTAAACATAAAATCATATTGAGTGCAACATAATGCCAGAACATTATAATATTTTTTCATCAAAAAAAAAAATAAAAAGAATTAAATTCCCTTTAAGAAAAGTTATAATTTTTAGACAAAACCAACCAAACGTACACATGGAAATATTGTTCTGTTGTCTGTGGGTTTATGCTATAAACTTTATAGCATCCCCAGATAATAGTCCTCCTTCGCAACCACGATGATGATGATGATGACGACGAAAATAATTCTCCCCACAAACACACACTCTGGCAAAATTATACTTTTGTAAGCAGCAAAATCATAAAAACACTCCACACCAACTACAGATATTCATGTTACAACAACAACAACAAAAACATCATCATCATGATCATCATAAAAGAAACAACAATATTTGTAAAATTAACAGAAACAAAACGAACAGAAGAAAAGAGAGCGCAGAAAAGAACAATATTTTCATAAATAAAATGAAAATCCATTTAATATTAAAAACAAACGCAGAAAAAAAATTTAATTATGTTTGTCCCCCAGCCCCACCAAAAAAGTTTTCCAGAATATTATTGCGCTTCTGTTAACGCTTTAAAAATTAGAAAACGTTAGTTTAGTTTATTTATGTGTTTGCATTTATGGGCGGTTTGGGCTGGGGGGTGAGAGCGTGTGTGCGTGTCTGTGTATTTGTGTCGTAACAACTCCAACGTATTTTTAAGCTTAAATACTTGACAGCAATTTTCAAAATGTAATTAACCAACAACACTTGTATAATATGAGCAGCGGCGGCAAATATTTTGTAATACTTACGCGCAACCTAAAAGTTATAAAATTAATAAAAAAAATAATTTCTGGCGGGTCATTCATTATGTATTTCGATTCGAATCAGAAAATTTACGAATTCTAAAAAATGGCATTACGTAGTAGGATTTTCGGAAATTTATTATATCAGGAAGATTCAGTACAAATTTTACAAAAATGTAAAAAAATTGAAACCAAAAGATATGATAAACGACATAAAAAAAAAAAAATGTGAACATCGCAAGGGCCAATAAGTACTTAAAAAGGAGTGTAGTGGTTCATAAACGTGTATCTACAAATTAAAAAAAAAAAAAAAAAATTTTATTTTTTAAGAAAAAATAATTGGAAAGAATGAAGTGTAAAATTGCAAAGCTAGAATTGAAGAGAAAAATGTTTGAATTAAAGAGCAACAAATTTGATGAACATAAAGATTGATATATTGTTATGTGCTTTTTTTTATTTTAGGAATAATTTAAGTTAGGAGATTTGCTCTCGAATTCTGCTCAGCCCCGGGAGCAAGGGCGTAACAATATATAATGTGATCAACCTTTGTAAGTAGGTAACTGTTTTTAATTTATTTTAATTAGGATATTACATTCTAGTCCTAAGTTTTCAATTTTATGTTAAAAAAAATATATGTATACTAACAATTTTTATTTCAAAGGCTCAATAAATTAAACCTAAACTTAAGAAATAAAAACTTATGTGTCTTTTTAGTACAATTTTTAATAGATCTTTGTTATGAATTATTTTTCGGTATGTGTCCTTTTCGTGTTTTTCATATATGTATGTATGTATTGACTAAATTAAATATTATACTTTAATTATTTGCGTGTTTTTAAATTTGCACTTAAAATTTTTTTAACTTATTTGACATTTGTCTAAAGCTGTGCAAAGTACTGCCAAGTTATCACACATAGAAAAAAATCCGTTACACACAACCCTGCAGGCATTTCGAACGTACTACGTAGTATTATTTTCCTTTCGAAACGGAAATTTCTTTCGAAAGCTTTTTCGATTCGCATCGAATTAAATTAAAAAAGAACAAAATTTAACATTAAAATAAATTTTTAAACATTTTCGAAATTTATTTCGAATTTTCGGATATAGCAAAAACATTAACAGCCTGAAAGATTTAACAAATAATTAAAATTTTGACTTAAAAAAAATTTTTACCGATTCGTAAATTAAATTCTAGTTTTCGAACATGACAAAATTTTTAAACTTTCACAATTTTAAAAACTTTTACGAGTCTCTGAAAATATTATACTTTTTCTAAGTACATTTACACAGCAGTTTTAAAAAATTCCAAATTAATAAACATTCAATATCTCGCCATTTTAACCTATGTTCTAAATAGCGTTCAAATATTTCGCCTTCTTCGCAAGAAATGGTAATTCGGGAACTGTGCTCATATTATGTGAGCCAGCTGCATATTCCATGACTATGAGACAACAATATATAAGAACGTACTCGAATTTGATGGAAAAAAATAAAATTAGGGTTTAATTATAAAAATGTAGACTCAATTAAAATAATAATTAGATTTCAGGCGATTATGAAAGTCGCAAGATCGATTAAAAGTTGTAATTGAAAAAATTTTAGGATTTTTTTTTACCATTTTATATGTTATTGTGATTACACTGTTTTTGGAGAACCACAAAATCAATTAAAATAAACACGGATTTAATTAAATAATTAATTAAGTAAAAAAAAATTTATTAAACCTAAACTTAATTGGGAAAAATTTAACTAATATTTTTTCTATTTGTATAAAAAATATCATAAAACTTCATTAATACGTGTGCCTAAGATTGGCTATACCAAGTGTTCTTATTTTCAGACGTCAAAATACGAGCAACAACAACAACACCAACGATGATACAACGACAACCAGCAAAAAAGGATGAAAGCAAATATTTACTACAACAAAAACTAAAAGAAAAAAAAAATATTAATACAAACGACATGGTAAAAAGGACTTTTAGAAAATTAAAAAAAAAAAACACACGCACACACCCAGCTCCCCAAACGAATGAGAATGTATGTGTGCAATATTGTGTGTATGGCTAAATGAAAACAGCAACTATTGTAGAGACACAAAAAGTTAATCGTTGACATACTTTTTTTTGCTGTTGTTTTTGTTTGGTTTCGTTTCACTAGTGCTGCTACTGCTGCTAAAAAGCTAAATTTTGGCAGTGTTGCCAATGCTAAGAAGCACAAAAAGTAAAGAAAACATTTTTTAAGTTTAAAAAACATCACAGAAGATCCTCTTAAATTTGATGAAAACACATAGATTTCTTTCAAATGAAAGACTGAATTTGTACATGTTGTTTAAGCTTTTAGAATCAATGGAATTATTACAGAAAATAAATTAAACAATTTGTAATTTTAAATTTATTTTATAAATTTTTTCTAACACCAGTTTCAATGCGTTGCAATGCGTTTTATAAAAAATTATCAAATATTCAAATTCGTTCTTTTAAAGGAAAATTGTTGTGAAACAAATAGTTAAATATCATTTCCGCAATAAAAAAAATTTCAAAATCACCAAAAGGCAACATTGATTCTAACAAACACACACGCATGCAGTGGGACATTTGCACAGAACCTTCTACATTCTGCACGTTCCTTTATGGAGAGAAAAAATAACAAAGTTTTTGCCAGAAAAATCCTTTATGATTCTGAACTCCCATTTTTTTATTTTACGGCGCTTTGCGCTTTGGCATGTTTGCATGTATGTGTGTGCGTTAGATTGGATGCATTTGTGCATATGTGTGTTTATGGTATGAACTTTAGCATTATGAAAACGTTGGTTTATTTTTCCTTTTTTTTATATTTTTATGGAGGTAAAATGAACACCAATACAATTTTAGAAACAATGTGGAATCAAATATAGTGCCACACACATACAGAGTAACGTATTTATTTAGACAACACTTTGGCCTTTGCAGCAGAATATCTACCATGGTGGCATGATTGTTTGTTTGCTTGTTAGTATTATTGTGTTAAACTTTTGACCGAAAGTATTGATTGCCAGATTTAAAAATTATTTCAAAGATTTCTTAAACTTTTTTTGTGAATTTATGTTCCGCATTTGCAATAGATTTACCCAGCAACAACTTCTTTGCCTAATAAATGAGGAATGAGAAATAATAATATAAAATGTTTTCATCATCAGTAAAAAAATCCTGGCAACACTGCTTACACGTTAACATAAAAATAGTTTATGATACGACTGAAAACGTATTCATATCGACTTTCTCATCTGCCTACATAAAAGTCTACAAATATGCTGACTATTTCCATGAACAATATAAATTTTTTTCACATTAAGGCATCGTACGAACCAACAAACTAACCCACCAACCAGCAAACAAATAAATACGGGATATTCATACAAACAGACCGAGTTATAATACTGAAATCCATCTGTAAGTAAAGGTATGATTTCTCTTCTAATAAAATGGTGTTGAGTGTGAAACAAGGTAGTGCCTTTTCACATGTTGCCGGCATTAGATGTGTATCACCACATCATGCATTTCCTGTGAACTTATATTGTTGTAGTTGTTGCTGTTGGTATTCTTTTTCCTCCTTTTATATTTTCATTTCCCATGGATTCATATTTTAATTGTCCAATTCAGCTACCACTAACTTCATGCAGTACTTTAACACACACATACATACATATATGTATGTGTGTGTTGCGTACAACGAAACAGAACGATAATGCCACCACAAGTATTCTGTACATTTGGAAATTTAAACAGGACACGAGCAAAATAAAAGTACAACAGCTGAAGTACAATAAAAAAAAAGAAAATGAATTCACGCCAACAGTAAAAAGCACCCAGAAGTTAAATTCCAACAAAAAGTAGGTGGAATAATTTACTGGAAAAGAAACCGAAAAGAATAATATGTATAAAAAAAGCAATAACAATGAAAACGAGTAGCAACAGTAAAAAAGGGGACAAGAGAACAATCCTGGGTTGTAATACGAGTAAATAAAACAAATAAATAATAAAAGGATGTCAATTAGTGTTCTAGTGGGTGGTATACGTTCCCTGTGTGTGCTCGCGTTTAAGTATGTGTTATGTATTTATATGTATGTGAAAGTAAAAAAAATAAAATGATAATATCGATATAAAGTTCTTAATTAAAGAAGTTCTTTCCAGCAAATTAGCCATACGCGATCATGTAAATAACGTACCAATTTTCAGTTTTAGTCGTAAAATTTCCATTTTGAAAAAGAAACTAGTTTAAAAAAAAAGTACCACTTTTAAAAGATACTTTTATTTTACAAAGTACTTTTGTACAGGACACTTTTGTAAAAGATACTTCTATACAGGTACTATTTTGAAAATGTATATTATTTTAAATATTTCTTAATACTTGTTTTTTAAACTTTTTTTATTATTCGAACAATCTATTTAATTAAGCTTTAAGGTTTTTTATTTCTTATTTTTATATAATCTCGATATTTCGTTAATACATAAAAATTTCCTGAAGATGTTAACCGAAGGTTAACAAAATATCAAGATTATATAAAAATAAGAAATAAAAAACTTTAAAGCTTAATTAAATAGATTGTTCGAATTATTTTAAATACTTTGTTTTTTAAAAAAGTACTTTCTTTAAAACGGACTTTTTTCTTAAAGGTACTTTTTGTAAAAACGGCTTTTTTTCTCAAAGGTACTGTCTTTAAAACGGCACTTTTTCTTAGAGGTACTTATTTAAAATGCACTTTTTCGAAATGTACTTTTCTAAAAGGTACTTTTTTATAATGTACTTTTCTAAAATGTACTTTTTTAAAAGGTACTTTTTTAAAATGCACTTTCCCAAAAGGTACTTTTCTAAAAGGTATTTTTTTATAATGTACTTTTCTAAAAGGTACTTTTTTTAAAATGTACAAGTATGAAAGATACAGTAGTGAGTCGATTGTTGCTACTTCTGCCTTTCGTGAAGTATTTAAAAAAAAATTTCGCCGTACTTGCAACATGTAGGAGTTCTTAAAGTGTTTTTGCTTCATTACGGTTTTTAATATTTCTTTAAATTCGTGTTTGAGTGCTGGCTGTAAAATAGAAGTACTCGGTACTTCCGACTTACTTAAAATTTGCTCGCAATGCTCTGGTTTTCACAATGAGCCATAATCGAGTTACTTCTGTACCTTTTAAAAATTGTACTTTTTTCGAAACGAAGTCTTCTCGAAAAGTTACTTTTTGTAAAGTAACTGTTTTTTAAAATTAATAAAACACAGCTTCAATATTTAATATTGACATCACAGGAGCTGCTACACTGCTACAAACAACCAAAAACAAAAAAAAACCTGGACAAACAGAGTTGTAAAGATAATGAAGATTTCCTTTGTCCATCCGTTCACCAGCTGTCATCTATATTACTATACCGTTCCTATAGACGGCAACACCCAGTAGTAGGCAATCTTAGTCCGTACTCTTTTTCAAACGTACTTTTTCTAAAACGCACTTTTCTTTAAGGAGTGTCATTTAGAAGGTACTTTTTTAAATGGCCTATTTTTAAGAGCTTGTTTTTAAGTACCTTTTTTTTAAGATACTTTTGCTAAAAACTACTCCTTCGATACCTTATTGCTATTAAATATATGTACATGTTTAACATTTGTACTAAACGTTGGAATGATTACAGTGATTCAAGCATTTTTCTTTCTTGTTGTCCATTGTATTTATCCTGTTTGCTTTCCACTCAACATTTTTCCCTTCTTTTTCATTTTGTAAGAGTATTAGTTTGTGCAAAACCGTACTGCTATCTAATACCACTGGTATAGTGTTTTGTGCGAGTATTAGTATGTGCAGTTTGTACGCTGTTGATGGTAGAAGCTTTTATTACAGGCAAAAAAAAAACATAACTTCCCTTAAAACTCTGTACTTATTTTACTGAGATCCCAGTTGTGTCCCGCGATTTTACATGCCAAAAGTGGTTGTGTATAGAATGGATTTTAGCCCAAAGTGAAGAGACCTTTTGGCTCTTTAAGCAGACAAAATTCGGGCGGTAGCAGCTATAAGACAAGTTGAAAGGGTTGCTGCATAAGAACGAAATTTAAAGAAGCATAAAGGAACTCAAAGCAAGAAATATCACAGCCAACATGATGAAGTTGATGCTGATGAAGTGGTGAAGTCTTTGAAATATAAAACAGTTGAATTGCTACAGGAAAAAAGATTTCTCTGTCCAAAGCAAATTATAAATGAAACAAGCCTGCAGTGATATTTTTCCGAATATTCATTCCACAGATTTACGAATTGTTTTGTTTTTGTTTTACTTCAACTTTTTGATCCCTTTCGAACAAAAAAAATCAACAAGTTTTATTTGAAACACAAGTTCTGCTCATTTATTTTTAATAAAATCGTAGATTAATTTTTATAATTCCCCTTGTCGAAATGTTAAGAATTTGCTTCGGTTTTTTTATTCATTCGTCACATAATTTTGTGCATGTGTGTGTGTGTGAGTGGGGGTGCGTTTCATTAAGATTCAAATCAATGCAGGGTAAAAATGTCAGAGCAAAAGAAAGACGAACCCTGAACCGGATGAAATGCAATTCATTCAATAAGCAGTGCAGCAATTTAACTTCCATTCAGTGTAAATTTTATTTTTCATTTAATTTTTTTCTTTATTTCTTTTAGTTAAGCCACCAATTGTATTGGCACATCTTCAGTTAGTGGTGGCGTTATGGATTTCATTTCATTTCATTTAAGCTGTGCAAGGTGTTGGTGTGAGTAATGCCCACTTTTGCGAGCAAGTTGGCTTTTTCCCAGAATTGATGCGTTCTACATCAAATATTGAATTGCACGTGCGGAAATATTAAATATATTTCCATCCTCTCCTTTTATGTGTTTGTAATTTTTTTTTATTTTTAATAAAAAGGGGATAATACGTATTATATTTCAAAATTGTTTTTCGCAGAAAAAAAAATAATTATTTTTTTTTTGCTGCCTTTTATAATTAAAAAAAAAACACTCACAAATAAAGCAAGAAAAAAAGGGGTTAAGGGATTCTTCACATTAATGTTACATAATTGAGAAATTTTCAATACATCACATGACAACTTTACTTCTTAAAATTATTTAAAATGAGAGGAAAACAAAAAAAAAGAGTTTAGCTTCTAAAATCATCATTTTGATATAAAATTATTTTGTTGTTAAAAAAAAATATACGCAGTTCTAAGGAAGTAAATAGATTTGTTTTGTATTTTGTGGGGTGTGGAAAAAGCTTGCATATGCTGAGACTCCCTCCCCACTGGCAGTAGCTTTTAAAGCCTTCAGACGTAACAACACCGTTACCCCTGCTATCAGAGTTAAGACACCGAAGTACAGTTTGATACGCAGCATTTCAGCGCTTGTTCGACCATTTTTTTTAAGCGAACTCATACTCAGGCAATTTAGAACCCAACAAGGTCAACTTTATATGTTACCTTTGGAAGAGGGATAATTTGAAGCTGATGCCGTAGGTAAAGTGATACTAAAATAAAGCGTAACTCTGCGTTAATAGGCCTTTTGTTCAATTTATAGAAGAATAGTTACTGGTGTTGAGTTGATGTATTAATTCAGCGGCGTTTTCATGCCTTAAATACCGGCAAAAGGAGTCAGTTAACAATTCCATTTCAGCATGAATAGACCAACAAACGAACAATGAAGTTTATTACCAAAATTCCGTGATGCATGAGAAATCATTAGTTTCTGTCATAAAGCAGCCAAGTCAACATTTTTTAAAAATTCAGTTTTTGATGCAGGGTAAGACAGCAGAAAAAAATACAAATGTTTGTTTTCTATTTGTTGTCTTGCAATGTTATGTAAACGTGCCAAATCCAATAATGTTAAAGAAAAAGTGTTAAGAAATTTGCAAGATGTTTTTTATTCGCCTGCAAAATTTATTCAATTGGGCTTAGCACCTTTACGACTGAATCTAACGAAATATGTTTGGTAATTTAAATCCTTTTTATGGTCGTCGACCCACTGTACCAGTTTTACTTTATTCGACATTAATACACAAACACGTATGAGAAGAGTGCGTGCCGAAGAAAATATTGCTGCTGTATCGACCAGATTGCGATAAGTTTCAGATTAAAATTTTAAAATAAAAATAAACTTCTCGCATTTTTTGATGTGCATTAGTGTGTCAGTTGTTGTCGGAAGGTTTCAGTGGCGAAAGCATAGTCACTGGTCACTGACCAATAACGGCTTCAGCTGATAGCAATCCACAATCACATCAGAATTCCCTCCTTCGTCGCTATTGTATAACACCGGCAAAGTAAAATAATAATAAAAATGGCTACTAAACCGAAGCTTCAGCATTGCTACGAGTATAAACACACCAAAGAACGTGCGAAATCAGAGCTGTAAAATAATATATTAAGTTTCACCTCCTGTCGTTTCTCCTACTATACCTTTCTTATAGTCCCAGCACAATGCCTCGCATGTGTAGGAGTCATCTCCTGAGTGCTGGCCCCAGATAAAAAAACAAAAAAAAAAAAATAATATTTTTTCATTTTTCAAAATTTTTTTGGTTTTTTATATGATTTAGCTGGTCTATATACAGCATTTCATTTGGTGCTAATATCAAAAAATCTTCAGTAGACCTTTACCCAAATTCTTGAAAAAGCTAAGAAATTTCAAAGAATATTTTAGAATTACGAAATATACAAACAAACCAAATAGCTTCTTTAAAAGTTTTCCTTATACAACAAACATTTTATTATTTGATTTTAAATCTATTTAATTTTCCTAAGCCTTTCTATTTTTTTAAATAAATCGTGAAAATTCAAAAGGTTTTGTTCTTACTTACCAACTTTTAGGCTTTCAAACACGTTTTGAAACTTTTTTGTCTGCAAAAAAAAAAGAAAGAAAAAGTTATTAAGAGCTGCATAAAATTAAGGAATAGAATTTTAATTCAATTAATTGGGTCAAAATCAAAAATTTTATAAAACACATTACGGGTCTGAGTGTCGTAACAAGAAAATTAAATGAATATGTAAATGGTTGGAAGTTCGAATCAATTCGACGCCGTAGTCACTAATTGGGCATGTACCGTGCGATGATTAATGACTTTTTTATGCCCAAAAAAAAAAAAATTTTATATGGTTGGCATGTGGTTTCAACATGCCACAGAACACCTGATACCATGAACTTATTGAGAGGCGAGTTTGATGGGCAATTAATCTCACGTTTTAGAGCCGTCCATTGGCAGCCAATGTCATCCTCTTTGACCCCAGTACACTATTATTTAAGGCGATACGTGAAGTGTCTCAGGTGCAGGGAGAAGCCCTGGTAGACAACAATACAGCTGCCATTGGTGAAATACTGCCCGAAAAATTGTATCAAAATTGGAGCTCTCGTATGGACCACCTACGACGTACCTTAATTAAATTAATTAATTAGTAAATAAATATTTAATTTACTTTTGCGAATTTTCTGTGTTTATTTTCAATTTTCAAAGCCCAAACATTTAAAAAATCTTCATTTAATTTCTTGAACGGTTCCTTCACTTGATTTTATCTTCCAGATATCAAGAATTACACTGATAGAAAACATTTCATTCAGCCAATGGGTTTATGCATTCTATCAATGAAATTTGTCATTAACAATGAGCTAACGAAACCCTTCAACTCATTAATGGAGAATGTGTCATTATATATATGATGCTGATCTATGTACGTCATAAATAGAATCAAAGTATGCATCAAGTAAAAAAAAGTTCAACATTAGATTAATGAATCTTTTCCATAAGACTAATGAAATTATTTCATTAAATATTTAAAAATGTTTAACTAACCTAATGGCGTACTTTCATTCCATATACTATAAAAATTCTTTGATTTAATGAAACGTTTTCATTGATTTAATAAAAATTTTTCATTGATTTCATAATAGTGTTTACCATTGTTAATTGATTGATGCTTTTTCTTTGGTTTAGCTGGCCTATGTGTGTATGCCATTGGTGTTAATGTCAACTAGTCAGTTTAGACTTTCAACAAAATTTTTGGAACAAAACTTAGAAATCTCACACGTTTATGTAGAAACCTTCAATAACCTTTTTTGAGAATTCCCAAGTATACAACCATAATGAAGAATGTTGCATGCAAAAAATCTTTCATAGTATTCATAAAAATCTTTATTAATATAATGCACAACAATTAATGAATGCGTTTCATTGCCTGAATGAATGATTTTGATCACATTTTGAACAAAGACAAAAAAAAATTTTTTTTTTTAAATAAATCCAATAAATAAATTTTTAATTAAAAAAAATTTAACAATAATATGTACGAATTTAAAATATTGCTGAATAAATTTTATTTGTTAAAAAAATATTGTATATAGATTTTTTTAGAATAAAATTTGACTTCTAAATGTGTGAGCTGATTTATTGACATTCTTAAAAACATGGCATATATTTACAATATTTTTACAATTATATTTACAAGAGTCAGCATCATCACAGAAATAAAAAAAAAACCACTTCTATTGATTTTACACTTCTCATATTTAAAAAATATTAAAATTATTTTATTTCGGGCGTGTAAAGAAAAATGACATTTAAAAGCATTTCAAATTAATATTTTTTTGCGTTTGCTGAGGACGTTGGTGGGATGGTGTAGTACACCAGATCGTAGTTTCAAAATGTTATTGCCTATTCAAACATTTTATTATCCTTTCAATTTATGTTCAATGTAACACGGCATATGTTCAAGTGGTCTCATATAACTTTGTTATTTATTTTCCCTGCTCTGAATGTTTTCAATATTTTCGATATAAATTTTATGGGGTTAAAAAATTCATATTTTAAATGCAGTACAATTGTATATCAATTCATATGTAGTTGTGCATGTGTATGTGCGTATTTAAGGGAAAATTCTGGTACAAGTGCAATTGATTTTTATTATTGTGACAAGTTTTTATAGACACGCTCACATATTTTTACTTTTACTCCACCAAATACCCCGGCGCTAAAACATAAATTCGCACGTATTTATAAGGATTGCAGGGTACATTTTGATTTACATGTGTACATACATGTACATGTATATATGTATGTATGTATGCTAGTATGTATACAGGCATAAGTACATATTTATTGATTAATAATCGACATTATGAAAAGAATTCGCGTTTAAAGTGAGACCTTTACATTTTGTTATATGTATATTAAAATACACTTGTGCCTCGATTGTAGGCAGAGTGAAATAATCAATAAATTTTCGATATTTTTTACAGTAAAATGGAACGGATGAAATAGGTACCTCC
The DNA here is from genome assembly GCA_963924685.1 of Dexiosoma caninum. Lineage (NCBI taxonomy): Eukaryota > Metazoa > Arthropoda > Insecta > Diptera > Tachinidae > Dexiosoma > Dexiosoma caninum. The sequence continues at coordinate 33,324,978 of OZ004729.1, read as the reverse complement.
AAAACAGATCTCGCACAGCCACTAATATAAATTATTTTTGGAAAGTAATATCGAAAAAATATGTGTTTTTTTTTTGGAAAGGTGGGAGGGAACATCATTTTGAAGTTTCCTTTATTTCTTTGACATTTGCAGTCGGTTCTTAAAGTGTCAGACTAAGTAATGAAAACATTTCGAATTTTGTCCGATGTACATTAGTGTGTCTTTGGGTCAGTTGTTGTCGGCAGGTTTCAGTGGTGAAGGCATATTGACTGGTCACTAAACAGTACCCGTTTTAGCTGTATATTTAATCCACTGGCACATCAGAACGCCCTCCTTCGTCGATAGTGTGTAGCATTATCGGCTACTAAAACAAAGCTTCTAAATTTAATACGTCTCCTTGACATCAGTGACGCTGTAAGACTGCTATAAACCAAAAAAATTGCAAAAGCAGAGTTGTAAGATAGTGAAGTTTCTCTATATGTCATTTCACATTTCACCATCAATTCTTCATTTCGATTTACCTGCAAAATATGCTACGCGCCGAACAGCGCATATGTGGAATAAAGTCCCTGCAGAGGTTTTTCGTGTCACTTTTGATGGGGGATATTAAAATCAAATGTCCATAGACACTAATGTCACTGTTATCTTCCGATAACTTAATATCTTAGTTCCAGCACAATGCATTGCATGTGTAAGGGTCATGCCCTGAGTTCTGGTTCAAGATTAAAAAAAAAAAACTATCAATGTTTTTGTCTTGAGAAGATCAATTTTATTTGCACTAAGAGCCATTGACTTCAAGTATCTCCTTCTAGTATTTATCCACTAGATCTGTGTATTTGAGGAATCTACGGGTGAGAAAATACCGCGGGTTAACCAAGCCAGGGTATCAAAAATTTGCGGGTCTCAATGCAACGCATGCAATTAAAGAAATAAGCTCAGGCTTCCTCGCGTTTGGCACCTTCATGGCAGAAAACTATTATTTAATTCTTAAATTGAAATGGAAATGTTGATTTTAAAATTAAACACCAAAATAATGATTTTTTTTTTACGTATAAATAAATTAGCAAAATTCCCATTGACTTGTGTTCAGTGTGTTCAATTTGTTTGGGATATTTAAATTTTTCATGAACCAATTTAAAATAAAACATTCACTTCAATTTTGCATAAAATGTTTTGAAAAACAAACATTTTTATTTATTAAACTATTGAATTGTTAATAAACTTTTTCTGCTGCTGCTGCTGCTGCTCGTGTGATAGCCGTGGTAAATCTAGATTTTTGATTTCAAATGTGTTATTGAGTTCTTTGCACAGCAGCTTTTTTTTGTTGCAGTTTTAACAATTTAAATACTCCAAGGATAATTGCATATAAATGCGCAATTTTCCCTACTCTAATAAAATAATAAAAACTTTAATAGAGTTCGTTCATGCTGATATTTATTAAAAGAAAACAAAAATTTATTTTATTTGTTGGCGCACTTGCAGGGCGGGACATTTACTATTCACTCTCTGTGTGACCTACATATTTTACTACAATTTATATACGCAGTATTTTTGTTTTACAATATCTAATTCAGTTTATTTTTTGTTCATACATTTTAAAACAAATAAATTAAGAATTTGTTCATTTACATACATATATACATTCCCACATTCGACCCATAACCGCCAATATATCGTAAGCGGTATTATTAACAACTTTATTTTTTTTTTTTTATGAAAATCAATACTTCCCAATCAGTCCCTTTATCTATCAAAACATTATAGTTTTGCGAAATATACCGTTACGATTTTATAGCGAAAAACAATTTAGATGTCAGTACTCGTATGTACTAGTGTGATCAGCACGGTTGGAAAACGGACCCAGTTCTTTAGAGCCATGGTTGTCGTGGTTTTTTTTAATGTTACTTTCTAGAATGTGGAATAGTCCGGCTTTTTCTCAATGAGAAAACCAGTCAGTCTAAATTTTTCCGATTTGTTTACTTCGACAAAAAAAAACAATCTTTTTTATTGTTAATTTTATGTTAAGCGTGAATAAATAATTCTCTCTCTCTCTCTCATCTTTGCATTTAATAAAGTTTAACTTTGAAAATAAAACCAAAAAAACTAAAATCTTTAAAGAAAATTTCAAAACGCGTAACTCAAAAAAATCAAGTGGAACTTTTTTTTTGTTGTTTTTTTTATCTTAGACCAGCATTCAGGAGATGACCGCTATACATGCGGTGCATTGTGCTGGAACTAGAGGAAAGGGCTGGTGAGAGAGATGACAGGTGGCGAAGCATCACTGTCATACAACTCTGCTTTTGCTCGTTTTTTTTTTGTTGCAGTATGTATGATGTCAAGAAGACTTATTCAATATTGAAGCTGTGTTTTAGTAGCCATTTTTAGAAACTATTTTACTTCGCCGTTACAGCTGAAGCCGTTACTGTTCGGTGACCACTGAGTATGCCTTCGTCACTGAAACCTTGCAACAGCAACTGAAACAACAGCAACCACACAAATACGAGACGTTTTTATGAGTCTGACACCGTTGTTGAACCCAGAAAAGTTTTTGTTTTTTTTTTTTTTTTTTTTTTTTTTATACAACACAAACTCTACGAAGCTCTTAAAGGGGTGATGTTCTTTCTAAGAAAATTTCAGTATCTAATGGAGGCAAGAAAAGGGCAATTTTTAAAAAATACAAACACAAACTCTGCGAAGCTCTTATAGCTTATCTGTAGAACACCCAGGCCCTAGGCGGGAATCGAACCCGCACCTCCATATTGATAAGACTAATGCTCATGCACTAGACTACGGAGGCACCTCAACGTGTAGTCAACGAGCAGACTACTTCGACCATCGGCACCCTCGCATTATAATTCAGTTGAATTTCTTTGTTATTCATATTGCTATTCGATTCGACATACATATGAAACAACCTGATTAAACATGTGTGGAATTTTTCTAGTTGAATATATCAAGTGTAAAGTTTAGACCAACAAACCGACTTCCATGAGAGCTATAAAGAAAATATTGAACACAAAATGGCAGCCTTGATGGAGCTCAACTATCGAGCAGTCATAAGATATTTTACTACACGATTAAATGAGTGCAGCATTTACATTTAGGTGCTGATCGCTGAGTAGTTAGCGTATTGGTTCTGCAAACAGAAGGACTCGGTCAAGACAAAAAAATGTTTTTTCTAAGTTCTTGTGCTACCGCACAATACTTCGTCGGAAATAAATAAATCAAATGGCTCCCTTTAGCTTAAAAATTAGTAAAAAAAATTCACCAAGGCGCCGCAACTTTGCTTCACAATTAACGCAAAGTTGTGCAAAAATTACGCTCTATCTAACTACCACTTTCAGTAGCTGTCTATGCTCTACACTATCTCTCTCTCGCTCTCTCTCTCTATATTGTTCCAGTGCAATGCATTGCATATGTGGAGAACTTTCCCTGAACACTGGTCCAAAATAAAAAAAAGAATTTTAAAATTCGCAAATTGTGTATTTAAAAATATAATATACATGTAGCAGCCTTCGAAAACAGCATGCTCTTCTGTTCTGCTAGTGTTGGTCAGTGTCATTTTCAACTCCTGCGTTTGATTTAGTTCGTTTATTTGTAATTATCATATGGAATTCTGACTGCCAGTATGTTATCGAGCTATTGCCTATTTAAAAGTTTTAATTTAATTGCATAAAATGAAATTCGAAATGTGGCACTATTTAACAATTGATATGGTTTTTTTAGCGATACACTAAATATATATGTTACGCGCAAAATAGAAAGGGACCTAAGGGTAAAAACCGGTTTTGTTCAGGAGAACCATTTTAAAGATTTAAATACGTGTATCTTTGGTGTACTTCACTTTCATAAAACGCGCATATCTCTGGTAGGGAACACTTTTGGGGCATGGGATCGGTCTCATTAGATGCTCAGATGTTGTCCACATCAAAAAAAACAAAAAGTGAAAATTGCTTTTTTTACCCCTAGGTCCCTTTCTCTATGCACTGTCACAAATGTATATTTTATTTTGACACACCCTGTAGTTAAGTACACATATACATACACATGAATTTCAGAATAAAATCAATTCACTTTTTTATATTTCTTCTTTTTGTAATATTTCGATACACAAAGTCAAAATGGAGAACATCTTGAAAAATGCAATACCCCACGTAGAATGTATTCACATTTATTTATTGTATCTGCTCCCACTAATTGTATCACCCGCTATCAATTGTTTTTAATTGACAAATATTTCACATGTTTATCTTTAATAACAAGATTATTATTATTATTTTTTATTGTGTTTTTTTTTGTCATACAGTATTTAATTTGAACTTTTAAAAAAAATTATTTGTTGTCGGCACTTTTGTTTGACAGTCCAAATTTGAGACAAAATACACAAATATTGTTTGCGCTTGAATTGAAAGCTGAAATCGTAAAATGAATAAAAATGTATTTAAAAAAACAAAGAGAACAATCAAACAAACGGATATGCCTACATACAGCCACACAAACATGCATGTGTGTACATGAAAATGTCACTGCTAAAAACATGAATGAATACACACTCGCTCATACATCCATCCATTCCATACTTCTGCTCGGGTTTTTTTTGTTTTGTTTTTATTAAGTAAAAGCAACTTTACGATATATTGTTGACAAAGTGACAAACTTCAAGTTACTTAGTGCAATGTCGTTTTATTTACGTACTTACAGTGTAGAGTAAAACATTGCGGAATTAACAAGACACTCAAAACGTTTAATGCCTCTTTTATTTATTTATTAAGAAAAGATTGCGTACATTCGGCTAAACAATTTTAAAGAAAAGCATAAAATTTCTTTTAACATACATTGATACTGTTGGCTGAGTAGTTAACGCGTTGCCTCAGCAACCAGACGATTATGGCTTCATGTTTAAAACTGATAAAAAGCCAATTTTAGTACTTGCAAAAAGCTGGACTACGTAATAACAATTATAAGACTGTCCGCGACTCAACGATACCCACCAAAGTATCTCGTTTATGTATGTGGTAAATGAGTGTGCTATTGGTTGAAGTAGTTTGATTCCCGTTTTCTCATGTTCATTGCTGTCTATGCTGATGTCCATCACAACACAGCTCAGTATTTGAGCAATGGAAAACGTTGCCCAAATAAAATAATAAACAAAATGACCTCCCCTTAACGGCTTACACCAGGGCTACTGTAAGCCTGCTGATGTCTAAATTATATTTCCAATAGATTTTCTTTGTTATGGTTTATTTTTGAAAGAGTTGATTGCTTGTTTTTTTTTCTTGGACCCGCACTCAAGGGATGACCCCTATACAAGCGATACATTGTGCTAGAATTGTTTACTTGACCAAACTAGGTCGAAGAAAAACTGCGAGGGGCGATGGCACGATGGATGGTATTCTGCACGTTGACTACAAATCCAAAAACGGATCTGGGTTCAACCTCAGTTTCCGACTAAAATTTTAAAATAAAAATAAACACCGCGCATTTTTCTGATATGCATTAGTGTGTCTTTGTGTGTCAGTTGTTGTCGGAAGGTTTCAGTGGCCACTGAACAATACCGGCTTCAGCTGATAGCAATCCACAATCACATCAGAACGCCCTCCTTCGTCGGTATTGCGTAGCACCGGCGTAGTAAAATAATAATAAAAATGGCTACTAAACCGAAGCTTCAGCACTGCTACGAGTGTAAAAACAGAGAACGTGCGAAAGCAGAGCTGTAAAATAATTAATTAATCTTCACCTCCTGTCGTTTCTCCCACTATCCCTTTCCTATAGTTCCAGCACAATGGGTCGAATGTGTATGAGTCATCTCCTGAGTGCTGGTCTCAGATAAAAAAAAAAAAAAAAAAAAAAAAGAACAAAACATCTCTCATGTACCGAATTTTTGGGTACGGTTACGCTTTCCGGCAAGATTGGGAACCCGCGGTGGCCCAAATGTTTTGTATGAGACAGAAACGAACAGCTGATACATTGCTGAATATCAAAGGCTGAGGGTACATGTTTTAAATCATATGAAGAATTTTTTCAATTTTAAATTTGAAAACTGTTTTTTTTTTTTTCATTTGTAAATTTACCCTTATACTATTATTAAATACCAAAGACTCCGCGTCTTGGTCACTCAGAAATCCTACATATATGTATATGTACATAATTATTATTATAAATTATCAATTTGATATATGGCAGATGGCAGCAGCAAGTACGCAAAATGCCAGGGTATCCCACACAATATAAGTATATTTAAACGACCTATGCTTTCACATAGGAAGTTAAATTATACAGGGTGTCTGGTGAAAAATGTATATTTTTAAATTTTTGATTATTTCAAAATGTAATAAACTGTGCGAAGGGAAGGTGTCGCCATTGGAATTATCGATTGTACGGATTTGTAAGCCACGATGTCCCAGTGGTCAGCGTTCGCTATGGAGGCATTTTTTAAGAGTAATGATTCTTACGTAATTGCTTGTCGATAATTTTGTGCAAAGTTCGGTAACCGGCCACAATGTTCGGGATTAATCAGGCTATAAAACAAGAACAAACTACATCCGATAGAAACTTGAAATAAACTAATAAATTCGTAATGGAGCAACGATATCCACTAAAATAATAAAAAAAAAATTGCATTTAATTCTGTGAAGTTTTTCACCATCACTGTGTATAACAGTGTAGTAAAATAAGCACGTTTTTGATGAAATAGTGGTACCCCCTTTCCTGTTGTTTTACTTTTCTTCGTATTTTTGAATTACGTAGCAAGATTACGAGTGCCACATCACACCACCGTGATTGTATGGCAACTAGTACGAGTAATAATGTGAAGACAATGGAACAGGAAGAAATACGACAGCAAAAAAAAAAACATAAAAAAAACGGAAAGTGTGGGTGAAATACGTTGTTGTATCATCCATCGTCAAGTCTATTAATATTTTTGCAAATATTGTCGTCAAAGAAAATTGAGATAAAGAAAAAATTACAGACTTTAAATTATTTTACTCTTGTTGTTGTAGTCTGGCTGCTTTTTGGCATCTAAATTTGGCAGCATTGAGTCTCGTCTACTTATTTTCCTTCAAAGAAGTTCAATTGTTTTACTGGCATTGAGCACATTTGTGTATGTATGTATGTATGTACAAAATGTATTTTAATAAAAAAAATTCAAGAGACTTACTGCAGTATTCTCTAAATCGGCATGGAAAATCTTTCCAACATTTATGACAACTTCTTTTCTGGAAAATTGCTATTTATTGCTTTCATTCGCAAAGTTTTTTACTTTAAAGCAAAAAGTAAGCGATACCTGAAGTAGTTACCACGTTGACTACAAAATCAAAATACTGGATGCGAGCACCAGTCATTAAAAAACATTTCGCATTTTTTCTGCTGTGCATTAATTAGTATTGTTTTGTGTCAGTTGTTATCGGAAGGCTTCAGTGATGAACATCAGGCCGCCCTCCTTCGCATATCGGTGAATTAAAATAATTAATGAAAGTGGCTACTAAAAAATAAAATTGAATACTTTGCCTTGACATCAGAAGCGCTGCAATACTGCTGTAAACAAAAAACGTTCAAATGCAGGCAGAGTGCTAAAAATAATGAAGCTTTTCGCTCATTTTATATCTTTCACTCTATTCCTTTCCCATGAAGGTAACACTTGGTAGGAGCCTATCACTGCCTGAGTGTAAAGAAAAAAAATTAAATTTTGTTCTTTAGCTTTGAAGAGGCCATAAAATAAAAACGCAAAGAAAATTCTTTTGTATGTTGGACTTAAATACAACATTATGCACCCTTCTGCCCTGAGGTAACGATTCGCCTATAGCCATTTAATCATCAGCACGACCATATATTGATGACACCATCTGCTAGGAGATTTTCCTTTCTTCACAAAAAATTCTTTCATTTGACACCCATATTATGGTGGTCGATAAGATAATTTACCCACCATCCTGAATTGGTAGTAGCGCCACTTTGTTCTTCGGATTCTTCTCCTAAAACCGCAAAAGTCGTTGCCCATATTAAAGAGAGGTGGGGAAGTAAACTTTATGCGCCATCTTGAATTTATAGTGAAGCCATTTTGTTTCTTCCAAAAAAAAATCCTCCATTTGATAACCAAACAGATTGGGAGAGAGCGAGGGAAAGAAAGGCCTACTTAAGTGAACATTTGTGGAACAGCATTAGAATGCTTCGAGAATGATAAAACTAAACATTACCACATCACGCAGCCAAAATACTACTTTCCTAGGCATGTAGAACAGTGGTCGGCGCAAAGAGAGAATGTCTTGGGATAAGTACACTGCGAGAAAAATGTTCTTATTTTTTTTTTATTTACTTGTACTACATTGTAGAGTGTATGACATAGATGCCCATTTCTCCTAACTTTTGTTTATTAATCACACCTCACTCATTCTGTTTTATGATCTTTAATTTTAGTCGTCCATGAGACGGCGACAAGCCAACATGTTTAGTAGCTGCATTGATATTATTTCAAATACAGTGTGTAACATAACTAAACATGTTATTTTGCTTTTCTAAAATTGCCATAAAAGCATATGTATATTAAAAACGTTATTTGAGTTTTCGTGTATAAAACTTTTTATAATTTTTCAAACATTGACGCACTTAATATTTGATAAAACCGTAAAATTTGTCCTACACTTTGTTCTTTATAAATTTTAAAAGGTGAAATGTTTTTAGTTTACCAAGTAAAGAAATAGAAAATTTATTTCGAACTGCATTATTATACATGTCCTACAACCAAAATATTTTCTTGTGGGTTCAACCCAAATTTCAGACTCATGAAAACATCTCGCATTTGTTCTGATGTGCTTTGGTGTCAGTTGTTGTCTGAAGGTTTCAGTAGCGAAGGCATAGTCCACTGGTCACTGAACAGCAATGGCTTCAGCTGTAACTAATCCACAACCACTTCAGAATGCCCTTCTTCGTCGGTATTGTGTAGCACCGGAGAAGTAAAATCATTATTAAAAACAAAATGGCTACAAAAAACGAAGCTTCAAAATTTAATAAGACCACTTGATGTCAGGGGCTCTACAACACTGCTATAAAAACAAATAACGTGCAAAAAGCAGTTAGTGAAGCTTTATCTCCTATCATTTCTCCTACTATCCCTTTCATTTAGTTTCAGCACAATGCACCGCATGTGTAGGGGCCATCTCCTGTCTGTGTGCTGGTCCCAGTTGAACAAAAAAAAAAAAAAATCTTTCCGATCAGTTTTGCTTGTCAATAGGACTTAAAAATTCTCCCACCAATACAGCTGCAAAACATTTGTGGACACCTATGATCTACGTAATATTTCTCCGATAATTCTCTAACTAAAATAGTTGCAGGTATGCAAATATACGTGCGTACATTTCTGAAGGAAACATACTTGGTAACCCTTACAGCCATACATACCTAAACAAGTGCGGAAGGCGTTTTCTAGCTGTCAAAAATTCTCATGCCCATACAATTTGTATGTAGCATACCGATTTTGACAGTGCGTTTAATAGTGAAGTAAGTTGCAAATAAAGAAGGTGAAGGAAATAAACATAAAAAAATATTTGTTATTAGAAAATGGAGGTAAGTAAATCCTTTAAATCGTCCATATAACTCATTGTTTAAACTTTTTTTTTATAAAATGCTTATTAAAAAATCGCAAACACCAAAAAACTTTATTGTTAAAATAATCAGGGTTGTTATATTCATTTTTTTCGATAACCCTGTTTTTATCGTTTTGACATAGCGTTGCCGCTTTTATTTAGGTATTGCATTTCAGCGTAAAAGCTAAGCGGAAAAAAATGTTCCGTCTTCCGCGCTTGTTTAGGTATGGCTGTTACAAAGAATAAATACAGCAATCGAAATTTCATGATCGTGGGGCTATTCTTAGCCTTATAATTCTTGTGTTTGCTTTAAGAAGAATTTTATGTTAGACAGACCGATATATTTATATGTACATCATTTTTAATAACAATTTTGTGCAGTAAATGCCAGGTGTGATTGATTATTAAACAATATTCCAGAGTTTTTAACCAAAGAAATTTCTAAAATAATTCTTTTTTTTAATTTAATAAAACTAAGTGTATGACATTAAAATTCATCGAAAGGAATTCGCAAAAACAAAATCCCATCATTTTCTTTACAAAATTTCCAAATTATACGCACGTTGCGTTTAACAAAGCCTGGCCTCTAATTTGGTTTCCCATGTGTTGATTTATGTCCAAAATAAACACATGTTATATAATAAACGTTAAAATTAATATCGTATTTTTTGTCTTGGCCATATTTGGATTTGTAAATTATAACAATTACAATATATTGAGGTTTCTGTCAAACAGTGGGCAAAAAAAGAAAACTGTATTTGAAAACATCATGTATGTAAATACGTATCCATGTATGTATGTAAAAAAGGTACTAAGTCTAAAATGATAACATTGTTTACAAAATTTGGTAAAAACTTCTTATACATATGCAGGGGTTTATTGTTTTGCATTATTTTAATTAGACATTAAAAGTCATACCATAATTATTAGATTGAATTGAATCATTTTAATATATTTCTTAAAATAACGTCCTCCTTTTTATTCTATTTAAATATATCAGGCCTGTTCTGCAAAACACTTTTTGTCAAAGTGATTTGAAATCACTGAAATGGTGTTCTGCACACAAAAAGTTTAAGAATTTCGTGATTTGAAATCGTCAGCTAAATGACTGACGTTTTATAATCACTTGCTTATATTTTCTATATATTTCGTTTAGAATTTAATAAAAATGCTATAGTATATTTCATGTGATTTTTTTTCTATTTATTTTTTGTAATAAAATTGGTTTTGCTATATATAAAAACTTAAATATGAGCAAATTTGTAAGAATACTGCGCTTTTTTTTTTGTAAATAATTGTTTTGCTTTGTTTGGCAATATCGTGGTTTACATTTTCGTTTTAGAAGTCAGCTGGTTACTTTTTTCGAACATGTTTTTGAGGTTCCCAATGTAACACAGTACTTAAAAGTCATGTATATATATAGATATTTTATCATCATGTTCTTTATTTAAGACAAACTTTATATATTGTTGTACAACGCATTTGGTAATGGTCAATAATTAAATTATTTTTGTGCAAATTTCTAAATAAGTAAATGCAAAATGTAATTAAATTTTGTTAATGAAAACTCTGGCAACTTCACATACATCACATACACATACATACATACATATGTAGGTATTTTGTTGTGCTAATAATAAATGTATAAATAGGATTTGAAGAGTCCCGTAAATGTCGTTTTTTAACACGCTCTTTTTTTAAAAGTTAAAAGTGACAAGAAACAAATTTTCTCTGTAATGCGTCGTAGTACGATTCGCGGCCAAATCACACAAATTTTAAGGAAATCAGATGAGCTGATTTAGTGTTTCTCGTACAAACACCGTGGCCAATGAGAACATCTTTCAATGGCTCGGTTATGCATTGCAAGCAAACTGTTGTTCAGTTGCCAGTTGCTCAAAAATTATCTCCACGTGCTTAAATTCGACTGCTTTTTAGTGTTTTTCTGGCAACCACAAATTTGTGGTTACCGCCTGTCAACGCAACTGAAGTTCGGTTACAATCCATAATCGACCCATAAAGTCTTGCAAATTGTGATTGTTGCCAACAGCCAAATGTCATGTGTGACAGCTGCATATAATGAAAAATCACAAATTCCGTATTTTTCCCCATTACTGTGTTTTTTTTTTATTTAATAGCCCACTGTTGGCATTAAAGAAACCCTGAATACAGTTCCATTACACAATTGCAAATACCCGATGATTGATTTTGTATATTTTTTTTTCAAGTTTTTGTTTTGCTTAAACTTTAACAAATGCTAACTCGAAATAATTGTAATAAAATAAAATTTTGTTATTAATTTTTAGTTGAACATAAATATTAGTGTTTGTTTTTGTATTTGTTTCTGTTGTTTTTTCTCTCAAGATTTCATTTATGTGTTAAGGTCAGTTAAATAATTTGTTTTTATTGTTTGTTGTTGAACTGAAATGAAATAAACAAATTTAACCTTTTTTTAAGCAGAAGAAAAAAAAACTATGAAAAAATTATATCAATTTAACTGTCAAATAGTTTGAGCTAAAAATGACTGATAAATGTTCAAGCAAATTATTCTTTTTATTTTTTTGTTTCTTACACACCAAGACGTTTTACATATTTTTTTAATTATTATACACTTATTTAGGATTTATTTATTTACTGGAACGTGGCGGCACGTGCAATTAAAGATGGCAGAAAATTATGCCGCCGCCACCACCACCATCAGCAGCGTGCAACGTTTCAGTACTTACGAGTGTTTAAATAACAATCCCACGGAGCCTTTGTGCTTCCACAGGGTTGTTTGGCTTTTCTTGAATTAAATAATGATTATTAAACTGTTAAAAAGTGCAGGGCAAACGAGAAAATTTCTATTCCAGACTTTTTAAAATTTCTTGTTTGTTGACTTTAATTTTATAGGGAGAAGTGAAGTGGCCCTTGGAGAATCAAAAGTTTATTTTCAATTAAATAAACTTGCAAATATTGATTTAAGCATTACATTTGCTTCAATGAAAGTTAATTCGGCATTTTTTAATTGAAGTTTTCATTTTTTGTTTTCTGGCAAATCAATAATGTCAATATATCACGAATTCGACAGAAAAGTCATCCATCCTTCCGTATGGTTAAAAAAAATCAAATTTTAAAGAGAAGAGAAATTATGTAAAATACAGTGAAACCTCTCCTAACGGACACCTCCCATAACCGAACAGAATTTGTAGAACCGAGATCATCAGTTCTTCACTACAAATTGTATTCCCATAACCGGACACTCTATTATGCGGACGCGGTCACTAAATTTTAAAAAATTGGGCGCAAAAAGTCTCTCATAGGCGGACAGAAGCGTTAATTTTAATTAATTCGCCTCGATTGAAACTCTCCAACACAGATTCATATTTGGATTAATACCATTGGAAATTGTGATTCCAAAAAATTCAAAACTGCTCCAGCAGAAACAAAAATAAAAGAACACAGTATTTAAATTCAAAATAAATAGGAAATTATTTGCACGGGGTTTTTCGTCTTAAATTGAAATTTTTGTTTTTCGTTTCCAATAAGAGAAACACAAATTAAAATAAGACATAAGTTTAGCCTGTGTATGTACGTAATGTTTTTATATAATTTTTTTTTTTAATTTGTTACTATTAGAAAAGCAATTGAAGACTTATTTAAATAAAGTAAAATAAATTCTGGTATTTTTTTTATTTTTTAACTTTTTAACGTGGTAACGCTGGCTATGACTTGATATCCGTCAAAAAAATGGTCTTCTGTCGGCACGTTAATGTCATTTGAAAAAGTCAAAGTATGACGGATGACGGATGACGGATTCTATGTGCCCGCCCTTTAAAAGCAAATTACAATTGTTAGGAACAAATTTAAATTTTACTATTTTATTTAATTTATTTTTATTGCTAATGCATATAATGCAGATTAACGCTTCATTATGTCCAGTAGTCTAAATTCCAGTAACTTAGTGGGGTTCGGAGAAATTTAAAATTCATGAAACAAGTCTCGCAAATTTGCGCAAATGGCAATTATAAGCGTTTTCATGAGGACCCTTAATATCTTTGAAGTTAACTCTATTTTATTAAGTTCCAGAAAAGGTTTCCTTTGTCAGGCATCCCTACATAAATTGAATAAAGATCTGTTCTGAATGCTCCAAAGACAGTCATCCAGCGTTCCACCATCGAACGAATGTCTCGTTCGGCCTGTGTTTCACTTAGATCCCCAAAATTAACGTAAAATAGGGTAGACGGTTGTGAAAGAAGTGTAATTTGATAATTATTCTACACCCAAGCATAACAACAACATTTTTCAAAGTGATTTTGTAAAATTAACGGTTGTTTTCCTAGTAGCAGTAGTAGTAAAATGTCATTATGAAGATTTCATTTCCTACCAATCACCTTCCAAATCTGATGTAGTATCGGCAAAAGTTTACGATAATAAAGTTTTGATTAAAGTTTCTTGAATTAATTTTTGTTTTTCGTTGCCAATAAGAGAAACCCAAATTAAAATAAGAAATAAGTTTACCCTGTGTGGGTTGGTTTTGATTGACGTTGACTTTTCCTTGGAATGCTGTCTCATGTCTAATTCTTTCTAACTAAAAAAACTTTATGAACATTAGCCTAATTTGGATTTAATAATAACCAAATTGTAGTGAAAATAAAAAATTTTTAAAGATTTATTTTTCAGCATGTTCCAAAGTTGGATGTAATTGTGCGTGAGAAATGTAACATGTGCGTGACGATGTTGAAAGTCAAAAAATATTTTATATATTTATTTTTTTCTGACAACATGCCTATTTACATAATCAACGAGACCTTCTAATGACTGAAAAAAAAATATGAAAATTATATCTGAAATAAATTCGCTAAAATTTTAGATAGAAACTGACATCTAATTCTCAAAGGGTAAATTTGCTAAATTTATCTAGAAAATTTAAAAACCGATTAATAAAAGCTCTACACATTTTGAAAAGAGTATAATATTGAATATTAAAAATAGAAATGTGCTTGAACAAAAAATATTTTCTTAGCAAAATCAGTTACAATTACTCGCACACTGCAACAGTGCGTTACATGGATTTCGTGTTACATATAGCAGTTTCTGACTAATTAAATTTTAGAAATAGTTTCTCTTATTCTACATAACTTTTCGATTTACTTGCGAGTATTTGTAAACTTAGGATAGAAATAATTTTGTAAAACTATTTAAATAAAAAAAAAAAATTTTTTTTTAAATACTAAAGTCAAATAAAAAATATTTCTTTATTTATCTAATTTTTTTTTTTATTTTTATATGATTTAGCTGGTCATACAGCATTTCATTTGGTGCTAATAATAAAATCTTCAGTAGACCTTTACTCAAATTCTTGAAAAAGCTAAGAAATTTCATATGTTTATACAAGAACTCGCAAAGAATATTTGAGAATTACGAAATATACAAAAAAGTTTTCCTTATACGACAAACATTTTATTATTTGATTTTAAATCTATTTAATTTTTCTAAGCCTTTCTAGTTTTTTAAATAAATCGTGAAAATTCAAAAGTATTTGTTCTTACTTACCAACTTTTAGGCTTTCAAACACGTTTTGAAACTTTTTTGTCTGCAAAAAAAAAGAAAAAGAAAAAGTTATGAAGAGCTGCATAAAATTGAGGAATAGAATTTTAATTCAATTAATTGGGTCAAAATCAAAAATTTTATAAAACACATTACGGTTCTGAGGGTCGTAACAAGAAAATTAAATGAATATGTAAATGGTTTGAAGTTCGAAACCTACCGCACCTCAGATTTTTTTTTTAATTATTAAGCGTCTTGCAGCAAGTCTGAGTTTGTAAGGAAGCGGATAAGGAAAAAAGAACAGGGTTGCAGAAATGCTTGTACCGAAAAGTTACTTAAATTTTCTTGGGATATTTCATGACCATTATCCGGTATTGATGACCTACTGATCTATGAGACCGGGTGTCTTAAATAATTCCAATAACTTTATTGTTCGGTATTGTTTTTTGCTGAAATTTCGAGTAGCTGCCGCATTGCACGTCCCACACCATCAGTTCACGTCGAAACTGCTTAGTTAGCACTCTTTGGGTATTTTTTTTTTAATCAGCCGGTACGGGAGACCGTGTATCGTCGTGTATGTATGTAAAATAATCGAGGATTCATTTTTAATTATACGAGTATTTTAACTAATTTTATATTTTTTTATTGTGTTATAAATGTATGTATATTTGTGTGATTCATATAAGAGATCGGAAAACACAGTTGAACTTGCCACGATGAATGAAACTTATCCTGTCGGAGATTTTACATATACATAGATGATGTAAGTGCGACATCGGGAACTCTAAGAAATCGCCGGTGCTATGGGTGTAAACGGAAAACAAACCTAAAAATCAAGTATTCTTGTCAACAATAGTTGTGGCTTGAACACGTAATGCCATATTCCATCAGCTGAAGCTAAAGAAATTTAGTTTTTGAGATGTTTTTTATTTTATTATTTTTTATTTCGAGCGATACCAATTTTTGTTTATTTTGTAAAAGTTCAGATTGTTGAAAGACTAAGAAACATTATTTTCCTTTATAGATATGTATTTTTTTATTTTTTTTTTAAATTTCAAAAATGTATTATTAAAAACATTGTAAATTTGAATGCTCTAATTAAAACTTTTTGTAAATTTATATATTGAAATAAAAAAGCTTAAATTGATTAAATATCTTTGTTTCATTGTCAAAGAGCAGAAATTAATCAACGTTAGTCAAAACTCAATACGATTACTTCTCTATGTTTGTTATATCGTTTAGCTGGCCTATATACAGCATTTCACATGTTTATACAAGAACTCCCAAATAATATTTGAGAATTGCGAAATGTACAAGCAAAACAAACCAAATAGTTTCTTTAAAAATTTTCCTTATACAAAAAACATTTTATTATTTGATTTTAAATCTATTTAAGTTTTCTAAGCCTTTCTTACAATTAATTTTTGTGTAAACATGTGAAATTTGTTAGCTTTTATCAAGAATTTGGTTAAAAGTCTACTGAAGATTTTGATATTATCACCAAATGAAATGCTCCATATAGACCAGGTAAACCATACATATAACAAACATAGATAAATAATAGTAATTTAGATGAACTGTTAGTAACACGTTTCGAAAAAGCTTCAGTTGAAAACCCTGCTGTGTGAGACCGGCTTCACCATTGATCACAGTCAAATTTGTGTCACCACTGTAACCCACCAGTGGATAATAAATAATAATAATAAATATTGAAGTTGAATATTGATGCGTGTAGCATCCACTCTACAGTTGTTGTTGGCTACATGTAATTTACAAGAAAATTGACCGATTGTCTGTGTCTAAACATTCCGTAAGTCTTAAAAGAAAATTTAGGAAACATGCTTCAAGAAAAAATTTTCTATCTAAAAGCAGACATTTAAGAACGTTTGACGCTTGCATAGTTGCCACTATTTACATTTTGCAACATGAAGCGCATATTATGCAGCGCATTGCATTCATGTACGAACAGACTCAAAATGTTGCTGCTGCAACATAATTCTGTTTACGTTATGAAAACCGACGTTTTGGACATAATGAACATCATAAAAGTGCTGTAGAGTCTACTAAGTTTTACATTTTAAATGAATGAAAAAAAAAAAACAAAAATATTAAAAGAAAATAAGTTTGCCAAGTAGAAGTAGTTAAAAAGGAAAATATTTTTAAAAGAAAATCAAAAAAAAAAGGAAACGGAAACTTAAAGACAAATATTGTAAATAGAGCTATAGTTATGAGCAGTGATTTAAAGGAGTTTCATCTTATAATTTACAAAGTTTTATAACAAAAAATTTTAAAATCGCTAAATATTCTCTTCAAAATAAAATATTCAACAAAATAATCTAAAAAGCTAACCCCTCCTAAATCAATTTCAATGTATTTTTTTTTGTAAATAAATTTCTGAATAAGTTATATATATTGGGAAAGGTAGTGCGTAAAATTATTATATAAAAAAAAATCTCCTTTTTAGCAGTAGATGGAATTATATATCCTTGAAATGGAAATGCAAGAGTTCGTACCAAATATAGTTGATTTTTTTTTTATCTGGGACCAGCACTCAGGAGATGACCCCTACACATGCGATGCATTGTGCTGGAACTATAGGAAAGGGATAGTCAGAACGTGTAAAGTGAAACATGTTTAGCTCTAAAACACGTTCGAAAACATGTAAAACGCAGTGTTGATTTTGCTTCAAAGGCTGGGTTCATGTATATTTTATTTTGGTCTTTCACTGAATGCAGCTTTTAATGGCGGGACGTCATAAATTTTATTCAATTTATTTGCTGCTGTAAGTGAAAAGAATGTCTTCTTCTGCGGGTAGTGAAAAGAGAAAAAAGTTATGGACTGTTCAAAAGTACGAATTCACGACTTATTATTATTATTTAATTTTTGCATCAGCTGTTTAAGCTACATCAGATTAAACACAATAATTTTAGTGAGAAAACTTTGTTTCAAGAGTTTTAAAAACTTGCATAACAATGTTTAACTTTAGAAGTGTGTACGCCATATAATATTTTCATAGCGACTTTCGTTTATTTTGTCGATTAGCCTGTCACGCCTATTCAAAATACTTGCTTACCTGAAAGTCGATATTTATTTAAAATTTATTAAAAGTCAGGAGTTCTCAAGAAGTTTCAAGTATGTGGATCATAAACTTTTTTTTAAAAAATTAAGCGTAAAACTTTCAAAGTACCCGGGTTCTATTCACATAAATTGTTAAACGTTTAGGAAGTAAGAAATGTTCGAATTATTTTATTAAAATTGCTTTTCTATTTTGCAAACAATTGAACTCCTTTAGTTGTCTCATCTTCAAACTGCAATACGAGAAAGAAAAACCCAAACTAAGAAATTTATTCAACAAATAAACTCTTAAACAACATGCACAGCAGAAAAAAATATCATTGGAAAAATCTAAACAAGAAAAAGAAGAAGAAGCATTAGCAAAAATAGCAGTGTTGTTGCCGCTGTTGGCGTATCTGAATGACTATAAAAAGGTTACGCTTTGGAGAAAAAGTAATAAAGAAAAACTGTCGAAGAAGTACAAATCTAAAACAATTTGCCAAAAAAATTTCATTAAGGAAATTTTTATATAAAACTACACCATTTCCACGATATGCTTTTAGTAAAGCCAATCCTGAGAGAAAAAATAAATAAATAAATGTGACAGAAAAAATACCAGTACCTGTCGAGAAGAGAGGTTCAAGTTTTCGTAGAAATTTATATATTTCACTGTAATCCCCTATAAATTTCCTTACGTCTCTCTCAATGTACCGTCTTATTTCCGTGAGACAGGGAGCGTCTATCAGTGTTTTCATATTGATTGGTTTTAAAGCTAAAGTTGGTTTTACGTTAAAACCAACTATTAGAACCTGGTTTAACCATATAAAAATATTTTCTTAAAACCATGTTGAACATTTTTTTAGAATTGGTTTCGAGTCGATTTAATGAAATACAACCTTGATTTTCATGTACTAAAGGCAGTGCTACCAAGTTAAAAAAATTTAAAACAGTTAGCGCTCAACGAATTAAAGAAGTTAAGAAACATTTCGTAAATAAAGTCACTACAATAATAAATAAAAAAAAAATAAAAAAAAAAAATAAAAATTGCTTAAGAAAAGAAACTATTGTGTAGAGCATATTGAAAATGCTTTCATCGAATTGTGGGAGGAGAAAATAAATGAAATTTTATTCCACAAACTGGGCGTTCAAACATGATTTAATGAAACTTATAGAGAGAACGCAAAATCAGCTGTTTGTTGTTTCAACGGCAACATCAGGTTTCAACTTTTTGTGTGAAAACACTATCGCCAGTGTTTCACTCGGAGTTATAAACGAATTGTTGTTATAAATGTTTGTTTGCAACAACAATGCTATAACAATTACGAGTGATTTAATTTCACGTGAAATTCAGAACAGCCGTATATAAGATAAACCCGCACAGGTCTTTCCTGTCACTTTTGACGAGGGAGAATTGAAATCAAATGCCAATAAACACTACGTCCTCCATCCTCCTTCCCATAACTTAATTTCCTAGTTCCAGCATCGCATATGTAGAAGTCATGCCTTGAGTGCCGGTCCAAGGGAAAAAAGAAAAAAAAAACGTGGATACCAGGTGACTGTGAACAGACACTGTCCGCTGTGGTCATCACGGAAGCAACAACAAAGTATGACACTGGTAAAATCTAAAGTACGGTCAACTTCGACTCAAAAACTGTGTATCACCTACTAAACCCCGTAAGGTTAGAATGAAAATTATTTAAGACGCCTCTAAATCGAACCAAGTGACGAACATTAACTCCTAAACACGTGAGCGAGTGAATAAGTTCGAATGAAGCACATAATTTTTGATACAACATTTTGTTCAACATAGTCTATTTTGACCTCTGTACATCTTGGCCAACGTTTCTCCAATTGTTCATCCATTCAAAAAAATAATATATCTGTAGTGCGATTCAGTAACTTTTAACGATGCGACAATTGTTAAAATTATCGATGTTTCAGGTTGCTTGCACTAACGATTGTGCGATTCTGTAACTTAATGTTAACAATAGTAGTAAAATACTGAAATCAAGTGGCATCTCTGTGAAAATATACGAAAAGCACAAAGAGGAACATGTAAAAAGCAAACAAATGTTTCGTATTTAAAATGAAATTAAACATTTTTTATTAATTTTATTTTATTTAGTATTTATTTGTTTAGTATTTTTGCAAAATGTCATTTAAAATATTTATTTTCATAGATTTGTATACAAAATATGTAAATTTTTAGGAAATATGATTTAATGGGATGTATGCATTCACATTTTAACAACAACATTTTAAACACCACATACATTTCGTCAATAAAAAACAGCACGTAAATTATTGTCGCAAACTTAACGATAACAGCTGACTTAAATCAATAGCAAATATCATTAACGATACGATAGTCGCAATGAAAGTTATTGAATCGCACTACTGGAGTTCATAAAAATGTGTATTTGTTTGTGAGATGACGTTGTCAGCGTTGTAATCAAATCTCTTCCAGCCGAAACATTTCCATATCTTTCGGCTTCTGAACCAGAAATAATCACTTGGGTCTAAATCCGAAGTTTAGGGCGGTAGCGCGAGTAACTCGTAGCCCAATTTATGGATTTTTGCCATGGAAGCTGGAAATGTGTGCAGGCTTGCATTTTTCTGGTGGTCGTTTCTTCGTAAAATTTTAAAATTTTCCCCATTGATGGTTTTACTCTTTTGAAGATAGTCAATGTGGATTATATTGCGTGCATCCGAAAAAAACTGTTCCCAGCATGATCAACTGTGGTTCTAAATCACTTTTAGAAATGTATTGTTTTGACTGCGGCTTAATTTCTGTCATCTTGTAGTAGATCTAAGAAACGGCGCAAAAACTCGTCCATATTTCGGCTGAGCAACAGTAACAACTCGTGCAAAGTGTCCACATGATTGAGTTTGTGGTCGATTGTGAACAAACTGGGCATCCATCTTGTGAAGAGATTTCTCATGCCCACGTGATCATTAAAAATTAAAACCACTAAGCCATGTGTGACGCTTATGGCTTCCACAATCTCTCCCAATCTTTCAATCTGCGATCGGCGAACACCATGAATTGTTGTTTCTATTCTTTCTGGTGTAGAAACTGCTACTGGGCGTTCAGAACGTTCGGCATCTTCTGTGCTTGTACAGTCACAACGAGATTCAGAGAAACCACTTTCATGCCATTGACATTGCTGGTGCAGAGTCGCGATAATATTTATGTATCAAGCTTTGCATTTGTTTTGATTAATGGTTTTTTTTTTCACTTTTTTCCAGTTTCTTCTGAATGCACGCCATAAGTCTGCAATCAATGGCTGTTAAAAACAAAAACTAAATCACGCAGCTTGTTTAAATTTCGACAGGAGTCTATCGGCAGATGTCTGTTGCCAGAAGCAGTATTGCGGCGATAACAATTCACAACACGGATTCGCGTGAGTGACGCTTCAAAGAGGATATCGCTGGCGGTGTGATTACTCTTTTCACACTTTCATATCTCCGGAAGCTCTAAGATTGAAATTACCAAAACAATTCGAGTGAGAATGACAATAAAACAAAAAAAAAACATAAAGAATTATAATGTACCTCCAGTTAGTCAAGCGCTGGTTGATAGAAAGTTAAATTTTTTTGCATTTAGAAAAATTGTGTACTTTTACATTCAGTTAGAAAATTTCATTTTGGCAGCACCAATGCAAGGAAGGAGTGGCTGATGACAAAAGAAAACACATGACTGAGAAATATAAGTCAATAAATTTCTTAATGCATTTCAACTTGGTTTAAGATTTGCAACATGGTTTGATGCCTGGCAACAGAAGTTGTGCAAATATTGCAAAAATAACAACGAGGACACCAGTGATGTTAACCCTACCGTTTTCTCATATATTGCCTACTGTATGCAGCCACAGTCATATTTATATGGTTTAAGGAGTTCTATTCTTTTATACGATCCTTGCAATCACAGCTAATTAATTTTGTTAATACATTGTAAATATTTATATTACAGACTTGTCAGACTTGCCAATACTTGGAAACTACTTAATGAAAAGTATAGTTTGTTAAAAAGTGCAAAAAACTAAATATTATTAATTATTTAATATGACAATAAACTAACAAATAAATAAATAAAAACGATACTTAAAAGCCAGTGTAGACTAAAATTTATTAAAATGAGAAAATATTGTTGCAGCGAATGCGTCATTAGTACGAAAAAAAATGATAATTTCGAAAGTGAAAATTTCCGTTTAACTAATTTTTACACTTCATTTAATTATTTGATGACTTTTGCGCTCGTATGTCCAGAAATATTAATGTTATTGCAAAAAACGCAGTTACTTTCCAATTGTAAACGTTTTCGCTTGAACACAAAATCATTGAAAAAAAAACAACTAAAATTTCTCAAATAAAACGAAAACACCTACGATTCTATGAATAAAAGTAGGCAGCGAAGAAAAAGTCTGCTTTCATTACACTAGACAACAAAATCGAAATTTAACAAACGGTTCTCATGGAGCGTATGGAAAAACATAATTGTATTGACGTTGCCAAAGTTTAAGTGTGATCTTTATTGTTATGCTGCCAGCATGCAACATGCAACTTCCAATCCAAATCCTGCATTTATACTCAGGTAATGAATGGCAAGGCAATAACTCCCTAAACTAATGCTGTTTTATTTTCAACCCAATTTGGCTGTTTCCAGTTAAAAAAATTTAAACTTTATTATTGCACAATAAAACAATTCACAGCTCTTTAAGAGGGAGCAATAATGTGTATTTATTTGCAAGCAGAAATAAAGTGAAATGTGCAAAACACTCTTCGAGAATCAAAATCACCATAAATGTCTTCAAAAGGGTGCATGATTTGTAGACATTCTGTCACGTTCTATTTGAGAAGTCCAATTAGGTGAAGGTTGCAACGGTTTACTATGTAACACGTCTCGAAAAATTTTTATTATATTAAATTTATTTCGAAGTGAATTACAAAAACAATTTCTGATGCTGTTAGACGGACTATTCTACCAACCACCAACTGTTGTGACGTAAATACAAATTTTTATTTACTCCTATAATGTTCGAAATTACTAAAAAAAAAATGGCCACTAAAAAAACGAAGCTTCAAAATTTAATAAGTCTCCTTGACATCAGAGACGCTGCAACACTGCTATGAAACAAATAACGTGCAAAAAGCAGTGTTGTAAGATAGTGAAGCTTCACCTCCTCTCATTTCGCCTACTATCCCTTTTCTCTAGTTCCAGCACAATGCACCGCATATGTAGAAGTCATCTCCTGAGTGCGGGTCCAAAATAATAGAAAAAAAATTACATTTTTCAGCCTATATTATTTCATTTCTTTTGAAAAAACTTCTTAATTTCGAACATGATAAAGTTCGAAAATTCGAACTTAATTTTTAACTTGGCAAATTTCTATTTCTATTTGTGTATTTTATTAATATTTTTGAATTTTATTTTATTCAGGTATGTGATGGAAATCGATCGATTTAAAAAGTAAATCGTCTTTTGAAATCGACAGTAGTGTTATGAATTTCGATCGATTTCATATTCCATATTTGTTTCGTTTCCACATATCTTCTCTAAATACAACTCTATAAAATCTAATAATACAACTGGTAAATATGTAAACATCTGTGTATGTGAGTGATGTTTGTAAAATATTTAAACAAAATAAAAAAATAAAATTTGTATCAACATATTTTATAATTTTTATTTACAAAATGCGATTTTTTGCTGCGGTTTCGATAATTCTCTTGGAAGAAAATAACAGGATGAATAGCGAAAATATTCTTAGAAAACGTTTAAGAGATAAATCGGATCCCTTAAATTTGCCAGATGAAATGTGGGTATTTAAATTTCACTTTTTTTATTAACTAGTATTTATTTAAATAGATTTGTTGAATATTTTCGTTTAAATAAGAACGGATTTAAAATCATTTTTTATTTATTTTTTTACTTTTTTTGTATATTTCCTTACATTTTGTTCAAGTAAAATTAAACGATTTGAAAACGAATTTAAACTGGCATTATCGAAATGCGTCACATGTTAAAATGTCTTTTTTTCAATGAAACAAAATGGAATATGAAATCGTCACAACAAATCGTCACATACAAATTCATCACACTATTTGTCGATTTCAAAACATTTTAACGTCGAAAACGATTTTCATAACATACCTGATTATTATGTTTGAAAATTCGAACTTGATTTTGAGAAATATGTACATTTTATTACAAAAGATATAAAAACGAAAATAGCTAATGGATCGGTTCTATTGCAAATGAACTGGTCCAACTTGGCAGCAGGACGCATGATTTTAACACAGAGGTGTCATTGGTGAGCACGTGTTCACAGTTAACACAACAGGTTGTCATTTCAATGAATGCTTAGAACCCCTGATTGTTCTATGATTATATTACATTTAAATCGTCATGAATACAACGTAGAGTATAAAAATTAAATTAAAACTGCGCAATTGTTCATATGAATTAATCGCCAATCTTGAATGTGTTTTCGATGAGTTCAAAAGTGATAATTTAGTGCTTCAGAAGTCATGAAAATACCAATTCATAGCGAACGCATTCACTTTTTGTTTTGCTGGGATACTATGGATTTGTGGACAAAGTTTAACCAATAATTAATAAGTGGTAACAATTATTACGCCAGTAGTTAGAAGCTTTGAATGCTAATTTGAATGTAATTAATGATTCAATGTTGAAAGGCTGAAAGATTAGAGTGCTGGGCTCTGGTTCGGTTCACAATCCGGTCAAGTCAAAAAAAAGTTTTTTTGAGTTTTCTGTCTTCGTTCGTTGGTATTTGAGCACTAAAATGTCGCGGTAAAAGAATAAACAAAAATAATAATTAAAAATAAAGCGTAAAAAATAACATCAGAAAAGGCACAACTTTGCTTTATAAATAACGCGCAACTGCAGAGTTGTGAATCAAATTTCATCTTCTACCACTTTTCGCTTTTGTCTACACTCTACACTATCCTCCTCTCAACGTAGTTCCAGTGCAATTCATCGCATATGTAGGGGATTTCTTTTGAGCACTGGTGCAAAAAAAAAAAAATGTTGACCATCCAAGTGTGTTCGAAATTTCGATTATAAGTTAATGAAAAAAATTATGTAATTATCTTCGTAAGTTCTAATTTCACTAAATTTTAAATATATTACTCCAAATATCGCAAACGATATTTGTCTTTGAATTTTCGAAAAAGGAAAAAAATTATTAATGTTTTTAAAGATTTTGCAAAACAATGTAAAATATTTTTGGAAATTTTTTTTTTTTACATTAATTATGTTCGAAAATTCGAAATTACCTTTAACGTTCAAAACTGAAATAAATATAATTTTTGCGTAGTGTAATTTGCACTTAAAATTAATATACAAAAACTTATAGAGATACGAAACAATTTCAAGAAACAGAAACAATAACAGAAAAAATGTTGCAAAAAAAACCTGATTCGTTTTTCTTACACTATTTTTATTTAGTTTTTTGCTTGTAACTATTTGTTTTTATTAGTAGTTACGTTGCTGATTTCCAAAAACCTCGCAGACTGATCATTGAGAGTCTGAAGAAAAAAACTAATACAATAAACGCTCGGTATAACGAATGATACAATTCCAGAAGCTCTCGTTATACTGCAAAATTTGTTATACCAATCAAATTTGTTTTAGATAACAACTAGATCTACTGGGATGTAAATAAAAATGTTGATGTGTATTTTACATCCAGTTTGCACACATCCAATTGCAAATAACCGTCCTACAATGTGGTAGTCGCCTTTCAAAAAAGTCACCCGTTATATGAAAACGCGTTTAATGAGGCCAAAAATTAGATGAAAATGAGAAAGGACGATTTAATGTTTATTTCATAATGTGAAAAAAATATTTTTATTATTTACATGTGTGTATACATTGCACAAGCCTACTGTATTGATATGATTCGGGAAATCATCTCATTAAAGGGTGCTTTACTTTTTCCCACAAGTCGTACGACATGCCAAATTTTTGTGTAGAAGAGCACTAGTCGGATCGTCTAAACGTAATATGTAATGAAACTATAAGATTTTGAGAGAAAATAAGGATGAAAATTTGACAGTCGTATGGCTCTCTTGATTTTTTAAAATTTTTCAAAAACCAACGCACACCATTAGATCAGGGATGCGTTTTTATGTAAACAAATGTGAGAAAGCCAGGGAGGGAACACTGCTTTCATAAATTTACACCAATTATTAAATTCAAATGTACATTTTGGACCACGACAGCACAATTTTATTAAAATATACGTATATTTTCTAAAAGTACACTAAAAATTTAGGCCACGAAAATAACATATTCGAAAGTTATAAAAATATTTTTCAAGGTTATTAAAAAAAAAATTCAATTGCACAAGAACTCCATCGCTGGGGAAAACAAGCAAACAGCTGTAGTTAAATTAAATGAGAATGTTTTCATCTTACTTGATTTGATCCATACCAATGGTGTAAACGCCAGAAAACAACTGTCCGATTTTTACTCTCTTTGTTTTGACATACGGATGGAATTTCATTTTATTTTCTCTCACATTTTACGTACGACAAATCTTATCGTTTAAAGCGGCCTTAAGTAATACGAGATTTGGGCGAGAGAAAAGGTGAATTTTGTTTTCTTTGATTACAATGGCGTGGTACATCATGAGTTCTTGCCAACAGGTCTACACGGTTAATAAAGAATACTACAAGGAAATTATGCAACGTTTGCGTGAAGCAATACAGCTCAAACGTTCGGAATTGTGGAAAAAGAAAATCATGGATTCTGCATCACGATAATGCACCAGCTCGCACATCAATGCTGGTTCGAGATTTTTTGGCCAAAAATAACACCCTAATCATGCCTCAACCACCTTATTCACCAAATTTGGCTTCCTGTGCTTTTTTCCTATTCCCAAAACTGAAGAGACTTATGAAAGGAAATCGTTTTGCCACAATTGATGAGATAAAGTCAAAATCGAAGAGCGAGCTGATGGCCATACCGAAAAGCACAATTCAAAAATGCTTCGAGGATTGGAAGTAACGCTGTTATAAGTGCATTATATCTGGTAGGATTCTTTGAAGGGGACAAAATGGATACTGATGAATAAATAAATACTTTTCAAAAAAATTCAAAATTCTCCTTTTCTTTTAAACATACAGCGTATATATGGACATGGCTCCCAGTTATATTTATAGTTATATAGAATATTAAGAAGATTAAAGATCAGATTTTAATGTCTTTGCTTTTGGTTTTTTTTTATTTTGGAGCAGCACTCAGGAGATGAACCCTACACATGCGATGCATTGTGCTGGAACTAAAGGAAAGGCATAGTAAGTGAGGCTTCACTGTCACACAACTCTGCTTTTGCAGGTTTTTTGTTAATGGCAGTTATGTCCCTGATGTCAAGGAGACGTATGCAATTTTGAAGCTTAGTTTTTAGTAGCCATTTTTTATTTTATTAATTATTATTTATTTATTCTTTTATTTTTTTACAATTATTTTACTTCGCTTACTCTGGTATTAGCTGAAGCCGGTACTGTAAGGAACCAGTGACTATGCCTTCGCCACTGAAGCCTTCCGACTACAACTGACACAAAGACACACTAATACTATGTTCACACCTATCGTGTTTAAGGATTAAACACATCGATTTTGAGATGTTTTACCATACATTGACGCGTTTTGTTAAACATCTCAAATGAAATGTTTTTGATTTAAACACTTCGTTAAACGCGTAAATGGCAGAGTTGCATTTAATTTTGGGATATGTTCAGTGGGTTTTTGACGAATGTGTCACTTTTTTATGACTATTAAATACATTAAAATAGCGTTAAATGGCGGCACATCAACAACAAATAAGAAAATCAAAAGCCATGGACAAGAAAAAGAGGAAGAAGCCCTGGACATTGCAGGAGGAAGACCTTCTAATTGAAATTTTATAAACATACGTATGTATGTACTTATGAATAAGAAAACTACTTTACTGGTCGGCTTTCATTTGTACTGTCCAATGGCACCCAAGCATTGAGGAAATCCAATTTCTTCAAAACCTTGCACGCACTCATTGATTTTATGTGTAGTTAGTGGGAAAAAGTTCATATACTCGCGAGCAAATGTCTTGCAAAATATTGTGCTAAATTCCTACAAAATAACACACACTGTAGACTTTCCCACATCAAATAAATTTGCAATGCTTCTATATTCTGCTGAGGATCCTAATATATGTATATAAAGCAATTGCTATCCTTTTTTCAAGGGGTATAGATTTTCTAAACTTTGTGTCCTGCTTCTGGGAACATCTTAACTTCTCACAAAGAATATTAAAAGTTTTACGATTCATCCGAAAATTATTTTTGAATGTTTCGTCAGCAAGCATTTTGCAATCGGCTTCCCAAAACGACTCACATCGTTCCTATAAGGAGAAATGCTTAGAATGCTTTTCGTCACTTAATTCAATGGAATGAGCCGCCATTAACAAGAGCATAAGTTGTTTTTTCAAATTAATTATATTTTTTCCTAGGACGCGACGTTTTTTCTTATACAACTTTATTTCACCTTTAAATAGTTCATCAATGTTAGCAAATCCATTATTAACAAAACTCAAATATGCAGCTGATAATTTCACAATTGTACTTTATTCCATTTTAATATATTTTTAATTTTCTCAAACTTATATACAATTGTTTACGAAACCATAAACAGCTGATAAAACGTAATTCTTAAACATCTCAAATATAGTGTGAACGGTTGTGTTTAGTTATTAAAACACTTTGCTTAAACGCGTTTAAAAACATAAGTGTGAACGTGGTATAATGCACATCAGAATAAATGCGAAATGTTATTTTGACTTAGTCTAAATCTGGGCTCGAACCCAGAACTTTTTTGTTTCGTAGTCAACGTGCAGACAACTTCAGCCATTGCCACCCTGTAGCATTCGTTAAACAAGGCTTAAACTGTCGACTAACAGTTCGTAATATAAGTTAGCTAATAGAAGAAGCTGCTCATTCGTTATAAGGGATTTTCGTTAAACCGATTGTTTGTTATACTGGGCGTCGACTGTCCTATTCAGTGTATTCACTGACTGACGAGCACAACACATACATATTTATGTGTGTATGTACGACTGAAATTTTTTTTAATTTGTTGTAACTTATTACGCCAATATTCACCGTTAGTTTGGGCATCACTCTGGTCGAAATAATAAAAAGTTGGTTGGGTTTTGATGTTTTGCTTTTGTTTGCTGACATGGTTGGCACTGCTTATTTATGGCTAAAAGTAGTTTTTGTGTGTCTTTTATAATTTCAAATATTTGTTGTTTTTGTTGTTGTTGTTGTTGTTGTTGTTGTTGTTGTTATTGTTGTTGTTGTTGTTGTTGCTTAACTTAAGTTACATTTAGATTTATTGTACTTTTACCAATTATTGATTTGAGAGTTGATGTCCGTATGTTCGTGTTAGGCTCCTGCTGTTTGTGTGTGTGTGCATGTGTGTTTGGCTATGTTTATCGATTTTAATGTTTTGTGTAGCACAAAAAAGAAATCAACATTAAAGATGGCCAATTTTAATAAATCGTTTTTTATTAGTAGATAATAAAGTGAAAAGAGAGAGAGAGAGAGAGAGAGAGAGGTGGGAAGATTTTTTCTGCTCGATTTTATTTATTTATTAAATAATTGCATCACTATTGATGTTGAATTTTGACTGCTTTGAAGTCGTGTGATAATTTGCGGATAATACGAATATTGCGGTATAGAAATCGAGTATTTGAAAGTTTTTGTTATTAGAAAAATTATTAAAAAACAAAGAAAAAAACATATGAAACATTTTTTTAAAAGTATGTAGAATTATATTTTAAAATGGGGTGGCGATGCCTGAAGTACTTAGCACGTTGACTACTGAATCAAAAAGTTCTGGATTCGACCCCAATGTCGGACTAAGTCATAAAAACTCGTTCCATTCTGATGTGCATTAATGTGTTTTTCTGTAAGTTGTTTTCGGAAGGTTTCCCTGCTTCAGCTGACACTAATCCAGAAGTAACATCAGAGCACCCCGCTTCCTCGGTATTTTGTTGAAGTTACAATCCTTTTTAGCCTTGAAGTTCAATCAAAGGAAATTGTTTATTATCAAATATTTTTTACGATGCTGTGACAGGAGGGTTGTGATCGGGAGGTCACATCAGATTCACTTTGCGGATGTTCATAAGGATTTTGGGAGCATGGAATATGACATTAGAATTTGCACTGATGGGTCACTGATGGATGGTACTGCGTGAGCGGGTGGCTTCGCTGATGAGATGTCACTCTCTTGCATACTACGGCTGGGGGATAGTTATCTGTATACCTTTGCAGATGTGGTCTAATTATTGCAGGCTTTAGATCACTTAACTGCTGCTCAAGTGGAGGATTCAAGAGGATTCTCATAGCTCTTCATAATGTGTCTGTGATTAGATGCGTGTAGTGGACGAAAGTGTTCTGTGGATTGGAGCTAGAGACTGTTCCCGGACTCATTAGTTGTGGCTCATTCATCGAGCTTAGACTGTTGTTGTGGGGGACGAGACAGAGGATGACTTCGCGAGGAAGGAATGCGCAGCAGCGTTCTGCCCGGATTTTCGACGGGGGATGGGATTATCTTGCTGTGCTTGAATTCCGTTGCCCGTAACAGATGGAAGAGTTTAACGACCTGTGGCCTTTGAAGGAGTCTCGTGGCTCGAGCGGTACTGGGATATGGCCGAGGTCCCTTGAGCTGGATCACGGCACTAGTAACGGGACAAGGGAACTTCGACTATTATATGTGGCGGATTGATATCTGCAGACTATGCCTGGAGAAGGGTGAGATGGCGACACATGTTGCATTTCAATGTCCATCTTTGGCTTATGCCAGACTAAGGGCCACGGCCTGGCCCATTCTCAATGGGAGTGCGATGGAGTAACTTAGTCAAGGGCAGATGTTAGCGATTAATAGGGACTGGGAGATTACGTGGTGTTCGAGAAATACCAATTGATTACGAGAAATCAATGGAGTCTAGAGCAAACGCTGGGATTGGCGCGGATCTCAATGTCTGGTGGTCTTAAAAGTTGTTGGCTGAACCGGCAATCATTGGGATATGAGGACGTCGAAAAGGGAGCTGATTTGGTGGTGAACTGATTCGATGTCCCCCACACTTAATTAAAAAAATAGATGCTAAAATTTAGAGCTTCATTATGGGAAAAATAATAGAGAAACAATTCTCGTATTCTATTAAATTGAAAAAATAATTATATAATATTAAACACTTACATCATCTACTGATAATCACACACAGTGGACAAAACACGCTGAACATGAAGGTGTGCAGCCTTCGAAAACAGCATGTTGTTCCGTTCTGCTCGTCTTTATCAGTGTGACCTACAATTTTTGTCTTTGACTTAATTTGTTTCTTAGCAATTATCACATGTAATTTTGACTGCCCGTATGTTTTCGATCATTAGTTCGATAAGTAAAAATGACGTTCGAATTAAGGCACATAATATAAGGAATAACAATATAAAGGAATAGAATATTTTTTACAAACGAAATTGTCACAAATTCCATAGAATAAATAGTATTGGTTTTAATGGTTCATATTACCGCCAGTTTACTCTACTTAGTTGCCCAATAAAATGTAAATTTTTGTGAAGAAGCGATTTTGTGCCGATTTTATACGTACATATTTGAAGTTAAGTTAAAAATATTTTAGTCCAGCAATTTGCAATTTTTGAAAGGTTTGATTCAAATGCTCGTTTAATTAATTGGTCTTCCAAAAAGTTTAATAACCTGAATCATCACAATCAATCCAAGCAGATACATTTTATAAGAATAACCAAGGGTCCCGTATTCCTCAAAATTTATGCTTTTCTGCCTAAAAATAAGTGGCCGTCTTGGTTTAAAAAATTTTTTCCTACTCTTTTCGGCCTATTGAATACGTTTAGTAGCTCGTAATCATATTTAGAGATTTCATTTTATTTCCTATATAAATTGCAATACAAAAATTAAAGTTGTTTCGTTGGTTTCTTTCAAATGCCTTGTGAAAGATTAAAAATAAATAAAAGCAAAAGCAAAAGAAAAAAATTAATCGTGGGAATTTGCTGTATTCAAAGCTGTCGACAAACGTTTTTAACTCACGCCGTATGTGTGTCAATGCAGTGGAGATTTTTGGTTTATTTATTATTTTTTATATTTTGTTAAAGATTTTATTAGACTCCACTGAACAAAAAAAAAAAAAAAAAAAAAAAAAATAAAAGCGACTAAAAGGCACCGTTAATATGTGCCGTGTAGTGGTAAGTACTTGTACTACCAAAACCAAAACTATTTAACGGTTTTTATAAACCAAAATCAAATACTTGCTGAAACACTGACATTATCTGCTGCAGTGGCAGTGGCTGTTATTGCTGTTATTATTGTGATCGTTTGTTACTGCTGCTGCTGCTGCTGTTGTTGTTGTTGTTGCTGTCGTTGCTTGGTGTCTCAATCACATTAAATTCGAATACCAAAAACCCATTCACTTTTTTCAAAACGGTTGTTATTGTTGTTGTTTTTGATGCCAAATTTTCGAATAAAACCTAAACGAAAACATTCAAGTGGCAGTTTTCGATGCAAAAGCAAACACGGAACAAGCAGCAGCAAAAAACAAAAACTTTAAAATAACGGCAACAAAAAATTTATGAACGTTTTTTCAAAACTATTCAGATCAAGTACTAAACAGGCATTTTATAGAGAAGCTGTGCTTTAATTATTAATTTATAGGCTCAAAAGAAAAATTTGAATCAAATTCAAATACAAATACAAATTCATAAAAAATTGCGTAAATTGATAAATTCATACGTTACTGTATCAGTTTGAACATTTTGGGTTCGATACCTACCCAAAGAAGAGTGCCCTTGTCTAAATTATATTGTTAGCCCATTGACTGTAGAACTCAAAAGCGTTGGCTTCAAAGCCTACCAAAAATTAACTTGTTGTGCATGTCTATGCATGTCTAAAGTACGCCACAGTGACCTCCTCCGTCGTTGAGCATTAAAAACAAAACCGCAGTAAAATAATAAACCATATGGCTCTTATTTTGCTTAAAAATCGATGGGTCTAATATCATTAGAGATGTGCAGCTATGCTTTGCAGCCAAGGCTGTTGTAAAGCATCGTTGCGTGAAAGTTAATATTCTTAAGTAACGAAAACGTTGTCTGTCTCATCACACTCACTGAGACTTAAGGCTTATTTAGGCAAGCGTAACGTTGATATAGTTGCATCAAAACATGTTGTTTTCATAACCCATGGAAATGCTTGTCTAAGCGAAATGCCACGTAACTGTAACGTAATTTCAATATGTAGAAATTAGAATTTTATTACGAAGTTACGTGACATTTGGAAGCATTTCCATAGGTTTTAATACATCAAACATCATAGTTTGGTGCAACTACATCAACATTACGGTTGCCTAACGGAGACTTGACTCTTTAGCCTGATGTGGGGTGAGTATGAGGTTTGGCTATACAACCAGAGAAGCTGAAACCACCGTCAGGCTAAATCTTTTCTTTTGATGTGTCTATGTTAATGCCCCTTCTTTCTGCGGCCTTTAAAACATAAAACGTAGGCAAATGTCTGAAGTAGCCTGCAGGTGGAGTACAAAACTAAAATGATCTGGGTTCGAGTCCAGCTTCAGACTAAGTAAAAGAAAAAAAAAACATCTCGAATTTTTTTTGAAGAGCATTACTGTGTCCTTGTGTCAGTTGTTGTAGAAAGATTTCAGTGGCTGGTTTCTATGGAAAGTTCAGTCACTTTTCACTGAACAGTACCGGTTTCAGCTGATAGCAATCTATAGGTACATCAAAGCGCCATCCTTCTTCGGTATTGTGTAGCACCAGCGAAGTAAAATAATTACTAAAAACAAAGCTTCAAAATTTAATACGTCGCCTTGGCATCAGAGGCGCTGCAGCACTACTATAAACAAAAAAAAACCTTCAAAAGCAGAGTTGTAAAATCTAAAACTTCACTTCCTCTCATCACTCTCACTATCCCTTTTCTTTAGTTCCAGCACAATGCATCGCATGTGTAGGGATCATCTTCTGAGTGCTGGTCCAAGATAAAAAATAAAATCAAATGGCTCTTCTTTCCTTGAATCGCACTTTCGCGGTTCTCACGGGTCACTGCCTCATTGAAAGGCATGCCGATAGTGTCGCCATTCCCTCGCAGGATTTTTACAGGAGCTGTGGGTCTGTGGAAGAGGGTATAGTTGCTCAATTCATGTGCCAGAGCCCAGCTCCTGCCACGGTACGGCGTGAGTTATTCGCCTCACATTTCTTGTCATCATTGACTGAACTCCTCTTTCAGGTGGGGATTTCCGCAATAGAGGAATTATTTTGGAATCGGAGTGGTTTCATGTGGCGACTGTCTGGTCGGCAGATATGAATACATTTTGGTCTTTAGTGAGGTGTGCTCCTTCGGGAGGGTCCGCCACATAACCTATGCATACGTAAGACCCAGTATAAATTTGTGCACTTGACTAAAAAACAAAATAGACTCACTTGTATTTGCGCTTACACAACGCTTCTTTTTGTTCACGACGCTTATGTATCCATACAGACAAACGCACAAGAATGTATGTTTGAAGTATTTATACTGCTATAAATAGTGTAATCGCATTTGGCATTTGGGCAGCACTTTTTTAAGGCATTTGTTCTTAAGTATACAAAGAATTGCTTCCGACAGCTTTTGTTGTTTCAAAATTTTAGTAAATTATTGTTGGTGAGTCATTCCCCGAGCACTGGTGCAATAGAACAAACTACTAAGAATTAATCTATACAACGTGTTCGTTATAAGTCTTTCATATTTTTTTGCTCTCGCAGTATAAGGAAAAATTTTCTAAGTAAAATGCAAATTTGGATTTTCCAATCTTTTCTCTCTGTGTAAAAGCTAAAACTATTGCAGTTTCCTTGTGTAGTTTTAAACATTGTTGTGTATTCATTTTATGTGACACTATTGTCATACAAGAGACAAACAATAACAGCAACAAACAAACGAACTGGCAAAAGGGAAACAAGCAAAAGGAAAAAAAAAACATTTCCAAATCGTAGCTGTAGTTTCAACACAACGTCACATGCACAAGCATGCATAGACATGAATAGAAGTGCTCCAACAGATTGACTGCCACCGCAAACTTTTCAAGTCTATGCGAGTGTATATCGATGTTTGACAGTTATTTCATCGAGGTTATGTCAGCTCATAGCGTTTATTGTCTTATTTGTTTTTTCCTTTGCCTTTGGAACTCAAGATAAAAGCTTGATTTCTTGCTTTATTTTGTTATTAAGTTATTGATTTGTGTGGATTAATTTTTTCACTATGGATATGAGAACACGATATTTAATTTGTTTCTATTTTTTCTGCTACCTTGCATAACCAGCTTTTAGTGGATGTATTATTTTAATTTATCGAAACCGAAATTTTGTTAGTCTACAGCAACACTTAGGAGATATTGCGGCAGGAATCGAACTCTCTACTATTAAAATACAAATGTATTATATATATTAAGAAAACAGTTTCCATTATATTAGATAGATAAATTGGTAATTCTATTCGCTAATGCGTGAAAATAAACGTAGAAAATATTTGTGAAAAACCAACAAGTCCATATGGCTGCAACCACTTGGCTGATTTGGAGGTTATGGTCACCAGGAGATCAAACTTTTTCAGTTTTAGTGAGTTTACCAATCGCTGCTTATCGTTCTTAAAATCACTTCTCTATTTTATTTTGGTTTTTTGCAAGAAATATTTTCCTCACTTTTGTGAATATTTTAGCAAAAACGACAAAGTAATCCACAATAATCTTCAGCCATATTGACAAACCCTAAAAATGTATTTTTGAAATACGAAAATAAACAAAGTACGAATAAGTACGGGTATCTATTGGTAAACACTTGCTGTAACTAAACAGCAACTGAGTATGTGTTTCAGTTATTTATCGAATTGTCTATGGAAAATCTACAAGAAAATTTGTGTACTTGGCATAACCCAATTGGCACAAGTTGCCCTAAACTGCATTGTCTTCAATGATGTATGGACGATTTATGCTTTTTTCTTTATATTTTGGATGCACATTGTAATGAAGTCTTTCTTTATGACACAACATGAACTACAGCGTCTTCTAAACTGTTAAACTATTAACCTTTGTAGATGACAAGCATAAAGATGTAGTCCTGGATATTCTCTTCGTACGAAATCTTTAAGAAAAAGGCGAGTAAAACAATTAATTTTTATATAACTTGCAGTTGTTTATAAGCCATTATTTGTATAATCAATCATTTCGGGAGTTCTAAATCATCAAAACTCTGATTTACCGAACGGTGTGCAATAAATGAAAGCTCAACTCTGGCGTACAGAAAGCTTTAGCCATATCTGTGAAACTATTTATATGTGTAAATATGTCAATTTCAACAAGGCTGTAAATAATATATTTCTGAGACGATTTTGATATGTTTGGGACTGAGTGACTCAGGAACAAATTGTCCGAATATGATGGAATGTTCTCGTCGTTGTGGAGACGGTTCGAAACTTGTGAGCAACTTTCCACTCACGATCATGAAAAAAAAAATTCTACTCATGCATGACCTTGTATTTCTGGGCCCATTTCATTTATTGATTGGTACCATAAAAATTTATAAAATCTGTTTATTATGGACTGGCGATCAGTAATTCACAATTTTTATTTCTATTTCAAAATTTTTAGTGTTTTTTTTTTTTGTAATTTTAATATACAGTTAAGAATAATTCAGTGAAGAAATGAGAATAAAATTTTTTTTCCTTGATAACCACATTTTTGTTTTTAATCTGTTGTGGTCACTTAACTACAAAAATCATCATTATTTCAAATTCTATGGTAAGGTTTTTGTAAAAAAAATATTTTTTCTAAAATTTTGGTTTTTTGAGGAGGCTGCTCCCTACATCTGGTTGTAACTTTGGAAAAACTTATTCAATCTTGTTATGCTATACGTAAAAAAAATTTTATATGACGTCAGCTTTAAGTTTTGTTGCTATCATTTTTTGATTTAGTCGTTAGTTTTGGAGTTGTTGATGAAAAAGTCAAAAAAAGAAATTATTTTTTTTGGAAAAATTACCCAATTTTTGAATTAAAAAAATTCATAAAAAATAAAAAACACAAAATAGTTACCAGTTTTACTATTAAATTTCAAAGGTGAATGTAATAGATATAAAATAATTTTATTTCTTGAAAATCCTTGGATAAATGCGTGTTTTATTGCCGATTAAGTGAAAGTACCCACTTTTAACAGAAAAGCGATTTTTTACTAGCAATATCATAAATTGAAAGAAAAATTAATTTTTTTTAGCATTTAATATACATTTTTTAAAAAACAAAGTTAACAACAAGCTATATTTTAATCAAAAAAATGGAGAAATCATAATCCAAAAATAATTTCGACTTTTGTTTAGTCTCTTATGATTTTGATAATTTGATTCTCTAATAAGAAACCAAATAAAATCTCCTATCAATTTTCATTCCATAGTCCCTGATAATGTTGCCCCATGGTTTTAAGTTGCTGATGAAATCGTTCGCCATGCTTGTCGCACCTAGATTTTCCCGAAAAAAATCCAAATGCGAATGCAAGAAATGTATTTTTAGTGACATTTTTTCACCTTAAATTAGAAATTTCGAAAAATAAGCAAACATGAATAAAAAAATTCTTTTAATTAATATTTAGCAATTGATGAATAGTGTTGAATTTTTTGACGTACTGAAAAGCAAGATTAAATAATTTTTTCCAAAGTTACGACCAGTTGTAGGGAGCAGCCTTTTCAAAAAACCCAAATTTTAGAAAAAAATTTTTTTTTACAAAAACCTTACCATAGAATTTTAAATAATGATGATTTTTGTAGTTGTAGCTGATGTCACAGCGGATAAAAAAAAAAAGTAATGGTTATCAATGCAATTTTTTCGTGTTGCATAGTGTAATCGCTCAAAAATTCTACTCATTCTCACTCAAGCCGAACATTTTTAAGTGGCTGTTCATGCAAGCTCGCCACAATGACGGGACACTGGTGTATAGGGATTCATGCAAGACGCATGAGTCTGTCGTACAACGACTTCTGCTCTGGATATAACAATGTGGTGGAGGAGGAGGAGGAGGAGGAGGAGGAGGACAGGAGTGTGGCTCACTTCCTCTGCGAGTGTTCTGCCCTCAGGAAACTGCATATGAGCGTGCTGGCGGCCGCATCGTTCGGCGCCCTTTTGGAGCTGTCAAAGATGGTGCTCAGGGAGGCAGCGAATGGTTGTTTCGTTAGCACCGCCGCATTCACTGGGTCTCTTTCCACTCCATCGCATCCCCGTCCAGTGATGTATCTCTCTTTCGACTTATTCTATTTTATCATCTACTCTACTCTAACCCCTTCTCTTCTTCCACAAAATTATCACAACGGGACCATGATGAATTGAACCCAAGTGAGGCTGGACTCTTTATTTTCACCGGCGACATGCCTGCCTGCTTACCTAACCTAACCTAATCTTCATGCAAGCTCACCTGATCGAAAGGTGATCTTACTCACGATCATGCGTGGATATGTAAAGTACAAAGAAATCGCGTAAATGTTGATCACCTAAAGTTTTTATACACATTAGAATATCACAAAGAAAATAAAAATTGCAAAGTAACGAATGAGAAATATATGAAATTAAACGTCTTTAAAAATGTAAATAGTGCCATGATTTGTAGAAAAAGCTTGCTGACAGACTTACGGTTAAATATGTGAGACAACATATCAGTAACGAAGGGTTAAAGATGTTTTAAATACACGGCCAACTGGGGTATCACCATGAGTATGCATTTGTGTGTGTGTGTTGATTTGTACCTGACAGTTTCCCAGCCAGTCTGCCCAACTGCCTGTCTGTCATTTTATTTGGCAGTTTGTCAAAGTATGAGGAAAACAGAATAGAAAAACAAATTGCAAAAAAAAAATCCAAATAAACTCCCTGTTTGACTTTGTCTCTTAGCCAGAGCAATGTTTTTTTTTTCTCAAACTGCAAATTCCTTTTCATTTTACAAATCGTGACTCAATTTTGCAATAATTTGTGACTTGATTTTGTTTTTTTTTTTTTATTCACTTCTTTCAATTTTCTCGTAGATGTTATTTAGTTTTTCAGTTTGTTTTTTTTTTCTTTGTTATTCATTTCACTCCTTGAATTGCAGTTGGCTTATTGACGGTTTGTTGTTCGTGTTGTTATTGTTTTGTGGCACTCAAATTTATATTGATTTTGCAGCAACAACAAATTAAAACAAAAAACAAATATCTGCTCATATTTAATGTCTGTGATT
This sequence comes from Dexiosoma caninum, assembly GCA_963924685.1. NCBI lineage: Eukaryota > Metazoa > Arthropoda > Insecta > Diptera > Tachinidae > Dexiosoma > Dexiosoma caninum. The sequence goes on along the minus strand of OZ004729.1, from coordinate 33,285,517 downwards.
GAAATGAATAGACTCGTATCATTTTAATAATGTTAAGGAGATCCAAACAATAATTGCTTCACAGTAAATTTTACAAAAAGCCAAGAAGTTGATCATTTTATGAATTGTTGTAAATGGGAGATTTTGCTCAACTGTAATAAAACATGTTAGAAAACGCATTTCAAACACTAGACAAAAATTTATTTCGAACACATGAGTGCCAGTGAACTAGTATTACAGGGCGTATGAGTGAGTGACTAATGGGGCAGTTAAAAATAATATTTTTGTGATTTATCAGGCATCGCCATAATTCTAAAGTGATTGTGCATATTTCCCAATACCGAAGGCAAAAGGAGAATGAAACTACTACTAATTGGTATTTGCAGTGGCTCCAAAATTTTAAATTTTATTAGCCACCGATTAAAAGCAAAAACAACAACTTTTTATTACATTTAAAAAAAAAAAAACTCTTTTAAGACCCATTAAACAAAATTTTTGTTGCATTTTAAATAGCAACTGTTTTCATTGTTCGATTTAAACAACCCCAGTAAACATTGTAAACAACAACAAAATGAATTAAATGTATTTTCTACAATGTTGTTCAGCTAAAATATTAAAATCGTTTGTAAATACGTCCTGTATATTTCCAAGTTTAACAACTTTTATGAGCGGCTAAATTGATTTGAATCTATAAATATATAAAGTTGAATGTGTGTTTGTTTGTTTGTTTTTTTTTTATCTGGGACCAGCACTTAGGAGATGACTCCTACAAATGCGAAGCATTGGGTTGGAACTATAGGAAAGGGATAGTTAGAGAAACGACAGGAGGCGAAGCTTAATTAATTATTTTGCAGCTTTGCTTTTGCACGTTCTTTTGTTTTTGTTTATACTCGTAGCAGTGCTGAAGCTTCGGTTTAGTAGACATTTTTATTATTATTTTACTTCGCCGGTGCTACACAATACCGACGAAGGAGGGCATTCTGATGCGATTGTGGATTGCTATCAGCTGAAACCGGTATTTTTCAGTGACCAGTGACTATGCCTGCGCCACTGAAACCTTCCGACAACAACTGACACAAAGACACACAAATGCACATCAGAAAAAATGCGAGATGTTCCAACACAATGTTTCGCATGTGTAGGGGTCATCTACTGAGTGCTGGTCCAACGGGAATAGGGCCGATTAGGTATCGATTCTACCCTCTTTTACCCATCTTAGCACTTGAATATTCCAAAATTCCTTCTTAGTGGAGCTTAACATCGAAAGAGAAGTCTATATACCGAATTTCAATCTCCCACCTTCAGCCGTTTGAGTTGTACGAAAAACAAATAAAAAAAAAAAAACGTTTCTCCAAAAACAACTTAAAAAACATTAACTGTCTTTAAGTAGAATTTTGTTAATCTAAAATGTTGTTAATTTTGAAAAACAAATCAGATTTCAATAGTTTTACAACACTTGCTACATGACAACGTACGTGTACGTGCAAACATTGGCAAGCTGCTGCTTGCTTGCTACCTACAAACTACAAACTACAAACAATTGTATGTGTTTATCTGCAGCAACATGCCTGCCAACAAATAAATATTTTTATTAAAATTTTTGGCCATTTACAGTCAGTCGTCGGCATTGCAACAAATAAGAATTTAGCAACATTTAGTGCGTATGTGCAACAATAGCAACAACGTGTTTGAGCTGTTGTCGCAGTTGTTGCGAGTTGAAATCAATAATTATTGAACCAAATCTAAGTTTATGTGAACGTTTATTGACTTTATTTGTGATTTTTTCTTATTCATTATTATTGGTCTGCTGCATATGTATGGGAGGCCTTAATAGTGTATGTGTGTGTGTGTGTGTGTGTGTGTGAAATTTTAAAATAAATTTATTTAAGTTTTAAAATCGTTCGAATTTATTTGTGTGTTTCGTTGTAAAGGGTCTTCCAACAGGGACATGCTCACATCGACATTCGCCCATTTTTCTTTTTTTTACGGTTGCCATAATCGCCCATCCAAGAGGACTACCCCAATGTGGTGCATAAATTTGAGTTCATTGGTTTAGTAAACGATCGACCAATACCCGTAACAGCTGCGAAAAAACATCACCGCTGTCTGTAAGTTTGCTGGAGAATTCGAGGCAGTCAATTCGCATCGGCCTTTAGCAGACCACAACTTGGCGAATTTTGCGTCGTGACTTAGATCTGCATCCGTACATAATTTAACTGACCCAGAAACGGCATGTAAACGATCATAGACAATGAGGGTATGGTTATCTCACGTGGAGGTGATATGAACTGGTCACCGAGATCGTACGATTTTACCCTGTCAAACTTTTTCTAGTTGGGGCTTTCTTAAGCCGCAGGTGTATGCGAATAAGCCACAAACACCTGCGGTCCTCAAAGACAACATATCGCATTACATCAGTGAAATTCAGCCTGATTTATGCGCCGTGTCATGGAAAATTGGCCAGCGAAGCCGTGGCGGAGATTTCAACTTTGCTATATTTCACACATAATGGCATCAATAGCTCTTTCTAACCAATAAAATACATCGATGATATCTCACACACACACTTTTTTTTATTTAAATTTAACGATAGCAAGCACTTGATGAAAAACCCTTTACATAGATAAATGTGGTCAAATTGATTATTTGATTTGTGGGTTGGGCTGTTATACTTTTTTTTTTGCCCTCTCTCTGTCTATAATTTCGTAGCCTTCTCCATAAAGTACACCATAATATTATTTAAATTTAAATAAATATAGAAATTTTGTTTTGGCATATGCTCTTTTTGGTATTGTTGTTGTTGTTGTTTTTGCTGTGCTGCTGCTGTTACATCGGCTTGAAAATAATTTTGTACAAAAATTTAATTAAGATAATTTTTTTTACTGCTTGCGGTTGTTGTGATTTGATTTAAATGGCAAATTTTATAATGTGCTTAATAATTTGAACTAGATCTGGGAGCAAACGTTTTCAGACATGGATTTTGATGTACAGTAGAATCTCTCAAAATGAACAGCGGTTAACCGTACCCTAGTGCATGACAATTAGTCTATCAATCTGGAGGTGCGGGTTCGATTGCCACCACCTAAACCCTAGATGTTTCTGCAGACAAGCTTTAAAAACTTCGCAGAGTTTGTGTTTGTATTTTCTAAAAATTACCCTTTTCTTATCTGGTCTTTTTAATTTTCCATTTAGATACTAAAATTTTTCTAGAAAGAACATCGCCCTTTTAAGTGTACATTTTTGCGGCATTTTTGTTGTCGAGTCAGCAGGGATTCCGATTATTTTAATTAAAACTTCGATTCACTCAGTAATTTCTTTAGTGTAGCAAAGTGAAATTATATTTTTCTTTCGTTATAAACTAAAAATGTTTGAGGAAGCTTTCAACAGACTTGAGCTCGAATCTTGGAGAATAAAGATTTTTTTTTTAATTAAATTTTTTTTTTATAAAAATTTTTTTTAATTTGGATAATTTTATGACTGATTTATTCTATTTTATTTTCAATTTGTTTATAATTGTCGATCGAGTTGGGATGTGATGATTGATTTTAGGGATAAGAAATGGCAAAACTAATGGCGTTTTCCATTCTGGGAAGGTGGTAATTATTAAAATTATGTGCTCTTTAAAGCCATTTTATAGCACTTCAAATGCAAATAATAAAGCGCAAATATTTTTAATAAATAAAGAAAAAAGTGTCGTGCACCTTTCGAGAATGGAAAACACAATTAGTTTTCTTTTACAGCAACTCTGTTTTTTGCTGCAAGTTTATTTTTTGTTTATATTATTTGTTAATTTATTGTAGATTTTTAAAATATAAAATCAAAGGAAATGCTTTCAAGAGCATCGGCTTTTTAAAACAGTGTCAGACGTACTTCATCCTTTACTATTTATACCGTTTACATCCGACCGAAAATTTAATACAACTCTTATGTAAGGGCCGGTACTATTCTGAAGTTAATCGATAGAGTACAGGAGAAGAAGCTAATTAGTAACGGTAGGGTAGTCAAGTCTATTGACTCTCTTGAGCATCGTCGTAACGTGTGGTGCGTTTGGTTGTTCTATCGCTACTAAAATAACTTGTAACTTGTTCCCGAAACCCATTTAACCCTGCGCACAATGCATTCGTCATTAAGAGCGCATATATTTGTGGTCGATTTGGCAGCAAATTGTACTACGCTTTACAGAGAAACTTGTTTTTTTTTAGACCGAAAAGCACGTTTAGGGAAAGGACTATCCGCGGACGTCTTTCTTGTCTTTCTTTTGACATGGGATAATATAAATCGAATGTCCATAACCATTACTCACTCTACCCACTCTCCCAAAACCTTATTTCATAGTTCATACACAATGTACCGCATATGTATTGCTCATATCCTAAGTTCCGGTCCAACAAAAAAAAATCGCTAATAATATGCGATTTGTTAACGAAAACTGGAATTTTTAGTAGTGAAACAAAATTAAAATTTTTTTAATTTTTCCCAAGAATCGTATGCTCGTCACAGTAAAAATAATAATTAAATTTTTCTCAATTAAGTCTTTGCGGAGAGATTTTTTTTCTTAATTAATAATTTAATTGAATCGACGTCTTTTTTAATTGATTTTGGTGCTCTCTAAATGGACATATTTTTTTTTCCTGTTAATTGATTCTGCGTTTTTCGTGATAGGTTGAAATCTAATTATTATTTTAATTGAATCTTCGTTTCTTTTTAATTGAACCTTGATTTTACTGTTTTCTGTGTATGCATTTTAATTAATCCCATCGATGCCGTTGCCCTGCAAGGAAAACTATAAGACAAATTACGTTCTTCAAATTACGTATTTTCTATAAATTATTTTTTAAATTAAAAATTTAACTGACGTATTCATAAAAAAATTCGCTTATTTATTTAAATATTATCTTTAAAGCTTAAAGGTTTTCTTTTATTTTTTATTTAAAGAAAAAATTTTATAAAAACTAATAAAAATTTCCTGAAGATGGTTAACGAAATATCGAAATAGAAAAATAAAAACAAACATTTAAGCTAAAAAAAGAGAACATATAAATTGTTATTAAAAGAAATAAGGTTAAAAACTTGAGGATTAAACAATTATTTATAAAAGGTTTATTAGATAAATTTCTATACAAAATTCATTCTATAATAACTTCTATAAATCCAAAAAAATTTTGCGAATACGGCAGTAAATCTCCCCACCTACAACACGTATCCATAAACACATATTTAATTTTTATTTATTAAAAAGAAACTGCATAAATAACGCTTCTGTTATTTAAATATTATGAACTTTTGCCACTATTTAAATCCATGATAATTCAGCATTTGAACTTTTACGAAATGCCTAATTTATTGATTAAAATGAATAAAAGAAAAAAATAAATATTTTGCAATTTGTTTTTAACACGTAAAAATTATAAACAGCTCATTTATTTTAAGTAGCATTTTCAAATACTTCATAAAAAGCTAAATTTATTGCCAAATATTGTGTTATTTGAAACAATTAATACATTCGCTTATATGCAGAAGTGCCAGACAAAACACAATGATGACCTCGAACGACTCGTATTATTTTTCAAATAAAACTCAACAAAAAGTTGAAAAGCATGTAAAACCAACAGCACATTAAACTTCTTTTATTTTCTTGCCATCTCAGCCAACCAATAAACAAAATTATATAGCGCGAGTTGTAACTCAACTCAACTCAACGTTGAACACAAATAAACATGATCGTAGTGTGGTAAGTCGAACTATTCCAACTGACAAAACACCTCCGCAAACGTAACAAATCATCGATGTACCAACGTTACAAACACTATCGAAGTCTTCACAGCTCTTTTACTTGCGAGTTTAATAATCACAATCACCTTTCAATCGCATTGACGAGTTCACAGATTTTTTACAAACAAACATTTTTTTTTTCGCTTTTGATGTCAGTGCAGCGTTTGCGAAACGCCCCACCGCAATACACATCAATGCCAAAAATATTTACTAATCAAAACGAACAAAAAAAAAACAATTTTTACAATAAAATATTGAAAAATTATAAAAAATAAATCTTTTATTTTATTAAATAACGAAAATGTAAGAAAAACAAAAAGTATTATAAAAATAATGACAGCGAGTGTTAACGTTTGAATTTAGTGTTTTGAAGCCAAAAACATACGCAAAACATAACACCCATAATAAATCTGATCTGCAAGACATTTGAAATTACACAGGGCAAGAAATGTTTTCAGCAAATCCCATTTCATTTGGCTTTATTTCCAAAATCGGCCAACGTTTGAGACGCAAAAGGCGTTTAAAGTTTGGAAAGAAAAAAACGAACTAAAAAGGGCTAAATTGAAAAAAAAAGAATACGTATAAAGCCATGTCCAGTTACATTATAGTTTACAGACATGTATAAGTAAATAATACATGTAAAATTGATCGATTTAAATTTCTTGTTCCTGATCATTTTCAATCTATAAGGCTCTATCTATATAATTGGGCTAATCACAAGTTTTTCTTAAAGTCATATGTTTGAAAATAACAACACGAAGGAATATGACTACTATGAACAACTCGTCATAATTTAGTGTGATATTTCAAAAAATGCTTTCAGCTGTTAAGGAAAAAACGCTTTTTACTGTGTGAAATCAAAATGCTAAAAACAAGTGAAGAAACAAAAATCATTCGACTTTTTAATATTATAAATAAGAAATAACTTTTAAGACTTGTAATATTTCCATTTCTAATTAAAAAATTGTAAACTGCCAACTGAACATGAGGGGGCAAATCATGGCCTTCAGAATCGAATACTTTGTCATCGAAATGTAGTTAACCTGGATCACGGCAATCGTTATCGAAACCTATCTACTCGATTCCACTCGATTGGTAATCCACTATTGAAAACAAATAAACACCAGCTTTTTGCTGCGAAACAAAACAAATGAAGCAAAAAAGGGTGGCGATGGTCGAAGTAGTCTGCACGTTGACTACAAAATGAAAAATTTTCCTGCGTTCAACCCCAGTTTCAGACTCATAAAAACATCTCGCATTTTCATTTGTGTGTCTTCGTGTCAGTTGTTGTCGGAAGGTTTCAGTGGCGAAGGCATAGTCACTGGTCACTGAACAATAACGGCTTCAGCTGTATCCAATCCCCACAGGCACATCAGAACGCCCTCCTTCGTCGGCATTGTGTAGCACCGGCGAAGTAAAATAACTACTTAAAATGGTTACTAAAAATTAAGCTTCAAAAAGTTAATACGTCTCCTTGGCATCCGCGACGCTACAACACTGCTATAAAAACAAATAACGTGCAAAAAGGAGTGTTGTAAGATAGTGAGGCTTCACCTTCAGTCATTTCCCCTACTATCCCTTTCCTCTAGTTCCACCACAATGCACCGCATATGTAGGGGCCATCACCTGAGTGCTGATTCAAGATAAAAAAAAAAATTGGTAAAAATAAAAAAAATAAAAAATAAAAAAAAAAATAAAAAAAAAAGAATAAAAAAAAAAATAAAAAAAGTATTTTCCAGCTATTTTTGCCAAATTAGCTTTAAAAATATAATTTTAATTGTTTTTAGGGAGAATGACAAAGATTGTCCAACAACTAGTTCAAAAAATATGGACAAAAAAATTAAACTATGAAAAAATCGCTTTCAAAACAAATACAAATAAAATATAACAATAAAAATCATTCACTTCAAAAGACACAACTTACTGAACTTCAGGTAATGAAAAAGGATTACTTCTGTCACGAATATTTCTTCTTCTCATGGCCATATTCGACTCAGCCTCCGAGTTCGAAAATGAGGAATACAAAAAAAATATTTGGATTATTTTAATTCAAGTTTTCTAAATTTTTTAAAAATTTTTCACTAATTAATTAATTTTTTGTTTCCCTATTTCGTTTTATTTTTCTTATTGTCTTATGCTTACAGCAATGTAAAAAATAGTAGTACGTAATATAAATTACGATCGAATAGCGTGATTCAAAAATTTGCAACAATCGAAATGTTTCTCTATACGAAGCGCACTCGATTTGGATTTGCCCCCAGTTCGTTAGCAATCCATAATCGAGCCATTAATATTGGGATCCGGAAGTAGTGCAAATGTTGAACATTTTTAAAATGAACTTTATATAGGCTTGTTTGTCCTTGCAGTATGTTCTCTTCCTTTGTGCCCTTTCAGTGAATCGGAAGCAGTGTTCGTTCAATATGTCAAAAAATTTCATTTTGCTGAAGGTCCTCTTAGTGAGTTTAATTGGTTTTATAAAGGTTTATTTAGTAGTTCCATATTTTGTTCAGAGGCCCATCACTCGAGATCACAAATATTTTACTTTATTTTTTTCTTTCTTATTTTCCAGTTTTCTAGGGTTCGTTTTTAAACTCGATTTAAGCTTTAACTCTTCCTTAAAACATATAAATTGTTAATTTTTTCTCAATGGTACCTCAGAATTTATTAATAGTGCAAAATATCTATATATAGAACCTTTAGAAGCTATGAATATGTCATTCTCTAAGAAGGACTTCCATTTTGCTTTGCTGGGCTGTTTTGGCGATGGTGGTTAAAAAAAAAAGATCTGACAACTCTGCTTCTGGCACCTGTGAAATACACAAATCAAATCTGAAGTTTCCTCATTCCACATTCAACCTGAGCATTTTCTATTTATTTTTCTATTTTTTTAATTTTAAAAGCATTTCCATTTTTTTTGTAAAACAAATTTCAACATCACCAGACCATAATTTTGTTACCGGTGTTAATTTTTTGTTTTGTTTTACAGCTTCTTGCTTCCAGCCAACAACAATTGAGTAAACTGACAAAACATTAAGATTGTTTATTCTTTAAAATGAAGAAGAATAAAAACAATTTAAAGCCAACTAAAAAAACATAATACTGGCGGCAACAGCAACAGCAACAGCAACAACAACAAAATTAAAATTTTAACACACTCTGCTATTTATTAGAAGCACCAACAACAACAATTTGTAGACAGTCGTATTAACAACATAAAATAATAAAAATATAAAAACGGAACAAATCTGTTATTAAATAGAGGGTGTCCCAATATTAACTGCGGCTTTCAATTTTCTACTCGTGCCCTGCAAATAATATTGGACTACGTGGTAAATTTTAGCTGAAATGGACTGGTCCCAACATGGTCTTATGTAATGCAGCCGTGCACCATGTCAATGAAAACAACAGTTAATTTTTATACGACATGTATTTGTTCGTTCGTTTCTTCGTATTTACGATTACTCCGTCGCATTAAAATTACTCTCTGAGATGCTCCATGGAGTGGACTACACCATAATGTAATTAAACCAGGTGGCATCATTACGCCAAGTGACTATTTTTTTTTCTCTGCTTAAGTTGGCGACATAAAATGTCAAAAAATGCAGAAATGCTATTTTTTTTTACAGTTTTTAATATTAACAAAAAGTGATAATCAAATTAATTTGGGTAATTTTATTGCAGCAATCGGTAGTTTGTTAAAAAAAAATTTATTATTTGTGCAAATTTTTTCTGACTTTTTTTGCTGCAAAACAGAAAGACACGAACGCCTGTGAAAGCTCTAATGCTGCCACCTTAGTAATTGCATCATGGACTACACTATGCATGCATGGCTGAACTAGTCACATTATTTGCAGAGTCTTGCAGTGGTGTTGTTGTAAAAAAAAAACGAGTCGACAGATGAGATACGATACAAGAGAGAACTGCCGAACGACAATTTAAAAAGAAAGGACAGCTGCAAATAGAATACAACTCTTAAATATTGGCCGACGCTCTAAAGTCTATTCAGACTTGTGAAACCATGAAATGATAAAAACTCTTATTCTACATTTTGTAATATTGTAATATTTTTGTAATGGTATTAGTTGAAGCAGTGCGGTATTGCCACAGCCGATATCCTACGAAAAGGATTCACATGCAGGAAAAACTAGGTTGTCCTCTAAAACTTATTCATTTGTGATCGAGTCCAGTGAAGCATTTCACTAAGCATTACAGATAATGTGGTATAAACTTCCACAAACACTACCCACTGCATCATCCTTCTCAAAACCTATTTTCCTGTTCCAATGCAATGCAAGCATACCTAAGGATATCCCCTGAGCACAAGATCCAGTAAAAAAAAAAACATCCTTAAAACAACTTTAAATCTTCCATTTATTTTCCTACACACTTTAAATCCATGTAGAAGATCAAACACAATTGCTTGTTTATGTTTAAGTGTTCCAGTTCGTTTACATTTCAAAATGTGATGGAATCATGTGCTTTTGATTGAAAATCGAACAGAAAGAAATCAAAGACCAAAAAAAAACTACAAGAAGAATAATGACCATAATATTGGACAGCCTTGTTTGACCTTCGTTTACAATTTTTATCAAATAAAAATAATTGATGCAAATTGGATGAAAAAAAAAATACTAAAAAAGGCGTACCTGCTTATAAAGAACTTGAAAAAAATACATTTTAAAAGAAATAACTCTTGAGAAAGTAATATTTCCAAAAGTATTTTTCAAAAGAGTGGATTTAAAAAAAAATTCTTTTGAAAAAATTACACATTACGAAAACTACTTTTTAAAACAGTATGTTTTAAGAAAGGTACCTTTGAAGTTGTACTTTTTATAAAAGTACATATTTCAAAAAGTGTCTTCGGAAAAGAGTACCTTTAAAAAAAAGTTACTTTTAAAAATTCTACTTTTTAAGAAAAGTACCTTTCACAAGAAGTATCTTCATTTAAAAAAAGATCTGTTTAAACAAAGTATTTATTTATTCAAAATATAGTTTTTTAAAAAGTAGCTATTAAAAAAATGTTTTCGGAAAAGTACCTTTTACAAAAAGTACTTTTCCAGAAAATAGTCTTTCAAATAATTACTTTTTATAAAAATAATCTGCAGAAATATTAATTTAAAAAAAGTAAATTTTAAAGAAAGTACCATTTGAAAAAGTACCTTTTGAAATTGTTACCAATTAAGAAAAATGCTTTTTACAAAAAGTATATAGCTTAGAAAAAAGTGATTTAAAAAGAGTACTTGTTAAAAATATAAATGATAAAAAAAAACAAAAATATAAATTTAAAAATGTTCTCAATTAAATTTAAATTTTATATATGTATGTTCTTAAAACAATCTTTATATTTAAGCTCAAAGGTTTTATTTTTCTATATACATATATGTCGATATTTCGTTAACCATCGGTTAACATCTTCAAAATAAGCTTAATAAATATATTTCAAAAAAATATATAATAAAAAAGGTCAATTAATAATATAATTAAAATTTTTTTTTTAATTTATAATTTTTCAAAAAGTTCTTTTAAATTTGTCAAATAATAAAAACAGTGAAATTAACTTTTTATTTAATGTGTTGCCTAATAAATATATAAAATGTTTAATATTGAAAGGGAAAAAAAATATTTTTTTGCAGAAAATATTTCTGGAAAATCGGAATGTCTAATATGTGGGCGTGTAGTTACCATGAAAAAATATAATATTGAGAGACATTATGGAAGTGATAAAAGAAATGAAATCCTCATGACATTAAAAAAACGTTTTTACGAAAATATGGCAGCTGAATATCAAGGAGAAAATAGCATGACAACTATTGATAGTTCTTCAACCGGGCAGAATGCAGAAAAAACCAAATCCACATATTTAATTGCGTTAGAATTAGCAAAACAATGCCGCCCATTCTCTGATGGAGTTTTTTTAATATTTCTTCGAATGCGTAGTTTGGAATCCAGTGGTGCAAAATTTTTCACTGGCAACACTGGCAACACTTGTAATATTGCTCACACGTATGAGACACTAACTTATAAACAATGGCCGCGGGCGTTCTAGTGGTAAACACTGATTAAATAGCATCTTGTAAAAAAGTCCTCTGAAAGAAATGCCATTTCAAAAGGTACTTTTCATATAAAGACTAACCTTTAAAAGATTTACTTTTGCTTGAGTTAACAACCATTCATAAAAACCATAAAGGAATCTAGCGAATTTAATAAAATATATGCGGCATGAGAAAAGAAATTCGCAAAAATTGTTCTTCTTTCGGCCTTTAACAAGACCACCATGATTATCGTATGGGCGTTGCTCACTCCAAAGCAACTAATTTGAAACCAAACTGACCATAAATTAATGATATAGAGATGATATTTGATGACATGCCATTGAAAAATCACTGCATAAATTTTCACAATCTTTTAAATTTTTTATCTCATAAAGACGCTGTTGGTCTTCTATTTATTTGCTCTCAATAGACAATCGATATGCAACAGCACAACAGCAATTTGCCACACAGAGTTTACAAACATCCATTGTCAGTATTTCATCAAGAAACACTTCCCTCCAGCCGCTGGAAAGACGACAACGACGTACAATGTCGTACAAATAAAGACGATGGAGGTGAGGTAAAGCAGAAATAAAGAAACGAGAAGAATAAAACAAAAACTATTCCCCACAATAGAGGTTACCAACGGTAACTTGTTGTTACACTCGCAAACAAAACAATGGATTTTCGTTTTTCTTTTTTCACCAAGACAATCTTTGTGTTGTTGTTGCAACAACAAACAAACAAACAAACAAAAAACTAAAGTCTTGGTGAAAAAACTGTTAAAATAATAAACTGTTGCTACAAGAACAACAATTTCTGTAAAGTGATGAAAGTTTATAGTGAGTAGAAGTGATTGAAAAAATTAGGAAAAGAAAAAACTGCGGAGAAGTACGGTTTTCTTTTTCTTTTTCTTTTCTTTTCACAGAAAACTACTTCCTTATGAGATGGATTTACAATCAATGAGAATTTACAACATGGTGCTTTACTCGACTTGCAATAGGACAGAGTAATTTGAAGCCAATAAAGCCAATTTGGCGAAAATATAGCAAAAAAAAAAAAAAAAACCCGAAGCGTCTCATGGCAGTACATGAAGGCTCAAATAAAATTTGTAGCTGTACTGTTGCAAGAAAATTTTTGCAAATCAATAAACAGACGCTTTAACATGCACGGCTGCACTGGTGATTACACGTAGATGAATTATCTTTTCGAGGGATACGGATGGTAGTGGTGTTGCAAATATTATTAGAATATTTTATTTCGGTGGCCACTGCAGAGCATGTCTAAGAGGTGACCGAGTACGAATCACTCTCAGTTATTATTAAAGTGAGATATTAGACGTTTTCTTTAGGAGTAAAAGGCAAGGAAAGTGAAAAGTAAAAAATATCTAATGCAGTAAGTTTTTAAAAATATTCTCTTCACTTTAACGCCGTACCCTTAATAAGAATCGACAGCATAATTCTTGCAGAATTTTTTTTTATCTTGGACCAGCATTCAGGAGATGACCTCTACACATACGAAGCATTGTCCTGGAACTAGAGGAAAGGGCTAGTGAAAGAGATAACAGATGGTGAAGCTTCACTGTCATACAACTCTGCTTTTGCTCGTTTTTTTTTTTTATAGCAGGGTTGCAGTATCTCTGATGTCAAGGAGACGTATTCAATTTTGAAGCTTGGTTTCGTAGCCAGTTTAAGATATTATTTTACTTCCTTGGTGCATCACAATACCGACAAAGGAGGGCGCACTGATATGTCAGTGGATTGGTTACAGCTGAAGCCGGTATTGTTCAGTGACCAGTGGCTATGCCTTCGCCACTGAAACCTTCCGACAACAACTGAGACAAAGTCACATTAATGCACATCAGAAAAACGGAAAATGTTTATATGACATAAGGTCTAGTTAGTAAAAACGTATCGTCCAACGATAGACTTTTGTCAATGTTACAGCTTTTGCCAGCTGATCGCCGCGAAAGTGTTACGTTTTTACTAACTGAAGCTTTAGTCTGAAACTGAAACATTTTGGTTTGCAGTCAACGTGCTAAGTACCTCAGCCACTGTCACTTTCCACAAATATCATTTCTGCAAACGATGTATGGATCACTCGCCACATTTTCTTGGGGTCTCCACTGTTAGGAAATTTTTTTCTCTTTTGGAAATCGCAATTTTTAAGCTTCAATATTTCTAGAAAAAATAAAATTATTTGCTTAACTGCAGCTGTTTATATTTAAAATGAGTTGTCAACTGGCACACATTTTCGACATTCATATTCTCGTATGTCGTCGTTATTATCAATCTGAAGGTGCGGGAATCGACCGCCTAGACCCTGGCTGTTTCTCCTTATAGCATCACAATGGGCCTAAGATCTTGACTAAGTTGGTCGTTCTCCTTCGAGGAGAGTCCACCACCTAACCGGCATATGTCGTCGAAGTGTCAGGAATGAAATGGTGAATTTTTTTTTCAAAAACCAAATGTATCAAATTTAAATTTTTGTCGCTAAAATTTAAATTGGACACATTTGTTGTCCAAGACAACATCACAGAAAAATCCCAAGAATTCTAAATCTGCTTGCAGGTGCCAATTCATGGGAGATATTTTTCCAACCTTTCTTTATCAATGGAACAGTCGAAAGCAATAAATTAAAAATTTGTTGAAATGCTAAACTGCCATTCTCCTTCCGAGGCAGTTTCTGATCTTTTACAGAAATTTTAAAAACATCTTAGTGCAGACAATGTGTAGAATACAGCAGCATGTCGTATGTACAATGCTATCGGTACATTCCTACATCTGTTTAAAAATAATTGTTGTTCGATTTCCGAAAGAATTCGTTTTTATTTTAAAGACAAAATAACTAATATTTGAGTACAACTTCTTTGGCTCGACGACTTGCAAATGGAATTAAAAAATTAATAAAATAAAAGTATAAACCTTCCTGTTGGGCACATCTAAAAGTTGCTAAAAGAGCACGAGCAGTCATTAGGAAAAAAAGTTTGTAACAGACAGACACTTTGAACAGAAAATAACCCGTAGATATTATGCATTTCTAATGCAATGTTGCACAGTGGTATTTATGCCAAAAAAATATACTGAGGTGTTCTACACCATGACATATGAAGTATTAAGGCTGAGCCAATTTGAGAATATTGTACGCACTGGTAGCAGTCAGCCATCTTTGTAAAAAACCCAGTAATTTTGTGAAGTGTCGTTTACAAATATTTAAAACTATTCTGTAAATCAAGTGATTTCGAACCATATGACTTTGTTTATCACAAATGCTTTGCTTTATTCAGAGAGAGGGGGAGAGAGAGAGAGAGAGAGAGAGAGAGAGAGAGAGAGTGAGAGATCAACTAATGGCATCAGAGGCTTTATGGTCACTGCATCGCAATTCAAAAATTGAATGTAGGCTGGCCCGCACTCATGGACTACAGACAACAAATTCTTGACTTCAGACCAGTTTGTAATCCTATAGATTTGGTAGAGAACAAGTTGCAAGAATGACAACAGCGCAGGAATTCATTTTTACACGGATGATTCGAAAATGGATAGAAAGGTGGATGCGGACGTTTATTTGAAACACATGACATTAGCAGGACTTAGAGGCATCCTGATCTTTCAGGCGGAGCAAAAAGCAAAAGTAAACACCGGCAACAACACTAAAATCTTTATAGACAATCAGGCGGCATGTGCGGCCTTAACTTCAACAACAAGGTCCCAGAAGCTGACCATGGCATGCAGAAAAATACTGAAGCGAATCTGCTGGAACGTTCAGGTAATTCTTCTTTAGTTTCCTGGACACCGTGATATTGAAGAAAACGAACTAGCCAACAAGACTGCTTGTATTCATCACACATACAATATGCGGATTTCCAAATGTCGATACACACTAAGTAAACGCTGATGTGCCGGTTTTTCGGTCTATGTATTGTGCAAATTCCCGGCCTTGTGTTTGGGCATGCTTAGCACACTGGCGGCTTTTGACTTCAGCACTATAGCGGACATAATTTCCACCAAAATCGTATAGTTCGCGAGTGCAGGGGTTTCGCTTTAAGCCATAACCAGCAGCTGCTACTGACTCCTACAATTCACGTCAGTTTCTTTTAATTTATTTTTTTATTTCTTTGCGTTTCTTAAGTTTGTGGTATCAAAAGAATCCTTTGCTTTTACTGGGGGGTATTCCTATATTGAGCTTAGTTTCATAACCAATGTTTTGTTTTCATTTTTATTTCCAGTGTGGGGAGACAACGCCAAACCTAGCTCAATAGCTGGTAGTCTAGTCACGTAGTAGAGTGATAGTTCTCGACTTCCAACATCATCACTGATACTGTAGTTATCGGTAGCATCTGTTCTAGACTGAGTTTTTTCTTCGCGCTACCATCGAGGATGGGACGGTTCCTTCGAAATGAAACGTTGGCGAAATAAAATAATAAACAAAATGGCTCTTCATAGCTTAAAAATAATATGCAAAAATAACATCAGAGACGCCGCAACTTTGCTACCACTTCCTCACTTGTCTATTCACTACACTATCCCTGCACTACACTATCAACTGCAGCGCCAGCGACGTATGTGTCGCGTATTGCGTCTCTTAGACTGAGTTTAAACGAGAAAACATTTGGAAGGAAAACATCTAGAATTCTCTTTTGTTATTTCACACAGACGAAAATTTTGCCGGCGGCATTCCTTTATTAATATTGCTCTATCTTTACTGTTGTTATTTTTGTAAGCAACGATAATGAGAACAAAGCGTGTCGTCGAGTACCGAACATAAAAACGATACTTTCTTTCCCACTCGAATATGCCAGCAAACGAAATGTTTCACTTCCAAATGTTTCCACGTCTAAACGCAGTCTCAGCAGCCACTGACTCAAAATCTCTGAATTGAGTTAAAAATTCCTTATCTGTGCACTTTTTTGTGCGATCAGCTCTACTGTCTGTTGTTGTACTTAACAAATCTTTTCTGTTTCTGTTTTTCTCATTTCAGCCTTGTGGTGAAAGATACTGATTTAAACTGTCGTCAATGTTTGTGGCGGATGTTGTTGGTTTGTCTGTACTCAATTTGTGATCGTGTTGAAAGCATCTCTTAAAATTTTTATGTATTATGAATTTCATTTTGTATCTTTTCAATACAATTTTTCATTTTTAATTTTCGACTTTTGTATCTCGTTGTTGTTTGCACTGACTTCCTTCTTTCTTTCTCGTACCACCATAGCAAAAGTGTACGTATTCATATTGAAAAATTTTTATCAACCAAATACGAAATACTTTCAACTGTTAAATGTTGAATTAGTTGAAGAAAAAAAAAAACGCAAAAGACATTTTGAAAAATTATTAGATTATTGTAGGCAAAATGTTTATGATCATTTCCTATACGCTTTAAACGAATGAATGTGTAGAGTCGCGCAAGGCAACAGGGTGTTTAGTAGAAATTTAAAAAAAAATTCAATTTAATAAACTTTAATAACAATTTATATATTATTATTTAAGCTTAAAGGTTTGTTTTTATTTTTATTTTTATTTTTATTTTTCTATTTCGATATGTCGTTAACCATCTTCAGGAAATTTTCTTTATATATATTCTTCGACCTTATTAATTATTATTTTTTTAATAAATTTAATTTAATTAATTTAACAATTGTAAGATTATTTATTATTTTTATTTATTTTCCAATATTTTAGTTGAACTTTTTTTCACGTCTTCAGACAAATGTTTTTTTTTTTGTATTTTATTTAGAAAATAATAAAAATTTCCTTAAGATGTTTAACCGAAATAGAAAAATAAAAAATAAAAACAAATATTTAAGCTTAAAAGGTAACATATAAATTGTTATTAAAAGAAATAAAGTAAAAAAATAAGCATTGAAAAATTTCATACATTTTTTTGGTTGAGTTCGGTTTAAAAGCATTTTGTGAAACACGTATTTGGATAGTGCGGCGCTATCACGTACTCGAGTCAACAGTTTCCGTTCAAAACAGAGGTTTGTCTCCCAGCTGGTGGTTAATAATGAGTTTGGTAAACTCTTTCGCCCAGAATGGCACAGTTGCTTGAAGGCCTTGCAACAGAAAGCCCACAGTTAGGACACAGGAAACAATTGCTGCTGTAGCAGATGCCATACAAGCGTTTCAACAAAAAATTTATATGCTCAGATGGGCATCAGTCGCCCGTCCTTGCAGCCACTTCTTCTTTATTTTTATTTGATTTTTTTTGAAAATGTTGACCTCACAATCAAATTTAAGTAAGCATGATAGCGAGTTACTTATCCGCTTGGAATTTTGCCGGAAGCTTGTAAAAATTTTGGCAGAGGGCGAATATCTAAACTCGAGTCGAAACTGCCGTGACTGTACAAAAACACAACTTATTCTAGAGAAAGAATTACACCCATCTCGTTTTCACAATGTGGTACGCAGTTTAATCCAGCTATATTACTGGGCCATACTTTTTGAAGAACACAGATTCAAAATGGTTTTTGAATTCCTTTTTGTAGCAAAATTCGATGACTTTAACACCAGATCAATTTTTTCTGCAATAAAAGGTATATTTTCCAACTGTTCTGCACTTCGAAGAGTAGACACAAATGATTCCGTCGCACATACGATATATATACATACATAAATACCACTGGAGAAACCTTAGTGGGTCATAACGCTGATCTACAAAATTTGTTATGAAGTTTGCCTTTGCAGTGTTAAATTATTGACGATATTTTCTTTAACTCTCGCAGCAATTTAACATCGGAAAAACACAATAAAATTCGACAATTTTGTATCGATCTTGCAATTTTCGACTCTTGAAAATAATATTCCCAATGTAGAAATTGGGAGTGCTGTTTGTTACCTGTGTCGTTAGCATATTGACTCGACAACCAGGAGATGGTGAGTTTAATACCCTGTCCAGGAAATTAATTTTCTTCATATGGCTGTACTAACAGTGCCCTCTTACATTGGTATTTGAACAATAAAACGTAAGCGAAGTAAAACGATAAATGAGATAGCTCTGCTTTGCTTATAAAGTAGTGCGTCATTACAACAGGAGAGATGCTGCTGCTCTGCTCTGCTCTACAAATTAACTGCAGAGTTGTGCAGCAATTAAGACTTATTCCTTCTTATTATTTCACCACCTGTCTCTTTTCTATACCTTTCAAACTACTTCTGATCTAATGCATTGCCTACATGGGACACATCCCCAGAGCACTGGTCTAAGGAGAAAAAAGTAAAGCGATCTGAGGCTCTTCTTTAAGCTTTTCGGTAGAGCTTTCTTTGGCGTAAGTTAACTACAAATTTCTGTAACTCTGGTGGGAACAGTACTCGGAACAGTTTCAAATGGGACTTGCGTAGGGTACGTAATATATATGTATGTAGAAAGATTATTTTAGCTCCAGTAATCGAAACGCCCAATGCTGCCAAGTTTTTCGGAGCAAATGCACATTAAAATTATAAAAAGCACGTAGAATTATTGTTTCAAATACCGTAAGACAAAGTGCGAGTGATGCCACGTTTAGGCACACTAAATTAAAAAAAAAGCACTAAAAGGCACGTAGAAATAATGGAGTCTTTCACGATGGTAGTTGCGCAAATTTGTATTTTGAAAATGTATTGTGTATTTTGCAGTAGTTCGTGAGCGTATTTTTTCGAATATATTACATTCCTGTGCAAAAAGTTTAATTTTATAAAAAAAAATATGGCAACTCAATAATAAATGTGGGCGCTCTATATGTATATCAACGGAGGATATATGACCAACTATTTTTGCTCAAAGATTTTTTTAGTGCAAACGGGTAAAAATGTAGCAAATTCGAATACGTACATTTTTTTGTTGATAAACACGCTGCATTTTTCCACACAATTGTATCGTTTGCATAATTTGCACCACTCTTCGTGAGAATCCTTATTGTTTCAACTCCAGTAATAGTGTTTTCACACTGACTGGTTTTAAAGCAAAAGTTGGTTTTCCGTTAAAACCAACTATTAAAACATGAATTTAACATATAAAAAAATTTTCTTAAAACCACCTCAAACAATTTTGGAATTGTTTTTAAGTTAACTTAATGAAATACAACCTTAGTTTTCACGTATTAAAGGCAGTGCTACCAAGTTAAAAAAATTTTAAACAGCTGGCAATTTAAATGGCACTGAACGAAATAAGAAAAACCAAAGGAAAATTTCGTAAATAAAGTCACTACAATAATTTAAAACAATGGACGCAGCAGCAACAACAATAAAAAAGTACAAAAGAAGATATTGAGTAGAGCATAATTTAAATGCTTTCATCGAGTTATCGAAGAAGAAACTAAATGAAATTTTATTACACAAACTGTGCGTTAGAACCGGATTTAATTAAACTTGCAGTGAGAACGCAAAATCAGCTGTTTGTGGTTTTAACTTTGGGTGTGAAAACACTATAAGCCAAGCCAGTGATGCCAAGTTTTTCGGAGCAAAATGCGCATTAAAATTAAAGAAAACATTATGCCTTCTTTTCATAATTTAAGCGAAAAGTAAAAAAAAAAACGAAATAATAATAAATGAAGAACATGGTGTTTATAAATTAAATTTACATATGTACATACTTGTTTGAATAAAGATGTACACATGAATATATTTCTGGAAATACATAAACAGTTTGAAAATTTTCATTAAAAATTATTATTTTCTTGAATAAAAATTATGACACCTGAATCGTTTGGATTTCATTTTGGCCATATAACTCTTGTTAGATGGTACATATTTTGGTATTTCTTTATCCTTCCCTCTTTCTCTCTCCTTCGCTGTTTAAGCAACTTCAACAACAGTTTTGTAGAACAAAATCGTTAAATATGTTGAACATGCAAAATAAAATTAAACGAAACATTTTTATTAACCAGAGTATTTAATTGTGTGTAACAACAGTTTTTTGCAGCGATTTGAAAATGAAAAATTAAAAGAAAAAAAATGTTTGTTGCTTTAATTTCTTTAAACAATTAACAATAATTTATTGCCAATTATGCGCATGCTCTGCTTAAAGTCTGTTGCCCAAAAACAAATCCATTCACAATAATGTGCATGTTCCTCTACTTTTTTATTTTTATTTTTATTTTTATATTTTTTCTTTAATTCATTTTTTACAATTTTCTATCGCTATTTAATGCTTGATTGTTGACCGGCCAGTCGATTGTTTAGATGGTTTAGATGGCTGTTGGTAGTTGCGATTTAAGCCGCTGCCATACATCCAGTTAAATTTATTTTGTTTCAGATGGGAGAGTATGTCATTGCGGCACAAATGTTGGTGAAAGTTTTTTCTATTTTTTTTTTTTTTGTGTTTGTTACTGTTTGTTTTGCTGTATTTTTGCCCAGTTTTAAACTTGCAACAAAATAAACAAACAATTGTAGTTGTCGGCTGCACAACATTCATATGCCGCTTAAGCCGAGATTCGTAATTACATGAAAAATTTTCAATAGACAAAAGAAAATATACAAAAACAATATATTATTTTTTTCTTTTACTTTTTTTTTTTTTTTGTTGCTCAAATTGAACATAATTAGGTTAAATTTAACAACGAACAATCAAACAATGTTTAAAGAGAAATGCTTGGACTGTCTTCTGGCAAATGCTTAAATAGCAGATGTAGAAAATTTGTTAATTTATTGATAGTCAAAATAAATAAATAAATACATTTTCACAAATTAAAATTACAGAAAAAAAAAAAGTTACATCTAGAACTGTGTGTAGAGTGAGAAGTTTAAGAGAAATCCGTGCAAACCAATTACGAACGTATCTTTTTTTTCTAGTGGATGGCCCCTACAAAAGAACGCTACAGCGAGGGCTGTAGTTTAAAGGAACGTAGGGAATAATATTTGCTGACATTCGCTTTAAATTTTGTGATATCGTAATTGACAGGCCAGACTTTTACAGGGAGTTTATTCGAATTACTGTACGATTGGGGAAGGAATTCTAATGCGCGGTGCGAACCACGGGCTAGTCAATCACAAATTGTTGTGATATTAATAAAAGTAGTCTTATTCGTCAAGGGAAGAGGGCTTCGGGAACGAGTTACTTTCTCCGCTACAGGACATTCCATTGTAGTAACGACAAAATTTTGAGATGCAAATCACATTGCGACAATGCTTCAGTGACTCTACACCCCTAAGGTCACAGATAAATCTCTTCGATGGCTGTTGTTTAGTGACCTCAAAATACACTTTGAAACGCCTGCCCATGCATGAGAGTTGTACAGCATGCTTGTTGGCACATGCAGAGAGATCAGATCAAATGAAGGGAATTATTTTCTATAAACATATTAAAAGACCAAGCCACTTGAATGCTTCTTTTGAGCCAGTAATGAAAATATGATCAGAAGAGCAGCAAGTGAAAATAAGCGTGCAAGTCATTAATAATTTTCTATCAGTAACAATTCATAATAAAGTTTTTCTTGGACCAGTAATCAGTACCCTAGAAATAGTAGAAAAGGGATAGCCTAGAAAAGAAGTGAGGAAGATGATGAGAGAGGAATATGACGTAATTCTAACCAACTACTCAGCCAACAGCAACCACAAAAAAAATTATAATTTTAGGATGCTGCATGAATTAAGATAAAGAAATTTAATTGCCCGATATATCAAGAGAGAAATGCTAATGAAAATCAATCAATTAGAAGTATTTTTAAAGCAGATTATAAAGAGTGAAAAAAATTATGCGCAAAAGGCGACTATAAAGATAGAATTTATGGCAAACAAGTTTTCGTAAAGTGTCAAATACGATTCGAACAGATTTATTAGCAGAACTCACACAACTCCTTGTAAACTGGCAATGCAAATCTAGCAAAAGTGCTACATTTTACAGTAATTGATAACAAACTATAAGAAATTGAGTTTTCCTTCAATTATGCAAGTTCAGAATACAAAAAACCATTGCAGAACGATAAGTGGAAAATTTTGCAACGCAAAACAGCGCTGCATATTTTTGTTTTGTGTAAATTAAATATATAAAGCGCTGACACACTCTTAATTGAGTTGCCACATTTCGTTAAGGAAACAAGATTCTTTTCGTAAGAATGCCATATACTCGTAATTTAAAAGTGCGTTCACTAACTACTCCAATATGTGTAGCAAATTTCCAAAATATACACAACGACCATCACGATGGCCCTTATCATAAAATGTTCAGACGTCGATCGTTTGAACGAAGCCAGCAAGAAGTAGCATCTCTAATTGGGCAACAGAAAAGATTATTGTATTTCATCAGCACAATGCCCAGCACTGCCTTTGACTAACCTTAAAAAATGTATTGCTTTTGACTGGAAAATTTAATGCAGGCGTTGTATAGCCAGGGAACCTGGACCTAGAGACATTTGTTTCATTGTTTGCAGAACAAACTTAATGTTCGAAAAATATTGGACAAACGAAGAGCCCTGACAAATTTATCGCCACTAACTCACAAAATAGCTTCTAGAGCGATATACTCGTATCTGGGCATTTCCACAGAAAGGTCTACCAGGATCGAAAATTAACATGTCAATAAACAAATGATTCTTTTTCTAACAATCGATGGGAAATATTAAAATTTTAAGGAAATTATTTATTTTTAGATTTCGTGTTTGTTATTTTCAGAAAATTGGTCTGGAAACTGATAACTTATTTAAAATATGTAGAATATATCAAATATACGAGTCTATTTTATAAGATAATATTTATAATTTACTTGAAAAAGAAAAGACATGCTAAATATTTAGAAATTTAAATGATTCAGAAATATTTGTCTAAAAATGGAGATGTCTCATTTTTAATATTATTTATAATTTATTACATACCAAAACTTAAAATTTATTTATGTAAAAATAACTATAGAATAAGTATACAAATTTTGGCAGTTAATACAATTTAAACTTAGAAAATTTTTATTACAAACATTGTAGGAAAATATGCGCTGTTCTAAATGCCACGTGCTAAATTTTAATTTTTTCAAAAAAGAGCAACAGAAATATTTTCATATGGCAACCATCAGTGGAAAGCTAAATTATTCTGTTGTAATTAAAAAAAATTTCTTTCAAAAATCGTGTTGCAATTCGAAAATGTTTTTAATTTTTCCATTCTAGCTCCTGGAATTGCCCATATGGCGTTTTTTAAGCCGGCTATAACATACGAAAGCATTGCCTGTGAAATGAACGATCATACTGCCCTCAATTTTCGACTTTTATTATCACAGCATACTCTGGCAAATCATCAGGAATAGATTGACGCAGAAACAACGCTAGCAAATTATCCAGATTTACTTTTATACTTTGAATGACAATTAGTCATCAATTCGCGCTACTTATAGACAACTGGGCAAGCGATCAGTTGAATTCTAGAAACGGACTTCTTCTATTTACCTTTAAGTCGTGCGGGTTGGCACGTGCCTGCGCGGTTGGTTGCTGCCTGCGGGGTCATGTGGAGTCAGTATCTTGTGCTGATAAACTAGAAAAAAATCAGCAATAGGCGCGGTGGGCATATGGCCGAAATCATTTTCTAATGTCCGGATCTTCCGAATAAAAAAAATTTTTTTTGTAAATTTATTTTTGAGTATGATTTTTTCAAATTTTTTTAAGAGAAATAATACTCAGGCAATGTTTGCAATGATATCCTACTAGTAGGTGTTTCCTTCTATGTGAAGTGAATATTTATAGAGATGACAGGTGGTGCAGTGATAGACAGACAGACAGAGAGAAAGGCTTCATTATTTTTACCACTCTGCTTTTACACGTTTTTTTGCTTATAGCAATTCCGCAGCGCCTCCGATGTCAAGGACACGCATCACATTTTTGAAGCTGTATTTGGTAGTCATTTTTGTAAATCATTTTATTATTATTAGGGAGGCCAAAAAGTACCACGACCAAAGAAGATCTATTGTGGAAAGTCCATCCTAAAGCTCTTAAGAAATCTAAGCACTGGCCTGCTGCTCGTCTTTGTCTCGAGGCACAACAATGCCACCCAGATGAAGAATCCACTATCAGCCGAGTGCAGACCTACCAGTGTTACTTTTCCAAAATCGACAGACATTGGATCAGATCATTAGATCAGCTGTTCAATGATCAGTGTGTATGTCTTCGCAACTGAAACGTTCCGACAACAACTGACACAAAGACAGACTAATGTACATCAGAAAAAAATGCAAAATGCTGTTATGATTTAGTCTGAAACTGGAATCGAACCCGGGTCTTTTAGGTTTTGTAGTCAACGTGCAGCCAACTTCAGCCATCGCCTTGCTCCATTTATAGTTGAATCGGCCTTAATCCTTCGTTTATGCAGCTACGTACCTGTATCTCTTTACAAAAAATTTAATTTTAAAAATTTACGCAAAAAAAGCGATGATAATTTTCGTAAAAATATTTTTTAAGAAAAATAAATAAAAGAAATTGTGTAATTTTTTTTTTTTAATCAGAAAGCAAAAACAAATATGAATTTTAAAATAGCTGAAAGTACAGCCTAATATCGAGTTGGGGTTTTTCCACTTGCTGGCGTTATTCAATTCTTATCAGTTTTTCTATACTACAGCACGGTAGTTTGCATGTGTTGTTTGCCTCAAAAACAAAAAAAATAATGAAATAATGAAATAATAACTAAATAATAAACTGATATATCTGTATCTACAGGGCATAAATAAACGTTGCTATATTTTTTTCTTTAATTTTTTTATTTTATAATTTTTTTTTTGTAATTTCTGTGGTTAATAACAACTGCAGAGACAAAAGATAAAGAAAATGACATGTTTTGGTTTTGCTTCCATTTTCAAAAAAAAACTCTGAATAAATTGATAAGAAAATTGTACAACAATGAAATACCAAAAGAATATTAACGATATAAATATTTTTTTATGTGGTTAATTTTTGAATTAATTAAATGAAAACAAATGGTTGGTTTTCGAACAACTATTTCAGATTTGGTAGTTATTTGTTGAATAGGGTAATTAAAAACAATGATAACAGAGATAAGATTTTTTTCACCAGAAAAAAAAGCAAATAAAAGTAATAAATAAATATTACAAAAAATCTATTATGACTTTAACGTAAAAATTAATTAACAATTAATGTGGAGTAGTTATTTCAGGGCTGCAAATAAATCCGCAAACGCGGAATAATTCTTCTAACCGAGCATATCTCAACCACAATCTCCACGGTTCAAGTCAGAGCTAAAAATTTTACATCGTGTCTAACTACACTGCTAACAGAGCCATTTTTCGTCGGTATTGAAGCAATAAAACGTCGGCGAAGTTAAATCATTAATAAATAGGCTCTCCTATTGGATTAAAAAGTAATGCGTCATAATAACAGCTGAGACGCATCAACTCTGCTTTAAATTTTTCCAAAAAACGCGCAACTGCAAAGTTGTGGAAACATCTGTCTCTATCCTTCTTATCAGCTGTCTATTCTATGCATTTTCCTTTTCCAACAAGTTAAAGCCGCGGCGCATAGAATCCGTCATCCGTCATACTTGGTCTTTTCAACAGACAACTTAATTGAAATACACGTTTTCTTATCAGCTTTTGCACATTCAGTACGTCTCTGTCAAAAGAAAGTACTAAAGTTGGTAAATTTTTAACTTTTAACGTACGTTGAGTACTTTGACAGCTATTAACAGCGTTGCCGTTGTAGATTATTTTCGACCTAAATGGTTAAAATTTTTTATAGTGTGGAGAAGTGAATACTTTTTTACATTTCAGCTGTCAATCAAAATTTTTTAAAAACATACAAAAGAAATTCACTGAGTTTGAATGAATTTAAGGTTTTTTTTTTTTTTGAAAAAATAAATTGTTCCATTTTTTAATCCAATAAAAAATAAACAAAGAGAAAAAACCATAAAAAACTTTTACTTTTATGGGACAAATGGGGTGGTGTAATAACAGCTAATTGTGCATATCGAGAGCGAACTGTACATTTTTTTTCGTCCAATAATTTTCTTAAATTTTTATTTTTAATAAAATTAATAAGAAGGAAATCAAATCGTAAAATATTCTAAGAAATTCATTAAGAAATCATACACAAGCGTCAAAAATGTACCAAAGAAAGGCTAACAAAAATATTAAAAAAGAAAATGCCACCAAAATGCACAAGTTCCAAGCACTGGACAGTGCACAACAAAAATTGTGGGGCAATAACAAGAAAAATAAAAAATAAAAAAGAAAAAATCAGACACAGTTTTGAAAAAAAAGCAGTTTAAAAAATTCTTAACAAATAAACAAAAAAAAAACAAATTTTTTTTAATAACGAACCATAAAAACTTTCTCACACTCTGTTGCAGTAGCTTAACTAAGAAAATGCAGATCAATGCCTTAACAGACAACAACGAAAACAACTGCGGCAATGAAGTGAATCACAATAAACGAAAAAAAAATTAAATAAAAAAACTTTTAATGAACGAAAATCTTAAGAATCAAAAATTCTCGTAACTCAAATGCAAAATAACTGAAAAAGAAAGAGATTTTATTTTTATTTGAAGAAAAAAAAACCGCTTTAAATACAAAAAAGGAATAAATACATCAAGAAAAAATGCACACACACACGCATACATATTCTGCAAGATGAAATGACGACAGGAATTTGAACAAAAGAATATTGTGGAATAAAAAAAAGTAAGAAATCGATCGATAAAATAAAAGTATTTGCTGTACATAAATACTCGTTTAAGAGTGTAAAAGTGCCCGGCTTAGAGACGATAAGAAGCAAGAAAAATTAAGAAATAAACGGAGGAAGTGTATGTATGCTGATTTTATTTATTTTAATATGAGCACTCTACAACAAGTATTACTCGACTGCACAAGTACAAGTTATTGAACTGATACCAATCAACAGGCACATCAGAGCGCCCTACTTCGGTGATATTTCGTAGCACCAGCGAAGTAAAATAATTTCTCAAAATGGCCACTAAGAACAAAGCTTCAAAATTGACTGCCTCTCCTTGACAACATGTGCGAAAGCACGTTTTACTTTGATTGGCGGGAGAGAGAGAGAGAGTTATAAAGGTGATTTGGTAGCAGTTGGGATCATCTGTACGTTTTATAAACCCGCCCATTGATGATGTTAGGAGAGATACTATTTATATTTCGAGAGCTGGCAACGCTAATGTCAACAGCAAAAATTTGGCAACACCATAATAAAGTTTGACATTTTTTAGCATAAACGTACTCACAACGTTTTGATGTACAATTGCTAATTGTATTGTTTGCAGTGAGTTAAAGAAATCAATTTGACCAAAAAATGGAAACCTGAAGAGAAGGTTTTCTTTGGAATATTTTTTACAACTTTCGATTTGGATTATCTCAACAAGAATGTGTCGATGAACTCAATTCTTTGTATGGTAATGAAGCACCATCAAAAATCATAGTACATCGCTGGTATATTGAATTCAATCCAGCTCTCAGTTCGGTCGCCGACGAATTCTGTGAAGGTCGTTCAAAATCGTTTGTTGTGCCACAAAACATTGATGCAGTGCGTGAACTGATAATGCAAGATCGTCATGTGGCATATTGAGAGATAGAGACATCCTTGCACATTAGTTTCACTTTAATAAATTCGATTTTGCATGAATACTTAGTTATAAAAAAAATTTGTTCTCGTTGGATACCGCATAATTTATCAACGGCTCAAAAAAAAAGGATCGCGTCAAGTGGTGTAAGGAAATGCTTAAAAAGTTTGACCGTGATGCTTCAAAAGACGTGCAGAAAATCGTGACAGGTCACGAATCATGGATATGTGCCCATGAGCCGAAAACAAAACAGCAATCGACTGTGGGACGAGCTAAATTCAAAAAAATTTGTACGTAGAAGAAGCACAGCGCAGCAAATGGTCGCCTGCTTCTTCGGTCAAATGGGTCATGTAGCCACTGTTCCGCTTCAGCAACAGAGAATGGTCAATTCTGACTGGTACACGACCATTTGTTTGCCGCAGGTCTTCGGAGAAATTCGTAAAACTAAACACCGAACACGAATCATTCGCCATAATGACAATGCTGAGCTGTCACACATCTCGTCAAACAGTTAGAGCATTCAAAACATGGAATTGCCGACTCTTCTCCGTGCAGTCCTGAATTGGCACCTTCTGACTTCTTGTTCCCGAATATCAAAGGTAAACTGCGTGATCAACGATTTACGAGCGCCGAAGAAGCAGTTGAAGCTTTCATAAACCATGTTTTGCTGGTGTCTTAAGAGGAATGAATGGCACAACTGATATGAGAAATAATTTGAAGGAATGCAAAATTGTATTGATCATCAAGGGGAATATATCGACAAACAATAAAGACATTTTCATTGAAAAATGTTTGTTATTACTTGCTATTCCCGAAATATATGTACATAAATAGTAACCCTCGTAATTACAAAATTTATTGTAAAGTTGGCGCTAAATGATTTGAACGTTCTAAAATCACAAAATTATATGCAAAGAAGAACTTTTTTGTGTTGTCAAATCACTTTGACGAAATGTGATTTTCAGAAGATGCCTGTAAGAAAGTGCCTTGAAATTTGCTGTTATTTAACCCGAGGCGTAAAACACTGCTACGATTTCGTCAGACTGTAGAGTATTTATGGCACCAACAATGTTTAATTATAATTTTACCCAGTTTCTTGATGAAATGATGAGATTTATATGCCGACATAAAAATAAAGAAAACGAAAAAATAAAAAGAATCGAACAAAAAAAAAAGTCGAACATCAAATATAAAACGACAGCAACCACACAACACTTATTTTACACATAAATAATCGTACGAGTACAGTATTTCTTTTTTATTTTTTTTTACTCATTTTAAGGTTGCTTTTTTTTAATCAATAATGGATTTGAATGAACTGTATGTGAAAGAAATACAAAAGATAAATAAATATGTATAGATGTACATATGTATGTATATACGAGTATATATGTATGTACATAAATAATAATAAAAAGAAAAAAGAAAAGCATAAAGTAGACTGGGAGATGAAATATACACAAGTCGATGGATGGATGGCTGTCTATGTAGCAGCCTAAGACTGACCGTCCATCCGTCTGTTCGTCTTTCCGTTTCATTAGCCTGTGTATTTACGTGCTTGATACCTGTTCAATTTTTTTTCTTCTTTTTTTTAATATTTAAAGTTTTTTGTCTTATTTAGTTCACCTTTTTTCACCATTCCGTTTTATGAGTTAAAACATTTTATTTTAATATGAAACTGAATAAATTGTAATAAATCAATAATGAAAAGCAGAACAATACGAATGTTTATGATACTGAAAAATTATTCGGTGGGGCCATAATGAAATGCCATAATAATGAAAAAAAGGTGTTTGAGCAGGTCTTATTAATATTCCTCGTTTAAAAAACAAACAAACAATCAGAAAACAAAGTAACAAACGACTCTGAAATATTTCAGCATTTTCAAAACTGTTTTGAAAATATTGTTACTGTTGTTTGCCATTCAAATTGTAAAATTCGTTTTCCAAAATATTTAATATCAGGTCGTTTATTATAAATTTTAACCCGTAGAATCGGATATGTTTTTATCTTAAACATTTTAGAAAATGAAAAATCGACTGACTAATGACCTACATACGGTAAAGAAACCTTATTTTGTAAGGTAATTCAGAGGCCTACAACCAACAATGGTGACAGTATACAGTAGTACGTGTTACTTTCTTCTTGGAAATGGATGATGGTGCGTAGAGAAGGGACATTTGGTGATGTCAAAGAGTAGGATTTGAAACTTACACTAATTTACCGTTGCGCGATTTTTTAATTTAATGCAGACTTGCTGCATTGCTGCTGTAGAGTAGACGTATGAATTTTCAAATTCAAAGAGAGCCATTTCGATTATTATTTTAATCTGCGGGAATTCACTTTAGAGGTGATATTGATGGAACAGCTCTGCTACTTTTTTCGGCTAATCACAGTTTGGGACAAAATTTTTACAAAAATATAACACTGTGTAATAAACAGAACTACGCGGGATGTGACAGTACTTTTGGTTTTATACCCATAACTCAAGATTTTAGAGGTGTTTGGAAAATTTCATAACCAGATTGTTGTTTTGCTCGACAATATCTACCAGAAAAATAGTATGAAATTCCAGGTATTGACACTTTATTCATTTCTGTCGCACAGTGTTAGAGGGTCCCACCCCTACAGGAAATGAATGACCGAAACTACTACAGAGACATTTTGCACAAATTGTATATTTGCCCGAACATATGATTGTAATAATAAAATGTTTATATTTGTACAGGGTGGCACAAAAGAAGCTATATGGTTTAAATGGTTTATAATTTTTTTTAATTTTTTTTTTTTTATCTGGGACCAGCACTCGGGAGATGACTCCTACACATGTGAAGCATTGTGCTGCAACTATAGGAAAGGAATAGTAGGAGAAACGACAGCAGGTATAGCTTAATTAATTATTTTTGCAGCTCTGCTTTCGCACGTTCTTTGTTTATACTCGTAGCAGAGCTGAAGCATCGGTTCGGTAGCCATATTTATTATTGTTTTACTTCGCCGGTGCTACACAATACCGACGAAGGAGGGCGTTCTGATGCGATTGTGGATTGCTATCAGCTGAAGCCGGTATTGTTCAGTGACCAGTGACTATGCCTTCGCCATTTTATTTTAAAATTTTTTGTCTGAAACTGGGGTTGAACCCAGGTCTGTTTTTGGATTCGTAGTCAACGTGCAGGCTACCATCCATCGTGCCATTTTTAAAATTTACTTTTTCTCAGATATTATTTAAAGGTATGTTTTTTTTTAAAGCAATTTTTTAAACGTACTTTTTTCAAGAGCGACTTTACTTCAAAAGTATTTTTTTAAAGGTAAATTTTTAAAAAGTACTCATTTAAAAGAAGGTACTTTTATAAAAGGTGCTTTTATAAGAAGTCTTTGTACTTTTAAAGGGCTTTTTTAAATCTACATTTTTTCTATGTACTTCTTTAACAGAGCTAAAAATATTTTTAAAAACTATTTTTATAAAAAAACAAGAGATAATTTTTTAGAAAGGCGCTATCGCTATAATCCCCACAGAAAGACAAACATGAGCTATTTTGTTGTATTAATTTCATCGGCGATCCATTTCTTTCTTACTGTAGAAATCTTTACCTTTGTCGACTGCAATAATTAATTGAATTAGAATTTCTTTTTCTATTACTAAGCAAATTATTAATTGTTAGTAAATTATAGGGCACATAATTAATAACTCAAGCAGAGAGGAGAAAACAAAAAGAATGCCCATTCAAGTTTTTCAATTAAAATTAGAAAAACTAAAAATGCATTAGAAATATCAGCAACGAGCAGAACAAGAAGAAAGAAAATCAAATAATCAACGGTAAGTAAATAACTCACAGCAAACGGAAAGTGTACAATAAGACATTTCAATTCACACATTGGGGCTTGGAACGCCGCTAACGCATTAATTTGATGCATTTGTTACCAATAAAACAAACAATAACATTAAAAAAAGACAAGAAAAATAGAAATTTAAAAAGTTTTGTAATAAAAACAATTCATAAAATAGTCATAAAGTCACATGTTTTAAAATAAT
The DNA here is from genome assembly GCA_963924685.1 of Dexiosoma caninum. Taxonomy (NCBI): domain Eukaryota; kingdom Metazoa; phylum Arthropoda; class Insecta; order Diptera; family Tachinidae; genus Dexiosoma; species Dexiosoma caninum. Next base: position 33,253,241 of record OZ004729.1, on the reverse strand, counting down.
AACACAATAACAATAATGACTATTAAGAACAACCCGTCATAATTTACTGTGCTATTTCTAAAAACTCTTTCAGCTGTTAAGGAAAAAAAACGCTTCTTAATGTTTGATATCAAAATGCTAAAAACAAGTGATACTAACTAATAATTTAACCTTTTAAAACTCGTATAGTAAATAAGAAATTAATTGTAAATCTCATAATAACTCCTTTTTATATTAAAATTATAAAATGTTTTTATTTGGCATACAAAATTGCTGAGAAAAATATCTTCGAAAACAGCTGTTGCAAGTAATATGAGCTGAATACGCGTGAAGTAGCTGCCAGCTAGATGAGTTAGGCTCAAATTCGCATTCATTAGTTAATTATTATTAGTAAACTAAAATGATAACTATTGTTTAACTAATACTTTGTATTCACAGTGTATTGTTAAACTAACATTCTCAGTATAATCAAAGAATGGTAACCCTAACAATCTTTTCATTTTCAATATTGGCTGCACTGCTATAGCGCATATGGTTTTTGTTTGCATTTGTTGTATTATTTCTTAAAAATGGATAAAACAAACGCGCGCTCTTCGAATTTTACCGCGCAAAATAGTGAATTGTTGATGAAATTGGTTCGGGAAAAACAAAATATTATCGAAAATAAAAAAACTGATAGTATTATATATGTATTATATATACATATATGTATATTATGGTAGATGATAATATCCAAACAAAAACATTAATAATCAGGTATGTGATGAAAATCGTTTTCGGCTTTAATCCGTTTTGAAATCGACAAATAGTGTGATGAATTTGTATGTGACGATTTGTTGTGACGATTTCATATTCCATTTTGTTTTTTTTTTTTTTTTTTGTTTTATCTAGGACCAGCACTCAGGAGATGACTCCTACACATGCGAAGCATTGTGCTGGGATAGTAGAAGAAACGACAGGAGGTGAAGCTTAATTAAGTATTTTGCAGCTCTGCTTTCGCACGTTCATTTGTTTTTATACTCGTAGCAGTGCTGAAAGCTTCGGTTTAGTAGCTATTTTTATTATTATTTTACTTCGCCGGTGCTACACAATACCGACGAAGGAGGGCGTTCTGATGTGATTGTGGATTGCTATCAGCTGAAGCCGGTATTGTTCAGTGACCAGTGACTATGCCTTCGCCACTGAAACCTTCCGACAACAACTGACACACAAAAACACACTAATGCACATCAGAAAAATGCGAGATGTTTATTTTTATTTAAAAATTTTTTTGTCTGAAACTGGGGTTGAACCAGTTGGTTGTGTAGTCAACGTGCAGACTACCATCCATCGTGCCATCGCCACCCTCATTGAAAAAAAGACGTTTTTAACATGTGACGCATTTCGATAATGCCAGTTTAAATTCGTTTTCAAATCGTTTAATTTTACTTGAACAAAATGTAAGGAAATATACATAAGAAAGTAAAAAAATAAATAAAAAATGATTATAAATCCGTCCTTATTTAAACGAAAATATTCAACAAATCTATTTAAATAAATACTAGTTAATATAGAAGTGAAATTTAAAAATTTAAATACCCACATTTCATCTGGCACATTTAAGGGATCCGATTTATCTCCTAAACGTTTTCTTAGAATATTTTCGCCTATTCATCCTATTATTTTCTTCCATGACAATTAGCGAAACCGCAGCAAAAAAGGCATTTTATAAATAAAAATGATAAAATATGTTGATACAAATTTTATTTTGTTATTTTGTTTAAATATTTTACAAACATCACTCACATACACATATGTTTACATATTTACCAGTTGTATTATTAGATTTTATACAGTTATATTTAGAGAAGATATGTGGAAACGAAACAAATATGTATTACGAAATCGATCGAAATTCATCACACTACTGTCGATTTCAAAAGACGATTTACTTTTCAAATCAATCGATTTCCATCACATACCTGAATAATTTACTAATCAGCTGTTGTCTAACTATTTGTTAACCAATGACATTTGGCGGTTTAACTAATAGTAAACAAAAAGCTATGAATCAAATATTATTGGTTAAACTATTGCTATTAGTTAACTAATGACGGTGAATTTGGGCATTAGACAAACAAAATTTACTCTCTTGTATATCATTAGATAGTAAATTTTTTTTCTTCTTATTTATAAAAATGTAGTTTAATGTGAAGAATTTCTTATTTCAACTCGTATACCATTCATAAGCAGCGGCGGCTTGTAAATAGTAACGCCGGCTCCGCAGATGATTTTTAGCTGACTGTTATTTTATGACAACGCACAACTCCAGGAGTTCTATTATTTTATGACTTTTTTGTGTGAAGCACAACAACACTTTCTTTAAACTATTTTAAAATATTAGGACATTATGACAATATGGCTTAATAGCAGACATTGTGAATCCCCTCCCCCAAAAAAATATAAAAACCAAAAGTAACAAGAACTTAAAAAATAGATCTCTGCTTGCTCGTGTGCAAGAAAAGAAAAAGTTATAAAACTTAAAAATAAAAATTATAATGGTGAACGACCACCACACTAAAATATTTCAATATCGTTCTTATGCCACAATATTTATCGAATAAATACTTTCATCATCTTCCGTCAACATCATCATTGATCATCATTGTCAAGCTCATCATGATCATATAAATTCTTTTATGGTCAACATAATTTGTGAGTCTCATCGTTAAAAATCAATTTATTCATGTTGTCAATGAAGAATCTAGAATCGAGAAACATCAATTGAATTTCTTTGCAGCAGAAGCAGCAAAGCAAGCGATTGCAGTTAGTTACAGCACCACCAGCACCTTCACCACCACCAATACCGTCACCATCACTAACGATCTACCAGCACTTTTGTCCCGCTCGTTCGACCTCTATAAACGCCCTTGTATGGCTGTGTTTCTAAATGTTTGTTTTAATTTAATATTGTGATAGTTGTTGTGCGTTGTTGCCGTCATTGTTGTAGTTGTGCCTTCTTGTTGGCGGCTTGTTGTTAATTTTCATGTGATCTCATTGATACAATGTCAGCGAACTAACATTTCAGTGTCTGTTGAATGCCAAATGTTGCATGTCCATTGTATATGTGTGAATATGCACGAATGCTTGAATGGCGGCATTTCAATAATCATGATATTATTTCACCACAATACTGCCCCCCACATTTAGAAAAAAGAAAGTTTAATAATCAATTCTGCTATTGGGTTAATTAATGATAAACGATAGCATTCTGTATTTACAAAGGATACTTGAAGTAAATAATTCAGAATTTAAATTATCGCAATTAAACTAATACTAATTATAGGGTCACTCACTCACTACAAGTGAAATCAATAAATTATAACTAAATTTTTTCCTTCTAGTCTGACTCCGATTTCAATAAATTTGAAAGGCTTGTTACTCTAGCTAACAAACCAGAAACCAGAAACCTCTGCAGATATCGAAAATACAAGGGCTACAATTTCCTCAAAAATTCCCAAATCATTCCACTCTTACAATTTAAAAATTTAATATCTTCGGGTCTATTATCGCTACAGAGTCCAAATTTGATTTGGTTTAAAACTCTTACTGCCTGTTCATTAAAGCCAAATGAAAAACATTAAAATTATTTTTCTTTTCAATATAAACGACGTACGATTATTTTCACCTCGGCTTCTATGAACAGGCAATTAATGTGCACTGCAAAACTATTGTTGTCTAAAAAGTTTTGGAAAAATATTTGGGGGCCCTCATAATTCCAGGGTCGTCAAAAAGAGTGGAAAAGATAATAGGGAATGTATCCCCAAGACTTGGAACTTTTAAAGAGCAAGTCTTCAAGAGCATATCTTGAAAATTTTTTCTTTGGAACAGCAATGGTGTTAAAAGTGTGCGAGTCTGATGTGCATTTGTGTACCTTTGTGTCAGTTGTTGTCGCAAGGTTTCAGTGGCGAAGGCATTGTCAGTGGTCACTGAACAGTAACGTCTTCAGCTGTATCCAATCCACAGACACATCAGAACGCCCTCTTTCGTCGGTATTGTGTAGCACCGAAGAAGTGAAATAAATACTAAAAATGGCTACTAAAAACGAAGCTTCTAAATTTTACGTGTCTACTTGACATCAGAGACGCTACAACACTGCTGTTAAAACAAATAACGTGCAAAACAGTGTGATAGTGAAGCTTCATCTCCTATCATTTCTCCTACTATCCTTTTAATCTAGTGCCAGCACAATGCAATGCAGAAAAGAAAAGAAAAATATTTCAAATGGTAAAGAAATCTGTTGTTTCTTAAGTTATATTTTAAAAACTTGGCAAAAAGCGGTTTTAATAGCGAATTTTATATATTTGTTAAAGTTTTCAAAAACCACAAGAAAACATGTGAAAATAAAAAAAATAAGCATTGTCATTTTTTCTATTTTCTATGAGAACTGCAACTAATGAAAGCATTAGTACTAGAAAATTTTTTAAGAATAAAATTTAATTTCAAACAAGTTTTTTTTTTTTAATTTATTTTCAAAATATTTTCTTATTTTCACCCCTTTTTTAACATTTATTTACTAAGTAGAAAAGTGACATTTTGTACCATAAAAATACGTGTTGATTTTTTTTTCGTATTTACGAAAACGTCTGAAAGCTGAAAAACTAAAACAAAACGATACGATTAGAAAAATGTGAAAATTTTCTGTTATTAGTTAATTTCGGTTTATTATTAAATCCAAATCGGGCTCAAGTTCGTAAAGTTTTTTTAGTTAGAAAGAATTGATTATATGAGACAGCATTCCTTGTTCCCTAACAAGGGAAAAATAACATCAATCAATACCAACTTTCAAAAGCCTAACCAGAATGCGTTTTCGGAAGTCCCCACAAACTTCCATCAGCTTTGCTATTTCTGTAGTTTGTATATTTTACCACATTGTGTGGTGGTAAGCAAATTTGAATTTATATAAATATCATTTATTTATTTCAGAATTTTGTAATAATAAAAATATACAAATACTTTGGCGAAAATGAATACGGGAGTTTTTTATTCCAACATACACAATTCTTGCCAACTCAAATTGTAAAGTTAAAATTTACCATCTTTAAATTCCGTTAAATTCACCCATCTCATGAGCAATTTTATTCCTCTTTATATTTTCCTACTGAAGTTAAGTTGGAAATCTCAAAAAGGTTTTTTTAAAAGTACTTTTTTTTAAAAGATACTTTCTAAATGTACTTTTTTAAATACACTGTTTTTCTGATGTACTTTTTTAAAAGTTGTGTTTTCTTAAATGTTCTTCTTTAACAACTAATTGTAGTATAGTTTAGTAGTAGTTTTTTAAGTGGTACCATTTGTAGGAGGTACTTTCAAATGTAATTTTATATGGTTCATTTTTAAAAAGTAATTTTTTAAATGTACTTTTAATTTTAATTAACTTTTAATTAACTTTCTTAAAGCAACTTTTTAAGAAGTACTTTTTGAAAATTACTGTTTGTAAATGTACTTTTTTAAATGTACCTTTTTAAATGCACTTTGGTTAAGAGTTCTGTTGAATAGGTTCTTTTATTTAAATAATTTTTTAATGGCACTTATTTTTAAAACTACTTTTTCCGAAAAGTAATATTTTAAAGTAATTTTTTTTTAAAAAGCTTGTTATTGAAAGGCACCCTTTTAAGTGTGCATTTATTAGAAGTACTTTTTTAAAAAGTAAATTTTTAAGGATATATTTTTCTTTACATAATATGAAGGGTACTTTTTTAAATAGACTTTATAAAAAGGGTACTTTTTTTAATTTATTTTTTTTAAAACGTTCTTTTTTAAAAGGTATGTTTATAATGTAAATTGTTTGTTTTCCAATTAGATACCAAAAAGTGTCGTTTAAGGACACCACAATTACTTGCATTCAAATTAAAATGTCTTATTTCTCTGTTCCTCGCGCTAATTATCAGACAAAACCTGCCGTTTATCGCTAATCGGCAACCACACATTTCAATAATAAGAAAAAAATATTTCATTCAATTACGAATCATGTAGTCATTATCAAACCAGAGACCAGAAAAGCAGCAAACTAACCTTAAGGAGACATGTGTTTTCCTCGTTCTCATTGTTGATCGGTGGTAATTTTTTTTCTTATCGCGTGCTTTGTGCGTAAAAGGTCCTTTTTAAGAAAAAAAAAAAAAAGAAAAAATAAAACATCTGTCGTCATATCCTGATGTCACAACTGCCTTACGATCGAGAACACAGAACACACACTCAGTCACTAACAGAATGCATGCAGCACAGAGCAACAGCAACAGCAACAGCCGCCGAAATATTTATATTGTTCCTGTTCGCTGTTACTGTGCAGTATTCAATGATCATGCTTTCAATTGAACAAAACTGCTCACCAACAAAATAAAAATAAAAAGCAAAGAAAAGAAAAAATAAACCTAAAAGGAGTTAATGTGAACTGAATCCCCAATAAATGTCTTTTAATAATTCCTTAAATACGAATTGAAAAACAGGAAAAAAACACTACAAAAGTTACAATGCGATGAAATAAAATATTATGGCAGCTGATCCTTTGTGATGTCAATGATGATCATGTCGATTATTGTTTTGTCTGATACTTTCGATCCCCCTCTGCGGATGTTACTCTTTTTTTAATTCATGAAATGAATAAATATGAATATGAATATGAATATGCTTGCAATCATCATTTAGTTTTGTTTTCATTTTTTATGACAGAGTGGTTAATTTTCGTTATTGTTCTCAATAATTTAAAATGTTGTTCATCATCAATAAATGACCTTAAGCTGGTAAATGTATGACGGCTGTAATTCATCAGAAATACTCGTAAATGTGTGCTATACATGTGATTAAGGACATAATGCTTTATGAAAAGGCCAAGTGTTTTTCGTTCTTTATTTATACGGTTAAGAGGGATCTGTTCAGTCCGTTTAAGATCAATATTGTATTTGGTAACACATTTTCAATTTGATAATTTCGCGGAGAAATTTATTCGGAATTTTTTGTGCAATTCATAATGCCGTGAGCGGTTCATGGCCCTACAAAATAATATCTGGCAACACTGGAGATATTTTCAGTTCACAAAACTGGTCATATTTCTCGTGACAAAATGACATCGTCTCTAAAATCACTGTCCATACAAAATGTGATGTTAAATTTGCATGGGCGTGGCACTGCTTACTTTTTTTTTAGTATAAGTGTATCAGAGAAAGAGAGAGAGACCAATGTGAGCGTAAGATTGTTAGGAATAGGTGGGACCGGAACATTCATAACATAAAATGAACACGGGCGTGACACTGCCCACTCCTTTTATCGTTAAACATATCACATCCCAGCATAAAATAATTAAAATTTTGGAAGCAGTATTTACTTTTGCTGCCTCATGAGTGTGATTTACAGCAAGCATTTAAATTAATTTAAAATCGAAAGTATATATGTGTTTTTGGCTAGAGAAAAAAAGAACAAAGTGTTCTCTATATTCCCTTACTTTCCTGCCTACTAAAGAGCACTCCTCTAAGGCAACGATCAATTTTACGAAGTAGAACGGAAATAATGAGCCAACGAAACGAATTCGGATTTAAAACATGGATATATCTGAGTCGAAAATAACTCATATGATATACTACATAATAAAATGGTATCAGAAGAAGACGTAGGGGGAAATATAAGAAAAGTTAAATGATTGCTAAGCGTATCACGCCACAAGTGCTGGATCGATTTCCATTATTTTTTTTCTGGATATTCTTTGAAATATTTTGAGGATGAGAAAGAACATTTGGGCGTGAGCGAAGCCGCTGGTAAATGCTAATTAATTATATAGAGCGCAGCCACACTTTTAATTGTGGATTTATCATACTGTTTTTACAGAATTAGACCCTTCACTAGAATGCACTGAATTTTAAAACTGTCTCACAAACTACCCCAACGTGCACAGCAAAAATACAACTGGCGTATTAAAGATTTCCATTTTACCAACTGCACAGCGTATCAGCTTGTATTTCATTAAGTTTCATCATGCGGGTCAGTAAATTATAAAGAAATTAACTTTTCTCACACTTTCTGTAGAATTTCGAACGAAATTAACACTCACGCAGCACAGAACGCACAAAAATTCCACAAAATGAAGCCAGTCAGAAATGCGCGGGTGTTGTTAACCGGTTGATATTTAAAAGCGAAGATTCTTTTTGCTTGTTTTTTTATGTTTTGATGTTGTTGATCAACGTTGTCATGTGAGCAGGCGCAGCAATGGAAGCAGAGCAGCCGCTTGAACTGTTTTATTTATTTTTTTAAGCTTCAACACAGTTCGGGCAAAGAATTTACCGTTCATTTTAGAGGTCAGTGATTTATAACAAGTTCTTCGTCATAAATTTACAAGATGAAAAGCAACAACAACAACAACGAAAACAATAATCAGGCATTTTTCAGGGCGTGTGTGCTGTGCAATGGAGCATTAACTGTGACAGCCAAACGCATTCATAGTTGCATACCAAAAGCTACGAGTACAAAGAAAGAGACAGTAAACCAGGCCATAACAACTCAAATAAAATATTTTCAACGTTCAAATCACGAAAATATTTTCGTAAAATATAGAAACTGAAAACCTTGGAGGCTTTTTGGAATTTTAAAACTTTAAAATTTAATTTAGCAATTGAGTTTTGCTTCAGCATCTGCGCATTAAATAATTATAATTCAATTAATTGAATATTGTACATTTTATTTTGCATCATGGTCTTAAAGTGATGACACTTGTTTTTTTGCCTGCTGACTGCACTTGCACGATCATGTGCATTGAAATATCGATATTATCGGTCATTAAATATTCAGCGACTGCAGTCTGCCTCATTGAAGTTCCTGCGTCTTTCATTTTTCACAAGCAACAACAAAAAAGTGATTTTTTGTTTGTTTAGTTGCTTTATTTCCGATAGTGTGTGACAAGTGGTCGAAATTCCAAAATAATTTTTTTTGGAAAATCTAAAGAAAACACATCTGCAGAGGTGTTGACGCTCTAAGAGCAAGACAAGCTTCGGCTAAGTCAAATGATAAAGCAAATGCGCCAGCTTTAAAAATTAACAGCAGCCCGAAATTTTTTTTTTTTTTTCTTGGACCGGCACTCAGGGGATGACCCCTACACATGCAGATGCTTTGTGCTGGAACTAGGAAATTAGGTTATGGGAAGGAGGATAGAGGCGGTAGTGTTTATTGACATTTGATTTAAATTTTCCCAAGCTAAAAGTGACAGGAAACGCCTCTGCGGGTAGTCTATTGCACATACGTGCCGTACGTTTTAAGAATTAAGCTTTCATTGCAGCTCGTTTCACAACCTGCCTTTTCTAAACTATCACCTTCTGAAGAGAACGTAACATAGTAATTTTTTACGTCGTGGGCATTTTAATTGCCGGAATTTTTAATTTCAAAACAGAAACAGGCAAGAAGGCAACTCGCCATGTGTTTTACAAGTATTTTATACTTGACTGTCACAATTTGTTTACATTTTATTCATTTGTTTAACTTCAGAGAGCGCTCAATTAACAAATTTACTCATTTCTTTATTTTGAGAGAGCATTGCAAAAGCAATTAAGCCATACACAATTGAAATTAATGTTTTTCTTGCAATTGTAGTCGGTGTGCGTTTACTTTTGAGAGAGTAGCAGTACTTTGTTTTTGACATTCCAAAGTTAATTTATACAAACAAAACTCCGGTTGCTTTTTTGTGTTGTTCATGGTTGTAGAGCTGCATAGACCTAATAAATAGACCTTGATAAAGCATAGGAGCGCAAAAATGTTTAACAGCTGTATTGGTTGGTAGAATTTTGAAATACCGTGACAGGTAAAAGGGAGTGCAAAGGTTTTCTTTAAAATATAATCACAGGAAATTGTTTTGCTGGCAAAAAATTTTTAATAAAGCATTTTACACTGAATAATTTGTAGCCATGGAAACTTAATTAAAATCTGCTACATGTATGCATTTATGGCAGTTTCGTAAAAGCAAAATATGCTTTATATCAGTTAAGATTTTTTATCTATTTAAGTTTTTTATATGGTTTAGTTAGTTATAAAGGTCTTGAAAGACCTGCTGCAGTTAACCAGTTAAACCATATAACAAATACAGATAAATAATTAATTTTATCTTCATTAAATTTAAAAATGCTCGCAAGAAATTGCATTAAAATACTTTAACATTTTTGATGTCACTTACCACTTGCGTTGATTTCCTGAAAAGAAATTAAAAAAAAGAAAACTTAGTACAAATATTAATTAAATTAAATTATTATAAATATCGGGTGACTAGTTATGTTAGACACTGTATTTGAAAAAGAAGCATGTTGACTTGTCGCTGTCTAATACTCGAATAAAATTAAAGAACTGAAAACATCAGGACGTGTGATTTATAAACAACTAGATTAACCCGATGCGTTTCGCTACCGCCACGCCCAATTACGTCGTTGTCCGCGCTAGGTGTTGTATCTTATTATATGACAAACCATGGCGCGGTGCCAGTCATTCATAATATCATTTATGAACTATTATCAGGACCTTTGACCCATTTTTGTCCCATGTACCCTAAATTTTAAGTTCGATCATAAACTATCCGTAAAATCTGTTCAGCAGTTTTGGGCGGTATAGTGAAACAAACATCCAAAAATCTAAACATACAATTATTCACATTTATTATATAGAATAGAAATAGGATTGTTTGGTGAAATGGGCATCTATAGGCTAAAGCAAGTTCGATTTATTAGGTGAGTGGAACTCGCCATGTGCTTTACAAGTATTTTATACTCGAATGTCAAAATTTATTTACGTTTTACTCATTTGCTTCATTTGAGAAGCACGCAATTAACAATTTTACCCATTTCTTTAGTTTGAGAGAGGGTTGCAAAAGCAATTAAGTCATCCATAATTGAAATTAATGTTGTTCTTGCTTTTGTTGCCTGTCTCTGTTTACTTTTGAGAGAGTAGTAGTCTTCTGTTTTTGACATTCCAAAGTTAATTATACAAACAAAATGCCTGTTCTTTTTTGAGCTGTTCATTATTGTAGTGCTGCATAGGCCATGCAAGGAGGGTTGCTGATCACTGAAATGGCAAAAAAGGCCAAAAACTCCATTCGAAAATTTCTTTATAAATTTCCAAACTCTGCGGCGAAACAAAACTGCTACTCAAAATAAATGAAATCGAAATTGTTTCGAATAAAGTGTCGCAAAGGTGGAAAATTACTGTACCACAATGCAAGTTACAGGGTGTAAACAAGCATAAACAATAATTTCATCGGCACAATTAAAGGAAGGAATGAATGAACAAGAGTGTATTAATAAAAATAAAAACAAAACATCCTCACACATGTCCTATTGCACATGCGTAGACATCCTCTCAACAATGAAATTAAATGGCAGCTGCAGTTCTTTTCTTTTTTTTTGTATTTCTTGTAAAAAACAAGAAAACAAAAGTTTTATTTTTTATAAAACAAAAAACCAAAAAAACAACAACAGTAAAACAGTAAAACAAAGAATTCCTAAAAAAAGGAAACAACAGAAATTTACAAGGAAAATAAAAACACTTCATTTGTTGAAGAGATAAAAAGAAGCAAACTGAAGGCAAAATACACAATCCATCACTGCAACTGCAACTGCAGCATATTTTTGTTTGAATTCTCCGGTCTGCATTCAGTCATCCTTTTATTCAAACGTAAATATGTATGTACTTTGGAAGAAAACTCATTGATCCGTTTTAATTTCTTTTCAAAGGATACACGGTGTCCTTTAATAATGCATAATTTCAAATGCTACACTCTCTCGGCTGCAGGCAAAAATGAAATTAGAAAGACATCACAACAAAGGGAAAAATCCATTGGCGTTTTAACTCTTAACTTGTGCAGAAAGCAACCCTTAAAAATTCCATCGATGCTGTTTTACTAAGAAGCCGAATTATATGAAACAAAGGTGGTCGCTTGCAATAGGCTACTCTACTATTTTTACTTTTTTCTGTGAAGTACACAGTCAGTTAGATTTCCCAAAATTCTTGATCTTTTACTTGGGAGCCGTTTTTTTCATTTTCATGTGAAAAAAAACGAAATTTTGAGGCGATAGTCCTAAAAGTGATCATGTGAGCTTCTACACACTGATGTTAAGCGTACAGTGAAGACTATCAGGATGTGCTAAAAATCACATTTCGTGAAAACCACAAAATTTAGAATTAGTTTTGCCAAACTATATATAAAATAAATATGAAAATATAAACATTTCAGTCAAAATAGTTTAAAACACTAAAAAAAAAGAGTCAGAAAATGAAAGGTATGTGCCACGATGGCGTAGGTAAATGTCATTTACAATGAATCGGAACGAAATGTGTCGCGTTCCAAAAATATTGAGCTCTTTTAGCTGTCGTAAGATAATGAACTGATTCGGTGAGGCAAATTTCGAAAATTTTGGAAGAAAAAAAACTTTCATAAACTTGCTCTTACTTCAGAGGAGGCGTTTTAACATCAGAAAGGGGCGTCGATTGCTGCCAATGTGGCTAAAATTGGGTGATTAGTTGGAGAGATATCGTTGAGGAAACATTTGCGAATAAATGCTTTCTTTTCTAAGAACAGCAAGTCTTTGCCCAAACGGGCTTAGATATTCACCGATATTGTAGACTTAAAAAATATATATGGGACCGCGCAAATTTAACAAAAACCTGTAAAGTGGTTCGAAAAATACTGATGTTGAAAATTTTCGAATAAAAATTTCTTATCAAATCGATTTTCGATACCCATTAATTTTTGTGGAATTAAAAAGCTTGTCGACTGCTGCTAATTTGCTTTAAATTAGAATGATATTTAATGGGATTACCGCAATTTCTAATTTTTAATTTTTTCAATATCAAAAAAACTATAAGAAAACTAGATGACTGTCCCGGCTTCGCACGGAATCTGTTTACTAATGAGAAAAAAAATAAGTTTTGCTGTTTCTTTAAACTTTTCAAAATCTCCTCCATCATACCCTTTCATTTGATACCCATATTGCAAAAACGGGAAAAGTAGGTAAAAAAATAGTGGGAGTAAAGTGGGCGTGGTCAATTTTAAGGGGATGAAAAATAGATGTTGTCCGATTCTAAGACACGAGAATTTTATATATTAGATATAGAAAATTAAAGAGTCCATAAATGTTAATTTTAAGAAAGGTAACTTTTTAGAAAATATTTAAATTTGATTAATCTTTTCATTTGTATAGTGCACTCAAAAGTATTGACATTTTACAAGTCCACTCTTTACGTTTTCTTAACTGTTTAACTCTGCAGATGGCAGGTAAACTAATAAGAAGTTCTGCCGCTCTCGGTAAATAAATTCCAATAAATTCCATCTAATGTAGTTTTCGAGATATTGAACACAGGATTGAATAGAAAGAGCGCCATTTTAATAAATATTTTTTTTCATTTTTTTAAGCACATTTTTTGTACAACCAGAGAATGTTAGTTTGAGTGTTTCTTCAGTTGTCTCTAGAGATCTCTATATCTTCCTTTATAAGATTATCACCAGAGAAGACATTGCTCTACTCCCACTCATCTGAAAATGTTAAGGCTCCTCAACTCAATAATAAAATGTACTGAATACCTTCATGTCGTGTGCTAGGAGATTGAATAATTCCGTACAACGAGTTTTGCAGGACTTCTTGTGATGAGGAGGAGGAGGCAGTTGAACACTTGTTTTGTCACTGTCCGCCTGTTGGCAAGAAATGGGTGTCTGTGATGGGCTGGATATTTCCACAGAACCTTGCTAAACCATAGAGATTCAGCATGGGTGGAATAGGTTTGTTTCTCATGTCGAAATCATCGAAATAAAAAATAATATTAAAGTTATATAAAATATTCGGGCTAAGGCAAATTTTTAATACAGAAATTGATGAATTTCACATTTGTGATATTCAACCCATTTTTGCAGCCTCCTGTAAGATTTCCAATATTTGTAACTTGATGTAGTTTACCTCCCACCTGCAGAGTTAAACATTTGAGAATATGATAGTTTTTTAAATAATTTTTTTTGGAATCTTTATTGGAATCTAGCTCAGCACAAACATTTTCTAGTTATGAATTATGTTGAATGAATTATTTCTTTCCGGCGACGATTCCTTCCCTGCCAAATACTCTTGGTCAACGTAGGCATTAGTGTTAAGCAAATAGAAAAATTTTAATGTAAATGAGTGTCGCAGGGTTCGAACCTGTGATCGCTTATTGTAAGCTTAATAGCGAAGGGAAAATTATAAATGTCCCCATTCTGTTTGCATATTCTGGGAAACGTTACAAAATAGTGAATTTGCAAATTTGTGAAAGTTTTTTTAATTTTCAAAATCAACTCTGTAGTTTTTTTCTTTTATCTTCGACCAGCACCTCGGAGATAACCGCAACACATGCGATGCATTGTGCTGGAACTAGAGGAAAGAGATAATGAGAGAGATGACAGGAGGTGAAGCTTCACAATCTTACAACTCTGCTTTTGCACGTTTTTAGCAGTGTTGCGGCGCCTCTGATGTCAAGGAGACGTATGAAATTTTTAAGCTTCGTTTTTGTATCCATTTTTAGTACTCATTTTACTTGGCTGGTGCTGCACATTACATATTAAGGAAGGCGCACTGATGTACCGTTGGATTGGTATCAGCTGAATACGGTACTGTTCAGTGACCAGTGTTTATGCCTTCGCCATTGAAATCTGCCGACAACAACTGACACAAACACAGCCTAATACACATCAGAAAAAATGCGAAATGTTTTTATGTTTTATTCTAAAACTGGGATCGAACCCAGGACTCTTTTTGGTGCTGTAGTCAACTTGCAGACAGTCTTTTGTAAAGCAAACATATTTGTAGCGATGAGGCATTCATAATATTTATACGAATTCCAAAGTCTCAGATTTCTTTGCCTGCTTTTTCTTCGCTCGAATCAGCTGAGTTTGACATACACGATTTTATTCAACAATTTATCAATATATAGTAGAGTTTGTAGAGCTATAACGAACTCCGCGGTACAGCGCAATTTTATTCGTTGTAGGCGAAATTCGTAATAAACGGAGTAAATAATCTTTTATTGGTAGTCTTCACAATATTTCTTGTCAATATTTTTTTCCATTTGTTTAAAATTGCTGATAATGTAGACTTTGGAATTTCATGTAATTCAGTTTTTTTTCTTAAGTTCTTTTATTTAGAGAATTTTTGTTATGTTTTTGTGTCTTTCACATTTTTAGTTGCTGTGAGTTTAAATTTATTATTTATTTTTTAACGAACGCTGAGGTAACATTTAAGTTGAAGTCTGTGACGTAGGCTGCACGCAAGTTTTAAGCAATTTTATTGCGCAAATGTCATCATCAAAAAAGCAACAACAAAAATCTTAATAACATTGGCAATCAGACAAGCAGATGTTTTATGGCCTCAAAGTTTGAAAGCAAGTTCGCATACATTCTTAGAAGCGTGAGCGAATCAATCGAAAAGTGCAAGCGTATTGTAATTTCAAGGGCCAAACTTCATCGTGTAAGCCCAAGCAAGAGAACAACTGCCAACTGTTACCAAATTGTGACAAATAATTTAAAGTTTAAATTATATCCATATAAATTCGCATGCATTTTTGTTTTATGCAATACAGTTGCGACCGGAAAATTTTTTCGTTGTAAGCGAAAATTCGTTATAACCTAACTCCACTGTGCATATGTATCATATGTATTCTATATGAATTGTATTGCAGCTTGTTGACTACTTTATGGAATTAATGTGCTTAGCAGGCACCAGCTCTCGCAATATTTTATTTTAGGCCTCTAAATTGTAACTCATAATTCAAACATGAAGATGTTATACATATGTGTTGTTTTAAGGGCTGTTTAAGTTAATTTTTCAATGATTTATAAACACTATTGAAAATTTGTTTGCTTTTTTTTTTTGAAAACTATTCGAATTATTGTTTTCTTTTCTCTTTTTATCCTTTTCTTTCCTAATTTTATGACAATTTTGGTGCACCTTTACTTGACACGTGGCTTGTTAGAGGCACATTAAATTATTTTAGGGGTATCTGTGTTTTTTCAGGCATATACACACATGCACTATGTACATGATGCCTGTTTATATATGTTTGTTTGTACACATTTGTAACATTTCTTCAGCTTCGTGGAATTTGTTTTATAATTCTTGTTTTCCCTATTGCATCTATGTGCATTTTGAAAAAAAAAAAAACAAAAACAACTAACAACACCGCAAAGAATTATTTTTGTTTTGAAATTAAACTAAGATATTTTGGAAATGCATTTAAATGAATTCTAAAATTGTTTAGTTTTCGAACCATCTGCTTATATGCAGTTGACATGTGTATGTCAGTGTGTACCTGAGGGTGTTTGTTTAATGTTGTCAGATATTTTCCTAATTTTTTCAAAACATCAATAATTTAATATAATTTTTTCATTAGAAAAAAAAAAAGAAATAACATAATTCTTGCCAGTTTTACACACACATAAGCAGTGTTGCCAGATCTAATCAAATTGCTGTTTCGAAACAGCAACGGAATATCATGCGATTCTTTACACTTCATGCGAATAACAGAAAATTAATAAATTAAAAAGTCTTACTGCCTGTTTAACGAGTTTTGAGTTTTTTTTTTTGTTGTTGTTTGCAATATAAATGGCCCGACGTTAATTTGCAATTATTAATTTGGATACGTGAAACAGGAAGCTAACTAACATCGTCATATCAGAAAAAAATATAATAATTTGTTGCTTCATCTCCACATATTTGACATCATTTCACGATTTCATTTTGACTATTACCAGGTTGCCCAATTGCAGTGACGTAAGATTTACAATTTGAATTTTGCATAATGGGTGCATATTACCAGGGCATCAATGGGCCTTTGGCGTGTCCATAATCGCTGGCAGCATTGTATGTCCTTTTTTGAGGACAATAACGAGTGTAAAAAATTTCGCGAATTGCAGTTAAGAATAATAACAATAACTTGGCAGGTATGACCAGTATTGCCAATTTAATTTTTTTTTTCAAAAATCTTTATAACGACCAAAAAACGCCTATTTTTATTATTCTTAATAATAATTTTAATAAGAAAATCTTTTTATTTTTTTAAATAAATATTTTTTGAATGAATGAAAATTTAGTCGTGTTTAAGTTCATAGTTTATTTATCACAATAATAAGAAAAAATACTTTTCACGGACACCAGTAGAGTAGCACAGTTCCATACATATTTTCTATGTCACACATATTTCTATGCCACGGTAAATGCTCACATATGGTAACACTGGGCATCAATACGGACTATACGGACAAATTTAATTAAAGACACGTTTTTTTTTATGTGATAAGGATCATATTACATCAGGGAAAATTGTAAATTATACTGACTGTGATACGGTATTTTGGCCTCTAAGGCTTGTATTGCATATATTTTTTTGAATAAATGAATGAATGAATGACAAGCAGCAGCAGAAAAAAGAAAAACCAAAATTTTTTCTAAATCCGCTACAACTTTATGATCAGCATTCTTGGTTTGGTTAAAAATCAATTTTTTAAGTCGAAGGGACGTAATCTCACAGCAAAGGCAAGCAAAATAGACGATCTAAGTCTTTCAAATGCGTGCTCAATATGAAACCGAAAGAAATGTCACCCACTGTCACACACCCACACGCACAGTTGTTCGTTCTTTCACCAAAATTCTACTCAATTTTCAGGCATACAAATTTAACTACTAGACCCGGCTTCCTAATTCAGGCGTCACAGTTGCGTGACCAACAGCATGCATTTGCAAAACAAACAAATTTATAAATGATGAGTAAATGTGGATGCAAATGGAACCTCAACAAATTTAAAATGTCCTACAAAAGGAACAAACATTTTCATAAACTCCCCCGCCAAAACAAGTAACAGCAACACGTAAACGCACAAACACACACACACACACACATACACCAACCGTTAAATTGTTTGTGGTGCGTAGTACCAGTTTTGAAATTGTGCACCACCTTTGTTTCGTACCTTCAACAAAATAATGGGAACAATCAAACTGACAACAACAGCATGTGTTTGTCCATACTTAATGACTCCATATTCTATAGAAATAGTGTGTGTAGTTACAATAACAATTCGGATTGCTCGAGTAAATAACTCTTAGATGGCTTTTTATCTCTCTCTCAGTTTGAGTTTTAATTTACCAGGCTCACAGAATTATCAAAGAGGCGAGCACTGAGAAAAGAACACAAAGCACTCTTTCAAACACATTTACACACACACACACACACAACCAATCAAACACACAGGCACATACCTCTTCATTATGTATGATGTTTGTTCATTTACTCGTATGAATCGGGGAAAAACAAAAAAGTAGAAAAAAAAAACGTAAAAACTCAGAAAAGAATTTTTTTTTGAGACGCATTTCTCCCCATCACCACCAACAAACGGTGTACAATCGCAGCACAACACCATCAAACCATCCTCGTCATCCTCATTTTCATCATCCTCGCCACCGCCATTGTCGTCGTAGTTATCTTTGTCAGCAGCATTGCCATGCAACGTCATTTATTTTCACTGTAAGCAACTACTAAAATTGCAGCAGCAAACAGCAATGCCAAAAATAACAACAACGTTGACATTATCATCATCATCATCATCATCATCGTCATCATTTTTTGTGTGTTTTGTTTTTTTTTATTATTATTTTTATATAAAAATTTAAAACAACTACAAACATTTGTTTTGCAAGTTTCCCGAAAATGAAGGAGGCAGGCAGAGGAATGGATGTGGAGCAATTGAAAGCATGTACTCAATGACTTTTGAATAGAGTAGTAGTAGAGCAAGAGATACAAATACAATTCTAAAGATACTCAGAAGAGTTCTTTTCATTTTGCAATCGTAAATAATCGTTCAGTTGTTTAGCTTCAGATTAGTGTGCAAGAAAGAATAAGAAGTGTCCAAAACTCAAAAGTTTATTACTTTTTACACGATTTCGACGACACAACAGCAGCAGCAACAACAACAACAACAGCAATTCGATTTGGTTATAGAAAACCTTTCCAGCAACAACAATTAGCAAACATTTTCAATTTGTTGAAGACTGTTGGTAGAAATCCAGAAACTTTAAGAAAATTTAATGATTTCAATTAATTTAATTGAAAAGTTCTCAGAGATTGAAGTCCTCATTCGCGGTGCTTATCAATGTTTTATTAAACCTTGAGGGGCGTTTTTTTTTGTTTTGAATTAATTATAGAAATTTTGAAATTTGTTAAATAGTTAAATTTTTTCCAATTAAGTCTGTGCTCGGAGAATTTTTTTTTAAATTACTAATTTAATTGAATCCATGTTTATTTTATTTGATTTTGGGCAACTGGGTATAAAATTTACAAATTTTTTCCATTAAAAATTTTAATTGAACCAGCATTTATCGTGATAGGTTGAAATCTAATTATTATTTTAATTGAATCATTGCTGTTTTTGATTGAACCTTGATTTTACTTTTTTCTGTATTAGACAAAATTTAGAGTTGACTATTTGGCGCTTTTCGAGCCAAATTTAGACAGGAAATTAATAACGGTTTTTTTTGGGGGTAACAGAATACGAGTTTTGAAGTTGAAATTTAGCGCCACTCGATATTTAAAATGTAATTGAAAAAATCTGCCCGTTGCGTTAATTACACAGACACTCCGATGACTGAATTTTACATTATCAACTTCGCTTCTGAATGCTCCTCTAGCCATCCTTTAGTTTGGAAAACCTATAGCGGACTATTTACTGGAAAACCTGGTAGCAAATAGTGTCGACCAACGGACATGATGGAGAGCAAATAAAGCAAAATCCGAACTTGGTTTATCTACAGTCAGGCAATATTTAGTTACAACACCAGCGTGTGTTCCACGCAGGTTTGTATGTTTGATATTCAATTCAATTCTCGATTGATTAATTGAATTTTAAACATATAGATCTTGGGTTTATATTCAAAAATTAGGAAAAATCCACTGATGAGCTAAGTAAGCATTAGCGAAATAGTACTATATGGATATGCTTTCCTCCTCAGTTATTGAGTTTACTTTTGTAATAAAATGCTTTATGATATTTTTCATACTGTATGAGAATATCATAAAGTATGTAATAATAAATTTCACATATAGTTTATAAGGGAAAAAGCACAATTAAAATCATATATATTTTTATTTTTCTTTAAAATGCGCTTTTATTGAGAATCAAAAGTTGAGCACCGATTTCTATGAAATAAAGCTCATTTTATTGGAAGTATATTTCAATAAATGTTTTTAGACCAAAACTATGATTTTTGTCGCCTTTTTATTTTTTATGCATTTTTTAAGACACATTTTTTTCTTTAAATAATTCTTTTTAAAAAAATGTCTCTGAAACTACTGAGCATATTTGAACCCTATGGAAACACGGCTTAAAGATAATATTGTTTTTTTTTTTTTTATCTAGGACCAGCACTCAAGAGATGACTCCTACACATGCGAAGCATTGTACTGGAACTATAGGAAAGGGATAGTAGGAGAAACGACAGGAGGTGAAGCTTAATTAATTATTTTGCAGCTCTGCTTTCGCACGTTCTTTAGTTTTTTATACTCGTAGCAGTGCTGAAAGGCTTCGGTTTAGTAGCCATTTTTTTATTATTATTTTACTTCGCCGGTGCTATACAATACCGACGAAGGAGGGCGTTCTGATGTGATTGTGGATTGCTATCAGCTGAAGCCGGTATTGTTCAGTGACCAGGAACTATGCCTTCGCCACTGAAACCACTGACAAGAACTGACACACAAAGACACACTAATGCACATCAGAAAAATGCGAGTTGTTTATTTTTATTTTAAAAATTTTTTTGTCTGAAATTGGAGTTGAACCCAGGTCTGTTTTTGGTTGTGTAGTCAACGTGCAGACAACAACTGACACACAAAGACACACTAATGCACATCAGAAAAATGCGAGTTGTTTATTTTTATTTTAAAAATTTTTTTGTCTGAAATTGGAGTTGAACCCAGGTCTGTTTTTGGTTGTGTAGTCAACGTGCAGACTACCATCCATCGTGCCATCGCCACCCTCCCATTATTATTGTTGAAGAATTTTGATTTTTTTTTAATAGAATATGGTGAACTGTTTTCACGTTATTCCAATAGATGTAATGCAAGATTTGGATTCAGCATCCGAAATAACGACAAAAAACAATATTCATTTGGTAAACCTTTGTTCGCTTGTGTAATGCGACAACGAAGGGGGTGAAATCGCCAACCTAATATTCTTATATCGCAATATATGCTCAGCCAGAAGTAAAACTCGCATTGTGCCTAAGAAGAAAAAAAAGCTATTTGACAACTGTTTATTTAGGGAACAAAGATGTAATTTTTCACAATAGAACAACGAGTTTTCGGTATTGAAGAATCATTGAAATATTATTAAAAACGCAGATACAATATCTGGCTTAATTTTTAAGACAACGAATAGAAAAACAGCTGTAGATAACCGCAATACAGTGAAGGAAATTTCAAATGTATTTGTATTTAAGATTGAATAAATTTTTAACTCTTCTTATGTATATTTGAGTTTTAGCCAGTCCTCAACAACCTTAAAACTTCCTATAGTTTTCAAGTCACTCGCCCATTAGTGTTCACAGTTACTCTTAAAAAAAAATTTGCCATTTTTACTTGAGAACTCATCACTTTTATGCCACTCTCATATTTCCTAAAATTAATTCCAATTTAATTTAATTTCAATTTGCGAGGTTGAATTAACGTTAAAATACTCGAAATAAAATTCATTTGCTTAAATCACACTCGAGTTCAAACATTAAAAAATGTAACATGTTTTAAATTAATTTGAAGAAGAGAAATAAAAAAGAACTTCTGAATTGTTCACACTTGAGATAAATATTTTAAGCTTTAAGCCTTCTATTCAACAAATAAAAAATAAAAAAAAAAAAAAAAAAAAAGAAGCAAATAAAACGTTGGATAAAAAAGTGCACATATTTCTGAACGTTAAACAGGTACAATAAAATTGCTGCTGTCGCTGCTGCTGTGCAGACCAGCATACCACAGCAGAGTTGGAAAACTGTTATTTATAAATAGGAGACCAGGGATCTTAGAATCTTTGAATATAAATATTATTCTATATCTCAACAAAACACACTCAATTGGTCTGGTGATATAATTGATATAAAAAAAAATTATATTGATCAATATTTATAAATTAAGCAAGAATTTACTTACATTTTGTATGCAATTCCCCAGCAAAAATCAAGTGAATAAATATAAGAAAAAAAAACTCACGTAAAAACATTCTTTCACGAATATTATTTTGACGTGAAATTATTCACGGTGGATTTTTTCACGATTGCAAATTTAATGAAAAGGGAAATATTTCGATGGAAAAAGTATTCTCGATAGGGGTGAATATTTTGAAATACTTTACTATCTAGTCAAATTGAGGAGAGATGACCAACATTAATAATATAATTTTTGAATCATTATCAGGATCTTGGATCCATTGTCACTCCATGACAATTACACTATATTTGAAGTTGGACCCTAAACTATCCGTTTACCAAAATTTTAAAAAATATGTCCAGCGTTATACAAACATCCACACAGGCAAACATTCACTTTTATAATAATCTTAGGATATTATTTTAAGCTCGACATGGTGGCCAATGTTCAGAAAAACGGAGAACGCTTAAAAATAAGTGACAACTGAAAACGCTAGAACATTGGAGTTTTCCAACCGCTAGTGATTTGGTTTATTTTAACTGGAAACTGCACTTTAAAGTGAAAATAAAATGATACTTACTTTAAATTTGATATGTTTTCTTTTTATTTTAAAGACAATTTTTAAAATTTTTTTCACAATTTTAATTAAAAATATGAAATTAAAAAATTTTTAAATTTTAATTTTTATTCTCAATCGTCTGTCAATAGCCAATATCGTAACCATTATTTTTTGTAGCTTTCTAAGCAAATATCGCAACCATTATAATACAAGCAAAATTATTTGAATTCCTTATAAATTTTATTGTAATTTTTTTTTGTTGTTTTCAGTTTTTTCCAAGGAAACTTGGGGAATGTAAAATGGAACAGTACATAATTGAGCCACGTGCCAAAATCGTTGAAACTTATTTCAGAAGAAAATGACGATTTTATTCATAATTTAATTTTGAGAGACGCATCCCATTTCCAATTGAATGGGTTCTTTAATAAGCAAAACGGGCTAAGGAAAATCCAAGTGTACCGTTTGGTGCGGTGTTTAGTCGGAAAGGATAATTCGCCACTATATTTTTTTGAAAATTAACACACTTTAAAGTGAAAATAAAATGATATTTTCAATTTGATATGTTTTCTTTGTATTTTCTTTTTATTATAAAGATTATTTTTAATAATTTTTCACAATTTTAATAAAAAATATGAAATTAAAAAATTTTTAAATTTTAATTTTTATTCTCAATCATTTGTCAATAGCCAATATCGTAGCCAGTATTTTAATGTAACTTTTTAAGCCAATATCGCAAGCATTATTATAAAGAGTTAGCCAAAAGGAGCGAATTCCCTAAACTTTTTTATTATAATTTTTTTTCTGCATTTGGTAATGAAGACTTGGGGAATTTAAAATGAAACAGTACACAATTGCACAACCTGCCAAAATCGTTGAACTTTA
The DNA here is from genome assembly GCA_963924685.1 of Dexiosoma caninum. Lineage (NCBI taxonomy): Eukaryota > Metazoa > Arthropoda > Insecta > Diptera > Tachinidae > Dexiosoma > Dexiosoma caninum. The sequence goes on along the minus strand of OZ004729.1, from coordinate 33,229,624 downwards.
TTTCAGAAGAAAATCATGATTTTATTCATAATTTAATTATGAGCGACGAAGCCCAATTCCAATTGAAAGGGCACACTGCGAGGGACAGAATGGCTCTGTCAACTCAACCCCCTTCGGTAATTTTAGCCCACCCTGTGGTTTCTTATGAGAAAACATATATTTTCATTGTTCGAATACAACTTCGAAAGAGCAAAAGTCGTATCAGAACATTTAAAATCCTCTTTGGCGATTTGCAACTCACATGTGATTTGAAAAGAATGCGATTGTCAGAACATAACTGAGTGACATATTGTAATTTACACTCAAATATGCAACAAAGTTAATAGTTATATCGAAACATATTTGACACGACATATATATCTTCTCGCACATGTAATTTTCTCATTTTATAAATTTGCTTAAAAATTGTTCCATCCCTGATATTATAACTTGGAGAGAATAAATAGGAAAGTGGCAACAACAACACTTCCTTGCCACAAAAATACTAGTACTAAATGCAATAAAAAATCACACACACACACACACACACTCATATACATACTTGCACACAACACATGAACAAAAGGAACAAAAAATTAAGAAGAAAAAAAAGCTAAACGGAATTAAAAAATGTTCACAGAATACCAACAAAACGCAGGTAAAACTAAACAATGCAATATTTGCTAATACCTGAAGTAACTTTGCAGTCAGTAGTGAATGCAAGTTATTGGAATAGACGGATGCATGGATGGATGGATGGATGGATGGATGGCTGGTTGGCTAGATGGTGGCTACAGGGAAGCTGTACTCTCATACCATTCCAAGCACTGAGTGTTGTTGCTCTTAAATCCAGTAAAAAATACTGTTGGTATACACTCACTGGTGGCAACCGTAGAAGATGCCAGTGACTGGGGGTATGAGTTGTAAGTTTTAAGCCCTGATACGTTTTTTCTTCTGTTTTTTTTTTGTGGTGTTTCTTCTTTTTTGGAAAAGCCTGTGCGATGAGAAGAGTTGAATAAATGCATTTAGCTGTGTTTACTTTTTGTACAGAATTTTTTTTATTCTTTTCTTTCTGGCCGTTTTTTTTTTGAGGATCCAACCAACTGCTTTGCTTTGGTCTTGGTTTAAAAAATTCTTCAACGAACGAAAAGTTTGTTCAAGTATAGAACACAACTAGTAAGCATAGAGGCAACAATAACAATAACAACAACAACAACAACAACAACTGTAAAACATTGAAAAGTTTAAGTAACTTGCATGAACTGTGAAATTAGCGACATTGCCACCATGTAGAACTACTGACAGCCAGTATGAGTGCCATTACACTCATACACACGAACATATGTACTATGTACCTGCCCCCCTAGACTACGATTCGTATACTTTTCTCTACGCCACACACTACTCAAGCAGCATGTAGTACTTTAGATTTCGTTGACGGATATCGTTAAAGCGATAAAACAACAAGGACAACGTTATGGCACAGTGGTTATCGGCTGTAAGAAAATTTTATTACATAAAACAACGCCACCCAAAACAAAATTCAGTAATTTTTGTAGTATCTGACAAGGCTATCAGCTGTTGAATATCTGTGCGAATCAACGATTCGGCAATAGTTTGTTGTGTCATCAAAATTTCCAATAGCTCATCGTTGTTTGAATGCCGACTACCTCAATCCGCATCGTCCGGATAGGTCCGAACCCACAACCATTGTGCAAATCGAAAAGCAATAAATTGAACTATAATACAAAAAACTTGGACAACAACAAGAAGAAAGAATTGATGGTAACGCTCTTCACTAGCCCTCCCTTCCTTGGCAACAAAATTTTCCATCATGATATTCCCTTGGCATCCCCCGTATCCACACAACCATTTACTTCACTAAAATTTCTCTTTCATTCTTAGAGAACATCCACATGCACACATATTATCTAATCCAGTCACTCCATAAATAATAAACAAAAAGAAAAATGCTTACGGCGAAGGCTGAAGTAGGCTGCACGTTGACTACAAAAACCAAAAATTTCTTTGGTTCCACGCCAGTTTCATAAAAATATTTCGCATTTTATCTGATGTGCATTACGGTGAGTTTGGGTCAGTTGTTGTCGGAAGGTTTCAGTGGCGAAGGCATAGTCACTGGTCACTGAACAATACCGGCTTCAGCTGATAGCAATCCACAATCACATCAGAACGCCCTCCTTCGTCGGTATTGTGTAGCACCGGCGAAGTAAAATAATAATAAAAAAAAAATGGCTACTAAACCGAAGCTTCAGCACTGCTACGAGTATAAAAACAAAAGAACGTGCGAAAGCAGAAATGCAAAATAAATAATTAAGCTTCACCTCCCGTCGTTTCTCCCACTATCCCTTTCCTATAGTTCCAGCACAATGCCTCGCATGTGTACGAGTCATCTCCTGAGTGCTGGTCCCAGATAAAAAAAAAAAAATTCTCTCCTCTCTAGTCTGGCCCTTTCCAAATAGTTCCAGTGCATTGCATTCATTGCATACGTAGGGCATATCCCTTAACACTGATCTTAAAACGAAAAAAATTGTTAGATTTTTTATTGAGTGAAATTTTTGAAAATTTTATTTTACAAAATTTCAAACAGAATTTTTTCTCTCAAACACTTCAGGACGTGCTACTTCGCCACTGTTTGTCAGGTAATGCAAGCATAAATTACAAAACGAAAATAATAGAAAAATAAAACAACTTACAACAAAATGAGAAATAGTACGTTGAAAAAATATTTTTAAATCGAATAGCAAAAAAAAAAGAAAGCAAAATTAAACACATGACACATTCTTGGAAGCTTCGTACAATTGCACCGTGTCAAGCAATGGATGGTTGTAGTTTTTTTTGTTTTTAATTTTCCTCGCGTAAGCTGCTTGTTGTCGGTTACTTGGCTTGGCTTATTTAAAAGTATTTCAAATTGGTTTTTGGTAAACATGGCTGCAATATGACGCTTAGAACGTTCGTTCACTATGATGATGTCTATGACTACAAAAAAAGCAGCAGTAACTAAATCTAACAATAAACACCATAATGGTAATGACGGTGACGCTGTTCCTGTTGCTGTTGCTCCCGGTGCTGATGGCATTTGCTGTAGAAAAAGAAGAACAAGAAGAAGAAGAAGTAAACAAAATTGAGATAAAAAGCCAAAACTCAAACCAACACTTATCCGTGTTCGTTTTTTGTGTACAAAACAACACACTGCACTATTGGCGTTGGATGCAGTACAAAAGCATCACACACACACATACACGCATGCAAATGCACAGACACTTTCCAAAACTGAGTCGAAGAAAATTTTTGCAAAAATGTTTTCAACTGAAGAAAATAGGAAATTATTGCTAAAAACCTGCTTGCCTGATGACAAGACTCACATCGATGCAGATGCAGCGCAAATACTCAAAACATTACGACACAAAATACGCACGCATACACGGATATTGTTGTGATTACACGCAGCCACACGCTCCACACACACACACACACACACACACACACACACACACACGCAAAAACATTATGGTTTCCATTACGAGTCCATGGTAGTAGGAGCAGTTGCATATATGAAAACGTTTTCGTCTCCTTTTTTTTTCGCTGGGCCTTCTACACATTTAATGGTTGCACATGAACATCATGGGAATAGAAGTGTGTAAGTGCGGTTGTGCTTGAGTGTGTGCACTGGATAATGTGTTCGTTCCTATTGACAATAACGACGATATGGGCATGTGTAGTCTTACAGTTTCCTGATACTTCCGGTACAACGATATGCACGACATACTTACGCGCTTTTAATAATTCCCATTCCTGCTGCTTGTGCTGTTTAATGGATGCAATATTTTCATTTAAGCGCCGAAGGCAGTTTCTTAAATTTATTAAAATTTTAACAACAGCTTCAACAAATAACGTGTCGGCATTTCGTTGCACTTAGCAAATACTGGAAATATGTATTAAACATTTACAAATAATAATATTAATTATTATTATTATTATTTATTTATTATCAATTAATTTAGTCAATGGACTAATAACAAAATTTGTAACGTGCCCTTCCAAATGCCCTTATCTAATATGTACTCCTATTTAAATGTAGTGTGTTATAACTTTATGAAATTGTTTGCACACAATTACTAATGCACTTACCCAATAATGTATAAACACCATTAGGTACGCAAACAAGTGACACATATAAATAATTAACTTGCACTACCGGTCATAATTCTCATTAACTTATTTTTTTATATTGAATAAATACTAAACTGGCAATGGCCAGTAAACGTAAAATTTTCCTGGGTTCAACTCCTGGGTTCAGACTCATAAAAACATCTCGCATTTTTTCAGATGTGCATTTGTGTGTGACTTTGTGTCAGTTGTTGTCGCAAGGTTTCAGTCACTGAAGGCATAGTCACTGGTCTGCGGTCCGATCCACAGGCACATCAGTACGCCCTCCTTCGTCGGTATTGCGTAGCACCGGCGAATGAACAATGAAAATTTGAAAGCCCTTTCAAAAAAATCAGAGCACGTTATCGCGTATTCACTGTATAATTGCAAAAAAAAAAATATTATAACTGCCAAGCAACTTTTAAGTCTGCCCGCGCTCGCATGAGGATCTAGTTTGTTTGGCTTTTACTTGATTTTTCATTGTTTTCTTGTTGCTGTTGTTTGTTGTCTGTAAAATGCTGCTTACAAACGTTCATTTGCTATTTTCGATAGCACAATTTCGTTGTTGCTATTATTGTTGTTGTTACTGCCGCTGTTGTTATTAACGTTGTAACATACACAATGGCAGCTTAATTGTTAAAGCGTATGTTGTTGCCTGCAAACATTCGCCATCGACATTTTTCGTTTTGCTCATAAGGAATTTAGCACAGTGGGAAATTAAGGAATTTTTAGCCCTGATTAAACAAAGGACGACATACAGTTACATAAACTGGTGAGAGTTGACGAACTGAGATAAAAAATGCATGCTGATGCAAGAGGAATACGAAAAAGAGTAAAAGCGGCCACTATGCAAACTTTAATGAAAAAGTTCAAATTTAGAAGCACCGTCTTTCGCACTAATCTGTTTTTTTTTCTCAAGCTAAAAGTTTATCAATAAAAAAATTTCCAATTCCAACTTGCGTATTTCTTATGCAAGAGATTCTTTGCCTCTCTGTGATATAAAGTTTATTTATTCGTGTTTTTTTTTTTGTTTTTTGTTCGTACTTAACAACGGTGCTAATGTGCGATTCTTAAAGGAAAAGTTTGTTTACACGTTGCACACTTCGTAGTAGTAGTTGTTGTTGTTGTTGTTATTGTTGTTGTTCTTGTTTTAATATAATTCAGAAGAATCTTGCTCAAAGCACAGCGAAACATACAAACAGCCAGAAACACAACTGCAACTGTCAAAGTTTTGCTGAGACTCGGTCGTTGCCATTTATTTTTAATATTGTTTGTTGAACGTAGTTTTAAGATGTTGCAGCAGCCATTGTTGTTGTCGACAAAAAACTTCAACAAACAACGAAGGCAGCATCAGCATCAGAATCAGCTCAGCATCATCATCAACATAATCATCATCATCATCATCAACAAACTACACAGCACAATCCTCGTTGTCGTCATTAATGACACAAACTCCCATGTACAACGTTATCACCGCATCGTCCTCAGTGCTTGTGATGTGTTGCGTGTCTATGTGTATGTGTGTGTGTGTGTGTGTGTAAGCTTTGGATGTGGTGTTGTTACTATTGTTGGTGTTGAATCAATTTAACTCATTGCATTACATTGGCATGGATGGCATTGCATTTATGCTCTTTAATCTGACAGCACCAACAAAAACACTGAGAGAAAATTTCGCGTGAAGTAAAAGAAATATTTAATTAAATAGCAAAGAATTGAAATTTTAATTATGAAGTCTTTTATAATTTGGAGTCTTGTCAAAAAAAAAAAAACATTTAAAAAAAATGTTTTTTTCAACAAAATAAAAGTACAGCAGTGAGTCTTAGAAATAGAATATTGTAAACAGAATATTGTAAATTATTTAATGCGATGCTTTCTTCGGTTTTTGACAGTTAAAACTATGTATTCTCGTATAATTAAAAATGAATCGCCCAACATGGTACTAAAAAAGGAAAAAATATGTTGCACTTCTTTTCTTCTCTTTTCCCATAAAAACCCCAGAGTAATTAAAACATCAAACATCGTCAGTTATCAAATATTTGACGTCAATCGGACATGCCTTAATATAAAAAAAGACATAGTCTATAAGACGGTGTAGGGGAAGGAGACTTGTGCATGGTACTGGACACTGAACAGTCGCCGTTGGCATCACTGGTGTTCGATATCGGACAATGTTGGAAAATTTTTTAAGGCCAGCGGTGGAAAACCAACCGCAATAAATGGTTCGAACAGAATGAAGCCACAGCAGACACTGCGAGGCAGACAATGGTTCTGCCTCTTCGGGCCACCCTGTATTATCTGCTGACCAAGTTAATATTGTTAATACAAAGTAAAAACAATTATTATTGTATTTTGTGCCGACGTTTCATGAAACGTATATTCTTTCGATGCACCAGCGCATTGGAATATTTTTCTCATATTTTTTTTTATTGAAAATTTGTGTTCCCATTTTAAAAATCTTTCATATTTCTAATTTAGCAAAAATAATCACGATAATAAGTTTTGAATGAGTTTTTTTTCTCAGAAATGTTTCATTCATTTCATTTTCGAAAACAAAACGGAAAAAAGTCTTCAACAGTCTTATTCAAATTGCGCGTACGAGTATATTTCATACGATTTTAATGATTTTGCGATTTGCGTTTGTAAAGTCTGTGTGACCCCCTTGTTCTCCCACGACCCCCCCACTCTGATGATATAAAGAGCATATTTTGCAGTACTTATGCCCTGTAGACGACACACTTATTGCATATAGAACGTACTAAACAAAGTAGACTCAAAGTGAAGAGTTGAAACACAAAAAGAAAAAAATAATAAATATGAAAATGTTTAAAAAATTTGTTAAGAGACTTAAGCTGTGCGAAGCTGTTTTAGAGTCCAACATTTTATTGCGCTTTAAACTTTGGCAGGAATATTTTTCGTCATAATTATTTGGTGATTTTGTGTTGTTAATTTTTTTTTCGTGTTTCTTTTATATTCCAAGTTTTTATTTTTATGGTTTTTTTTCCATTATTATTATTATAAAAGGAAGTTGTGGCATTAAAATTAAAGGCAAAAAAGAATAATATTTCTGGATTTTATTTAAATTAAAAGCTTTCCCACGCATTTAAATGTGTTTGTGTTTTTTTTTCTTCGTTTATTTTTTTACAGCGAAAACTTTTTAAATGAAAAAAATTCAGATCTGCTTATCACAACAAGCAGTGTGAGTAAGTGAGTGAGTGAGTGAGTGAGTTAGTGGGTACGTAGCAGTATGGGGCACAAGATAATTTGAAAAAAAAGAAAAACACTTCAGCAACATTAGAACAACAGTTATTGATTTTCCATTTTAAAGAAAATGCTTACTTGTTCATAAATGATTTTCGAATTCGTTGCATTCTGGCTGACTTTCTTTCTTCCATTCTGCCTCTTTCTCTTTCCTTCTCTGTTGCACTGTCCGTTGCCTTAAGTTTGGACGAAAATAGCTTAAATTTTCAGCAGGCATCAAGCACTTGAAGCAAGTGTTTCTGGCTGCTATAAATTGCGTTTTTGCCATTTTTTTTTTCTTGCTGAAAAGTTGCCAGTTTCCAGTTGGTTTAAACTTTTTACAGCTTTTTTTTTTTATTAATGTTGCTCGTTCTCTCATAACACAAGAGTGTTCTTGGTACAATTTTTGTAATTTTATTTTAAAGTCATTTTTTCTTTAGCTCTTCTTTCTAAAGTTCCCAGAAAAAATTGCTTTATTTTTATTTAAAAAAATAACTAAATAAAGAGCAAAAAAAAAAATGAAAATAAATCTCTGGAGTGCAGTTTAGTTTTGCGTTTGAGTCAGCCTGTGCAGCGAAGGTGGTGGAGGCACAAGTGGTTGTAACAACTGTAAAAGCTGTCTTCTCGAAATGTTTCCTTCAAATAGTGCTTTGCATTCTCTCACTTTTAATACTTTTTCAATATTTTATTTGAACGAAACGAGACTAACTGCAGAACAAAAGTTCAAAAAGTTTGCTGCTAAAACTGAGAATAATGAACATGCACAAACAAGCTTACGCATGCACAGACACACAAACACACACACGCACACACACACACACCCTTCAACATCCAATTTGTTTCGTAAGAATTTCATACAGTTTTCAGTTGATAAATATTTAAAATTTATTGCTGCAACAGTGGAGAAGTACGAGTATTTATTTGTATGTTGAATAATTCAATAGCTGTGGCAATTTAATCAACGAATTTTGCAACTCCCGATGAAAAGAGTTCTGTTCGCTTTACGGCGACTTCAGTCAGAGGTCTGCTAGTCCTTCTAGTCCTGATTTCAAAGCAATTTTTAAAAAATTGAGTTTTCATATTTCGGCGTTTTAAGATCCTGGGAGTCAATACTGTCTACTTCCACGATGATGTAGTTTAAGAACGGTGTACGCTCCGAAACAAAATTTGCCACATTCAAAAGATCTCTTGAGCTGATAATTATTACTATATTCATTATTATTTAATTATTAATTAGCAATTTCGATAATGAATATTCGGCTGCGTAGCTTTCGAAACATTGTTTTATATATTTTTCTTGATTCAATGTAAAGGTTTGCTTTTCTTCTAGTTTTTATATTAATTCTATTATTTCTGTATATAGGAGAACGCCCCACTTAGACCAGAGGTTAAACATATTGCCATACCACAAGCCATTCCCAGCCGGCCATCAAACTATCGCCTCATGCAACCACACCGATTCCAAAATAAATCCTGCTATTGCGGAAATCCTCAGGTGGCAGAATTCAGTCAATGATGTCAGGAAATGAAAGGCGAAGAATCTCCGCCGTTTCATGCCAAGCCCTGAACACTGGCAGATGTGTTGATTAATGTTCCTCCTCCACGGACCCACACCGCCAGCAAAAATCCCACAATTACCTGTGAGAACTGCTGTTAATTAAGGCCGCTTTAAACGATAAGATTTGTCGTACGTAAAATGTGAGAGAAAATAAAATAAAATTCCATCCGTATGTCAAAAAAAGAGACTAAAAATCGGACGGTTGTTTTCTGGCGTTTACACCATTGGTATGGAACAAATCGAGTAAGATGAAAACATTCTCATTTAATTTAACTACAGCTGTTTGCTTGTTTTCCCCAGGGATGGAGTTCTTGTGCAATTGAATTTTTTTTTTTAATAACCTTGAAAAATATTTTTATAACTTTCCAATATGTTATTTTCGTGGTCAAAATTTTTACTGTACTTTTAGAAAATATACGTATATTTTTATAAAATTGTGCGCTCGTGATCGAAAATGTACATTTTGATTTTATAATTGGTATAAATTTATGAAAGCAGTTTTCCACCATATTTTCCACCATTGGTCCATTCTCAGCACTTTCATTTTAACAACAACAAATTACCAACAGCTCCAATCAAATAATTTATTTTATTAAAATGCAATTGGATATTTCTTAAGAATAATATAAAAATGTATTTCCTTGTCATCACTTTCATTTAAATGCAATATATGCTCATTCGCAATATTTAATTAAAATGTTTTTTAAAATGCAATTAGATCACTTCTTAAGAATTGTATAAAAATGTTTTTCCTTGTCAAAATGTAATATATCCTTATTAGCAAGAATTAATAAAAGTGGGTTGATAATTTTAAGTAGCTTGGAGTATAAAAAGAAAAATCCAATAAAAATTATCATTATTAATCAACTAGTAATCAAAGTGTTTTCTTAACAAACGTTAACTGGCGCAGTCGAACGGCCGGTTTAAGGGAGTCAGTGTTCAAAATAAAAAAAGAGAAGAGAAGAAAAACAAAAAAGGAGAATATTGAAACTAAAAAATTCGTGTGGAAAAGAAGGGTCGTCATAATATGAGGGATCATCATATTCAGACCCATATAAAGAAATGACATCTATATTTTGAAAAGGTATTGAGTGAATATCATTAGTATGATATCTTTTATTTATATGACACATTTTGATTTATATCAAAGAAATTTAAAAACAGATTCATAAAAGCTTTACACATCTTCAAGAAAGTAGAAACAAGAAAGCTTCAAGAAAATTTATTTTCTCAGAAAAACCTCTTTTTCACAAGCTGTAACAGTGCGTTACATGGATTTCCTGATATGGAAATTTTTCTTTCTGACTGCGAACTGAAACCCATTTAAATTTTTATTGAATTTATCAATAAAAATTTTTAAAAAAAAATAACAATTCATAATTTTTGTTTTCAAATTCAAGTTCAAATTCTTTTAGGAAATTTTTTTTGACTTTCGCAAACACTTACTTGACAAACTGTAGTTAGTCTTTCTGCTTCATTTATTGATTAAACCTTTCTAATTGCGATGACATAACAAAGAGCAATTGTATGAACAGCATGTACTAACAACAACAACAACAACAACAACAACAGCAGCAGCAACATTAAAAACGAAGTACAACAATGGCAGCAACATCAGACATACAAAAGCAATAACAACACTGTCAAAGGGAGTATAAACAGGGTGAGGCTAAAGTCACTATTGGATTTAAAAATTTAATAACTTTTTCGTTTAAATATATATTTTTTTTTTGGATTATATAAACAACACCTGGGGAATAAATAATGGAGAAATTCACAACTGAACAAAGAACCAGAGTAATAGAATTTTATTATTTAAATCAGCGATCAATTATTTTAACGCAACGAGCATATCGGGCTTATTTTACCGTTCGAAAATCGCCTTTTGAAGCAGTGATTCGTTGCTTAGTTTATCGTTACCACCAACATGGCACCGTAAGAGATTTGCTTCGAAACGGTGGACTACGTTTAATACGTACTGCGAAAAATATTGAAGGTGTAGAGCAAAATCTTCGAAATTGAAGATGGAAATGGTGTAACTTTAAATGGAGAGGAGCGGTATCGGTTTATGATAGAACATTTTGTACGTCCTGCTCTAGAAAACAGACCTGGGATGTGGTTTCAGCGGAATGGAGCCACTACCCACACTTTTAAGTAACATTTTTCTAACATTGGCAGTAGCAACCCTCGAACTCGCAATGTAATATTAATAATGTGATTTTTATTTTGTAAATAAAATGTTTTTTTTTCTTTGCTATTAATTGTCTGCTATTTTATGCTGTCCATCTATTAATGGGGACATAGACTTAGCTTGGCAAGACTTTAGAGTCAAACAAAAAATATGTATATGTGAAACATTGTAGTAAAGTTTTCATTCATCTGAACTGAATACACGAGAATATATCGGGTTCAATTCAGCCTCAAGTAAAAAGAAAAACAATTAAACAATTTATAAACGAAAAGGTTATTAAATTTTTAAACGCCATGGTGATTTTTGGCCCACTCTGTACTATGAAAAAAACGAAACATATTTTTTTTTAATTTGCATGTGAAATACGAAGGAATGAAGTGAGCGGCGATATGATCACATGAATTATTTGAACCCCATTAATTTTTCCTTTATTCAGCTGCAGCTGTACGCGCAGTACAAAAAAAGCACTGTAATTATTGTCGTAGTCAACTTGTTGCATACAATAAAAATGACGCCACTAATGTGACAAATTTGTTCTCATTACAGTTCAATTATCATAATTATTTGTCATACTACAATATGAAATACCTGTGAAAGTACTCATCGCTGAGATCACGTTGGACACACTGGGATCATGAATCATGTGCTTGATAAATTAACAAGGAAAATAAAACCAACAAATTTTAAAAACAAACATGCATAAGGGATTAAGAATGTTGTAAGATGGAATTAAAATGCTATTTAATCGAACAGGTTGTTGTGTCGTGTAATTGACAAGACAATCAATTTCCCAGTGTAGAGAACAGTGTGACCATATTAGCTTTTTTCGAGCTTTATTTTATAACGTTTGGTTTCAACTATTTTATTTCATTTACCTTTTTTATAATTTCAGTTTTATGTTAATACAGTAGAATCTCTATAAAGTTAACTCGCGTAAAAGTTAATCGCTCGGGGCGAGTTAATATTATATAATAAACTAGCATTTACCCGAGGCCTCGCTCACGCCTAACTTCGCTTTCCCACCCTCAAAATATTTCAAAACTTATGGAAATCGATTCCGCAGTTCTGCCGTGACGCGGCAACGAACATCATTTAAGTTTTAATTGTATAGATAGTTGTATAGTTTCGCTGGATAATATATTTTCCTCTACTTCTTCTTCGGGTCCTATTTCTTTTATGTACATGGTTGAGTTATTTCCGACTCAGATATATCCATGTTTTAAATTTCATAAAAATCGTGCAGATAGGTTGAGACAGGTAGATATTACCTCCCCCCTTACGTACCCTCGTGGTACAATCTCTTAAAAAATTTATTATTATTATAAATGTATTTTATGCAAATCGGTTTGATATTTAAAACTGGCAATACTGTTGTGCACTTTCAGAAAAAATTTTTTTTTAGATACGGAATCTAATTTGTATGCAAAATTTCAAAATACTCCGTTAAAAAAATGTTTTGCACACATATGGCAACCCTGCTATCCACTATCCAAGGGATCAAAACCTAATGTGAATTAACCCGCACCTTTGTTAAAAATCTCATCTCGATAGCTCTTAAGGACGGGGCACACAGAATCCATCATCCGTCATACTTTGACTATTTCAAATGACATTAACGTACCGACGGAAGAGTACTCTGTTGACGGATATCAACTCATAGCCAGTGTTGCCACGTTTTTTTTTTCATCTGAGACCAGCACTCAGGAGATGACCCCTACACATGCGATGCATTGTGCTGGATCTATAAGATCTGGTAAAAACAGGTTTTAATAGTTGGTTTTAATGTAAAATCAACTTTTGCTTTAAAACCAGTCAGTATGAAAACACTATTACTGGAGTTGAAACAATATGGATTCTCACGAAGAGTAGTGCAAATTATGCAAACGATACAATTGTGTGGAAAAATGCATCGTGTTTATCAACAAAAAAATGTACGTATTCGAATTTGCTACATTTTTACCCGTTTGCACTAAGAAAGCAAAAATAGTTGGGCCTATATCCTCCGTTGAAATACATATAGAGCGGCCACATTTATTATTGAGTTGCCATATTTTTTTTTAGAAAATTAAACTTTTTTTTTTTTTTGTTATCTGAATTGTGCTGGAACTATAGGAATAGTTAGAGTTAGGGATAGTTAGAGAAACGACAGGAGGTGAAGCTTACTTAATTATTTTACAGCTCTGCTTTTTGCATGTTCATAGCAGTGTTGAAGCTTCGATTTAGTAGCCATTTTTTTTATTATTATTATACTCCGTCGGTGCTACAGAATACCGAAAAAGGAGGGCGCTCTCATGGCTCTGTGGAAGCAGAATCCGTTACTGAAACCTTCCGACAGCAACTGATACAAAAAGACACACTAATGCGAGATTTTTTTTTTTGTATAATTTTAGTCTGAAACTGGGGTTGAACCCAGATCTGTTTGGGTTTTGTAGTCAACGTGCAGATTACTTCAGCCATCGCCACCCTCTTAAAAAGTTAAACAAAAAAAAATACCAGAATATGTTTTATCTTATAAAAATAAGTCTTCAATTTCTTTTATACAATTCACAAATTGAAAAAAAATTTATATAAAAACATTATGTACCTACACCATCTCAATTTAAGCCAAACAAACCCGTGCAAATATTTTCCTATCTATTTTGCATTTAAATACTGTGTTCTTTCATTTTTGTATCTGCTGCAGCAGTCTAGAATTTTTTATTACAACAGAAACGATTGTTAATAAAAAAAAAGGAATTTTAAAACTTTACAAGTAAAATGTAAGTATAGAATATTACTTAAGGGCCATTCAGACTATTATACAAGTATTACGACTTTCATCACATTTTACGATACAGAAATCTAAATACATTTGTTGCGACTGTCAAAAAATCTAACGTAAACTGACATTTTGTATTCACACCATCACACTTGAAATAAAGAGAAAATAAAGGGTGGTTAAATTTCAAGGGCCGATGTTGATTTTGAATAAAACACAAACTATTTAGGAAATTATTGTAATTTTATTTTATTATGATATATTGGTATTACTCAATTATGTATGGAACAAAATATCGGCCAAATGGGCGCCGCGACCACGGCAACAGTGGATGATCAATTTTCGAAGAAAATCATCTTCAGTGATGAGGCACATTTTCACCTCAGTGGATTCGTCAATAAACAGAATTGCCGCATTTGGGCGAATGAGAATCCAAGAGTGATTGTCGAAAAACCAATGCACTTACAAAGAGTGACTGTTTGGTGCGGTTTATGGGCTGGCGGCATCATCGGGCCGTATTTTTTCCAAAATGAGGCCGGTCAGGCAGTTACTGTGAATGGTGTTCGCTATCGTGAGATGATAACGAACTTTTTATGGCCCGAATTGGAAGATATGGATGTGGACGATATGTGGTTTCAGCAGGACGGTGCCACTTGCCACACAGCTAACGAAACAATGGCTATTTTGCGCAACAAATTCAATGGCCGTGTTATCTCACGTAATGGCGATGTCAATTGGCCGCCAAGATCATGTGATTTGACACCGTTGGACTTTTTTCTTTGGGGTTATTTGAAAGGAAATATGTACGTCGATAAGCCAGCAACAATTCAAGAGCTAAAGGATGAGATAATTCGGCACATTAACGGCATAGAACCTCCATTATGCCTCAGGGTCATCGAAAATTTGGACCATCGGATGGAGGTGTGCCGCCGTGGTCGCGGCGCCCATTTGGCCGATATTTTGTTCCATACATAATTGAGTAATACCAATATATCATAATAAAATAAAATTACAATAATTTCCAAAATAGTTAGTGTTTTATTCAAAATCAACATCGGCCCTTGAAATTTCACCACCCTTTACAAAAAAAAACAGAAGTTGAGAAAACAATTTTTAATAAACAAAAGTGTTTTAAAATTAAAAAAAGGAAAAGTCATGTTATTTCAAAAAAGAAATAAATGTAAATTTGTGGGAGTTTTGATGGCTTTAGCTATAATAAAGGAACACAAGCATCATGCGCCTATTGATTTATTATTATTGGCTAACGGCGGCAGGTTTTTTTACGTAGATGGCAAACGTGCCGGCTCTTGAAAGTATGCAACAGTTAAAATATTCGATTTAGATAAAGGAAATAAATCAAATGAATAATATTAAAAATGCTTTTAAGACGAAATATATTTCTATGCGATTGAAATTTTAGAAATGTTGGGCCTTTATATGAAGAAAAAAATAACAGAAAATGGACGGCACGCCACCGGCGGCGGAACAGTTGGCTTGTGAATTTTAATCAGATGAAAAGTATTATCGTTTAGAAAATTTTCAAAAAATGAGAATGTATTATGAGATGTCAATTTTTTATCGTAATACTTGTGGTTTTCATAACATTTTGCGTTCACACTATCACGCTTGCACGTATTATTTGAATTTTTGACAAGTATTAATACAAAGTATAATAGTCTGAATGGCCCTTTAGAGTGTAAAAAGGAAACAAAATGCAAAAAATATTCACAACTCCACCATAAAAAAAATACAATCAATTTTGTTTGAAAATAACCTACAACGGCAACGCTGTTCATAGCTGTCAAAGTACTCAACGTACGTGAAAAGTTGGCCAACTTTCGTGCTTTGCTTTGACGGAGACGTACTGAATGTGGCAAAGCTCATTAGTAAACCTGTATTTCAGCTTAGTTGTCAGTTGAAAAACGCAAAGTTTGACGGAAGATGGATTCTATGTGCCCCGACGTTTACACGTCCAGAGATCATGAGTTACTAACAAACATACACAAAAATTTTTATAATAATTAATAAATAAATAATTCAATAAATACTATTTAATCTATGAAAAATATGCAAATAATTGAAAGTTAGTATTAGAAAGCTATAAAAAAAATTAGCTTTATTTTTTGGATTTAAACTTCCTTTTGTAGCTTTTTTTAGCTCTATTTTAAACGTGATTTAGCTTTATATTATTTCAAAATGTGGTCACACTGGTAAAGCCAGAAAAAAATCACTGTTGTGTTGACAAGCTTTGACACTGCCCTTTTGAAAACTAGAATGGTCCCTTTGGAAACTTGCAGCTTTTTCTAATTAACAGCCAATTAATTTTGGCTACATTTACTCGACCAGAAATTCATAACAATAAACGACAAATTATTAGGTGTAGAAAATTAAAAAAAAAAAAAAAAAAGAAAAAAATTTAAAAATATATTCAACATGAATTTTACAAATAATTGAGTTTTTCAATTTGGCGTATTTGCTGTATTTCATAAACAGAGATCAACAATGAACAACATTAAATTTGTACCACGCGGTCATATGAATGCTAAACCGATTTAGAAGCAGCACAGAAACTTGGTAAAGTTTTTGGCGGCTTTTGTGCTTTCAAGTTGCACATAGAAAAAAAAAATAATTTTATTTTTTTATTTTTTTAATAAATAAATCTGAGTGACGGCAGGCGAACAGCCCAAAAGAACGGACGTATTATTATTAGCCAAAAGAAGAAAACCATATTGCAACAGATAATCCGATGGTGTAGTTGTAAGTGTAGCTCGTAAACACCAACAAAACAAAAAAAGGCAACATATAAAACAATTGTCTATGGTTGTTAGATGCAATTGCTGCCTGTTAAATTTGTTGCTGTTGTTTGTCGTCGTCGTTTATCTGTAGCAACCTTGTTCCAAATTTTCCAAAACACTAGGCTAATGCTTCAGCGCTAATACAACAAATATGAAACAAATGAAAAAAAATATTACAACAACATTATTATCATTATTGCTATTATTCGAAACAAAAGCTCATATTAAGACAGTGGCGGCCAAAAGTGAAGTGCCAAAAAGGGTTTTCTGAAAGATATCTTCTTTAGAATTTTTGAAATCTACCAAAAATTCCTCAACTTGCTTCTTCAAAATCTAACAACTAAGTGAAGGAATTCGTGGCATGAGTACCGACTGTTTTTGCCCAAAATGTAAAATTGCACTTGGTTGACATTTACTTTCAACAAGACGGTGCCGCATGCCACACAGCACGAGATACCATGATCTTATTGAGAGATGAAAAATTAAAATCACGCAGTCGATTGGCCGCCAAGATTATGCGATTTTAAACCACTAGTTAAAATATTTTTTTTTGGGGGGGATAGATGAATTACCGCGTGTACAGCCCGCCAGAGCTGCTATTGGTGATATATCGGCAGAACTGCTGGAAAACCCTGCAGATAATGTGACTACTAGATACATGAATGCATGTTATAGTCCATAGAAGACTAGGACTAGACCAAGCCTAACAAAAATGTATGAAGAAAACATGGTCTATTTAACATTACGAAGTCCTATGCGTGGCCTACATAACTCACTTTCGCATTACATCTATACTAACACAAAAACCACTCCATATAACCACTTCATGCTGCACCTCAGGGAACAAAATTTTAATGCGATGGAATAATCGTAAATACGATGAAAAGTACGAAGACATGTCGTATAACCATGAAGTGTTGTTTTCTATGGCATGGTCCATGGCTGCCCTACACAGGACCATGTTTGTAACCATTCCGTTTCAACTACAGGCTGTCCGGTAGCAGATTTATATTTTCAAACTTAAATCAAAAACGTAATAATTGACACAAAGTTTTATTAAGAGCATTGAACGAGAGAATCGAATAGCGGGTTTTATTTTTTAAAGAGTATGTCATCCAGATACTTTTTTAAAATTTCATGAATAATCGCTTTTGGAAGTCCCAATGAGGCTGTTCCTTTCCGTATTGTAAGTCGACCACTGCGACAGCACGACTGAGAAATCCGCACAAACGATAATTCCAACGACGCCACCCTCCCTCCGCACCGTCTATTACTTTTTTTTTTGTTATCTTTGTTTGTTGTTCTTTGTTTCACTCGTAGCAGTGCTGAAGCTTCGGTTTAGTAGCCATTTTTATTATTATTTTACTACGGGTGCCTCCGTAGTCTAGTGCATGAGCATTAGTCTTATCAATATGGAGGTGCGGGTTCGATTCCCGATTAGACCCTGGGTGTTTCTACAGACAAGCTTAAGAGCTTCGTAGAGTTTGTATTGTCTTTTAAAAAAAAAAAATACCGACGAAGGAAGGGCTTCTGTTGCGATTGTGGATTACTATCAGCTGAAAAAGCCGGTATTGTTCAGTGACCAGTGACTATGCCTTCGCCACTGAAACCTTCCGACAACAACTGACACACAAAGACACACTAATGCACATCAGAAATATGCGAGATGTTTATTTTTATTTTAATATTTTCGTCTGAAACTGGTGTTGAACCCAGGTCTGTTTTTGGTTTTGTAGTAGTCAACGTGCAGACTACCATCCATCGTGCCATCGCCAATCGCATTTAAAAATATAAATTTGCCACCAGACACCGTGTAAAATGGATCACGTAGTCCAATATTGTCGGCAGGCAAACTATCTCTAAATTGGAGCTCACGGCATTTACGGCGCACAACATTTACATGTAAATATCTTTAAAAAGTAATTGGCGAACAATTATTTATCGGCCCAATTAAAAAATACTTCATTAACTGTTGCGAATCTTCTGTGTTTTTCTTTTAAATTTTTGAAATCACCCTTTTCAACGCGTTAAAGTTCTTTGGCTTATTCGGAGTGCAACGAAATCGTTGTTATGAAATTGTCGAAGAAAATAAGCAAAAGCGTCAGAATTCCTAAGTTCTGTTTTAACAGCCACTTTATGGCATCAGCTAAATGAGCAAGCGGCAGCTACGGCCACTGCCGCCAAGCCAGCCAACATTAAAGGCTGTTACAATCATAATGATTTGCTAAGTTATGAAAAGCGCAAATTAAAAAACGAAAAAATTAAAGAAAAAATAAAAAAAAAAGAAACAAAACAAAGAAAATCAACAACAATTACAAATAAAATATTATAGAAATACAAAGAAAAATCAAATAAATAAAACAATGCAAACAGATACTTAAACACATACAGACACAGTTAATTGTATGCAGAGTATGGAAAAATGTATCGCTTTGTGTTCGAATGTATTGTCTCAAATCTAATGGATACGAATGGTACTCGTAGCAGTAACGAAAAACCAACAACAACAGAATCTCAAAATGTCAGTCAAGTGTACTTGGTTTTATGATGCTAATGTTGCATTGTTGCTGTCGCTGTTGCTGTTGCTGCTGTTTTTCTTTTTCTATTTTTTTTTATTCACCATAATTTTCAGTCTAATTGTCTGACTGCCTGTCCGTCCGTCCGTTTGTGTATGCTTTTTATCTGATGTTGCCACCACCATCGGAGAATGCAACAAAACAAAATGATGTTGTATTTTTTCATTAGAATGATTATTTATGCTTTGAAGCATCGACTCGCATTTATGATGCACTTCAAAAATGTAACAAAAACAAAACAAAAATTACGAGAAAACAAATAAATCGGAGTGCGTGTGAGTGTGTGTGTGTGTATTGCACAAATGTAAAATGCGTAAATAAATTAAAAGTTCATTTTCAATGAATTTTTAAATGCACATTCAAAGTTTCACAATATTCCTCTGCTTATTAGTAAATTTCAAATTCCGTAGGAAGTTATGCGTCGTACAATGAATGCAGCAACAATGCACTTTAATGTGGATTTGATAATTCACAACAATTCATAACAGTGTGTAATAAAATGCATAAGACTACGCTTTACAGTATTCAATCATACACAGGGTGTCTATGGAATTTTTTCTGTACCTGTTTAATGCACAATTTTTTTTTTCTTGGACATATTGGACAGACATATGGGTTGCTTTGTGTCGGAAATAAGGTTTTTTGGGAGCGAGGGCAGATTGTGTAGTGTTTATGGACATACGATTTGAATTTTCTCACGTCAAAAGTGACAGGAAAAACGTATGCGGATAGTTTATTCCACAAACGTACTGTTCGGCCGAATAATGAGTTTTCCCTGTAGTGCGAAATTTGATTCGCTTCGAAGAATGGATGGGTTTCGCGAACAAGTTCTCTGATTTCATTAAGCGAATGCTACATGATCTATGTTCAGTTTCAATATTTGTCTTTGTTTGCGTTATTTTATGGAAAAATAATCACATTCAGTCCATTCTTCGAAGTGATGACTTATACGTACTTATTAGTGTGACTATTTTTTATAAAATAACGCACACAATGACAAATATTGAAACTGAACATTGATCGTTTGGCATTCGCTTTAGAACATATCCCGTTAAAGTAACGATAGAACAACGAAACGCTCCCCACATTGCGATGGTACTTAAGAGAGTACCAATGTCTCCAATAAGTTTTTTCGCCCTTTCCTGTACACGGTCGGGTAACTTCAAAATAGTCTTTGAAGCAACGGCTCGTGGATGAAAGCTGTATTCCTTTTGCCATTTGAAAATGTATACGAATAATTTCGTACATGTGTAAATCCTCTCATTGTTGATAATGGGATTGCGTAGTAAAATTTTTTCTGACGACTTGGCACACATACTCAGTGATGACTGTCATTTCGTGACGCTTTAAAAAGCGTCTTAAACCTGCAGGAAACACATTATCGAGACTTAAATCAGGACTGGGGAATTTCGGAATAGAAATATTCTTTAGGCTACCGAACGAATCACAGCACACTTCAGAGAGAATTATAAGCAATTAAAAGACTTGTGAAAAAAATAATAAACAAAAAAATTATTAAATTTTTACACGCAGATGTGACTTTTGGCCCACCCTGTATGTATCAAACAAAGAGCTATATAATAAATCAAACATAGTACTAATTGACAATTTTATCCTTAGCCTCATAAGAAAATATACCTTGAAGGGCATATCGTGTAATGAAAATAATTTACGGATTTCAGGTTATATATCAAATGCTCTACAAAAAAAAAGGTCTAGGACCATCTGAGTGATTTCTTTATCTAGCCGCCCAACTAAACATAATTCAAGATGAAAATGCTGTTCCAATTTCTTATCATAATTATAGGCGGGCTAATGAGAAGACTGTTAATATCAACGTATTAAATATTGAAACAAAATTTGAAAAAATTTTAAACAATAAAAATCTTCGTTCAAGACGAACAAAAAACCGGAAAATATTATTGGTTAGATGAATAATGGAGTCTCAAATGTTTTATTTTATTCATATTTTTTTCTCTCTCTTCTATTTTAAGCTGAGACTATAATATTGACGATAGGGAAAAATTGACCAAATTTGCACATTATTAAAAACAACTGATGACTAAAAATCATACTTTTGGTAAAATATGAGTTGCATTGACTACTCAATATATAAAAGTTTTTGGTATTTGATACCATCCGTTCTAGTAATCATACATTCGTAGAGAAATGTATTTAAACAGAAGTACTACGTAAGGTTTTAAACTTATTAATTTTTGGTATTCGGTACCCTAAATAATATGCTGTAATAAGTACTCAAATATATACTAGTTTTACCTCTTTAAGAAATTAATGTAATTAAAATAATTATAAGAAGTTTAGATATTGATGATAAAACCAAAAAAACTGGGTATTTTATGGCCATCTTTAATTTTTTTCACACTGAAAACTATTATTTTTAGTTTTTGATACAGTTTTAATTCCGCTCTTCCTTTTTTTAAATATTTTTTTAGAAAATTTTAACATTTTGGTTGCTTAATTTTGCTTGTTTATTTTTTAATTTCCATTGGATTCTCCAAGCAAAAATTTGTTTAGTAAAAATTTGCAGACTCTCAGAAAATAACTGTCATTTTACTCTCTCAAATGGTGTTCTCTTTTGTAAATTTTTGTGTACACGAATGATTTTCAGTAGAAATTTGTGCAAATTTGCACAAATTTTTGGTGTAAACGAATGCAGCTAAATTATGTAAATATAATTAATATAAATATTATAGTTTATTATACAGGATGGCACAAAAGGAGCTATATGGTTTGAATTCTTTATAACTTTTTTAATTATTTTTTCTTTGTATTAGTCTCACTTCTATTTTTATTTTGACCTGTATTAAAATTTTTTAATTATTATTAATAAATTAAATAATAATACAAATTATTATTTCCTGACAATGCTACCTATTTGGTAGCGAAATATTGAAAAATAAATAATATTATAAAAAAATATATAATATTGAAAAAAAAATATTGAAAAATAAATAAAAATAAGTCAGATCAAAAATACAGACATATAAACACACAAAAAACAGCATTAACTACACATTGTGCATCATTAGATCATTATCCAAAATTTGAAGACACAACTATATTGGAGAAAGAAACTAATTATAAACGACGTTTTTTGTTGGAAATGTTACAGATAATTAAAATACCTGCGGACAATAGAATAAACTATAAATCAGATGTAGATAATTTAGCACAAAATTATAGATATTTAGTTAATACAATTTAGATTTAGATTATGTATTATATATATATTTTTATGCAAAAAATATAGTTAATAATAGATAGTCATAGGTCATTTATTAAATTATTTTTAATAATTATGTTATATTCTAATAGATATATGTTATTATTACATTTTAGAAATATGTTATTTTACATACATGTATATACATATGTACAAAAGAAAATAATTTTGAAAACTTGTTTATTTATGTATACATGTACACACATTTATACATGTATATAAAGAATATTTTTAATTTTTTTTTTTTTTTTTTTTTTGATATAATATAATTAGAATATTTTTAATATTAATGACAAAAAATTTTCATTTCCTTTCAAAAATATTTTCTTTTCCTTATTTTAAAAAAATATTTTTGTTAATACAAATTTTTATTTTCTGACGATGCTACCTATTTGGTAGCGAAATATTGAAAAATAAATAATTGTTAAAAAACTTTTCATAAAAAATACCATCGCTCAAAAATAAATATAATTAAAATGTTTTTTTTCAGCATTTTGTGAAGAAGTCTTGCGGAATTAATTATGAAACATTCGAAATGAAATCATGGCTATTACACCCGAAATTTTGCGAAAAGTTATGGAAAATATGCTAAAAAGAGCACATATGTGCGAAGCAGAAAATTGACATCACTTACAGGATATAATTTTTCAAAGCTAAATGCAAAAAATTCCCCAATAATATACTGTATTTGAAAAAAAAAATTATAATAATCGCATAAATAAAAAAGTTATAAACCATTCAAACCATAAAGCTCCTTTTGTGCCACCCTGAAATTTAAGAATATCCTAAGTTGAAAAGTAAATAAACGAACCTAAAAAAAAAAATCCGGTACCTACTCCTCCCTCTACACAAGAACTTTAATTCATATTTTAAATTTCCTTAGAACTTTCGTTCTTATTGCGAGTGACGATGTCGTATTTCGTAATCGATTACAGATAACCAGCAATTTTATAAATTTTTTTTTAATTAAAACACAACAGTGAAAGGGGAATAATTGAAGCTACGCAAAGCCAAGTGTTAAAGAGAATCGCTTTGTTTTTCCTTTGGAAACGTGCCATAAATTAAATGGCGCCCACAATATATACAATTGAAAGAGAAGAAAAATTTTGTTTCTTTTATAAAAACGATTAACCAAATTGAATGAATTTTTATTAAAAAACAAAAGTGTAGGTCTCACTCGCCCTCTTTATCGACAACTTAACCTTCATGATTATGTCAAAATGAAGTCATTATTTAAGCGATTGATTTTTATATTAATTTTTCTATATAAAAATAAAAACACATTAAAATAATAATTTTAATGATAATTTTAAGCCAAAAAAAGAAACAACAACACACGCTCAAGTAATATTTTGGCGCCACTGAATTCTTTGTCTTTTTTTTATATTTGCATTTTGTTGCATTTGTTTGATTCCATTCACCTCAATGGTAAATGCGTGTGCAAGTGCTGGTGTATAATTTTTGTCTGTGTGTGTGTGCGTGTGTGTGTGGGTATGAGTGTGCCATTCGCATGCTTGTAGCTCATAGGATTTTCTAAATTGAAGAATTTGAGGAAAGAAAAAGTCGAAAAATAAATTAATTACAAGTCGAAATTACAAATGAACAGATTGCACAGCCAAACAAACAAACAAAAAAAAAAAACGAACAAATGCAACATTTAATATTCAAGCGTATAAATATTATTTTTCACTCGCAAACGTAATTGTCATGAAATCTATAACTCGCACATGTGTATGTGTATGTGCAACAGCAACTGCAATTACAACAAATACAACAACAACAACAACAATAACAATGAAATAAAACCAAAACTAGTCAATGTTGGCAGTACATGAAAGCCTACAATTTGCATTTGATTAAAACAAAAATTAAACTCGTACAAATTTATGTTAAAAGAGATTTAAAAGAGTGTTGTCCACCCACAAAACAATATAAAACGGGTATTTCAATATTGGACATAAAGGGTGGTCCAACCAAAAAGCACGATGTTAATTGTAAATGAAGCAAAAAGTTTTCAGAGTTTTATTTCAATATTTTTTTTATTATGACAGAAGGATCTATGACAATTGTGTGTGAAACGAAATATCGGTCAAAGGCTCGCCACGGCGTCGGTGGCATACCCCTATCCGATGATCGATATTTTCAATGATTCTAGCCATAATTGAAGTTCAATATCGTTACTCTGCCGAATTTTCCCTTCCTTTAGCTCTCGAAGTGTTTTTGGCTTTTTAACGTGCACTTTTTCTATTCAATATCCCCAAATAAAGAAGTCCAATGATTCACAAATCACGTGATGGTGACGGTCAATTAACAACGGCACGACGTGAGATACCACGGTCATAGAATTTCTCGCACAAAAGAGCCATTGCTTCGTTGGCTGTGTGGCAAGTGGCACTATCCTGTTGTAACCACATATCATCCAGGTTCTTAACCCCAATTTCTGGCCACAATAAGTTCGTTATGATCTCGTGATAGCGAAAACCATTCACGGTAACTGGTTGGCCGGCTTCATTTTCCAAGAAGTACGGCCCGAAGATGCCGCCAGCCGATAAACCGCACCAAACACCCAGGCGAGCATGCACAGGTGTTTTCACATTTCTTACACCGCCACGACGTGAGATAACACGGCCATTTTCTCGCACGAAAGAGCTATTGTTTCGTTGGCTGTGTGGCAAGTGGCACCATCATATTGAAACCTATTTGCTATTTAATTTGTCATTTGCCTTTTGGGTTTTGATAATTAAAAAAAATGCAGAAAATATGTAAAAATGATTAAAAATTTATTGGGGCCATTTACTTTTTGAGAGATTAATTGAATTAAATATTTCCCACGGCAAATATTTTCAAATTTGGCATACTTTTTCCAGCATTTCGGCCGTTGCGTTTTACTTTTAACAACTAAAAAAAAAAATTGTGTAAAACGAGGTAAGTTTTAAATTCCTCAGTTTACACGAAAACCAAAAGACTAGTGTAAAAGTGAACTCGTGCAAAAATAGTGTCGTGTAAATCGAGGAATATGTTACATAATTGAATCTTTTGAATTGTGTGGTTGAATTATTCTTTTTTTGGGTAAAAGAACATATTTCTTCTCCACTTTGTGAAACAGCGCCCAAACCATAGTTTTTTTAACTTCTATTTTGTGCAACCTTCAACAAGATGTGCAAGAAAAGAAAATTGCGTTCACGTGAGAGCAGATTTCATTACACTCGCCCGTCCGCCATCAAATCAAAAATGTTTTTTTTAATTGTCTTTAATTTCATAAATTTTTCCCTCAAATGGAAGTGGTGTCAATCAGTATCAGCCTAATGAAACATAATTATGTACATTAACTGAAGTTTTCGCATACATATGTATGCATTTGCAACTATCAAAAATGACAGAAATTTTGTTTGCACCTTTTCGTCTTGCAGAACAGCATGAATACATTCCTTTCAATGCATGGCGCATAATTTTGCAGTGTTTTGTGTCCATTTCGATGTTATTATTTCAATTTAAATTGTTGTTGGCGGCGGGGGTAGCAGTGTTCATATTCGTTGTTGCTGTTTCTGTTGCTGCTGCTGCTGCTGCTGCTTCTAGTTTCGTATTTTCCTTTTTCTCCTCATTATTAGTTGGTATGAGATTATTATTTCATTGCATTTTGTAAGTTAGTTTTTCGTTTAATTTAGGTTTTTTTCTTCTTTTGGTTTTATTTTATTTTTCAAACTATTTTTGTTTTTGTTTTTTTTTTGTTGGTTTTTGTAACATGGCAATTATTTTGTTGTACAAGCAGCAGCAGTAGTTGCTGTTTCTGCTGCCATTCAGCACTTCACTTCAGTTCAGTTCAGTTCAGTTCAGTTCAGTTCATTTAATTTTGTTTTGCATTTGTTTTGCATGTGTTTGACGCTTGTTAAAGTGTGCGTGCGTGCAGGTTTATGTTTTTGCCTCTGTTTGTTTATTTGTTTGTTTGTGTGTGTGTGTGTGTGTGTGTGTGATTATGTTCACAACAAAAGTGCACAACACAAATTGTGGTTAAATTATGTTGTTGTCATCGTTTTGTTGCAGTTTATTTTAAGTTGTATGCAATTGTTGTAAATGGTACTGTTGTTATTGCTGCTGCTGCTGTTGCTGTTGTTGTTGTTCTTGTTGCTGTTTATTTGATTTACTTATTATTTCACGCGAATTGCATCACAATAAAATTTTTTCTTTTTGAAGTGGGGAAGCAAATTATTTAGTTTTCCATTAAATTTATTTCAAAATGTAAATGATGTTATAAAAATTAATCTATTGCGGTGATTAAATTAAAATATAAAATTATCATTTAAGGTACAGTCAGATTGGGCCAATATTGGGCGGAAAAATTACGTGCGATTTCAAGAAATACCCCTTCATTTCAAACAAAAAATTATCACCCCTATCGTGAATATTTCCTCTTCCCATAAATTTGCAATCATGAAAAAAATCCCCGTGAAAAATTTCACGTCAAAATAAAATTCGTAAATGATTTTTTTCACGTGAGTTTTTTCACTTAAATTTATTCAATTGATTTTTGCTGAAATTCTTTATTTATATATTTTGATTATATTTTTTTTTATATCACGATCGAGTAATATAGTGGAAACATAAATAAAATAATTAAATGCAAACCAACGGACCAATTGAGTGTGTTTTGTTAAGAGTCGACAAAGATATCGCGGCTGAATTTTGGAGTTCTCTTACGGATCAACTTTAGTCTAAGAATTTTATTGAAATTATTGGAGTACTAATTTATTTTATTTTTAAATTTTTCACACATTTTTACCCTTTTGTCAAATCTTGCATTCAGGTTCTTTTATTGTTCGCATGCAATACTTTTTATGCTGGTGACGAATTAACTGATCCATGAATATTTAAAAACACAACTTAACACTTAAACGCACGAATGTTTGCTTTTTAATAAATTTGTATGTTTTTGAAATCTTCTTCCCTTTTCTACATTCACTGAGAATGGTAACGGTAAAAACATTCCACGTAAAATTTACGACACCAATTTTCACCACGAGGGGAATATAAATTTACTTGAACAAAAATGTATGTTCTTATTCGCGACAGAGGTGGATATACGAGTACATTCAATGTTTCATTCTATCGCTAATAATTTCTTGTAAAGATTAAGCGAAGATTTCAATTTGCCGCCAGCAGGGAACCCTAAAAACACTTTGACAGCTGACCGTTGAGGGTTTACAGACGACAGAATGTCGTAAAATAATGAAAGTTTGCGTTTATGTTGAATATTTCATACAAATAGGGATCTAAAAACTGTTTTAACTTTTTTTTTTGGTGGACCAGTGCTATGCAGTGCATGCAGCGAATCTAAAGAAGAGTTGTTTCATTTATTATTTTTCACTTCGTCAACGCTTTATAACTTTGTCGAGTACCGACGAGGGAGGCTGCTGTTAGCGTAGACACAATTGAAACGGCTCTAGTTTGATAGTGGATTTGAACCGGATATCTTTTGGTTACAGAGTCAACACAATAACTACTCGACCAACAGCACCCTTAACTCTGAAGAAATTCATTTTTTTATCTTTCACCAGCACTCCGAGGATAACCCCTATAGGTAAGGTAAGGTAAAGACGGGTGGTAAGGCATCACCGGAACACCTACACCCAGAGACCCATAGGTCCATTGTGAACCCCCTCGAGAAAAGAGAAAGAAGTGGAGAAAAGTAAAGACAAATATACGATTAAAAAAGAGAAGACGAAGTTAGATCCCGCCCACAGTCATCTGATAGCCAGCCTATCCCCACAATGAAGCACCTGATATCATGCGATATCTCGCCTCGCCATATCTCCCAGACCTAGCAGGAATCCGCTGTCCAGCCAACTTAACTTGCCACGTTGCAAACGGGGGCTGTGACATGTTCCATTGTCTCCTCCTGTTTCCCGCAAGAGAGTTTTGGAACTGAGTTCCTTTGCCTACGGTCTTAGGATAATTTCGTACTCTATCAGAAGAAGCATTAATGGGGAAGGTGTGCAATGCCTTGAGTTTTTCCACACCTTAAAGATGACAGAGGAGGATGACAGTGATTACACCAAAGATCTTGGATTATCATACGGTCTTTCGCTGCTTAACCGCAGCCCTTGTCTAATCTGGCTTCACGGGAAACCTGTTGCCCACATAGTTTCTGCAAAGTACGGCTTTATTGACTGCTGTACTTTAACAGACAATGCACGAGTGCACGCGTGTGCCGTCAGTTTTGCGAAAAACCATCAATTGGCATACGAACTGTTACTCCATCCAGCATAATCGCGAGATTTAGCTCCACGCGACCATTTTATTTTTTCAAATCTGCAGAAATGTTCGTGTCGAATGCTGAGCTCACTCATAACGGCAACAAACGCCTATTTTGAGGACTTTGAGAAAATCTATTATTTGGAAGGAATAAAAAAATTGCAAAAATGCTGGACCAAATGTACTGATCTAAAACGAGACTATGTTGAACAATTAAATCGCTTATATGCGGGAAAAATTTCTTTTTATTCAACTATTTAGTCATGGAATTATCAAAAAACGCTCGTATTTTAGGGTTTATTTTCCTCAATTTCGGAAACGTTTGAAATTATTGAAGTTCCACTGTGCATTTAGAAATTTGCTCCTTTAAATGACATTCAAACGTTTGCATGGTTTTTTTTTTTTAATTAAATTTGCTACTTTGTTGCTGCACTCATAATTAGATTTTTCGCTGAAATAAATAAATTATTCAATCCCACAAAAAAAAAACAGAAATAATTAAATAAATAAATAAAACAAAAATAATGCTAAATACTGTACATGTAGCTTAAAGCCAGCAATAATGGAAAATAACAAGAAATTAACAAATAAATAAATAAAAAAAATTAAAAATATTTTTGCATATGAGTAACGTATTTTAATGAAATGCGACAACAGCCAACAGTGAACAGCAGCAAAAACAAAAAAAAAAAACGTTAACCAAAATGTAAACATTTTGGCGACAAATTTACCAAATATTGCCCCCTCCAACAACACCAGCAGCAGCAACAGCACCAGCACCAGCAGCTGAAATGTTTTTTTTTTTTCCACAAAGTGTAGCACGTAGTAGAGAGCTTGCTGGCAGTTGTATAAAGCGTTTGATGTTTGTGGCTGTTGTATTTGCCGTCATGGTTTTTTTTTTGTGTTCTGGACACCACAGCAGCGAATAAAATATTCAAATTTCGGTTGCCCGATAAACGAAAAAAAGTTACAAGGTGAAGCAAATTATTGACAAAAACAGCTCATGTCATAAATATTTTTGAAAGGTTGCTGGTTTCTTTTCAAATATTAAATCTGCATCGAAATTATACTTGTATTATTCAACAATTATTTTTTGTTTGTTTGTTTTGTTTTAATTTTATGCAAAACAAATAATGTTTCACTCGTAAAATGGCCACAGCATTAATTATTGATTAAAATAAATTATCGAATGCCTATTTTCAAAATAAATATAAAAAAAAATAAGTTTAGAAATTTTTCATGGGGGAAAAATTTAAATACCGATTGATCTCTTGATTTGTGTGAATGTCAGGAAGGAACATAATAAATATGAAAGAATCATATTCTTTTCACAATTTTTATGAGACATGTTATGTTAGACAAATTTTTATATTTATAAAAGACCTCAGGCTTAATAAATATATATCAAAAAATATAATAAAAAAGGTCAATTAATAATATAATTAATATATATATAAACTTCAAAAAAAGGGAAAAAAAATTTTAAAAATAAAAACTTCCTGAAGATGTTAACCGAAGGTTAACGAAATATCGAAAATAAATATAAAAATAATAAATAAAAAGAGAAAAAACCTTAAAGCTTAAAAAAATAGATTGTTAAAATGGTTCATATATGTTCAAAAGTTCATTTTATTTTTTCGCTAAAACTTCGGCTGCCCAACTGGGTATGGTTTGGTACAATTGTAGTACAATTTTCATACACGGAAAAAAAACTGTCTAATAAATACCTAATAAAGTAGAACAAAATTGATAAGATATCTCTATGGTTTATTTTCAAGAAGGAAGTCTTATTATTTTAATAAGAAAAACCTTTTTGAAAAAATCAAGAAGGAAACTTATGGTTTTTATTAGGTATTCATTCTTCTTGGTTTTTTAAAGAACATTTTCTTCTTGATTTTATTGGGCGATCTTATTGATTTTTTTTTTTAATAATAATTCGTGATTTTATTTGATAATTTTATTGATTTGTTTTATTTACATATTTCCTTAGGAATACATTTAATATAATAATAAAAAGTAAGTACTATTACCAGTATTTTTTTAGTCGACGAACTTTAAGTCCATTGTTCAGTAAATAAAAATGGATAGGCCGATACCGTTTCTCTTTCGGATATAAATGTTCTAAAATAATACTTAAGTGAAAATATATTTTTTTCATAAAAATTATTTTATTTTACTACCATATTACTCCTTCATTCCCTTAAGCCTGCTTTGAACTTTCATTAGCTCAGTGTATTTTTGGTCGAATTTATTAAATAAATTTTGAATATCTTCAATTTCCATTTTTTTTTTAATATCGCTGTGGAAATAATACCAAAAATTAAAATAATGTGGCACGTTTCATCGCACAGTTCCCACGATTTCAAAATAGGTAAAATATCGATATCGTGAGTTAACCTTTTTTAGTGCTCCATTATTAACACTCTTTCAATAATTAAAATATAAAATCTTTCTTAAATTTAATAAATATGCACACTATTATTAGTCATATTTACACAAAAATACTTTCGACTTCTTCACTTTCCATTGGTTCACTTTTAACTGAAAATTAAATTTTAATATTTAAAGAATCTTTAAATCTTGTTCTTTTTCTTCAATTAAAAAAAAAACAATGTTGTCAGGAATTCATAACCAAATAAATTAAAAATTTTATAATCAAAAGTATTTTCTTCTTTTTATATCTATTTAAATTAATTGAATAAAATTATATTTATGACATGAAAAATATTACAACTCATTTTTTTTTTTTTTTTTAAACAAGTGTAAATATAACGAAAAAGATCATGAAAAAATTTGTCTATGTTGATTTACATACATACATATAGAATCTATATTATAGATGAAATAACAAGCAAGTTAATATAATCAAGAAGATATCTTTTTATTAAGAAAATTAAGATGATTTACACATGATCATATAGGAACCTAATGAAATCAATAAGGAATACCTTTTTGAAAAAATCAATTAGGTAGCCTAATAAAATTAATAACAAATCCCTTTTTTATACAATTCAGAAGAAAACCTATTAGAATCAAAAAGATTTTCTCTATGGATTGTTTCTTTGGGGCCAAAAATAACGGAAATTGAGTAAAAAAATGTGAATAAAAAGTTTTCTTCTTGATTTGAAGTGTTTTCCTTCTTGATAAAATTAAAAAGATTTACCGCATTAAAATAATAAGGAATCTCTTCGAAAGAATCTTGAAGAAACAAGTTTCCAAACCCCCCTGCGGGAAATACAGAAAGATACTGTGAATATTTCAAGAAATTCGGTTTAACCATTTACCTTTCCAAAAGGCACAAAGCCAACGTTCAAACAAAATAATATTTTGGCAGCCAAAAACAATTCCACAGAACACTAAATCAGAGAAATCGGGGGAAAAAAATCTGATAATTTTTTAAGCCGTCATAAATGTTTGGATTTTGCAGTTGACTACTTTTAAAGAAGCTTTCTAAATGCCAGAGCATTTAGAATAGAATAGAATAAAATAGAATAGAATAGAATAGAATAGAATAGAATAGAATAGGGTATAGCCGTGCAATAGCAATAACACTATTGGAAAATGCGCTTTAAGTATCTGAATTGATGAATGAAATTCATCAGTGAATAATCGTGGCCAACAAATTTTTTCCAAAAACTCAAAACATTGAATATTTTACATAAAGAAATTCTCTAAAAATAACCGAGAAGTATAACATGTAGCTGAAGCATAGCTTTGAAAGGCTTACAAAATTCTAATTATCTTTGCAAATGAATGCAAATAACATTTTAAAATATTCCAAAGGCAAGTAGCCAAATTATTTAATTCGTATTAATTTATGTACATATTTCATATCAACAATAAATTGTTTTTCTATTGTCATTAGACATGTTTTATTGTACATTTTTATTGGGTGTCATTTTTATTGCGCGACATAAAATTTAAATGCAGACATGCAAGTGAGCACTTTATAACGCTGAAATTCAGTTTGTTCAACGGCAGTCATACAAACGAAAAGACATAAATTTATTATTTATTTATTTTTTTTATTAAAGCCCGGTTTTAAACGTCATTTATGTGCGGTTAATTTGAGAACAAAACCAGCGTGTCTGAGAATAATAAAATGAAAGTCAATTTGTTTTCACTTAAAAAAAAAAAATTTTTGTGGCAAATAAATTTGTAAATGGGGAATCTTTTTCTAAAAAAAAGTTTGTGGCATACGATTCGCTAGTTAATTAATTTTTTTTAATTGTACGGCAAATCAAGGAATATTTTAATTTTATTTTGCAGCCTTTTGCCATTCTGTTGGCATTATTATAAATGTTCGCTTTATGTATCATGATCCAATTATTTTATTTTATTGGATCAAGGTCTGTATTGAGTTTTCTAGGTGATTTATTTAACAATTTTTTTACGGAATTGCATAAAAACCAAAGGTTGATTATTGCAGAAATGCGTAATTATTTTTTTTTTTACATAGTTGAACAATACTTTGTCTTATCGGAGAAGGTAAATTCCTCGTTATTTTGTTATATTGTCATATTGTTAGAAAAGTTTTTGATTCCCGCGCTGTTGACAAATAGCTTCCTTTTAGGTATTCTATTTCTATTATTGTAGTATTATATTTTCAGTTTCTATATGAATCATTTTCAATGGGGTTTTCATTTTCTCCTGAGGTTTGAGTCAATGATATCTAGTAAAATTTTATCTCTTAATATTTCCGATATGTTGGATAGTTCACTCTGCTTTTAAATAATTGTTTTAAGTCCCTAACAAATTCTTCAATATGTTCATTCTGGCTCTGGTTTTTTTTCTTTTTTTTTATCTTGGACCAGCACTTAGGAGATGACCACCCTACACATGCGGTTCATTGTGCTGGAACTAGAGGAAAGGGATAGTTAGAGAAATGATAGGAGATGAAGCTTCACTATCTTACAACTCTGCTTTTTTTGAACGTGTTACAGCATCGCTGATGTCAAGGAGATGTATTAAATTTTGGAGCTTTGTTGTTAGTAGCCATTTTTAGTAATTATTTTACTTCACCGGTGCTATACAATACCGACCAAGGATGGCGTTCTGATGTGCCTGTGGATTGGTTACAGCTGGAGCCGTTACTGTTCAATGACAAGTGACTATGCTTTCGCCACTGAAACCTTCCGACAACAACTGACACAAAGACACACAAATGCACATCAGAAAAAAAGGCCAGAGGTTTTCATAAGTCTGAGACTGTTCAAACAGGAAAATTTCAAGATTTTAAAATGTATTACGTGATTTTTTTGATCAGCATAATCGACCAAATATGTCTATAACCATAATAAGTATCTCAACAATCTATTTAATTAAGCTTTAAGGTTTTTTCTTTCTTATTTTTATATAATCTCGATATTTCGTTAACCTCATCGTTAACATCTTCAGGAAATTTTTATTTTATTTTATTTTATTTTATTTTATTATAATAAGTGTCAGTAACTATAATAAAAATATAGAATAGACAGTTGGTGACAGTGGTGGAAAGATGGAGGTTAATTCTTGTACAACTCTGAAAATTTAATACGTCTTCGTGACATCAGCGACGCTACAACACTGGTATAAAAAAAAAACAACAAATAGTGAAGCTTCAAATTCTGTCATTTCTCCTACT
The DNA here is from genome assembly GCA_963924685.1 of Dexiosoma caninum. Lineage (NCBI taxonomy): Eukaryota > Metazoa > Arthropoda > Insecta > Diptera > Tachinidae > Dexiosoma > Dexiosoma caninum. Next base: position 33,195,247 of record OZ004729.1, on the reverse strand, counting down.
ATTTCTTTCTTCTAGTTCCAGAACAATGCACCGCATGAGTAGGGCTCATCAGCTGAGTGTTGGTCCAAGATAAAAAAAACAAAATTTACAGTTCTTTTTTTACTGGGATCAGCGGCATTAATTGTTTAGTGATTTAGAACGGTGCAAAAATCGATTCAAACCATTATTGTGTAATAAAAGCAAGTGAAAATTGTGTTGTCATATGTCGGTCATATAGGTTTGTATTGAAAATGCCCAAGTGGGTCTTTCAAATTTGTTAAAATTAAAAAAAATTTGTTTGATTTGGATTGTGCCTTTTTTTTATAAATTTAAAAATACATTTTAATTAAAACATCAGCTGTGCGTTATTTTTTTATTAATTCCTTAAACAAATCACTTTTAATGTGATTCAATTAATATTTAAGGTAATTTTATCTCAATCGTTAAACGCTTTAAATGCAGTCTTGTTTGTTTAATGGAAACATTTCAAATTTTGATTGCCAATTTGACTTGTCACACAATTCTTGTTGCAACGTTATTTGGTGTCTTAACAATCTATTAACTTCTACAACACGTTCTTAGCATTTTTAATTTTTTCTTTTTGCGTTTGTTTTTAAGACACGATTTTTCGTTATTCCGTTGTCGATGCCAATATCACCACCCAAACAAACGTTGTAACAATTTTTTTTTTTTTTTTTTTTGGTAACCATGTGTGAGTTTCGGTTTTAACAATTCTTTTTTGCTGATGACGTTGTTAACTTATCTAAATAAAGTTTAAACACAAATTTTAAATGCTTAAATAAAGTCACTCAATAGGAAAGAGAGAGAGAGAGAGAGAGAGAGCGAGAAGGAGAGAGCGAGTGCGATAAACAATCAGCAGCAAATGCAGCCGCACTAAACTTGGCAAATTAATTACTCCTTCAATGTAAACTGAACTTGTATTTGAGGTAGACGACATGCTTCCGTTTTGTTGGTGAAACGTTTTTAGATTCTCTTTATTTGTTTATAGTTTTTGTGGCCAACAATTTGCAGCAAACAGACAAACAAACAAGCAAATAAATAAATTAACAGACAACAAACAAATACCAGCCTCTACATGGCAACAAACTTTAAAATCGCACTTGTTTGCCACTTCCACAACACAAATTCATACCAAAAACAATCTATAAATACAAAAACCACAAAAACGGCAAATATTGAGTGCAATACAAGAAGAAGAAGAAGAAGAAGATTATGATGAAGAGGCAGAAAAAATAAAAACTTGAACAACAAATACTTGGAGATCGTGTAGAAAATCATGTTTGTTCACATGTTTATTGGCGGCACAATGAGATCGATTACAAAACACACTGCTGCAATGCACAGCCATTCAATAATCAAATACATAAATAAACGCAAATAAAATTTATAAAAAATAAAAATAAAAATAAAAATAAAAATAGCAAGAACAAACACACACCAAGAAGAATTTAGAATTTAAAAAATATAAAAAAGGAATAAATAAAAAGTGTAACGAAATCAGTAAAAAACAAAAACTTAAATGATCAAGATCAAAAACATTGATCGTGTGTTTGATTAGAAATCTGTGCAACGAAGAGTTGCAAAAAAGAAGCAGAGTTGCAACGGCAGTTTCTTTTCCGCCTGTTTTCATGCTCTTTTGTTAAACTTATTGATGATATTTTTGTAAAGTATTTATACAGTGAAAGGCATAACAGCGTGAAAGCTTTTACAACTGGACATCAGCATGTGATGTAACCGAAGTTCATATGTTGGGTTAAGTCGGCAGGCCATTGTGATACCTTTCACTTGTTGTAGTATAACAGACCGGAGTCTTTGCTAGAAATCGAACCTAGACCCGCAAAACTGATAAACTAGTGTACTGCGCACTAGACTACCGTGGTATCTAGAGTTGTGTCGTTCAGCTCTGAGCTAGCTCAACTGAATGATTCAGTAAACTGAGCAAAGTGAGCGCTCACTTTTTTTGATGATTCTAGTTCAGTGAAGAGCCTTTGCGTTGTTTTTTTTTTCGTTCAGTTTATTGGTTTATCAGTGCTACCAGAACCAAAAAATTTTCTTAAATAAAATTTGTATGATGCCAGATGCGAATATTTCACGTCATTGGCGATTTAGTGCAGCCACTATTTTTTCTTAAATAAATTTCTGTCTTGTAGTTTGTATTTATTTGATTTAAGTTTCGATACTTGAATAATAATAATCTACATTTTATTAAAATGTTTTATATATTTATATTAGTCTATGTAAAACATTTCCCAAATTTCCCTAAAATAACAAATTTCAGCACCCAAAACACATTTTGTCTTTCTACTCTGCTTAAAGCTGCCTTGGTGCTGTATTTGATTGAATCAAAAAAGCTAAAAAATCAGTTCAGAAACAAAATCAAATGAGCTAAAAGTCAACTGATACTACTGAGCTACTGAACGAACTAAATGAACCAGCTCACCAAAAACAGCTGAACTGAAAAGAGCGCTCACTTCAAAGAGCTCATGAACCCAACTCTAGTGGTATCCAAGTTCATATGAGTCAAAAGAGAAATTTTAAAACCCCTAGACAAACCAGCGTTGTCAAGTCTCAGTGTTTTTAGCCACATTTTCGGTGGTTTTTAAAATTCTCCACGCGAAAACTTTACAAGTCAATGCTCAGCAGATGTTGATGATGACAAGACTTGGATTTACAATCCGTCCCAAATCAGTGCGTTAAGCGTACTTGTCCTCTGAACATTTTTTTATTTATTTATTTATTTCAGTCTATGGAGCCCCTTACAGACCATAAAAACATAATACATACATTAACATTTAATTATTTAAATAACAAATAATATTACGTTTTATAATATCAAAATTTAACGCAAAATCAATGTGCTGGTAAAGTTGATTATAATCAGCACAAATTCTTGTTAACGGATCAAAGTTGGCATAGTTAGTTCTAAATAATCGAATGTACAGCGGATGAAAATTACGTGTAGGACGTGATGGAACATTAAAAGATATGTTACTTATCAAAAATTCAGAAAATATACATTTCCTTTAATTAAATTAAGCACAAACAAAGTAACATTCAACATTTTGTCTATGACTCTTAAGTGTTGGTAACTTAATTAGTGCCAGTCGACTAGTATAAGACGGCAGCTTTAACATATTCCAATCCAAGCCACGAAGACAAAACAACAAGAACTGTTTCTGTTTTAGAATGGAACAGAAATAGTAACGAAATGTCAGAAAAGAAAACACCATTAGTTTATAGCGCACCAATAACATCATATACAAAACAGTCAACTCTAACAATTCAGCCGTCATAAAAGCCCATATTTTTTACATCGTAATATTTCCAGATTTTTTAATGACAGTAATGTTCACTATTTTCAAAAGTCTAGGGGGTGCCTAATGCCTAAGTCGTTTGTATGTTGACTGTGCAAACAGGAGGACGCGGATTCGATTCCTGAGCTGCTGTGGTGCTGTGCTGCAGCACCTCCTTTCCTCGGTGTTACCGACAATTCAATATCAAACATCAACCGTGTATAGTGACCCCTTTTTTATCAACCATAAAATGTTTCTTTCTCTACTTTCTTCTTGATATTCTTAACCTGTGCAAATTAGAATTGAATCGTTTGCCATTAAAATTATTCCCTTTAAATTGAATTATAGAAACAAAAGAGAAAATACTAAGGAAATTTATTTAGAATAAAACTGTTGAATTGTTAAAATTAATAAATTTCGCTTCTAGAATTTTAAAGCGATAAACAGCTACAAAAACTTGGTGTTTCAATTCAACAATCGGTATTTGAGAAATCAAACATCTGGAAAGTTTTAATAATAAATAAGGTTAAAAATAACATGTCAAAATTGACATTTAAGCCGCTGCAACTTTCCTTTTTTATAAATAACACGCAACTGCAGAGTTGTCCAAGAATGAAGGACGTATGTATCTTCCTCCCACTTTCCCCACCAACTCTATTCTATTTAGTCCCTGTGCAATGCACTGCATATGTATGGCATATCGCCTGAGCACTGCCCCTAAAAAACAAAGAGTTCAAAGAAGTTTTAAGGGCATACAAATATGCCTTTAAAAGTAAAATTAGTAAAAATATGCTTCGCACAGAAAAACAAGCCAAATAAGCCCAAAATTCTTGAAAACCACTACAAATGTTTGCAGCATATCTAAAACTTTACATTAAATATTTATACTCTTTGATTTCCCCATTCTAATTATCATTTTCCATAAATAATAAGTGCAAGAGCATAAAAAAGAAATTGCAAAAATTAAATGAATAAAAAAGACGTTTAAATTAATTATGCTCCAAATGTACTATCAAAGTAACACTTCACTTTGCCGTGTATATGTTGCGAATATTTCATTCCAGAAATTTATGTAATTTGCTTCTTGTTTAATGTTCTACCAAAAAGAAGAAATACAAGACAAGACCAAATAAAAAAAAAAAAAAAACGAAGCAATCAAATGAAAAAATGTGGCTAAAAACCAAAAAGAGAAAAACGAAAATTACACTTATTGAATGCACGAATGCGTTTTAAGAATATGGAATAAATTCTTTAACATTATAGAGTCATTTAGGGAAAATAAGGGTCTTTTGGATGCTTCGTTGTGCCTGTGCCTGTGCTTGTGCCTTCCTTCCCTTCTTCAGCTCATCTTGTTGCTGGCGATGTTTTGTTTGTTTTAAAACACAAATTAGTTTGCACTCGAGGCACTTGAGTGAAACACCTACAGAAGTGGCAGTAGATATTCTGCCCTTTCTTTTGATCATTTCTCTTCATCATTTCGGCTTAAACAGGTTGAAACGCAAAACAAGAAGGCAATAAAAAAAAATATGATACATCACAGAGCCTTTGAATGAAAATAAAGATTAAACAGAAATGAAAGAAATAATGAATAAATGAAGGAACAACTTGTAATAAACTGTGTTAATAAAATATGATTACAGCAAATAAACTCTTTGTTAACCGGTTAAATGTAGTACAACGAGTTAAACAGAAAAGCACCGAAAGTCGTTAGAAAAACGAAATCGTTGAACAATTTCAGCTAAATATGGCGATTTATTGCAGGCAAAATATTTCAGAATAAATATGGAAAATAGTGCATGGTCCTTTGAACTGCGCTATGACTAAAAGTTTTTAGTGGCGTTAAAATTGCACAAGGGCAGACATTTTGCGTTTACGAACGACATATAAATCGCTGTAGAGCAATCGGCAAGTCTTTAATGGGGTTTTCTTTTCAAACAATCAGCCATTGCCCAATCAGCCCATTTTGTCCTATTAATTTAAAACATTCGCACTTTAATGTCACTCTATAAAGTTAAAAGAAAAAGTCCAATAAAGTGTAATCACGGTAATAGTGTTTTCACGCTGACTGCTTTTAACCCTAATCCTATTAACATTTGCCTTTCAGAAGTGTTTTAACTTCTTTAAATTGAAGTCATGGTTTTTGTTGCTTCTTGAATTCATACTTTCAATTATTTTATTTCTTTAAAAAAAATGAGCTCTTTTTTAATTTCTATTTATTTATGTAAAACCACAAATATACTTAATTCTGTCATAATATGCCTATCAGGCACATACGGCAACATTATGAACCAAAAAATTAAATTACGGGGAATTCCCATTAAATTTTTATCATTCAATGTAACCTTACACAGTTTATTAAATTGTTGGCTAATTTTCAAAGAGAATGTTGTAAAAAAGGAACTTTTTCCCACAATGTCTAAAATGTAATTATATGTAGAAATCGAGACAATTATTGAAGTGATTGATTTTGAAGAAACTAAAAACCAATATGAAGATTACGACAGTAAATTTTCGGAGGATGCGGATTTTATTCTACAATATGAAACAAGTACTGCTTTGAAAGAATAAAATGCAAATAAGAGATATAAATTCCCAAATTTAATATGCAATGGGTTTATATGTGCCTCTGCAGCACATTTTGGTTGGATTCGTTACAAAGTTTATCTGACTTGATTAGGGTTAAAGTTGGTTGTACGTAAAAACCAACTATTAAAACTTGGTTTTACAATATAAAAATATTGTCTTAAAACCATCTTAAAACCTTTTTTTTGAATTGATTTTAAGAAGTTGTTGAATTAAAAACCAGCTTGATTTTCATGTAATACAGGCAGTGTGCTACCAAGTTAAAAAATTTAAAACAGCTGGCAATTTAAATGGCGGTCAATGAAATAAATCAAAAATAAAAGAAAATTTGGTAAATAAAGTCACTACAATAATTTAAAATAATGGACGCAACAACAACAACAAAAAAGAAGCTATTGGGTAAAGCATAATAAAAACGCTTTCATCATCGAGTTGTGGGAAGAGAAAATTAAAGAAATTTTATTACACAAACGGTGCCGTTATCAAGTTTAAACTTTTGGTGTGAAAACACTTTAACTCGCTCGTGTTAAAATTTTATTTGAAGTGTCATTTCATTTCAAATATAATTTGGCTGCGTGGAACAGTGATGCCAAACCAAAATATGCCCAAGAGGTAGATGCGATGTGAACAAGATGTAGTTTTGAACAGATATTATTTCAAAGAGTGGTAAATCAACCACTTAAATAGGAATTAAATAATTAATTAACTAAGAATTGGGAACCCTTTATTGAGTTTTCGTTTCGATAAAAACTAATTCATAAGAATACTTGTATCGTAAATACACAATATTTAAATAAAAAAAAAAAAACAACTAAAAAATTAAAGAACTCAATTATAACTTTTTCACCATCACTTGTTCTAATTCTAAAATTTTTTGTTAAACCAAAATTTTTTTTTTGTATAGAGGAATAAAAATATTTACAAATTTGTTCGCCTGCTACTTCTTTATACTTCTTTAATTTACGTCAACCAGTCTAAAATGACAGAAAGCGAAAATAATTTTTTTTTAACTGAAAAATTTAACCGCTGTTTAATAGTGCAGTCAACGCAGCGTTTAAAACGGTGTTTACATGCATTATTAAGACAATGAAACAATTTTTAAATAGTGTAATCAACGCAATTTAAATTTGGTTAAATCGGCTTTGTGACATTTTGATTCCGATTTGGGTTTACAAAAAATTTCACTATTTCCTGAAAACTTCAAAATGCCTTAATGCAACACGTAACATGATGAAGAAGAGGACAACAGATATCCACGACCAGAGTTAATGTTGCTCATTCTGGTCGTAATCAAAGGCCTGCTCAGAGCACTGATGCATTGCCAAGAAATAGACAAATAATAGATGGAGCAATTAGCTTGTTTGATAAGTCAAATGGAAAAGAGAATTCTATTTGCAATGTGTACTGAATCTAGTGACAGCATCAGTGAATTTTATGCAGTGCATGTGTCGGATTTCCACGGTCCCCTTTAACGATGCAAATCGGGGTTCTAATGTATTTTAATTAAACTTCTAAATTGGATTAGTTATAAAAATTCCGGTAAGAATACTTTAGAATTATTTTTAAAAAACGAAAAAAGTGGTGGATTTTTATCGGTGGTAGAAAGTTGTAGACCAACCACAAAAGTTCTAGAGTTGGGCATCGCTGGTCTGAAATTTCGTGAACTTTACTTTGATTCGCATCTCCATTATCCAATTAATAGCTTTCTTATGGATTGAAAACGAACATCAGTTGAAAATTTAAAATTCAATTACTTCTGGCAACCACAAATTCTCTGGTTACCAGCTGGCAACGCAATTGACATTCGGCTCCAATCCATAATCGAGCATTACTTGGATAAACAAGATGGGAATCAAAGTAAAGTTCACGAAAAAAATATTTCAAGTAGATGTCAACATAATTAATTTCTATTAACACTTTTTTATTTAATTTAATACGGAACCTCACAGGCTTACGTCAGGTTAGGTGACGAACCCTCCCCGAAGCAAAACGCGCCACTTAGCCCAGAGAATAGGCAGATTGTGGTACCACAAGCAAAACCCAGAATATAGGCGGGAATCGAACCCGCCCCTCCAAATTGATAAGACTAATGCTCTTGCAGTGCGCTACGAAAGCACCCAACCTCAGAGGGTTAATTTAGTTGAATTTCAAGTGGCATGATTTTTTTTTTTTTTTATAACAAAAAAAAATGTTCTTTGCTGTTTCATTTATAACACAAATTTATTTTTATTTTATATTGCGACTTTTATTTTACATTTTTTTTTTTTTTATTTTTTTTTTGTAAATTATTTCATACGTATAACATGCAGAACACACATTAAAAGTCTTAAAATGCATTTAGCAAAGAATAATTTGAAAACAAAACAAACCGAAAAGAACTCGTAATTACAAGACAAAGTGCATAAATTAGCAATGGTTTGGTAAGTTCAGCATAAAGAAAGAAAGAGCAACTAAAGCACTCATTTAAACGAAATGTAATTAGAAAATTGTAGAAATTATAATGTTACATATTAATCAATTAATACTTAAGGAAAAAAAGTAAAACCCAACAAACATTTGCATAACAAATTTAAAGCCGCTTTACTTACCTACTTGTTATGCAAAATTCCTTAAAGTGTTACACATAAACGTTTGTTAGCTTCACATGTCTTAAGTAAAGCAATATTAACTAGATGATATATAATTTTGCTGTGACCCTACTTTAAACATATGTTAAGGTAACATTTTTATTTATTTCGTTTTGTTTGTTTGCAGTTTATGCTCGCCACAGTTTATTAGTGAATAAGTAACTAATTAGGATGCCTTAAATTTAATAAGAAGTACTGGTATAAGATTCAGTATTGTATAATAAAGAAAATGTAGCATTCCCCCTGTTCAGTAAACCGAGTCGATATAAAAACGAGTGATTTCTCAATACCTAAGTATGTGTATGGATGTGTAAAAGTGAAAACTTTTTGCGGATTCGGTTTACAGAACATACCCGATTAATTGATTTGGTTTATTGTTTATGCGAGAAAATATTGCTCAATTTGTCTTATTCTTTAATTCAATTCTTAACGGCCCCTCGCTTTGCCAATCCGGCTTATCGATAATTTTTGTATTATTTAACTCATTTATTTTATCAACACAAAATATAAAACCATGTAAATATAGATTTACAATCGAAGCCAGGTAAGAAAGCTCGTTATTGGAGTAACTACAACTTGTGGAACAAGAACAAATCGCTTCATTACTTCACAATTTGTTTGATTAAATTTATTTTGTGTTTAATTTTTGTAAACACAAGAAAACAAATTACATAAAATTGCGCAATAAGTTTATTATTTTATTTTTTTTTGACTACCCAATAGAAATAAAATTCTCTTCCCTGGCTAACAACAGCGAACGGCATTGCCAGATTGAAAATACAAAATTCGTTAAAAGCTTAATTAGTTGAAATACTGTTTATGTATATGTTTTATTAATAACGGCTTTTTTAGACCTAAAGCCTTTGTTAAGTAACATGTAGTTGGAAGCCCAATTTAGAATTTTTCTGAATATGGAATCAAATAAAAATCTTGTAACTGGTGGCGTATGATTAATATTAATTCCGAATAGAGTTTTATTATGGGTTGGACATATACAGGGCGGCTGATGAATTTTGCTACATTTAGAAACTGGAACAACTTTTTTTGTAATGCATGGAATATTTGCAATCTCTTTTCATTTGAAAGCACATCGAATTAGTCTTAAAGACTTAAAGAATTTAAATGCCAGCCCTGCTCATGGATGCAGGTGCGGCATCTTTACAAAAAATTGTTCATTACTGCCCGCAAATTTTAACGCTGGAACTGTAGCTATTGTCGCTCGAATTGATTGTCTTAGTTCCTCTACATTTGTCTGTTGCGATTTGTACACTTCCTGTTTACAATAACCATACAAGAAAAAGTCCGGTGGAGTTAGGTCAGGCGGATCTAGGGGCACAACAGAAGGTTGAGTTTCTTGAAATGAGCCTGCTAGTTAGTTGAACCAAAACTACAAACTTCAATGCGTGATAGTGGCATTCTTTTTCCAGTGTTCCACTTTTCATTTTCATTAAATCTAAGGATCAAAAAACTCCAGATTACTTAGATAGAAAAAAGTTACCAAGTTTTCTTTTGGTATCGGCTTTCATCAGCCACCCTGTATAACGAATATATCATTGGATTGATAAAATACTTTCGTTGCATTTCTCACAACAATGTAATTTCATATACATATGATTGTTTTCATCATTTGTATTATGCAATAACGTCAACGAAACATGTTTATTTTATATATGAAAATGTTTCGTTAAACTAAAGCAATAGTTTCATTGCATTTATGAAATACATACCCAAATGATGATGATAATTGCAATGAAAGATTTTCCATTGAGATAATGAATTGCACCTTTGGGTGTTTTTTAATGACAAATTCCACTGTATTAATGTAAAAATTCATTGCATGAATTTTTCGAGCATAGTGCAAGATTTCCATTGTGTTGGGATTATTTTTCATCCTCATTTATTACAATGACTTATTTTACATTTATCTTGGACACCTGCCACTTTATACTATTTGCCTGAATATTCCGGATATCAGGGATGGAAAATGGGTCTTATGTCTTTGTACCAACAAAATGTACTTTTTAATCTATTATTTAATATATATTTATTAAGCCTGAGGTCTTTTTTTATCTTATTTTGTTTTTTATTATTCGATATTTCGTTAACAGCTTGTTAACATCATCAGGAATAATAGGAAATTATAATTTAATAAATATATATCAAATAATATAATAAAAAAAGGTCAATTAATAATATAATTAAAACTTTTTAATCTATTTTATAATACAGAAACGTCAATACTAGAGATCAGTTATTAAACCAATTTTATTTATAAAATATTTTTTCGATAATAATTTTTCAAAATTGAAGTACCACGATAAATAATCTTTTTGGTTGCATCACATTAGCTACAGTAGACACGTGTAGTCTATTTTGCGTTATTGATATTTTGAAAAAGAGTAAACTTGTCGCTTTACCGTCTTCTTTCGTTGCTAACCATGGGCATTCTTTTATTCACTCTTCGCGAAATGTTACCACATGAGTTATGATAATGTACTAAAAATAGTACTTATCATCACTAATCTCTTCTGCATCAGTATCATTAACTTTCTTACTCAGGAAAGTAACGGTACAAACCTGTTTAAGTAGATTTAAGAACTTTTTATATTGATAAGTTTTAGTTTTGTGTTTTAGAATCAGTCATATAAGAACATTTGATAAATAAAGTTTAATTTATGTTTAATAAATAAAAAAGGTATTTATTGTGATTATTAAAATTACATAATTCATGCGCCTTCACTGCCCTACATTGGATTAGTTCAGCTGTTTGCTGAATGTAAAGGTAAAGGGCTCAGCCTACTTGAGTCCAATTTATTATGCGCTCCATTGTGATATACAATGGTATATTCCAATCATTTTTATTTTAATGGTGAAATTATTATGCAAGCATACATTACAACTAAATCCATTTATTTAATGGCAAACTTATGTAGTTCACAATAATGAGAACAAACCGTTGAAATTTTTAAATTGTAACAAGTAAGTCGCGGTAGTACCACGGTACCAACAAGTTTGAAAATGTACCAAAAAAAAAAGTACAATTGTACCATGATTTCCATCCGTGATTTCTATGATTGTGGTTTTATTTCTAAGGATTAAATAAACATTTCTTCTTTTTTTTCTAGTTTGTTCTTAAATTTTACATTTTTTACATTCCATTAAATTCCATTTCAGTGTAAAAATAAATTGATGACACATCGCTCGCAACTTGTATGTTTAATTATTTTTCCACCTCAAACTCTTATTGAATGCAAATGCATCTGTGCAGTGCGAACGAATGTTTATTTCAATTTAATTTTTTTTTTTTTTTTAATTTTTTTTGCAAAATAAAATGCAACAGAAATTAATAATAATAATTGTAGTATTAATTTATTTTTAGTTTCAATGTAATTTTAATTTGTGGCAATTTTTATTTCAAATGCATAAATTTATTCATATTATTTTCGTTGCTGTTGTCGTTGTTGTGGCTGTTTTCTGCATGCGATAATAATTGTGGTTACCGATTGGGTTGAGTCAAATGAATAAATTATATAAGTGCTTTGGATCATGTAAATGATTAAGAATCTCACGATTTCTAATATTTGCTGAAGCATTTATTGTGACTTTGTTTGGCATTAAATACTAAAGAAATTAATTTACAAAATGGCTTCAGAATAAATTAATTGACCTTAAATTGCACGTTTTTGAAGGCCATCGGATTGAGTTGGTGGTACTTATTATAAAATATTTAATTCAGTTGGATTTTATTAAAGTTTTTAAATTTTTTATAGTGCGGTACAATGGGTCGGCTACCGATAGTCGACGAAATGCCAAGAAATTCGTACGTAACTTTTGGACAGATTTTTTTTTGGCTACAGACGACATTTCGAAAAAGTTTTCGCAACTTCTCATTGTCCTCAGTGATTTCAAAATATTAGGCAAATTTTAATACAATTAGAAAAGCTTTGAAAATCGTTTGCAACATTGAAAATTATATTCAAATGTTTTTACTATTCAACAGATGCTTGACTATCTATCTACGAAAATTCCAATAAATATGTGCATATGTATGTATGTATGTGTGTATGGCTTTAGAATATGGTATAGAAAATATTTATAAAAATCTCCCCAAAATATTTGGGCAATTTTGAAATCTTTAAGCGCTTAAGTCTACAAACCAAAATGAAACCATACAAAATAGAGATCCCTCTTCCATCGATGTATCTATTTACTTGACGTACGAATATTTATAGCATTTTTTATTTGTACAAATGTTTGACATTTATAATTAAAAATCAAACGTCACCAAAACAAGTAAAACACCCACTCCAACCCAATTCACACTTGCCTTCACTCTCACTCTCGCTCTGTCTCGTTCTATCTAAGTATCTCTCCCTCTCCAATTAGCATAATTTTTTTTACTACAACACATTCTCCACTATTTAACAAATCTTGTTCGATATATTCAAACGGAACAAAAGACAAAATCTTTGAGAAAATATAATAAAAACCATTTTAAAGTATCAGTTAATTATTACTCGTGTCATAGGGCAAACACTACTAAATTAGAAACATCCCCATGATGCCTTCTAAAGATACAATAAAAATGAAAACATGTGCCTAACAGTTGTTATTTTAAGTACAGTTTGTCGATTAAGTATTCGCATTAGAGCACATTCCATGCCTTTGTTTACAAATATATTTTTTTACGTTTTATTTGTCATAGAGGAGCATAAATAAATAAACCTGATTGGGAAAAGCGACTATCAACAACAAAACATTAAAATAGAAATGTGGTGCAAAGCGAATAAGGTTGCTTTTGTTTTGCACAATATTTTATGTTATTATATTCAGATAATAAAGCTTAACGGTTCAACCTAAATTAGGACGCAAAGCGCAACGTAATTTAGTGCTTAGCTTTTACGCTGAAATGAGTAACAAAAATTTCAGCGGTAACATTGCGCCAGAAACAGTATTGTTTACTCACTTTGATTAATAAAAAAAACTCTAAATAGAAATAAGAAATACACAGAAATCACTAAATTAACCTGAAAACAACTGAATTGTCATTGCTTTTCAACAATTTAATTTTTTTTTTTGAGACAACTTTACTTCTATACGCGCTGTCAAAATTCAATTCTCCAATCGCAAAGCGTTGAGGCCTGGGCATGAAAAATTTTGATAGGCAGTTAACGCTTTGCGTCGTAATTTAGGTTGGTCTGAAAGGCAAATTTTTTTAAAGAAAATTTAAATATTTATTATTTTTTTTTTCTTCAATATTTTGCAATATTTCAATACTGTAACAGCTGGGCCAAAAGAAGTCATTCGATGTTGTTTGGCTGTCGTTTTTTTTTTAAATGAAAAACTTCGATTCCACGTTTTTTGATTATGTTTATCTGAACCTTTAGAATTTTATTGGTCAAGACGGGAAGATGATATCGGCCAAATGGGCGCCGTCACAATTGATTGCCATACGGGCTCGTTTTATGGCGAGAACTACGGGCGACAGATTCTCGCACTCGTGTCGAATGTTGTCTTTGAGGGCTACCAGGGTTTCGGGCTTGTTCATGTAAACACGGGACATCAAAAAACCCCACAAAGAAAGTCTGGAACGGTTAAATCGAGCGATCTTGCGGGCCAGTGCAAATCACCAAAACGAGAGGTGAGGCGACCCGGGAACGCCGCCTTCAGAATATCGGTTGTGGTTCGCGCAGTATGTGCCGTTGCTCCATCCTGTTGGAGCCACATGTCCTCCAGTCCTAATTCGTTCAATTGCGGCAGAAAAAACTCGGTTAACATGGCCCTATAGCGCGCACCGTCCACTGTTGTCGTTTGCCCAGCGGCGTCGTCTAAAACAGGCGCACCGGGGCCGTCCTCTCTTGGCAGCGTCTCGTGTGGTCCCATACTCTTCAAGGTTGGTGGCCAAACGGCGCAGTGTTGGCGCAGTCGGTGTCGGACGACTGCAGAAGAGCGACGGAATTCGCGCTGCGCCAACACCACAGACGAATTGTTATGCAAAAAAAATAGACACGATTATCCGCGTTCTTGGGGAGTGTATCGCTCCACAGCTTGTTCACTTGTATTCTACATGTGTTTAGTTCACAAATGTCAAAACAGATTTAATATTGGCCGCCATTTGCAAAAATAAAAGCATCTTCCAATAGGGTGATTTCTTTTGGCCCACCTTGTATATAAAAAAAAATATTTTGAAATTACCTACTCCTTATTTTTTAACCTTATTTCTTTTAATAACAATTTATATATCGAGCCTTTGGTGCAATACCGTCGTAATTTAATTTTAATGTTTTTAAATAATAATAATAATTTAATTTTAATATATTAAAAAATAATAATTTAATTTTAATGTTTTTAAAATAATTTAATTTTAATGTTTTAAGAATCTATGTTTTAAATCTATTGTAATATTCTTTTGGCCAGATGAGGGCTTTTATTATTACAAAATTCTGAAATAAATAAAAAAATAAAAAGTAATTCAAAAAATCGTGAACTGAGAAAAATGCATTTGAAGTTTTGAGCCATCTTTTTGATAGTATTTTCGTTTACTAAAGTTATTTTTTACAAGTTTTTAAATAAAGAGGCAATAATTTGTAATGTTTTCGGTTTGTAAATTTCTTGTCATAAAGGAAATAAATGCTTTTGATATTCTTCAAAATATTGAAGCAGTTTGACGTAGTGTGGCAGTGTTATTGTCTTTTTATTTTTATTTGTTATTGGCTTTTTGGGACGTGTAAATTAGAAAATATAATGGCAAAAATAAAAAAAATTTGTGTTTTTTTTAATAAATAAGAAAATAAGTAGATATGTATTTTGCTGACGGTAACTTCAAAGAAAGTTTTGCCGACGGTTTACATTTGAAAAAACCCAAAAATTAATATTGATGAGAAATGTTGCCGAGGCTTCAATATATATACTCACACAAAGACAAACATTGAAGCTGAATATTGATGCGCTTTATATATTTTTCTCTTATTGAGATAAATTTATTCTCATTTTACCGAACTTTACCAGAAAAGTAAAAAAAACACATCTATTTATTATATAAGAACGGCAAATAGAATTAGACTAAAATTATTGTATGCAGTTTTTGTCTGTGTTCTAAAAAAATTTAAATTTTTTATGTTGACAATGTTTGATTTTTCAATTGTAATTTTTAAAAATTTTTATAATCAAAAAGAAAGAATTTAATTTCCTGAAGAAGCCAATCAATGAAATTGGCGAAATATTGGTATTAAAAAAAATTAATATTTCAATTGTCTTTAAAAAAAATTTACCATGAGCTTCATTATCTTAATATAATTAATTTTTTAATTATATTTATTAAATTTTGAGCGATGGTCTTTTTTATGAAAAGTTTTTTCAAATAGGTAGCATCGTCAGGAAATAATAATTTTTATTAACAAAAAAAATTTTTTTTTTAATAAATTAAATTTTTTAAATAAAATAAATTTTTTTTTTAATAAATAAATTTTAATTAACAATTAGAATCATATATATAAATGAATATTCCCAAAATAAATTCAGTTAATATAAAATACTACATGTGCACGGTATTAAATTTTGATATTCTTTTGTTTTTTTTAATTTTTTAATTTTTTCATTTGATTCAAAATACACTAGTTATGCTGGCCGATGGCAAGCCTAGTGTAGATGAGAATAAAAAAACTAAAAATAGAAATGTGTGTGTGTTATAAAAGTAAACTCATGGATTGTTATGTTTTTGTTTATAGATTTTTTGGTTTGTATGTTTAATATTCAAACAATTCTCGTTTGATTAATTGAATTTTAAACATATAGATCTTGGGTTTGTATTCAAAAATTAGGAAAATCCACTGATGAGCTAAGTAAGCGTTAGCGAAATAGTACTATATGGATATGCTTTCCTCCTCAATTATTGAGTTGCTTTTGTAATAAAATACTTTATGATATTTTTCATACTGTATGAGAATATCATAGGGTATGTAATAATAAATTTCACATATAATTTATAAGGGAAAAAGCACAATTAGAATCATATATATAAAAAAAATTTTTTTTTTTTTTTTGAGGTAGAAAAAGGAAATATTTTTGAAAGGAAAAAAATAATATAATTAATAAAAAAATAGTTGGAATAAAAATAAAAAATAATAACATTGTATGTATGTATGTTGGTATATGTACGTTTTAGGTATGCCAAACGGGACGGATTTTCTAAATCCCGGTATCCAATTATTTCTCGGTTATGGCAATCAAAAAATATTATCAACTTAAATATATAAACAAAGCATTTATGTATGTTTCAATATTCGATTAAGCGTTTTTTTTTTTTCATTTAAAAATAACTACTCTAAAAATTAGAGTAAAGAAGTTAACTAAATATCGCAAATTTTTCATGCCAAATTGAAAGACTTGAAAATAAAACAAACATTCTAATTTTTTTGGTCTCTTTTTCAGCATTTTTGTTCGCCTAATTTTGGCAGCCGTTGAACATGTCATGGAAACATTCAAGCATTCATTCGTAGAATATTTTGTTGCTGTAATTGCTGTTGATGTCGTTGGTGGTGACATGTTGCTGCATGAACAATAAAATGCGAATAAAATGTCTTTCGTAAATAGAAATATTTAATAATTAAATGGAAGAAAACTAAAAGCAACAACAACTTTAGATTACAGAAAATAAACCTTTAAAATTGGCATTATTTTGTTGAACTATTCGATGGGTCATTCAAAATAAATTTAAGGTTCGATTTCTTTGTCTGGCTTCTACTAGCAAGTTTTGCTTTCACATTTAGAGAGAAAGAGGAATATATTGGACGAGTGAAGAGCACCAACATGTTATCGTCCGATTATTCTTAAAGCACGATTGTTAGATTTTACAATATTGTAGAACAATGTAAAATTATCACCGAAGTGTAAACTGTCTGTTCAGGCTATTGTAAGAAAACTATACAATTTCATTGTCACACAATATAATTTATCTGTCAACAAAAATTATCTGTTCACACGGTTGTCACATTACTGTATGGCAAAAGTTGCCAGATTCGTTGTTAAATATAGTATCTTCATATTTATGGGCAGCGTTGCCAATAGAAATATTTATATGACAGTGATGTTATTGTACGGTGCACTAAATTAAGCACATGTGCCAATAACAAATGACTGTAAAATCTGTGGCAGTTACGTGTCAAGGGAAAGGAAAGGTGTTTACACGATTGTCAGAATTGTGACAATATTTTTGGCACACAATGCACGGATAATACATTTTGAGACAATGTTGCCGCACAAAAATTGTGAGTTCACACGGTAGTTGAACATTTTATTAAAATTTTTCTGTCAATTTTGTACGATATGACAATCGTATGTGCATACCTTTAGAGTCAACAATAGACCGTCTGGTTGCAAAATTTCGACAACAAGGTGCTGTAAGGAACTTTACTGGTGCCGGCAGACGACAAACGGTGCACAGGGATTACAATATTGAACGGGTACAGAAGAGTATTCGGGAAGATGGAGACGCATCAACCAAAATACGTTCGCAACTACTTGGCCTCTCACGGGGGTCGGTGCAGAGAATTATGCCTACAATAAGAATGTTTCCATACAACATTCACACTACGAAGGACACAATGACTTTTTTACGTGACATCTTTCGTGAAAGAATTATTTCCCGTATAAGCGATTTTAATTGGTCTCCGCGTTCACCGGATTTAACCGCGCCAGACTGTTTCCATTGGGGTTATTTGGAAGGAAAATGCCTACAACCATACAGCAATTAAAAATAATATACCCGATGAAATCAACAACATAACACCTAAAGTTTTGCGAAAGGTTATTGGAAATATTTTGGAAAGAGCACGAAGATGCGAAGCAGAAAATGACCTCCACTTCCGATATATAATTTTTCATAATTAAATTAAAAATATTCTCCATTAATATACGTTATTTAAAATAAACGAAATTTTTTTATAATGTCTTAAATAAGAAGTTATAATGAACTCAAACACCTTCGGTCATTTTAGGCCACTGAGTATATAATTTTGGAACTTTGTTTTAGTGGCCATTTTTAGTATAAATTTCACTTGGCTAGTGCTGCACAACACCGACGAAGGACGGTGCTCTGATGTGCCTGTGGATTACAATGTTTTGTCATGTGTTTTTGTATTTAATTTTTTTCTATTCAAGTGTGGCAGTGCCATTTTAAAGCGATTTTTTAAGTCGTTTAGACTTCACTATAATTACCCTGTCGGATAGCGATTCAGGGCCCTTAGCGCCGTTTTATATTGCCCCATACCCGCTTAATACTACAATTGCTTCAATGCAAGTACATATTTGGATTTGAGTGTACGCATTGCCATCAATGGAAGTTAAATTAATATAACAAATCGATAAGTCGCCAAAACGAAGTGGTCCCGCTCTCCTCTTGCACAGCAACATGTAAAAAAAAATGTAAATTGAAAAACAAAAGTTATTGCTTTTATTGTTGTACGGGTATGCAGTAGTGTTACGCATTATAAAACCTCGACTAGTCAATCAGTCACCCGTCAGTCACATAGTCACATAGTCACATAGTCACATAACAACACTTAGCACATTCACAAAAATACACAAACACCCAACACCAACGTATACATTTTTATGCATTTTTACATGCACAAAGGCCGTCACACAAACATTTCAATATTTTATTTATTTAAAAAAAAAAAAAGACTTAAAAATTTATTTTTAGCCACCAAAATATCTCGTAATTTGGATTTCATTTTCATATTATTATTTTTTTTGTTTTTGTTTTTGTTTGTCTATATTTTATTTTATTTTCATTTATTTATTTATTTTTTTTTTATGAAAATGTATTGTTGGTACATTGAACTTTTATTGTCGTAGTTGTTTATTTGTCGTGTGTAATAAGCTGTTGCTGTGTTTCATGATGGTGTTGCTGCTGCTGATCATGATGTTGCTGCTGACTCCCCCATTCATGCGAGTTATGCGAGTTCGATTTTACCAAATCAGGCAGCGAAAAAAGTGTGTATTTTTTCAGGGCTTCTTTCAAAAAATCAATGACTTTAAAAAGCAAAAAAAAAATAAAAATAGTTGAATATGAAACATGTTTTCACTGTGCAATTGTGGCAAAATATACAAAATAGTTGCGGTAACTGCTGCTAAATGCGAAACAATCATTGAATTAGCCAAATTATTTAGAGGCAATTGATTGCTGTTTCGCAAGTATATTGATTTATGAAATGAAATTCCTCTTGTCAAACTATTAGCTGCAATGTGGCCCGGCGGCCTAACGATGTTTGTACATGACATTATGCAGCGGTATTGGGGTATTGGCCATTGAGCTGCCAGCACAGCATTCAAAATTGGAGCAGTTTTTATTATAGGCTGATCGAAGATAAATATGTGTTTTACAACACATAATAAACATTTTGTAAACATTTTGTAAATTAATAAACACGAAAGTTATCCACGTTGCCCAGCCTTATGAAGCATAATGAGTACCCGGTCTACTTAATAAGTTCCATTAAGAACATGATTGAGCATGCATTAATGCATTGGAAGAGGTCAATCGGTCATATCCAAACTTCTTAGCGGTTTATGCAATTAATTAAAATTTTTTTAGGCAAACTTTTGCTAAAAGGCTTGTGGAAGGTAAAGCATCTCCAGTGTTCCTTTACAGAAAATATAAAATTATACCAGAACGTAGCGCACGTTACTTTAATTAAATTGTTGAAAACATCTTAACTTAACAATTGAGCGCTCAAAAAATTTGTAAATACGAGTGCCTACAAAAAAGACAAACAAACAAGGACTACTCCTAGTATTCCTTTCCTCCAGTTCCAGCACAATGCATCACATGTGTAGGGGTAATCTTCTGAGTGCTGGTTCAAGATAAAAAAAAATGTATTAAGAACTTATAATAAAAGGCAGCAGCAGCATCGCATCAAGCGGAGGATCGAAGAAGCATATGGCGTTGAAAGCCGGGCAAGTATTGGGCCAACTAAATACGGTATGAAAATTTCCCTGCATTTCCATCCGTAAGAAAATCGATATTTTTAACTCCGGCTTCAAATTACCACAGCTTTATAAATATAAAACATGACTACCAAATGGGTAAACGCTATCCGTGTTGTTGTTAACAAATGCTTAAGAAGGATATTATGAAACTTCTGGCTCAATGTTATTTCGAATGACGAGAAGAAAATGGGCATGAATTGGTCAGCTCACTGCTGAACACGGCAATTAGATTCTCAGTTTTCCTTAGCGGGAAAAAGCTGTAGTTCGATTCTGTAACTTTTAACGATTCGGCGACGTGCTCAAGGCCATTTAATGAGCACTTTCTGGGAGAGGCTCGGAGCAGGCGCCGCGATCGCTGTAACCTCGATTTGACGTACAGAGATCTGGCATGAATTCGTTATATTTTAATGCACCCACCAGATGGCCTGTTCACAGCTAGAGATGACAATTAAGAAGATTTGCGCAGTTACTGGAGTTTCCGAGGCGGTCGGGATGCTCCTGAGCGAATTTATTTGTGGTATGGGCTGTTTGTCGCATTAGCGTCACTTCGCCTTCGTCACACCGTCGACGTTCTTTTCATCTCAAGTGCTTTAGTAGGTCTTTGTATCAGTTGTTGTAGGAAAGTTTCAGTGGCGAAGGCATAGTCACTGGTCACTGGTCACTGACTTCAGTAGATACCATTCCGCAGGCATATAAGAGCGTCCTCCTTCATCGCTATTGCCTGTAGCACCGGCGAAGTAAAATAATTCCTAAAAATTACTACCAAAAAAAAAAAGTTTCAAAATTGTATACCTCTCCTTCATATCAGAAAAAAAAAAAAAAAAAAAAAAAAGAGGCGCTGCAACACTGCTATAATGGCCTGATGCATGATGTCGAACGATATCGTTCGTTCGCTTATTACATGCAATACAAAACCAACATTTAAAATTTTTAATAGCTTTTAAGCGTTTTCATTATTACTTTACAATTATTGTTTGTTGTTTTTTTTCTCTTCCCATATAATTTACTATCAGCGCCACTGTGCAACATATTCAGGAGATCATTTCACATTTTATGCGATTATTTTAAGGTTTAAAATTTTTATAATATTTTCGTTGACTGTGTGTTTATTTAGGAAAAATCGTAGTTCATAATTATGTATGGGAATGTATGCATGTGTGTGAATGTGTGTGTGTGTGTGTGTGTGTGTGCAGAAGTGAGAAGGTTTGTGTATTTGAGTGGAAGAGTTGCTCATTTTCGATATTTGAATGTGTTGATTACAAGACAAGTTTTAAATATGATTTGAAATCAGTTTTTTTTTTTGTTTTTCCTTTCAAGTGATTTTGTTTTGATTTTTATTTTGATTTTTTTTTTTTCTTTCAAATTGCCTTGTGTAGATATTTTTGTTTGGCTGCTACTGCCACAAAAAAACAACCGCTGCTTAGATTATGTCACACGCTGAACAACAACAAGGAGAAAAAAAAATAAAAAAATTAAAAAAGAAATACTGATGCATTTTTGTTTGATTTCAGCTTTGGGCTGCTGCATTTAAGCGCGTTTCAACATCAAACAATCTATTGTAAATTTTCAGAAAAATAAAAAATTATCCGTTATTGTTGCTATTTTTTTGTTTTGCTTCTGTAATTGAACAGTTTAGAAATAAAAAAAAAATAAAACGGTTTTTTTAATGTGCGGTTTTTTGTGTGTTGGTGCCACGTAATTTGGCGTATCTCTATTGCGGTGCTACCACGGTAGTATCCATGATAATGTCACGTTATAACCCCTTGAGGCTGGTGTTTAACAGTGTATTTGATTTTATGTCGTTCGCTTAATTTTTTTTAGCGCTACTCGATGTTTAACAAATTTATAATTTTATTAAAACATGAAGCCAAAACTAAAGTCTGACTCAGTTTTTATATTTACATATATTTTTTTTCCATTTTTCTTGTACAACCTCGTCGCCGTTATATGTACATGACAAATGAATAGTGGCGTTCTTGAGTGTTCGAGTAAAAGGGAACTGAAAAAGTGAGGTCAAACCGTTTACACATGACATAAAATCAAAGCATATGATTATTTTTTAAATGTTATTTGAATGAAATAAGTAAAGCCAACAGCTACGTAAATGTTTTACTCGAGAAATTGTAACAAATTTAAAATGCAGTTTGTACTGGAACAGCAATTGAAAGCTGCGATGTAAAATGTTTCAGCAAGTCTTGAATTTTAGTTTAATGCACTTTTAATCAAGTCAGACCTCGACTATCCGTAATGCTTGAGGTCAGAAGCATTATGGATATTAAACTTTTCCGGTTAAGTAAGAAACGATTTGGATTTTTTTTTACGAATAAACTGAATTAACTGGATTCCTTAAGCTCCACACCCACTTACCCGCCCACTTTTGTACTGATATTGTGCCATGTGTACCAACTTCGAATGCTTTTATCATTATTATTCTCCAGATATACAGAAAGGTATACTGTCTTTGTTTTCAAAAACCATCACTCAAACCAAGGCTTGGCAAATATTAAGAGGGTAATCTTCACCGTAAATTTCAATGTTAAAAAAAAGTGGTTTAGAGAATTTCGTTGTGGCCGTACAAACACGGAAAATGACAAACGTTACTTTCAATACGCGAAACAACTGAAAAATTCACAATATAGTGTTGGCCGATAGAAGATTCTAAGTGGGAGAGATTGTAGAAACCGTAGGCAACTCACATGACTCAGTAGTTTAAATTTTGAATGATACTTTGGGTATGAGAAAGCTATCAAGATGGGTAGCTCAGTATCGATTAAAGACGCAATGGTGTGACAACTTTGCAGGAGTGTTCAGAAAAAATGCGAAATATTTTTATGAGTCTAAAACTGGGGTTGAACCCACTAAAAATTTTCCGTCTTGTAGTCAACGTGCAGACTACTTCGACCATCGCCACCATCTTTCTTGTTACCAAACCTGACGAAAATAGATTTGGGTCGAACGATGAAATCAACTCACAAACAAAAATATTCGATGACAATATTTCGTTGACCTCGAGAAATCGTATTTTTTGCAAGGGCTTAAAGTAGTTGCAGGAACGTTACACAAAGTGCACATTGTTGAAAGGAGATTACGGTGTGAAAAATAAAATGATTTTTTTATCCAAAAACATGTGCCTCATGCAAAAAATCACGGCCCCATTTAACACATCCCTACGTACGACTCCCTTCATTCAAACAAGGGAATCCCCACTTTCGTTTTATTCACATTGTATTGTGATTGTTCAAAAGTAATCGTAATAAAGCCGTATGCTGATAATATGCTGAATAATAGAGAGAATAAAAAAAACATAAATCGCAGCAAAATGAAGTTTCTTTTTCTTTCCAGGATAATTCATGTTGCAGGTAAATCGAATCACAAATAAACGAAGCCACAATGTATTTTATTTCATTAATAAAAATTTATTAAATAAACCGCACATATGCACTAGTATATTTAAAAAGGCTGTTCTGTATTCTTCCTGAAATCAAAGAACTCGTGATTGTTTTTTTTTTCTTGGACCGGCACTCAGGGGATGACCTCTATACATGCGCTGCAAAGTTTTTGGAAGAAAGGATAGAGAGAGTAGTGTTAATTGGCATTTGACGTAAATTGTCCCACGTCAAAAGTGACAGGAAAGACTTATGCGGGTAGTCCATTCCATATACGCGCTCTTCGGCCAAAAAACGAATTTTCTCTGTAATGCGCAGTGCGATTTGCTGCCAAGTCGGGATTGCTATTTACAACAATAATTCTTTTATAAGTCGCAGTGGATTGATTCACGTGCAAGTAACTAACTTGGTGCCCCAGCGGGGTACTAGGTTCGATTCCTAGCAGTGACTCTAGTCTGTATCTGTGCAAGTTTTTTCACGACAGGTATCATAATGGGGCCATAATAAAATTGGTCCCAAGTGGGCTGCTGCCTTTTTTAACCTTTACATCCGGCAACATTCCGACCTAACCTAACTAACTTGACATTAGCGGACCTACTGTGCGGTCAAAGCAATACTTGACACTTTCTTCAAAAATTTAAATTTTTCTTTTATATTTTAAGGAATGTTAGCGTGGCCAAGTAAATTTTTATTATTTTATTTCGTTAAAGTGTTCTGGTTAAAAGTAAAGTTATTTTTCTAATATTCAATTATAGTTTCTCGTTATTTATTTAATGTTGTAGCTGCATATGACATTTTAGTTGTGAATGAAAATTGTAAAAATGTTGCGATTTAGATTTTCAACATCTAAAACATTTGTCAGTTTGATATGAAAATTATGCTTTTCTATAAACTTTACAACAAAGTTATGCGGTCATGAAGTCATGCGCCAATAAATGTGTTGTTTTTTTTTCCTTCTTTAAGATGACCTGCTACTGCAATGCACACAGTAACTTTGTATTTCTGTGTGTGCGCGTGTTTGTTTTCACAATTTCTATATTAAATGTTGAGGAGGCAAAGTATGCACAAAAATTTTGAATATTAGAAAAGACCACTTTTGGGTCTTTGCTCAATTTACCAAATACGAGTACAGTAGAATCGTGAAAAAATTAACTGAATTTTCAGACACATTTATGTCAAATGGGAATGGAAACTTGCGAGAAACGAGAGCGTATGTGTATACAAATAATCTTATCCTCTGTAGTTTATGATTGAATAAAAAAATAACAATCAAAAGACCAGAAACTGTGTTTTCTATTTAATTCAAAATCATTCGTTAATTTTGGAACACCATTTACGTAGATACGCAAGGTGAGCTGTGTAAAAGTCAGAGAAATACGGCTGAATGTCATTTTACAAAAATGGGTATAGAAAATGGGCGTGTTCAATTCAACGAATTTTTAATATTGTAAAAATACTAATAAATAAATACTATGACTACTACTACTACTGCTACTACTATTGCTACTACTACTGCTACTACTACTACTAGTACTACTACTTGTATTACTACTAGTACTCCTACTACTAGTGCTACTACAGCTACTACTACTGCTACTACTACAGCTACTACTACTACTACTACTAAAATGGTCAGCAATGACTGTGATTTTAAAACGGGCCGGTACAAATTCCATCTACTAATAAATAAATATTACTACTATTTACTACTACTGCTACTATTACTGCTAGTACTACTACTACTACTGCTACTACTACTGCTACTACTACTGCTACTACTAAAATGTTCAGCAATGACTGTGAACTTAAAACGGGCCGCTAAAAATTCCATCTACTAATAAATAAATAAATACTACTACTACTGCTACTACTACTACTACTGCTACTACTACTGCTACTACTACTGCTACCACTACTACTATTACTACTACTAGTACTAAAATGGTCAGCAATGACTGTGAACTTAAAACGGGCCGCTAAAAATTCCATCTACTAATAAATAAATAAATACTACTACTACTACTACTGCTACTACTAGTACTAGTACTACTACTAATACTGCTCTACTACTGCTACTACTACTGCTACCACTACTACTATTACTACTACTACTACTAAAATGGTCAGTAATGACTGAACTTAAAACGGGCCGCTAAAAATTCCATCTACTAATAAATAAATAAATACTACTACTACTGCTACTACTACTACTACTACTAATATTGCTACTACTACTGCTACTACTACTGCTACCACTACTACTATTACTACTACTAGTACTAAAATGGTCAGCAATGACTGGAAATTAAAACCGGCTGGTAAAAATTCCATCTAAGCTTATTTTCTTTACTGCTGAAAACCAAGTCACTGAAACAAACGTAGTGGAATAATTTTGTAAGAATTTACATTTACCGTGGTTTTCCTTTCAATTCATTGAAACACGCTTAGAAAAATTAATTATCCTTGGGATACTTTTTTTAACTTATTGGCGACTCTGCTTTCTATTCAATTTATTTGATGGAGCAAATTTCATTTCGTCAACAAAATTTCCCATGACTTGCATTACTGTTTTCAATTTTAACATATTTAATAGAGGCTTTTTAACCTTCTCGCTTTTTTAAAAAAAGTCAATGGAAATGGCATAATTTCCAACCGGGTGTTGGTAATAAAAATTAAATATGAAAACTACAGAATTAAATGCACGCAAATTTGTATGTATAACTCTTCAAATCTAAAATGAAATGAAGAAACAAACCACCATCAAATTTAATATTTTCATTTGAATACGCGCACATTAAAAAAATACAATTCAAAACCAACAACAACAACAATAAGAAAAATATTTTAGTAAGTAATGGCAGGAATGAGGGAATACTAAGCGACTGACTAGCGGAATGGAAATGAAACTAGTAAAGCCGTGTAATGGTTACCGGTTTGTGTCTGTGTGTGTGTGTGTGTGCAAAGACTTTGTTAAAGTTTGTAATTGGAGCTACAGTCACACACAAAATAATTTGCAAATAAATAATTTCTTTTTAAAATTTTGTAAATCGTAAAATTCTGCTAATTTTAGACGTAAAATTCAAAATTTTCACTGTACATTTTTTAGATGTCAAGCATACCTCGCCATGTCAAGCGACATATCAAATAGTCATGAGTTTATTACTTTCACTAGTATTAGCCTTTTAGCTAATTTCTTTAAATTATAAATCTGTGGCAATGTGAAAGAGTAGTTTAAGTCAACTTAAACACTTAAGTATTATTAATATGTTTAACGTTACTAGCGCCGTGATCCAGTTCAAGGTAACTAAGTCACATCCCCCTTCTTCAATAACTCATAAATTAGAATCCTAATTCCTAGAGTATGACTGAGTTATCTTGAACTGGATCACAGCGCTAGTAACGAAGCATGGTAACTTCAGGTATTATCTAAAGAGTTGTCTGATGATGTCTGCAGACTGTGCTGGCGGCACAATTATGTATAAATGGCCAGACTAGGAATTACTGGCCGCCTCATCTTCGATGGAAGTGCGATGGGGAAACTTAGTCCAGGGCAGATGCAAGCGATAACTAGGGGCTCAACTATGAAGTTGAAAGTCGCGAACGCTCACTAAACTAGCAAATATCAATAGAGTCTAGAGCAAAGAGAGCAAAAGAGTTTGGGGCGGATCTCAATGGTTGATGGGTGAGCCACTTGTTGGATCGACCGGCAATCATGGAATAAGAAGGATGCCGAAAATCTACCCAATTTGCTGGTGAACTGCTTCGATGTCCCCCTCCCCCACACTGCAATAGAAATAATGAAGCACGGAATAAAATATATTTCTTCTAGTAGGTACTCTAAGGACATTAATAGTCTAGAAAATATTAAAATTCAATTTATAGAAAATAATTATTTAACAATTTTCCTTGTACTGACCACGAACCAAAATTAATAGAAAAAAAATAGAAAAATATTGGTCAGCGATCCTTTCCAACAAACTACCGCATCAAACGTTACACTTAAGTGGGTGTAAATCTCGCTGTTGAACTACTCTTGGATTTTCCATAGCCATTTTTGCCTATAACGAACCCATTCAATTGGAACTGGACTTCGTGGCTCAGAATTCAATTATGAATGAAATCAAGATTTTCTTCTGAAACGATTTTGGCACGTTGTACAATTGTGTACTGTTTCATTTTAAATTCCCCAAGTCTTCTTTACAGAATACTGAAAAAAAATTATTTTATTATTATATATTTTAAATTCCTAAAGTATTCTTCATAAAATACCGAAAACAAAAAAAAATAATAATAAATTATAATAAGAAAGTTATAAGGAATTCAAACACGTTCGCTCTTTTGGGTCACCCTATATATGTTTGAAAAAAAAAACTTAAATAGATTCAAATCGCATAATAAAATTTTGAAAATTTTTTTTATAAGTTATTTAGTATATTTTGTCATTCTCGAAAATGTTTTAGGAGTTCTTGTATAAACGTATGGAATTTTTTAGGCTTTTTCAAAAATGTAGTGAAAAGTGTACTGCCGATTTTGGTATTAGTACCAAATGAAATGTACATATAGATCAGCGAAACCATATAACAGACACATATAAATATAGAAATCAATATATTTAAGTTCAAAAGTGGGCATTTATCAGTTCATCGAATTACACTTCAGCTACTTTTCCATATATAAATTTTCTGCCAGCATAATAATTACTAGATTTTCTCAAAATATATCTCAAATAGCGTAGACGAAATAATTTGCTGGCAACTTTCTGGTTTCATAGTATTCCCACTCATCCTACAAGATCAGCGGTGAATGAAGAACTTCACAGAGAAAACGTTTCTCACATTTTCTTAATTGTTTTGCTCGCCACTGTGTAGGTGTATCGAATCACCATATACCTTTTATGCTAATGAGGTCAGTCGTAAAGTAATTGCATTAATAGATTTATTTACCCAAATAAAAACAAATACACACAGCTACACACAATCGTTAACGAACAGAAGTTCATCATCATCTTCAACATCATCAATTCACGTAAATAAACATTCATACTCGTAGATCATATAATGAGTGAGTGCTAATGTAATAAGTTAATTTATTAAGATTTCTATCAACTGTAAGTTGTTAAAGGGTGAGTGGCAAGAATAGTGAATAAAACTATTTCATTGTTACGCCTTGTAGTTCTCATTGTGTTGCAAAAAATGCATTTAGAAAAAAATTGCATGCTTTATACCTTTCAATGTCGTACAGACAGACAGACAGACAGACACTTTTGCAATTTTGCCTTTTAACTGGGCTTATTATTGCGAATGAAGTCAAATAATGGATGGGCAAAAAATTTAAAGAAAATAATAATAAATATAACATAATACATAATGAAATTAAATTAAATAAAAATTAAATAAAATAAAAATGGCATAAAACAAAATACAATAGAATCGCGAAAACGCGAATGACAGTGTCCCAAGTGTAATTAAATTTTTTTTAATGGTTTTCAAAATTGAAAAGAATGCCACAATACACATATATTTTGGATGAAATAACTCACTAGATTTGTTTTAATGACTTCATTAATTCTGTATTGTAAAAAATAAGCTTAAATTGAAGTTGTACCATCTGGTTTTAAACTCGCATCACGCTTCCTTAAAATATTCATGCGCCCACTAAAAAAACTAACTTTTTAGTGCAGCACGTGGACGCCGAAATTCGAAATATATATGTTATCTGATTTAAGCTCCTCGTGATTCTACTGTACTACATAAATTCAATTAAAATAAATGAAACACAAACTAAAATAAAAACAATAAATCATAATGAAATCATATAAAGTAAAAATTAAATTAAATCACACAAAATAAAATAAAATTAAATCACTTAAAAATAGAAAAAAAACCAAAACTAAAATATAATCGTATAAAATAAAAAAAAAAAATTAAATGAAATAACATAATATGAAAAAAAGCAAAAAAAAATTCCATAAATAATATATAATATAATATATATATAATATAATAAATAATAAAAATAAAATAAGAATAATAATAAAAAGCAACGATTGTAATAAAATAAAATAAAATTAATTAAAAATATAATAAATTAAATAAAGTAAAACTAAATTTTCCATTAAATTAAACAAAATAAAGTGAAATAAAACAAAATAATATACTTTCATGAAATAAAATTAAAAATTTAATTAAAAACAAAATCAAATAAATTAAAGTAAAATAAAATCAAATAAAGCAAAAATAAACAAAATATTTTTTTTTGCATAATATAGAATAAAATAATATAAAATAATACTAAATCGAAAATAAATAAAAATTAAATAAAATAAACAGAAACAAACTTGTTTAATAAAATAAAATAGTTCATCTTTGTTTAGCTGGTCTATATGCGGCATTTCATTTGCTGCTAATATCAAAATCTTCAGTACACCTTTAACCAAATTCTTGAAAAAGCCAAGAAATTTCACATATTTATATAAGAACTGCCAACAAATAATTGAGAATTACGGAATAAACAAACAAAATAAACAAATTAATAATAAATTAAAAGAAAATAGTATAAAATGAAATAATACTAAATCGAAATATAAAATGAAATAAAATAAACCGAAAAAACATTTTATTAAAATAAAATAGAATAGAATAAATAAAAAGAAAATAATATAAAAGAAATTTACAGAAAAATAATATAAAATTTTAAAAAATAACACAAAAAAATCCATTAAATAATAATAAGACACAATAAAATATTCAATAAAATAAAAGAATAATTAATAAAAATAATATTTTTAATAAAATTAAATAATTTGAAATGAAATTAAATAAAATAAAATAAAAAAATTAATAACAAAACACTATAACGTTCTCAATAAAATAAAATAATAATCAATAAAAAAAAAAGAAAATTTTTATTAAAATAAAATAATAATAATAATAAAAGAAAATAAAATAAATTAAAACCAAATAATATAAAATGAAATAAAATAAATTAAAACCAAATAGTATAAAATAAAATAATATAATTCTTATAATAAATTTTATTGAAATAAACTAAAATAATAAATTAATATAAAATAAATCACATTAAATTAAATTAAATACACTAGAATAAATCAAAAAAATTTAAATTAAATTGACAACAGAAGGGGTTCCTCCGTAGCCTGCTGCATGAGCATTAGTCTATCAATCCGGTGATGCGCGTTCGATTCCCGCCTGGAGCGTTCGTAGTGTTTGTGTTATTGAAGAAAAAAAATTAAATAAAAATAAACTAAGAACATGAAAAAAAGAATTCTATTTGCCGCGATATGATTTACGTAGAACTCCTGAGATTTTGCCGATTGTTCATTACAATATTTAGAGCCGTCTGCAAGTGCCACTGGGCTATCGGCACGCATGATGAGAGGATGTGCATTCCGTTCAATGTCCGGTGTAGGTGATGTGGGCACACTTCGGAGAGCGACACCGTTGTGCATTTCTCTGAGAGTGGCCGGGTTTAGCTAAGTCTACAACTTGGGGCCATGCTAACGGTTGGATATGGCGGACTTATTGAGGAATGTGAATGGCACAAGGTGGCTGTGAAGTCATTTGGTTTATGCGGGTTTAAGGTAAAAAAAACGCCACCTACTGTGCTACTTGGGTCGACGCATCTAAGTCGGCTGCCTACTAACCTAAACTAACCCTTGTCTGTTGACTATACAGCCCAAAAGTCTTGCGTTTTCTAATCTAAATATCATTTTGAAAAATTTGTCGTTTTTCTTTTTTTTTTTCTCAATAAATTTCTCTTTGAAATTATGCCTCATTAACTTTTTAGCCGTGCAACTGCTGACGGTATAAATGTCAAGGCATATCGCTTCTTGACTGACATGTTTTATGAAATTGTCTTCTTGTGAAATTGTTGTCTACTTCATCCATGAGATACAAGGCAGGTAATATTTCACAAACTGTAAAATTGTGTTTACAGGTTCACAAGTCATCATCACCGAGAAAATACAAAGAAAACAAACAAACAACAACAAAAACATGTTCAATTCAAACGGGAAACCAAGTGAATCTTAACCGCAACCACAACCATGATTAAGCCAAGTAAATGAATGTCTGCATCCCTCCCCACTTTAATAAAACAAAGTGTGAGTACAATTATTTTAGTAACCTTGCCTCTGGTCACAGACAAATAATCAACAACAAAATATGTTTGGAACATGCATAAACGCAAAAGCAAAATGATTTAAATCAACAACAATGAAAATTATTAAAGAAAAATACAAATACCAGAGAAAAGTGCTTATCGCACAAACTCTCTACCCAACCCCCAAACCTCCCCCGCAACACATTAAGCCAGTATGAACAGCGGTAGCGGCCGCAGCAGCTACTGGTTATAAATACATACATACATACATACATTCATACGTACATATGTATATAAATGAAGAATATACACGAGTGCATCCACTTGTTTGTACTCGTACTTGCCATTGTTTTATTTATTTAAAATGTTTGATAATTTGGCTCGCAAAGTCTATACAAACTTAAGGCCAAGTTCAGTTTCGAGCCAAGCACAAACAATATGAAAGAAATGTAACACACGCACACACACACACACACACACACAGTCGTACTCACACACACACACACAATGCTTAAGCTACAAACAAACATGCCTCATAATTTATTTTAACGTCGAAATACAGAGAAACATAATAAAAAAATTATTAAACGAATTTTTTTCTCTTTTTGTTTTGTTTTGTTTTATTTTTTTTTTTGTTAATTTTCAAGACATGACATTTTATGTGAAATGTTTTCCCCCTCGATGGCGATTTCATAATAAAAAGTCATTTGCAGCTACTTAAAAATTTTTAAATGTATTTCATAGCTTGAGAGTTGTAAGTACGAATATCTACAACACGTTGTAGATACATAAACCATCTTACCTTCAGTTACTACGTGTAAACATTCCGCAAGTACTCATGTACGATTCTTTCTTTTACACTTATCTATCTGTTTGTTTGTTTTTTTTTTTTTTTTTTTTTTTAGTTTTTATTCACTCCCTGATTCATGAATAAATATTGTGTGTGTTTTTTTTTCTTATTGCTCGGCTGGCTTGATGATTATTTTGAAAGTTGAACTAATTTTAAACAGCGTTTAGAGTTTTCAAACATCTGTAGACAGCAATTTTCGTTTAAATTATTTTCTATCTACATACACAATTTCACATTCATTCATTTGAGTTACACGCTTTACTTTACTCCCTGCAAACAAGACGAAAAATATTTAATCTTGGGACAGCGTTAATAGACCCCTCTTCAACTGTCGAGCTCTAATTAATGTTGTGAAAATTTCCCATCCATTGTTAGATTGAGGAATTCTCGATGTAACTATGAGATGCCAAGCCTTACGGTCACTCATTTTAGTTTTGAAAGACAAAACATATTAAGTCATTTATAACGAAATGGGAGGGAAGTTGGGAATGTGGAGTAGCTCTTCACAGAAACAAACACAAACAAACAACAGCAACAACAACAATAAAAATACAATACATTAATTCCACTTCAATCTACAAATTCAATTTAAATGTACAATTCATAGTGTTGAGGAAATACATTTACAAAGATTTTGTGCTGAGAATTCAAGATGTTTTAAATTAAGCAAAGTTGTAAAATGGAGTGGTAGACAAGCTCGTTTTGCTTTAGCAACAACTCACATGACTTAGATCACGAACTCGTACTAATAAACAATTTAACTCTTCAGTAAGTCAAACTAAAAATTTTATGAAATAAGGAAAACGATAATTACACTGTGGTGCGAAATAATAAAGTAATTGCATTGGCTGGTCAAAGACATCAACAATTTAAATAACTGTTTATTTCATTGCCTGCTCAACACAGTGATGTTAATTTTTTTTATTTCGATTTCCGTACAGCCCTGAAAAAATTACCGTTTTTTAGGTAAAATTACCGTATGCCAAGTCCTCTACTAAAAAAATATTATTTACTTAGAC
The DNA here is from genome assembly GCA_963924685.1 of Dexiosoma caninum. NCBI lineage: Eukaryota > Metazoa > Arthropoda > Insecta > Diptera > Tachinidae > Dexiosoma > Dexiosoma caninum. The sequence continues at coordinate 33,161,377 of OZ004729.1, read as the reverse complement.
TTCTAAAAAAAACTTAACCTTCAGCTTTGTCCTAGACATATGACCCATCATGTACAAACACCATGGATGATAAACGAAGATTCGTTTATCCTATCGTTGGCAGATCTGCCTGAGGCCACTACCTCTTCAAATATATATAAAACTATGTTTAACGCTATCACCGGGAGTTTTATTGCAAATAGTTGGGAGTTTCTCTACACCGATGGACCGAAATCCAAGTCTCTCATCTATTCTTGCCATCAAAAACTCATATTACGAATCGGCAATAATTAATCAAATAAGAAACTTCTGTAACCAAAATTTAAACAATATCAAACTTATGTGGGTACCCCCTCTCATGTTGGCATTATAGGTGAAGAAGGCTGAAGAAGCGAAACGGCGACCCTGGGAAAACCTTCGACATGGGAAGCTCGTGATATCTTTAATATTATTGATATCTCTCTCACGTCCACAAAAATCCAAAAATGGTCCGATTACCAGCACAGTTACAAACGCATCAACCCAATCGGAGACGCACCATTATACCCAATAAACTGTTCCAGGAGTGAAATTAATATATTTGTTCGCCTTAGAATCGGCCACTGCAAACTAACTCATCAACATCTTCTTGATAGAACTCACGCACCTGTTTGTCCCACCTGTACCACTCACCTCAATGTAGTTAGTACACATATACTTGATGATTGCCCTAATTACAATTCATGCAGAACACGCATTTTCCGATTCAATACGCCAACTAACTGATCTCCTTAGACAAATGTTTGATAAAAATATTACATTAATATACAAATTCATAATTGCAAATTGTTTACAAAACTTAATTTAAATGTATATACCCACCATAGAGTCGAAAGCCTCAGATGTTAGTACTCTTTTTTTTTTGTTATTAGTTATTATAATTCAATTATAATTATTAATATTAAATAAATAAATAAATATTTACTTAAAATATTCTGTTTATATATACATATATATATATATATATTTACGAGGTCTGTTCAAAAGCAAAGGTTAATTTTGTTTTCTTCGATTTCAATGACGTGGAGCATCATGAGTTCTTGCCAACATGTCGTACGGTTAATAAGGAGTAATACAAGGAATTTACGCAACGTTTGTGTGAAGCAATACGGCTCAAACGATCGGAATTGTGGACAAAAAAAAAAACATGTATTCTGCATCACGATAATGCACCATATTGCACGATAATGCGAAAATTTTGCAACAAATATTTTGAAACCAAAACGGGAAAAACATCGCCAGCTACTGCCCGGCAGATAACGAGACCAGTCCATATTTGCATGTAAAGTTTAGTCCATAGACGACTAGATCTAGTCCACGACTAAACAAATTATAAGGAAAGAGTATGGTCTATTCAAAAGTACTATGTCCTACGACTGAACCATATAACTCCGCTTTGCATTACTTTGCACTAACAGAAAAACCACTCCAAGTTTGCTGATGGCGAGTTGTCAGCGTGTTGGCTCTGCAACCAGAAAGACCCAGGTTCGATTCCCAGCCAGGTCAAATCAGAAAAAGTTTTTTCTGAGCAATAAAACGTCGGCGAAGTAAAATAATAAATAAAATGGCTCCCCTTAGCTTAAAAATAATGCGTCAAAAAAAAAACATCAGAGACGCCGCAACTTTCCTTTATAATTAACACGCAACTGCAGAGTTGTGCAAGAAATAAGTTCTATCTTCCTACCACTTTCACCAATTGTCTATTCTTTACCCTATCCCTCTCTCTAGTTCCAGTGCAATGCATTGCATATGTAGGCAATTGCCCCTGAGCACCGGTCCAAGATTAAAAAAAAAAATGGAACACTTAAGAGAGTTAGTGTTAATGCGAACGAGTAATTGTGAAGAGTAAACAAGTACGAAGCCTTGTCGTATAACTATGAGCTGTTTTTTTCAGTTGCATAGTCCATGGTTGCATTACATAATTCCATATTAGCTACAATGGACTACGTAGTTCAATATTTTGTTCAGCGTGATAGTACCACAGTTAGTCTAGTTAAATGAGACCTGAAAAAAGTCTGCCAAGACAATTTTCTGAAAGAATTATGAATATAGAATCACCATGCTGGTTAAAGATTAAAAAAACTATACAAGTAAATAATCAAGTAGTCTGCAAGTTGACTACAAATCCAAAAATTTCCTGGGTTCAAGCCCAGTTTCATGCTAAATCTTAAAAACATTTCGCATTTTTTCTGATTTGCATTTGTGGCAGTTATTTTAGGTTTCTGTGGCGAGGTCACTGGTCACTGAACAGTAACGGCGTCCTTCATCGGTATTGTTTAGCACCAGCGAAGTAAAATAATTACCAACAACGGTTGCTAAACATGAAGATTCAAAAATTTTAATATACGTCTCTTTGGCATCAGAGGCTCAGACACTGCTCTAAAACGAAGAACGTGCAAAAGCGTTGTTGTAAGATACTGAATGCATCCTCTGGTTCCAGCACATTGCATCGCATGTGTAGGGGTCATCATCCACTGAGTGCTGTTCCAAGTTAAAAAAAGAAATTGATTTGTTTGAAGTAATTTGTATGAATGTAAATGGTAATACGGCAATTATATTTTTCCAAAACCCATCAGCTGTATGCGGTGTAGCCTACCACAACACAACGAATACATTCAACTACATTTGTAGCCTCTGTAGATTGTAGCCTGCTGCACTGAATGTGTTTAAAGCATCAGAATGGATTAGTGGCTTAATCTGCGCGAAAAAAACCATGCTGGGAACTGTTTTCTGTGCAAACTTTAGGGAATCCACGGCATTGTTTATGAAAAGCTGCCATATTCTTGAGTAGGGCAACTTCCGAACATGTATGAATTTACAATAATAAAACATTAACTAAATGTTTTCTTTTTTTTTATTATTAATATTTAAAAAGTTTATAGTCTTAATCAAAAACATACCGTTACGAATACAATACACATCCATCCCCCCACCCCGTTATAAGAAATGAAATTTTATTACAGAGAATGAAGAAAAAATCTGACTATTTAGTGGCACAATGATGAAATCTTAATGATGATTTTCAATATTCTACATACAAGCACACAAACATCCACACACACACACACACACAAACATTTATTTAGAGAATACAAGCAAAGAAAAAGATACATACAATAAAAATTTTTTAAAAGTTGATGAACTTTCCTTAACAGCAGCAACAACAACAACAACAACAACAACAACAACAACAACAACAACAGTAACATTAACAAAAAACGAAAAAAAAACTTCAAAAGCAAAATAATAAAAAAGTATAAAATAATAAGAGAAAAAAAAAAGAATTATCCACCGGATTTATATGGTAAATAATCTTACATACTTCATACAGTCAGTTGCACAAATATACGTACACATTTGCTAAAGGAGCGTTCACACGATGGGTGTTTTTCATACGAACTACCAATTTTCCCCTTGTCACCAATTTGTAAATGTTAATGTTGTTTAATGGTCCAATAAAAAAATTTTAATTTAAACCATAACGACCTTCAAAGAAATTTTGTTGTCTTCCAATCACAACCCATATACAGTGCACGCTCGATTTTCGCGATTACCTATTAACGCGAAGGCACTATTTTACCGACAGTTTTTAATTTTTTGCACTGCAGATTCTATAACCGGGGCAGTTGTAACAAAAAAAGGCTCTATTTTATTCGACTTTTATTTTTTCTTTGTCTCAGCATAAGAAGTAATAACGGGAAATATCGTTAGTTTCTTCACGTGCATGAAGCTTTTTTAAAGTTTCGGTGTTCTGTTTTGTAATTTAATTTATTCTGAGGTTAGTCCGAAAAATTACTGCACTGGGGCAGAAATAAACAATTGAATTCAAAACCAATTTCCCATGGAAATCAATAATCAACAGTGATCAATCGCAGAAACGTGAACTAATTTTTACCGATTTTGTTCAAGTTTTAGATTGCATTTTTTCTCTAACATATTTTAGTCCCTTTTATCTTTTATTTCATTTAAAATAAAATTTGTATGTTATTTTTCACCTACGAAACATGTTTTGATTCTACTTTTTGTAAGTTTCTGCCGTATTTTAATATACTTCATAGCTACTATGGTTAGCAAAAGGGCTTCTAAGATACTAATTTCTAAATTATGTTATTGAATTCAGCAAAAATAGAGGTCAGCTGAAATTAAATTACGAGAATTATAAATTTGTTTAACTAGTTTTTATTGAAAAGGAGCAACAACAAAAAAAACATTCTTTGATACAAAGGCAAATAAATAATTTTTTAAGACAAAAAAAGTGTGTGTTAAAATTATTTCTTTCAAAGGTTTTATAGAACATATTAAGAATTATGTTCATGGATGGATATTCATTGGACGAGCCAAAAAGAAAAGGTCGGTGATCTCTTGTTGACGTTGTTTTTGCTTGAGCATTTGTAATGCAGCCTTTTCTTAAAGGTTTCTTATTACTCTCTTTCTTATTGAACAAATCGTCGATTTGGCGACATTATACTTTTTCCATAAACCAGTTACAGATGAACCTTTCCGTAAAAACACAAAAATATCTGACTTTTCTTGAAGATTTAACACTTTTGGTTTTTTATTAGACATATTTTCAATAAAAATATTTTTAGAGATCACTTGTTTATATTATTTATATACCTACATATACAGGGTGGGGCAAAATTAATTACCCGGGCCACAAATAATCACCCGATACTTTTTTGCCGTAATTTTTTATTTTCAAGAAAAACTTTGGTTCAGCTTCTGATATTGGCCAAGCCACTTGGCTACCGCTAGATTTGAAGGCCATCCAAGCAGAACCAAAGTTTGTCATTAAAAAAAAAATTACAACAAAAGAACATCGGATGATGACTTTGGCCACGGATGATGTCTTTTGGTCCACCTTGTATGTATAGTCAGCACAGAGATGAAGCATCTCTCTCCCGCATTAATATTAAAGCTACTTATCATGCAATAAAACTTGTTTATAACAAACAAACTACGAAATTCTTCTGCAGGGAATCCCAAAATTTTTAAATAAGCTTAGAAAATTGACTTAACGATCGATAAAAAGTTCGCGTTTTAGAGCCTTCAGTTTTTGTTCACGTTTTAGAGTAGCCAATGTAAGAAAAAAATTTTCATGTTTTTGGGTAGTTCATGTTACTGGATGTTCACGTTTCTGCGAATTCTCTGTACCTGAGACAAAAGCGGAGGATACATATGATAGTGGTCATGAAAATAAAATTAAAGTCGATGATGCCATTAGATCGATTCATATACACACATATGTATGTGTAGAATTTGCTTTAAAAATGAAAGGCCCATAACTGCACTGTATGAACTGCGAGCTTCAGCCGTTATTTTAAAGAATAACTTGCCAAACAAGCAATATCAAATTTTAAACTTTTCTAAAAGTAACTAAAATGTAAATTTATCTGAAATATACGAATAAAAAATTTATGTCAGCTATAAATGCATAACATATTTTGAAGAAACTTTTGGTTCCGATTAAGGCGAAGATTCAGTTTCCGCGACAGGACTGGTTTTTAATCAGTCGCGTAAACTGAGTGGGTACTGCATATCGTCGTTCGTAAATTATTGTGTTCTATAGGTATAGCGAATCCTATACGACGATTTGTATAATTAGGTTTCATATCAAAATAAGCAATGAAAAGCTATTAAAATCCAAATAATTTGTAATTTTCGTTTTTCTTTTCGATATTCTTAGCAAAAGCAAATTTTTTTTTGGACCAGCACTCAGTATGACCCCTATACATGCGATACATTGAACTAGATGCTGGAACTAGAGGAAAAAAAGGAAAATTGAGAGAAATGACAGGTGGTGAAGTTTTAACTATCTGACAACACTGCTTTTGCTCGTTTTTTATTTATATCAGTGTTGCAGCGCCTCTAATTTAATTTTTAATGGCAAAAAATTAAATGACTTAAACCCGTAGAAACAAATGTCTTTTCTTTTATTTTGTTTATTTTAATTCGCAAATAAACAAAGAACGACTTCCGTAAAAAATAAAGATTTTTTCACAAACAACTGATTTTTACTTTCAACTGCGAACTAAATAAATAAATCAAATATGACTGTAAGAATATATATATATATATATATATATATATATATATATGTAAATATGTATTCTTTTTTTATTATTAATTTATGCCGAATTTTCTCCTTAGACACTGAACAGAATTTTTCAAAAATCTAAAAAACCTCACATGTTATATAAAAACTTCCCTAAACTATTTGAGAATAGCTAAATACTTTACGGTACGAAAAACCAAACCACAAGTTACGTAAAAACAATTGATTAACGGATTTCAACTGTTAACAATTTTTTTCTATTTACTTTATTGTATCAAAAACGTATTACATGAACAAAGCAACATTATGAAATCAACCAAAAATTCGTATTAATGTGTTCTTAGTGTTTTAACTGAATGTCAGAATGACTTAAAAATAAAATTGCTTGGAATTTAAAAAAAGATTTATGCACTTAAAAACGACTGAACGAAATACTTTTTAAATAATGCACAGTCCGTTAAGTAATGTTTGCTTTACACCTCGTGTAACCACAGCTTTGCTAAGCTCTTTGCAAGAACAACAACTAAAAGTTACACCACACTCCGTTGCTGCCGCACAACAACTCCAACTACTGCTGCTGTTGCTGTTGCTGCGAATACTTGCTCTTGGTCTTTTCCATCTTTGTGTGATTTTTGCTTCTCAAATACTTAAATGCATCTTAAATAACAAGTGCGCCAACAAAGCTAAAAAAAAAAAAGAACAAGAACAAGAACAAGACGAAGAAGAAGAAGACATAACCCAATGGTCTTATGAGTTCTTTCTACTTCGATTCTTCAGTTTGTTTGTTTGTTTGCTTTTTTTCTTTTTTTTTTGGTTATATTCTTATTGCTGCTATAATGTAATGTTGTTGCTGTTGTTATTATTGCTCAAGTTGTTGTTGTTTGATTTGGTTGTTGTTGTTGTTCATTTCATGCTGGCTAACTAACAACAAAACGAATTATTGCCTGTGTGAGAATGTGTAAGCGAAAGATACAGATTGAGACTTTAATTGAATTCTTTTGGGGTTAACAACAACAATAACAATAACAACTACATTTGGCTACTAAGCAAAAACAGCAACAGCAACAGCAACAATAATGCGGCAAACAAAAGGTACATTTAATACTAAATGCTGTAAGGAAAATCCACGCTAAACGTCAAGTCAAGCAAACAAATAAATAAACTGCAAGACGAACAAACTTAAACCAATTGACAGTGGACCCAGGTGCTGGGCAGAAAAGAAAAAAAAAACCGCCACTTTTGCCAATACATTAATCGAAAGAATGTATGTATGTCCGTTTATCACTTCTGATTTGAATTTTACAGGCCCAAGAGTGAGTTTATGAAGAGAATTGGCCTGAAATATATACCATTTATATACGAACATACTTTAGCATGTCGCACAGTGGGGCTGAACAAAAAAAAATATTTTGGAAATAAATAGCAAATCCAGTCGAATCTCCCATAAAAGACAATTTCTTTAAAAAATTGCTTTAAAAATCTGGTGAAAAGTTCTTCAGCGCAACAATTATTTTGTTTCGCAATTTCGTTCAATACGTTTACAAAGTTTGAAGTTTTCACATTTTTTTACGTAATAAAATCTTAAGGAAATTTTCGATTCGCGTTTGTTTTGAATTCCAATAAATGCAAATTAAATGCTATATTTAACAATAATCCTTTATTAATTTGATCAATTTAATATACTTTAATTTCATTCATCGTCGGTATTGTGTAGCATCATCGGCGAAGTAAAATAATTAATAAAATGTCTACCAAATACAGAGGGTGGCGATGGCACGATGGATGGTAGTCTGCACGTTGACTACACAACCAAAAAACAGACCTGGGTTCAACCCCAGTTTCAGACAAAAAATTTTAAAATAAAAATAAACATCTCGCATTTTTCTGATGTGCATTAGTGTGTCTTTGTGTGTCAGTTGTTGTCGGAAGGTTTCAGTGGCGAAGGCATAGTCACTGGTCACTGTACAATACCGGCTTCAGCTGATAGCAATCCACAATCACATCAGAACGCCCTCCTTCGTCGGTATTGTGTAGCACCGGCGAAGTAAAATAATAATAAAAAATAAATGGCTACTAAACCGAAGCTTCAGCAGTGCTACGAGTATAAAAAAAACAAAAAAAAAAAGAACGTGCGAAAGCAGAGCTGCAAAATAATTAATTAAGCTTCACCTCCTGTCGTTTCTCCTACTATCCCTTTCCTATAGTTCCAGCACAATGCTTCGCATGTGTAGGAGTCATCTCCTGAGTGCTGGTCCTAGATAAAAAAAAAAAAAAAAAAAAAAAAAAGTCCTAATAATAAAATAAAAATAAAAAAAAATAGAAGTTAAAATTAATACTATTATATTTGGAAATTTAATAATTAAAATAATTGGTAAAATTAAAACAATTTCAACATCAAAAATTAAAAAAATAATTGTAATTAAAAAAAAATCGTAAAGAAAATGGAAGACGTGATGAAAATTTTGGATCAAATCCACATTCAAATGAAGAAGATTTTCCTCGATCAATAATAGTTCTTTTAGAAATAATTCCTACTAAAAATATTATTAATATTCTTAATATTATAATTAAAATTCTAATTATAAAAATTAATAAAATTATCTATACTATGATAGACTTAATAATTGGTTATTTATTTATACTTTTTATATTATATAGATATATTATATAGATATAATATAAAGAAACAATCATCAACAACATCTACAAAATGTCAATATCAAGCAGCAGCTTCAAATCCAAAATGATGATTTTTTGAAAAATGATTATTTAAATGTCGAAGAAAACAAATTAATAAAAAAGTTGTTCCAATTAATACATGAATTCCGTGAAATCCTGCTGCTACAAAAAAATTTGAACCATAAATTGAATCTGCAATTGTAAATGAAGCTTCAATAATATTCATATATTTGAAGTACAGTAAAATAAATTCCTAATAAAATTGTAAAAAATAAACTTTGAATTGTTTGAGAATAATTTCTATGTTGAAAAAACTATGATGAGCTCAAGTTACAGATTCTCCAGAACTTAATAAAATTATTGTATTTAATAATGGAATCTGAAATGGATTAAAAGGTAAAATTCTTAAAGGTGGTCAAATTTATCCTAATTCTCGCCCTCTGGAGTTTAATAACATCCTCTAACGAAGTATTGCTTTTCCCTGTCCAATCCAATTAAGTTTTATTTGCTGTTATAGCGTCCTTCCAAGTATTTCTTTCTTTTCAAATTCACGTTCGCCACTGTCGATACAGTATTCTTCATAATTCTGACATTATTCTATTCAATTAATCATATGTTTCATACTGCTGCAGGACTTCTCCGAACTTTTTAAAATTTAAAACAATTTTAAAATTTTATTATTTAATTTTTACATTAATTTCGTATAAAATGAATAAAAAAAAATTATTAATGTTTTGTTAATTATTGCTTTTGGTTTAATTTTTGGCGGTTAATGGGTTAATAATATATTTTATTTTTCTACCAGATATTTCAACACATTGAAAAAAATTAATATGACGAAATATTGATTAAAATCAAAATAAATTTCTGCAAAAACAACGACCTGATTAAAATTTAACATTGATTCACATTGATTTGAAACGAACAAAATTCCAAAATTACCTTAAAACAAATTGATTCTATATTTTTCGTAGAAGAAATAACATTGCACAACGTTAAATACATACGATTTCGTTTTCTATCAAAATTAAAGTTTTATTATTTAAAATCAATGCAGCAAAATTCAATATTTGCGAACAAAGCAGAGTAATGGAAAACTAACATTGAAGCAGGTAAATTGCCCAATGTTGGGCAATGTAAAATAAAGAAATGAGAAATTTTATATCGAAATATGAAATCAGCTTGAAACTACTTTAAAACGTTTTCTCAGTTTGTATACTGAGTAATTCTCAAAGACTTTGTGGGAGTTTTTATAGAAACATGTGAGATTTCTTAGCTTTTTCAAGAATTTGGTTGAATGTACTGATAGGCTGCCTTCCTAAATATCTGTTTGCAATGTCAAATCAGTATTTAAATAAAGCAGTAATATTTCACCAACCTTGCAAATTATGCATTGTCATTTTAAACTTTGTAACACCGTCGACATTTAGAAATATTTGTTTGCTTTGCATTATAAAAGAAACTATGTCGGTGGAAAAAATAATAAACGAAAGCAATTAATAAGAATAATAATTATTTCTTTAATAAAATAATTAAATGTTTAATTAAAATTAAATATTAATTTAATTGAAATTTTGCTGGTTTCTTCTTTAGACGCCATCCATCGTTTATAAAAAAAAAACATTGTCAATTTAAATGATGCTTTTGTTGCATTTATTTGCGTATCAACTGTGTATCTGATGACTTTAAAAGTTTGCACGGTTGCAAAGCAGCTGGCGTTTAGAAAAGCAGCTATAGTCATGAATTGACATATACATCATATCGTCATATGATTTCAAAAAAGCCCTAAGTTACAAAAAATTCGAAATCGATTTTTTTTATTTAATTATGATGCACAGTATCGAAATGCATGTTTCTACAAAATTGTACACGCCTGCAATTAGAAATATCGTTTTTATGAACAAAATATGGAAATGCCTAAGTGAAAGCGTACAAGTTAGTGTGAAAGTATTTTGATTCTCGAGTAAACATTTTTTCAGTAAACCTTAGGGCTTTTGGGGGACCTTCGTAGCCTAGTTCATGGCCATTAGTTTTATCAATCTCGAGGTACGGGTGCGAGTTGCTCCTATACCCTGGCTGTTGCTTGTGGTATCCTAAGCTCACGACTAAGTGCTGCGTTTTCCAACGGGGAGGGTGCGCCACCTCTGAGGTTGCGTATTAAAACAATTAAATAAAAAAGGGTTAATAAAAATTAACTAAGTTGAAAACTACTTGAAATATTTTTTTCATTAAATTTAGTCTGGTTGGCAGCTTGTTTATCCAATTTATTTGTATTATAAATGATGGATTGCAGCCGAAAGTCAGTTGCCTTATCAGCTGGTAACCAGAAAATTTTTTGTTGCCAGAAGAAATTGAATTTTTATTTAAATCAAAATAAAGTTCACGAAATTCCACACCAGCGAAGGCAACTCTATAACTTTTGTGGTTGATCTACATTTTTTGGGTATCTCACCCACCGATAACCACCGATTAAAAATCCACCACTTTTTTAATTTTTCCAAAAAAAATTCCAAAGTATTCTTACCGGAATTTGTATATAGTGGGATATGTGTAGTATTGTCCATTTTTCCACAATGGCCACTAATCTTCTGAAGAAATTCAATTCAAAAAATCACTTTATTCAAGCTCATTTTTCTAAACTCCCAAAAGTATTTGGGTAATACGACCTTTTCTGCTCCTTAGAGGTGTCTCTGAAGTACCATTTACATGTAGTGGGATACATTTGGATGTCACCACATTTCCGGAATAAACAATTATTATCACACTTTCATCAAATGTAGTACCGCTGTTAAGTGTTTAACAGTGCTCTGTTAAGTAGAAAAAGAGCTCCGCTAAAATAAATGGTTTGTGTCTTGGGTTTTAAATTTAAATTTATCTTCAAACACATGTAAAGTTCACGAAATTACATACCAGCGAAGGCAACTCTATAACTTTTGTGGTTGATCTACATTTTTTGGGTATCGTACCCACCACTTATTTCAATTTTTAAAAATAATCCTAAAGTATTGTTACCGGAATTTTTATAACTATAAGTTTAACTAAAATACATTATTAACAATACATTACAACCACGATTTGCATCGTTAAATGGGACCGTGGAAATACGACACATGTAATGCACAAAATGCACTGATTCTTCTACTAGATTCCCGAAGGATACCGGGGAGAGTCCGCCGCCTAACCCAACCTAACCTAAGGCTTTTAAGAAATCATGTGCGGGTATTAACCACACAGCAGACATAAATATATAATCATAACTAATTCAATATTAACATTAAATTAATGTTAAATTAACAATAAAATTCGAACAATCTATTTAATTAAGCCTTAAGGTTTTTTATTTCTTATTTTTATATAATCTCGATATTTCGTTAACCTTCGGTTAACATCTGCAGGATATTTTCATTTTCAAAACTTTTTCTTTTTGAAATAAAGGATTAAGAAAAATTAACAATAAAATTATTGTTTTATTTTTATGCACCTTCGATTCGAAAACATGTGTCACTCTGTTTGAAACTCAATTCAATGTTAAAACGATTAGGCTGTTATATTAAATCAACATGACTTAAAGATATTTTAAAGTGGAATGTTGTTGTTTATATGTTCCAGAAAACCATGTTGATTTTACATGATGCAGCCAATGAGGCTAAATCGATTCCGGAAAATGTTATATTTAAATGAATTTTGAATGATTTTTACAATGCAATTTTTCTGCGTGTAGGGCAACGGTTCTCGCCTAAAAAACACTGTAACCATCGAACGGTGCCAGTGTATCATTTTATGCTTGAACATTTATTGACTGTTTACGGATCGATGGGATTTGTGATTTTTTTCATAGAGGATTTCTAAGTTTTTCCACTTCGAACAAACCACTGTGCTTTCATAAGCAAGTAAATATAATATGGATATTCTTTTATTTCGCTATAGTTTCTTCTCGAAAGTTACGAAATGCTACGGTTGGACAGAGAAAACAGAAAATAAATATGCAAACAGACCAACATACAGACGGACAGAAGGACAGACATTTAATTTCGTAGAACTGGAAAAAGAACAAACTTTAGTTTCCTCTTGTTTTTTGTTTTTTTTTTTTGTGTACTTTTCTTATACGAATAAATGTTGTAGGTACGTACATATGTATGTACGAATGTATGGAAAATATAAAATAAAATTAAGAGAAAAAAAATCCAAAGAAAGAAATTACACAAAAATAAAACATTGTTTAAGAAAAAAAAAAAAAAATATACTCTAGAGAAAAAAAATTAAGATAAATTATAAAAGCTGTATTTTTTTCGTTTTTGTAAATTTAATAAGAATTTCACAGAGAAAAAAAAAAAAGAATGCAAAAAAGAAGCATTAAAATACAAACAAAGTGGAAAAAATTATAAGAGAATTAAAATATTTCTGTGTTTTTTTTTTTGCTCCGCATTTCCATAATATTTTGTGAAATTTTGCAAAAGCGCAAAAAAAGTTTGTTAAATTAAAGTAAAATTATGCATGAACCCAGTAGGGAAGGAGGAGTATTAGTGTTATTGCGCATATGAAAATGTCACGAGGTGTTTTTTTTTTCTTCCTCAAATAAAATTTCAGTTATTTTATTTTATCCAATAAAAACTTTAATTGCTTTGATAAACGTTATAGTCAACCATAAAACAGTGATTGACGTTCATTACCCAATAAACAATTATCCTTTTAATGGAGCCATAAAACTATCGCCAAATACAATGACAACCGGAATATGATTTTTCTTTTTTTTATTTATTTTGAGTTTTTATTCTTTTACTGCCGTATTCATAAAAAAAATTTTTTTTTATTTCTAAAAGGTTTATTAGTCGCATTTCCATACAAAATTCAATCTATGTACCTTCTATAAACCAAAAAAAAAAACATGTTTATGAATACGGCAGTTAATGTTTTAATTTAAAAAATTTGCTTCGACCAACGTTACCATTTTTCAAGTTTTCCCTTATTTTTCACGGTTGTTGAAATGCCAAAAAGTTTTTAGCTTCAAAAATAAGTTTTTTTTGAAATTAATTTTTTGTTTTGTTTTGTTTATTAATTTTTAATTTACAGATATATGACAAAAATATTTTTTGATGTCGCCATGTAATATAAACAATTTTATAATTTTTCAGTATTAAATGTGTCTATTCCCTCTTTAATACAACTGTGATGTGCGAGTATTAATAATATTATAGTATTGATTATATTATTAATTGACCTTTCTTATTATATTTTTTGAAATATATTTATTAAGCTTGAGGTCGTTTTTTAATTTATTTTGTTTTATTATTCGATATTTCGTTAACAGCTTGTTAACATGATCAGGAATAATAGGAAATTGAAATATCGAAGCTTAATAAATATATTTCAAAAAATATTATCGATTTTTATGCCCGTTTTATTTTCTAAAAAGTTTTCTATTTCAAAAAAAGCATGAATAAATATTTAAAGAGAAACGTTAAGGATAATGGAAGATTTTTAGTTTTTGGAAAAAATTGCTTAGAATACGCTCAACAAAACATAAAAACAAAAATGGGGATCTGCTCAAATTCGCGAGAGGCCTAAGTTTGTTGTTGTTGTTTAACTTTTTTTTAATCTTATTTTGAATAAAAATGAATTCAAAATATTATTTTTTTGTGCTTTTTTTCATTATTTGGAGGGACACTTTTGTGGAAAAACGTTTTTTTATTGAAAAAATTTTTTTTTTTTTTTAAATAAAAAGTTTTTCTTAAAAAATATATATATTTGAACGCTGGCTTGGACACACATTTCTGCTTAGCTCATCATGAAATTGTTGCCGACTTTAAATACAGTTGCCCAATAAAGTCTACATACAGCGCCAATATTTAAGTTTTATTTTTATTTAAAACGAATTATTTATATTTTGGATAAACAAATATTTTTATTTGCCAAATAAAACATACATAAAAACAACAAATATTCTTTTATTTTTTGGCTTAGTCTGCTACAGGCACTACAGGCTTGTCCTGAAAAGAGAACACCCTTTACAATCGCTTACAATAAGAACGTGAAAGTTTTCACAGCAGTGTAGTCAAGAAATATGAATTAAAATCACAAAAATAATAGAAAAAAATCAAGGCAGGAATAATATTAAGGAATGACGCGTTACAAAAATGCAAAAAAAAAAAAGAAGAACTTAGCAAACATCAGGAAGGAAGACGAGCATTAAAGTTTTAAAAATAAATTAAGACAAAATCAAATGGAAAAAAAAAAACAAAATAATTTTATTTTAAGCTGTTTGCAGTTTGCTTTTTCTTTTTTAAATTGAAAAGTTTTCCAGATGTACATAAATTAAAAGTTGGTCTGATACTAGAGGGAGAGGTGTTATTTTGAAACTTGAAGTTTTGAAACAGACAGTGAGTGGTGCTGTTCTGTATATGATGTGAAATCAAATCATTTGGAATTTTCAAAGCTTTGTTGTTGCAAATAAACATTTATTACAACAATTGTATTATAAAGGCCTCGTTAGCTGAGCGTGCTGTTCGCACGTTTCTGTACGTATTGAATACACAAAGATGTTCCCATTATCAGTGTGACCATATTTTGAAATGAAATAAAGCAAAATCGTGTTCAAAATTAATAATAAAAAAAAATAATAATAATAAAAGCTAACAAGGAAATTTGGAGATAAAAAAAATAACGGAAAATATTTTCAATTCATTTTTGAGTGCTTTTCCGGCAAAACAAAACATTTTTCAATGTATCCTTTTTCATTTGTGGAACTTATTGATTTGCCTGCTAATAAGCACAAATAATGATGTTTTCTTTTCAACAAACAGTGCACTGCATTACTTGGCCGAATTTGCCATGCTTATTTAAAGCACACGCACTTTATTGTTCCGTTATAAAGGCATTTTACAGTACTTTAAGAAAGAGCAATAAAGTGCAAAACATTTTTAAAGAATAATGTGAAAAGTTGAATGCTGAAATAAATAACCCAGACCGTTTGTTTAAAATTAGATGGTCTTAACCAGAAATTTGAAAAAGTTTACAATGGTACCAGACAGCTTTCTGTTGATGAATCGATGATTTTATTCAAAGGTAGAAACTCGATGAAGCAATACTGTCCTATGAAACCTATAAAATGAGGGTATAAAATGTGGTGTTTGGCAGATCAAAAAGGCTATTTAAAAAAAATTCTTAATATACCAAGGAAAGGATGGTGTTTTGGCAGATAAATTTGATGGATTTGGCCTTGGAGAGAGAGTTGTTTTGTCGCTAAAGGAAAATGAATGGGGAAAAACTAAATAGTGTACTTTGATAGTTACTTCACTTCTATGAAACTCCTTGAAAAACGACGGAAAGAATGTTAGAATGTGGTACCATTCGCTCAAATAGAAAATTAACCCCAAAAAACTTAAAACCAGATAAAAAAAAATGAAAAGAGGTGAATGGGACTTCAGAGTATCTACTACTGGTATCAGTTATTTAAAGTAGATAGATAGAAAGGCTATTTATATACTTAGCTTCGAATTTCCATGAGAGTCTTCAACAGTGTCTAGACGAGATCAAAAAGGACAACAGAACGAACTGAGTTGCCCAGTAGTCATTAAAGATTACAACACATTCATGGGTTGGAGTGGGCCAAGCAGATCAACTACGTTAATTTTATGGCATTAATCGGAAATCGAAGAAATGGTGGCATAGAATTTGTTGGGCTCTCATTGAGATTGCTTTTGTAAACTCTTATATCGTATATTGTCAGCTCAATAGAGACGATCTGTTGCACACGGGCTAATGACTTTCAGAGAGCTTGCTGTCAACAAAAGAAGTTCTCAAACGGTTTGTGCTACTTCAAGGAAAAAAAAAGCGCAGAGGAAAAACTGAATCTGTTACAAAAGATGTCAGGCTTGGTAATCTTGGAGTACATTGGCCTAAATTTTGGGGAAACCCGTTGCAGATGCGAACTCTGTAGCATAAAAAAAATTCAGTCAAAACCGTATTCTAAATGTAGCCACTGCGGAGTTTATTTGTGTTGCATTGACATTGCATTGTTTCATTGAGTACCGTGGAATAAACTAAAATGTCTGTTATTTTGTATCTATCGCAAATCAGTACCTGAATTATTTATTTTTTTTTGTTACTCTTTAAGTTTTCTATTGTTTATTTTATAAATAACATGAAATAAAATTATAAATATTCAATAATAAAACTCTATTCATTTGAAAAATTTATCAGAACATATACGCCTTAATGACCCATCCAATGGTACTTATGAGTATCTGGGATATTGTATATCCTTCCTGATCCTTTACACACATGACACTTTTTTAGGTTAAATAGTCCCATAGATAAAAACTGAATAATATAATTGGTTTTTTTTTGTAATGCTAACGTGCCTTGGTCGCTAAAGGGTTAAACCGAGTAAAATTATGCGAATTCGGTTTACAGAACACATAAGTATTCGTGTAATCGTTTTAAAAACTAAAAAAATTTTTGCGGATTCAGTTTATAGAACACATCCGTATATAAAGCTAATAAATTACATCTACTGATAACCATACACAGTAAACAAAACACGAAGAACGCTGAATGTGAAAGTGTAGCAGCCTTCGAATACAGCATGTTGTTCCGTTCAGGTATTCTTTGTCAGTGATATTTAAAATTTTTTTCTTTGATTTAGTTTGTTTCTCAGTAACTTTCACATGTAATTTCGACTGCCTATTATGTTATCGCACATTAGACTATTTAAAATTGAAAAATTGTAACTAATTGAGGAACGAATATTTGATGGATGCACAATATCTTGTTGCTTCATTGCGGGCGGGTAAAACCTTAGTATAGCCATCTGAAGGTACTGGCAGATCTTGGTCTATTCTCATGGATAACAAAGTATTTTCTGCATGTGAAATATTCGCTTTCTTTTCCCTGAGCGGACGGAACAGCTGTTGAGCATTTTTTCAGCAACAGACTAATCCGAGATATGTATTGAAAAACGTGGCGACTTCAGTGAATGGCCAATTGAATTTTACAGAGATCATTAGAGATCACTTTAGTATCAAGCCAGTCACATGATGAATACGAGTATTTGGCTTCAATTTAAATGATATTTGCATTTGTTTAGAAGCAAACGGGATAGAGAAGCAAGAAGCACATACAAATAGACACGAATTCGACTACAAATGTGGACTGTTGTACAAGAATTGTCGAATTATTTTCTTAGCAAAAGTATATTAGTTTTTTGCGAGCTTTATTTTTCTGACATTAGGGTAGCCCATTATTGTGTAGAAACAGGATCAATACTAGAACAGGATACATACAAAAGTCAATGAACATTGGTGCAAACCGCTGGTCTTCGCGAGACTAAAACATTCTTTAAGACCCGACTGCAAATGCCAAAGATATAAAGAAAAGTTAAAAAAGGCAATCAGCATACTATAGTATACTTTCTCTGCATTAGAGAATTATATATGTATGTACATGACGATGGGGACTTTGGTTTAGCGAGTTACATTTGGCAGGAATGCTTTAGAGTTTTATTTAAGCACTTCAATGTTAAGCAGATATTTAAAATTAATTTTATCTGCATAAAATTTAAAATTCACGCAGCCAATAACAAATAAATAAAATAAATTAAAATCTTTGAGGGCACTTACCACTGGCGTTGATTTCCTGAAAGGAAAAAAGAAAAAAATAGAAAAATTAATACAAATTATTATTTCCTGACGATGCTACCTATTTGGTAGCGAAATATTGGGAAATAAATAATAATTGAAAAACTTGTCATAAAAAAGACGATCGCTCAAAAATAAATATAATTAAAAAATTTTAATAAAATTTTAAGAAGTGATACTAATATTAATTATTTTAATTTATTATAAATATCGGAAGGTTTTTTTGCTATTCGGTGGTTATTCAGTGTGAAAAACTAATCCGTGACATTTGAAATTGTCAAAAATGCTCCGTAAGGTTTGCGAACAAAGCTTGCATACTCGTATCATTAATTCAACGATGTCCAACGAATTTTTCCGTTCATACAAATACATTTAAAACAAACACAAATTCTAAAATATTGGTTTTATTTTGAATGTGGTTGAACAAATGAAAAAATTCTTTCCATATCTTGGGCATGGCATATAAATTTTATTATTAAAATTCGTGTGAGAAATGTGTCACGTAAATTGCATCGACTCGCCGAATAGCTTATTGAAGCTGTTGTGACCAAGTTCCACATCAGTTGAAACTTGATTGAAATTTCATCCGCCTTCCCGTATGCGAAGCGTGCGTATCGAGAAAAAGATTGCTGCTGTATCGGCCAGTGTCGACAAAGATCGCGATAAATCATTTTGTCGCCGCTGGCAACAGTTGGCATTGTGTTATTCGACCAGCTGGATTTTGGCCAAAATGGAAGAACTGAACTAAGTTAATATGTGATTTGAACGGTGCCACATGGCACACTCCACACGAAACCGTGAACCTATTGAGAGACGAGTTTGGTGAACAATAAATCTCACGATTTGCAGCAGTCGATTAGCCGCCAAGATCATGCAATACCCCAATTTACCCCAATACATTATATTTGTGGGGATATGTGAAGTCTCTTGTGTACGAACCCGCTTCAATTCCAGTCCTGGCAGACAGCGTTACAGCTTCATTGGCAAGCATTCATTTATCCGCAGAAGTAAATATTTCATTCACATTTGCAACTTTCTTTTGTTATATTAAAATTTTCCGAAGCCTCAAACTAATTTTTTTTAACTCTTTATTATTTTAAAGGCAAATTTTAACAGATATTTTTTAAGAGGTACCAAAGGGGGCTTTTTGGCGATGAGCATATCTAAAAGGTACTTGCTAAAATCCACTTTACTGGAAGGAAGTAAATTTTTGAAAATGTGTTTTTCAAAGGTACTTTATTTAAAAAGCCGTTTTTTCAGAGGTACTATTCTAAAAGGTACTTTTCTTAAGAGCCAATTTTTTTAGACATACTTTTCTAAAAAGTGCTTTTCTGAAAACTAAATTTTTTAAGAGGTACTATTTTTAGACATACTTTTCATAAAGGTGCTTTTCTGAAAACTAAATTTTTTAGGAGGTACTTTTTTAAAGGTACTTTTCTTAAGAGAAACTTTTTTTAGACATACTTTTCATAAAGGTGCTTTTCTGAAAACTAAATTTTTTAAGAAGTACTTTTCTAAAAAGTACTTTTTCACGAGGTACTTATTTTAAAAAGTACTTTTTTATAAGTTATTTAAAAAAAATACGATTATTTATCTATGTTTGTTAAATGGTTTAGCTGGTCTATATGCACATTTCATTTGGTTTTAATACCAGAATCTTCGGAAGGCCAAATTCTTGAGAAACAATAAGAAATTTCACATGCTTATACAGGAACTCCCAAAAAATCTTTGAGAATTACGAAATATACAAACAAAATAAAATCTAATACCTTTTTTAAAAATTTTTTTAATACAATAAACATTTCATTATTTTATGACAGTTACATAAAAAAAAATTAAATAGACAAGGATTTCTCTTCCCATTTCTTCCTCTGAAAGGGTCAACTTAAAATTGTGCTATTTTCACTTTTTATTAGAAACCGAAATGCAGTGATCATATCAAAAGTCGTACATCAGTTCCTCTACTCTTTCACGGAAAAAAATCAGTTCTATTCCTGTTTGTGTTTAAAGAAACGATTTTATGCCTCTACTGAAAACTTTTAAATTTTTAGTTGAGAAACAAGTGCGATATATTAAATGCAATTCCAATTTGCAACATAAATAAAAAATTTACAACATGAATAAAATCTTAGTTTCCATCTTGTATACTATGCAGAGTGATCTCTTGCATTATTACTTTAATTACAAAAATTATAAAACAATGATTGTGCAGAAAATTGCTAAATAAAATTAATGAAAATGTACATAAAAACAAGATCTCCGCTTTAAGATCAAAACAAATAAACAGCAATGAAATAGATAGAAGAACCAGAAAATAAAACGGAAAAAAAACCAGAAAAAAGCCCATGAAGAACTGTAAACAAAAAACAAATTTTCAAGTGCTTCACAGATTGCCAGATCTTGGCCAGATACTGTCAGCAATACTTAAATGTGCATTTATTCTGTAAGCGCCAAGCCACTGAACAGCTCACAACTACAGTGACAGCGACGGCAATAGCAGCAACATGCATTGTAGGCTCAATCTATGACTCAAGCAGAAGTGCAAGATACAGAAAAAAAAATATTAAAATTTGTAGTGGTTGTGAGCAGAGGCGAACACAAATTCTTTAAATATTTTTCCATGACCTGAAAGCATATGAGCGATATATTTATTGCAACGTAGTCATATGTCAAAAAATTGAAATTTTTAAGTCACTCAGGCAAAAGTGCTTCTTCATATCTTCTGCACAAGGGGAAAAAATCAACAGTATATCGCAAGCTGAACCGAAGTTATAGCAGACGGGTCTCGATATGATTGACTTTTAAAACTTTAAAGGCATTTTCCCAAGTACATTTTTTTAATATAACTACGTTGCAATAAATAAGCGATATACACACTAGTCTAGAAAAAAAAAGATTAATTAAAACCGATAACAGGAAATATAACTGCCTTAGGCGGCTGTTGTCGAGAAGACTACAAAACGTCTAAAATATTTAAAGAAAAGTCAAGGCTTTATTATGTTTATGCTTTATTTAACTATGTTACGTACTCTGCAATAATATAGGCATAATTTGGAAGCAAAAATCGTGAACGGTTGCAAAGTTTCAAAAGTGCTTTCAAAGTTTTACTTCCAAGAAAACATTGGCTTGAGTTTTATTGTTGCAGATTAAAATATTTTTTACCCTTCTATGATTTTTTATAGACAAGTTTCCTTATTCTGCAATAAAATATACTGAAATTATTTTCAATTTACTAAATTTGAATCATTCTGTGAAATGCATTCTTTTCACGTTCTGGTATTGAATAAATTTATTCAAGTTATACGCACAGCATATCGATTTTTTTTTTTTTTGGTTTTGATTGCTGACTTGCATATTTCTTTCACAATAAAAATATGCCTCTGTATTGAATTTTGTTCTCAATTCATTTCATTCATATTCACTTGTGGAAGTGAAACTCATGCTAAGAAATCATACTGGGTATTCACATGACTGAGTATGTATGTACCACAAATCGCCATATAAGAACTTAAAACTACAATACATTTAATAAGATAAATGATAATCATTACAGAGATTAACAAACATTAATAAGCAAGTGTCAAAATATGCAAATCAAACTGACAAAAATTATTTCACCACAAAACTAACGACAGTTTGATTAATTACTTGCTCGCACTGCAAGACGCCAAAATAAGTGCGAGAAAAAAAAAACTTTGTAAGAAATTCTTCAAGCAATAAATTAATTCAAATATAGACAGGCCGTATAAAATCAAATCAGTTTACAGGATAGCGAGCATTGTCGCAAAATTGTTACCTTGACTGATGCTTAACATTAGTTAAGGGTTGCAAAATCAAACAGTTTATCCACCAATTTTGTTTTGTAGCGAATGCTTGGAAAGGACAGGTTAGGCAAAAGTCAAAGTGAACAAAAAATTTAAGCTTAAAATGTAAGAAGTACCAAAATCTGGCATGAATGACTTTTTTTTCTGGGACCAGTGCACATATATGTCTCCTACGTATGATGGAGTAAAGCTTCCGACTTTTTTTTTTTTTTTATCTGGGACCAGCACTCAGGAGATGACTCCTACACATGCGAAGCATTGTGCTGGAACTATAGGAAAGGGATAGTATTAGAAACGACAGGATGTGAAACTTAATTAATTATTTTTGCAGCTCTGCTTTCGCAAGTTCTTTGTTTATACTTTTAGCAGTTCTGAAGCTTCGGTTCAGTAACCATTTTTATTATTGTTTTACTTCGCCGGTGCTACACAATACCGACGAAGGAGGGCATTCTGATGCGATTATGGATTGCTATCAGTTGAAGCCGGTATTGTTCAGTGACCAGTGACTATGCCTTCGCCACTGAAACCTTCCGACAACAGCTGACACACAAAGACAAACTAACGCACATCAGAAAAATGCGAGATGTTTATTTTTATTTTAAAATTTTAGCCTAAAACTGGGGTTGAACCCAGGTCTGCTTTTGGAGTCGTAGACTACCATCCATCGTGACATCGCCACCTTCACAGGGTTTTTGTGTACAGATGTGATCAAGATTATCGTACTTGATCCACTAAGCTCAAGCAAGCTCAGTCATTATACTCGTACTTTGCAGCAGCTATGTGGGCAACCGGTTTCCCATGGAACCAGACTAGACAAGGGTTGCGGTTAAGCAGCCAAAGACAATAAAACAATCAGAACTCAAGTCAGAACTTTGGTGTGATTGCGAAGAATCGCCTCCTCTGTACCTTCAAGTTCTGGTAAGGCGATGGATGCATCACCTTCCCCATTAATATTTCTGCAGACCAAAGGCCCTGATAGAGTATGAAATTATTCTAAGAGCATAACGTTCATATATTTATAATGGAGTTAAAGAACAATAGAGAAATTATGTATATACCGTGGGTTTGCTGAAGACGCGTAAGTTATGGAACTCAGTTCTAAAAGCCCCTTGCGTGTTTTTTTGTGTACAGGACACACATTCATATTTTATAGCTGTGTTTGGTTACCATATTCTATTACTTATTTTACATCGCCAAATGTGCCACACAATACCAACGGAGGAGGGCACTCTGATGTTATTTGTGGATTAGTATCAGCTAAAACCCGGTATTGTTCAGTGACCAGTGACTATGCTTTCGCCACTGAAACACCTTCCGACAAAAACTATCGCAAAGGCACAATAATGCAGATCAGAAAATTGAGAACATATTTTTATAACAGTCGGATAGTGGGCTCGACCCACAGCAGCTTAGTTTTTGTAGTCACCGTGCGATGGATGTTTTAGATCCATCGCCATCGTCACTTGTTGTGAGGTTCTGGTACAACGTATTAACGAATTAAATTTGTGCATGAGCTATTATCTGGTTCGTGTATTTTCTTTTATTTGCGATTATAAGTAATAAACTGGTAATATGTACGCGACTATTATTGCCAAAGGCTTCAAATGTTTGCGCAATATAGACTAGTTTGCCTTTGCTAAACATTCACAAACAATACTCCCTGTATCCCCCCGAAGCTTATTTTCCTAGTTCCGCTGCAATGCATTGCACACGTAGAGGACATCCCTTAAGTATTCGTACAAAATAGAAACACTAAATTTGATTAAAACTTCAGGCTTCCGAGAAACGACTTATACTACACTGAAAAAAATGTATTGTTTAAAATGTAATTTTTTTTCAAATTTTTTCAACAGCTTTAAAAGTCTTTGCAGATCGTTATTATTTTTTTAACAACTACAGCTGGCAGGACTACACCTTCGTATAATCACATTTTACTCGCCATTAAAACTCGTTCCGAATGACTTTTAATTTTTTCCTGTTTAATGAACTTCTTTCTTAAAATAAAAGCGATTTCATTTGAGTATTTCGTCTTTATTTACTGTTATTTAATTGCTTGAGTTTCATAATTTAATTTTTTTTTCTTTTTTGTAAATTTTTTTCTACAATTATAATGCAAAGCGGGAATGTTCGTTCATACACATTTCAAAAGTAGCGTCAAGGTTTGTTTTTTCATTAGTTTCAAGTTGAAATTAATGGAGACACCGGCGCAATAAGACGCAGATAAAGCAACGAAGGTAAAAGATAATAAAATTAACATGAAATGTAGTACGAGGTACAATAACAACTTTACAAATTACCAAGTTTTAATTTTTGGTTTTTTTTTCCAACGTTCATTTCAAATACGCCCCAAATATTCGTGGGTAAATAAATTCTTATTAATGATTTCACCAACAGAAAATTTCTTTTCTATTTTAACTTTTATTTTTTTTTTTTTTGTAACACAAAACAAACGTCTTCCTTTACTATTCGTTGCTAAGTTTTTTCAAAGAGATAAAAATTTAAAAATAAATAATTGTTCATTCTTTTATATCAATTTGAACTCGGTCGAAAACCGCTAATAAAAAAAACAAAGAGGTTAAAATTGATAAAATGAAATGACTGTACACATTTTGCTTTTTATTTTTAAATATAAATTAAAACATTACTGGCAACAAAAACAAAGGGAAAGCATCGATTGAAATAAATGCCAGACATAGCGAAGGGAATTATGTAACGTACCGTACGGTGCAAAATGTGTCACTGCGTACATATGTATCTGCCATACGTAACATATTGTTAGGATCTATTATTGGTATGGGTGAGTGGGTGTTGTCCAATGTATTATTACATTATTGAAATGTTTTCATGTAATAACTTCTCATACAGTTCATGTAATGAATTGTATATGATGGTGAGGTTTGAAGAAGTACGATGAGCAAGTAAAAGAGAGGAGTACCTCCGCGAAATGAAATCATGAAATAAGAGAGAGAAGTAAACGGAGTAAAACCGAAATCTACCTCCGTGAAGCACACCCGAGAAACAACAACCGAAGAGAAGTTAGTGACACCGACGAACGGTACCAAGCATCAGTCTGTACATAATACCGAACTACCATCATCTTAATAAATGTTACGCTGCAGTTTTCGAGCCACCTGTTTGTACGCAGTGGTCAACTGTTTCTACGTAGTGGCTCTCGGGCAGACTATTACTCCACAGCGGTCTTCGGGACGACTATTCCTACGCAGCTGCTTTCAGTCCGACAGTACCACTAAAAGTAATTTTTTTTAAGCGCCGATTTAATGAACAACTAAACTGCCGAATCGTGGAAAGTATCCACAATATCTACACATCCGAAAACGACCCGATGTGGCAGGGCAGTTGGAGCACGGAGACGGGCGGCAGGTGGACGGCGAGACTCTTTCCCGGCGTGTAAGTATGGATTCGGAGGAAATTTGGGGAGATTAACTACTTCCTGACACAATTCCTTTCGGGCCACGGATACTTGCGAAAGTACTTGTACCGCATGGACAGCCGGATGGTCCCGGTTGCATTTACTGCGGTATGATGGATGAAGATGCAGAAGATACTTTCTTCAACTGCATCAGATAGCATGCTGTAAGGACTGCAATCGAGCACCAGGTCGGCAGATTAACTCCTGCCAGCATGATAGAGAGAATGCTCGATTACGAAGGCAATAGGGACGTTTTGGCGCAGTACGTAGGGTACGCTCCACGGAGAAAAAAAGAGGGACCCAGATGCGCTGCTGCAGAGCGAGGACGGAGACCAGGGAGAACGGTCCGGTGTCGTGGTGCCGGGCACAAAACTTGTCGAACCCAGACGTGGGTGATTAAGGAACGATCCTGTTGTGAGTCTCCCCGAAGTAATGCGAAAAGCGGTCCCGTCATGGAATCTACCCAGAGGAGGAGCAGGGTATGTTTTAGTGGTGATACCACTCGATGCAGATGACGACAGTCTCTGTAAGTGCAAAGGCATTCTCAACCGTACCTCAAGCGCCAAAAAAAAAAATGCCTCAAACAGAGGCGATTATTAAACAGCCGACCAGTTCCAGAGGTCTCGAACAGAATCCAAATCCAATACTACGAAAGCCCGCGAAAACGTCCAATATCTATAATAAAGTAAAAGACGAAGATTTTTCATTGTAATTGATCTATTTAATACAGTTTGGTCTTTATTAAACTGCATAAAATTGTAAAATAAATCTTATTATTTCTAAATAAGGTTCTTGGACCCGTAAGGAGACCTTGGACACGACTGAACGATCTCAGACGAAGAGAAAACAACGTTACAATTGACAGCACAGTACTGCGTAATGTGCGTAATTGATAACACCACAGCAAAAAAAAAAAAAAAATATCGAAATTCAAAAGCACTGAAAGCTGTCGCAAACAATACATTGTATATTTTTCTTCTTTTTTTATCTGGGACCAGCACTCAGGAGATGAGTCCTACACATGCGAAGTAAGTTTTGGGTACTGAAACTGTAGCTGCTTCTATATGGCTGCTCGCGAACAAGAATCATGACAAGCGACAATACAAGTGATTCCGTTTTGTTTTAGAAAAGTTCGGCCTTAAAAAAGTAGTTCCAGCCAAGCTCTAAGATTTGTTGGCATCTACCAACAAGTAGTTAGACGAAACAGTCAAAAGAACAAATATTTTTTAAATATGAAAATTCAATGTCTTTAACAGAATCCTCTAAACTCCACTATTTTGTGTCATAAATCTCTCATCTCTGGACTATTAAACACAATTTCAAATACTTTAAATAATTTTAAAAATATTTGCAACCGTCAGTCATACTCAAGCACATGTATGCAACGACACACACACACACACACACACACACACACACACACACACACACACACACACACACATAATGCACACCTACACCCATGCAAAGAGGTGTTTAAAGACTCAAATAAAGAAGTGCAAATGCAATAAAGTCACTGTAGCACTTAAACAACAGTCCCCAACAACATTTATTCCAGCAACTACTTTCAACATAAAAATCACCAAACAAACATCTTCTCGTCATCATCAGTTTATATACATAATTATGATGATCATCATCAACATCAACATCATCATCATCATCATCATCATCATCAGCAGCAGCATAATCATAGAAACCGTCTCAAAATCATTCGACCGCATAGTTTTAACTAACCAACCAGCAAAAAATATTTGAAGAAAAAGAAAAAAAAAACATCTGAAAACTGGAAACATATAAAAAGAAAAATTTAAACACGGCTCAATTCAACTTAAATCGGCGAAAACTGAATAAGAGTATCGCATGTACGTACATACATGTGTATGTACTCGTATGTATGTATGTATGTATGTGGCTTTTGCCAACAACTTGGCAACGCCATCATGATGATCATAATGATGTCGCTCTAAACTTTAGAGCTGATTTGTTTCAATATGCATTAGAGTGTCTCTTCACATAATTCTACTTTCCTTACGTCTGGCTTCGATTTTCACTTCACTGCATAAAGTGGCCGTATCGTCGAATAGAATAAATGAAGAGACACATCATTTGTTTGGGCTTAAAAGCGCAAACGCAACGAAATCTACAAGAAAAATTAAATTTCGTTATAACAACTTAACAGTTTAAAGTAATAAATTTATAGATACATTTAACTAGCATTACGACTGCTGGCTGCAAGCCCACAAAGCAAAATATACACTGTGAAAAATGAAATTCCTAGAAAACTTAAACCGGGCATTTTTTCCTTTTTAATTTTTATGCCCAGCAATTTATGAAAATTTTAACAATTTATAAAGCGAAAAACAACTAATTGAAATGAAAACGGAAATATTTTTGCCGCATCTGTAATCAATTTTTTTCGCGGTGTATATTATTAGAAATCTGTATTTGTTGCTGCTTTTTTTTTTTTTTTGGTTTTTGTGTGAAATTGTAAAATAATAAAAAGAATTGAAGAACGACCATGATTTAAAGTCAGATTTAAAAACGTTATTTTTTATGCACTATTTTTTCCGCTTGTTTCTATTGACTATTTTTTCTCTTCATTATTTATTTTGCTTCGTTTATTTTTTGTTGCAGACCGAGCAAAAATGTTAAATTTTGAAAGGGCTATAAAAAAAATTACTACGTCTAAAGCTACGCAGCACACTGCAAAATGTAACGCAGTACACGCCCCACTTAATGACTTAAATAAAATTCATTTTTTACATTTCATATCGTACAGTGAAAGAAATTTTTAAACAAAATATAGTTATTTTAGGAGAAATAATAACCAGGTATTGGTATTGCTCGTACTAGGCGGTAACGATTGTGATAGGGGAAAGTGACACTATCTTCGAAGCTGGTCACACCGTGCAGAGAAGCCCTGTTGCGTGTCCCCAGCAACGGTCAGCTGACTTTACTTTGCTAGCCCGGCTACTGCAAAATTGAACGGAATCTTGACAGATCTTTCTCGTGAGGAAACGGCTTCACCCTGATACCATTGTGAGATCAGGCGGAGATTTTGGACAGTGACTTTGGGGGAAGCAGAATTCAGGTGGAGAGATTTGAGTGACTGCTTAATCTCAAGACACACTTGGATGACCCACCACAGGCAGACAACCGACAACCTTCTGAAGATATCAAGGAACAACATTTATGGGTTTGTGTCGGCCACTGTTCTCGACAGTGACCTATAGGCGGGAACACTGTGCAAACGCTGTGGTGAGTCCGAATGCCCGGCTGGCAGATTGTGTTCAAGTTTTACATCGGCACCTGCCCGTAGGGCCTATTCCGATGGGCTATATATAACACCGGGTGAATTTTGACGTTCAGAACAGATGTGTGTTCAAGATTAACATGGGTACCTGCGCATAGTGTCTTACCCCACAATGCTCTCAACACCGAGTGAAATCTGACGTTCACCACCGCCCACATGTGACGCACCATGTACACCTAGGTTGCAATCCAAGTATCATAGTTTTTCTTTGTCCATGTCCTTGCTGAGGTGTTTCGCGCTGTCTAAACCTTGTATCACAACAGAGAGTTTAACGCCAATATCATTAATACAGACTTCCATTCATCAATCAATCTATTGCAAGACAGAGCATTATGAACTTAAATCCATATAGATCAAGACACCCTCCAGTAACTACTGTTGAATGGCAACAGCATGCATAT
The DNA here is from genome assembly GCA_963924685.1 of Dexiosoma caninum. Lineage (NCBI taxonomy): Eukaryota > Metazoa > Arthropoda > Insecta > Diptera > Tachinidae > Dexiosoma > Dexiosoma caninum. Next base: position 33,132,019 of record OZ004729.1, on the reverse strand, counting down.
ACAACTAGAATATGCCAATAACTAATCTCCCCACGTGACTTTAGGTATTAACTACACCCACTACGAATCCACACCCATGCCAGTACATTAACTCCAACTTTTCAGGGTTAACACGAAGTACTCACAAGGAGCACATCATTCGCTAAACCCCTATTTAGCGTTAGAACAATGGAGCTCACTGACTGCGCGTAGTACTATACAAGACCTTGACTGTATTACTACCGTCTGAGGGAAGCTAGTTGGATCTCAAACAATCACCTCTTCCATCATCTTGAAACTCAAGGGAAGATCAAGGCGATGCATCACCTCCCCCATTCATATTATTTATTTATATTCGTATCACATGAATCCAATGATCAAGATAGACATTCATTTAACGAATTTGAAGAACGATGAGGTAATTCTTCAAATAATTAGCTAAGTATCGGGGGATTGCTAATGTCCCGTAAGTTATGAAGCATAAACCCTTTGCGGGAGCAGGTACTGACAGATGTGTTTCAAGATTAACGTGGATACCTGCCCGAAGGCCCTACCCCACAATGGTCTTAACGGTCAAAGGACGACCACTAACGCCCCCAGAGCAATTGGTGCTGCAAGTAATACCTGCATCCTAGAGTTGGGTAGCAAATCAGTATAGTTATCCCTTATTCTATAATGCACCTTGTTGAGGTGTTCGAGCGGTCTAAAATCTATGTCACATCAGAATGTATTTTCGTCAAGAACTTTTAAACAGTAGTACTGTTAGTTCGAGACACATTCCGGTGACTACTGTTGAATGGCAACAGCACCTAGTTAAGTAGAAGTCGTATCGAGATATATGTGTGCACCTCACATATTCTCGAACAAACCAAAGACTCGAGTTCCTGCGTAACTTTAGGTTTTAACCACAGCCACTACGAATCCTTTTCCAAACCAGCACATACACTCCAACTTTTCAGGGTTGACACGAAGCACTCACTTAAGAGTACATCAGTCATTAAACCCTTACTTAGCGCTGAAGGTGTGGGGCTCAGCTGGTCCCGTAGTGCTAGATTAGAATTAAACTGGGTTTAATCAGTCGCACTGATAGACAAGCATATCCTTCTCAATCTCTAGTCAGGTTTCGAAGAGTCACCTCTTCTGTCATTTTCAATCTCTAGGGGAGACCAAGGTAATGCTACACCTTTAGCTAGGTACCGCGGGGTCGCTAAAACACCCGTAGGTTTGGAAACAAGTTCCTAAACCCCCTTGCGGGAAGCAGGTAGTGACAAAGGACGCTGGGAACTTCAGGGTTTGTGGATATCAACAATGTGGGGGACATAGTTTCCTTCGGGGTGGTGCTGGCCTTCGATGTCGCCGACTGCATATAGTCGCGAACGGAGTGCTGACTACCAGAGTCTACCTCAGCTACTTCCGTTTTTTGGGTGTTGCGAGTTTTCGTGGTATCAAAATGGCACTATGTGTTAATTGACGCCCTTTGTCGCGCGGTACCACCCGAACCAACCAACCAATATTGTCTGTCCAACCAAAAATATTGTCTGGCAAAAAAAGTTTAAAATGATCAGGTTAAAATTAACGTTTCTAATTCAATTCTAAAGCAGTAAAATTAAGTGTCATAAGTGCTTTAAAAAGTACCTTTTAAAAAAGGAAACTTCTAGGAATGTATCTTTCAAAAAAGTACCATTTAGAACAAAAGTAGCACACCGAAAAAAAAATACCTTTTCAAAAAGTACGTTTCAAAAGTACCATTTAACCCTGTAATCACAAACCCTTCGAGAGAAACCTATAAAATCTATAAATTTTATACATTGTATAATTATTCTCAGTGTATTTTTGAGCTCTAATTTTCTTTACAAGTTTTTGCTGAATTTTTTCATGTGCGAATGCACAAGTATATTGTATACATTAAGGAGCGCAGTAACTCGATGCTAACAAAAAAATTTTTATTGTTTAACATCTCAAAAAACTTCGAAAATAAGATAAATTTTCACATATAGTAACACTGACCCGCAGCAACACTCTATTGACTGTCCAATCAAAATTGTTGTCTGTCATTATAATACAAAAACCTGAGGTGCTTTAAAAAGTAAGTTTTAAAAAAGTACCTTTCAGAAAGTACCTTTTAAAAAAGTACATTTTAAAAAGTACCATTCTAAAAAGTACCATTTCGAACAAAAGTATCATTCTTAAAAAAAGTTACCTTTTCAAAATGTACGATTTATCCTTTTAACCGCAAACCCTTCGAGAGAAACCGATAAATTGTGCAAATGCTATTCCTTCTATGACTATTCTCAGTGTATTTTTGAGCTTTAACTTTTCTTACAGTTTTTTATTATTGAATTTTTTTTCATGTGCTAATGCACAAGTTATTTGCACATCTATTGCACACACAAACGGGCGCAGTAAGTAACTCGATGTCGGTTAGATTTTTTTTGCGTTGCCAGTTTTTCTAATTTTTTTTTCCACATAAGTAAAATAAAATTTAGAAAAACTCATACAACAAGCGACAAAACAAAAAAAAATCAATGCTGTTGACGACAATAACAACAACAGCTTAATTCTTCTTTTTTTTCTCTATTTCCACTGTGCCACATACATATACGACGATGAATAGTTTTTGCCGCTGTTTTTCCTTTTTATTTGAGTACAATCAGCAACATGCTACATTCACAACTCAAGCTACAATTACAAATGAAAAAGCAGCGAATGGTAAAAAATTAAGTTAACAGCACCATTGCACCATGGGTAGCGGAATGACGTAGGGCCAGAACGACTTGACGGATAACTATTTTATTAAATTAAAAAAAGAGCGCTAAACAAAAAACTATACGGGAATCAATTGTGATTGCAGGCCATGCTTGAAACTACTTAACCCATTCACTCGAGGGGAATGCAAATTTCATGGGAAAAACAATTTCACTTCTTTTTCATGTAAATAAAACTATTTTTAATTTACAGTTTTTCCCGACGTTTCGCAGATCTTTTTCCTACTTTTTCCTACTTTTCTTACTTTTTCAACGGATTGCAATTTTTTAAATTGTTCTACATTAAATTAAATTAGAAAATTCTATTTGTAAATTCTTTTTTGTCTATAATTTTAAATTAAAATAAAAATTAAAAATTACTTCAAACACATTGTTGTTCGTCCTCTATTGAGCCAGAATCCCTCTTCAGTTCTTAATTGCGAATGGGGGTGATTATCTCTCGACATCTAAGTAAACTCAATATCTTTTGATATATATTTATTAAGCCTGAGGTCTTTTTTTATTATATATATTATAATTTCCTATTATTCCTGATGATGTTAACAAGCTGTTAACGAAATATCGAATAATAAAAAACAAAATAAAATAAAAAAAGACCTCAGGCTTAATAAATATATATCAAAAAATATAATAAAAAAGGTCAATTAATAATATAATTAAACTCAATATCTTTCGCATGCGATACTGATCCGCTGACGCATTCTGAAATTTCGATACATTGCATAAGTTACATACACACACATCCATACTGACATAATAGCGCGTCAAATATGACTTCCATAAGCTCAAAACGTCGAAATATCGGCTTATTTATTTAGTGCTAGCACAATCGCCGGTCTGGCAAGGATGCCAACTGTTAAATAACTGAAATTTTAACTGTCATTTATTTAGTGAAAGGTTTGCGGTGGTTGAGGCATGATTGGGCAAAAAATCACGAACAAGCATTGATGTGTCAGCTGGTGCATTATCGTGATGCAGAATCCATGATTTTGTTTTCCACAATTCCGATCGTTTGAGCCGTATGGTTTCACGCAAACGTTGCATAATTTCCTTCTAGTATTCCTTATGAACCGTGTAGACCTGTTGGACCTGTGAACTAATGATGCACCACGCCACGACATACCTCGTATGCCCATATTAAATAAAAAAAAAATTTTTTGTTTATTTGAGAAATAATTTTTCAAGTAAAAATTTCTTTAAAAATCATTTTTAGTTTTCACAAAGCCAGTGTGCAACACCAGTGCAGTCGTTGCGAATGTTGCAGCAGTGCTAGAAATCGTCATCAAGAACACTGCTGACGATGATTATGCTGATAATTATGGTGATGATGAAGATGGTGATGATGATGATGATGACGATGTTGAAAATCTGTTTGTATTTAGTAGAGTATAAAATGAAGTAGTTGCGCGTTAAACATAAAATCAGTTGACCTCCATTGACCTCGTTTCGCTAAAGTTTGCTTATTTTATTATTATTTTACATCTTTTTCTTTTTTTTTTTTTTTTGTTTTCAATATTTTATTACATTTTCCATATTGCTATTCACAATAGGTGTGCATGCACCTACTTACATGGCTGTATGTATCTGTGTATACATATAATCAATGTGCATTTTTCGATAGTTTTTTTTTTACTTTTTCTATTGATTTTTTATTGTGTTTTTTGCTTAGAAAAAATAATTAATTTTAATTTAAGTAGTTAACTTTTTCCAAGGAAAATGTAAAGATTCTCAAAGAAATGTTGACACTTTTAGAGAGGCTGGTAATTTTGTAGAAGGAGTCGCCTGACGCCCAGAGTAGTGCAACCGAATTATATATATTTTATAGCCCGCTAGGTCAACAGACGACAACAATACGGGGGCCACAATTTCCTGTAAAATTCCCAAGCCATTACAATTTTTGGAATTTTATATCTTCGATTTTCTTGCAGCAATTTTGATTTGTTTTAAAAATCTTAATGTGCACTACAAGACTGCTGTTACAAAAAATATTAGGGCGAGACAAAGAGTGAGAAAAATAAGAGAGAATGTGGGTGGGTATACGTATATTTTTTTTCAAACTTGTAAGTCTTCAGCAGTAACAGCCGTATTTATGAAATTTTTTTATATTGACAAAAAGGGTTGAAAAATTTGAATTTTGTATGCAAATTTGCTTATTAAAAATTTTATAAATCAAAAATATTTTTTATCTGTAAAAATTTACCTTTTCAAATACAGCCCGCTTGGCGTCGCTAATTGGGACCGAAGATATGCGACGCAAACGGAAATGACGAAAACCGAAGCACGATTTTTCACACATTTGTATTGATTTTCATTTAATTAGTTCCGAGATTCTTAAATTTAGCTGAAAAAATAGATTTTTCAATACATATATTGATTTTTTTTAAACCACTTCTTATTATTATAAAATAAAAATAGAACGCATCATGAGAAAAACGTAAAGAAAACAACAAAAATATTAATATAAAAATTAAAGAAAAGTCTATTTTGATGTGTTAATACATATACATATAAAGCGTTTTTCAATAAGAGCGCTACAAAAGTTTTTTTAAATAAAACAAAAACGGTTTTGGATATCAATGAAATTCTTTATTCCTGTGAAAGTACGTTCGATGCCATTATGTAAGGAACCCGATTTCTTTTGCATGGCCACCACGGGCACGCTTGCAGAAGTACAGACGCTGAACCCAATTTTCGACGGTTTTCAAGCATAAATCGGCCGATACTGCTGCAATTTCACGTTCGATATTCGTACGAAGTTCATCAATCGTCGCTGGCTTGTTGGCATAGACCATAGACTTGACGTAGCCCCACAGGAAATAGTCTAACGGCATCAAATCACACGACCGCGGCGGCCAATCGACTGGACCATTTCGTGAGATAACACGTTCTCCAAACTTGGTTTCCAATAAATTGATTGCGACATTCGCTGTGTGGCTTGTGGCGCCGTCCTGTTGGAACCACATGTCCTCCAAGTCCTTATCATGCAATTGGGGCCAAAAATATTCGGTTATCATTGAACGGTAGCGATTCCCATTCACAGTAACGTGCCGGTCTTGATAATCACGGAAGAAGTACGGCCCAATGACGCCCCCGGCCCATAAACCACACCAAACCGTAATTTTTTCGGGATGCAATGATGACTCATGGAGTACGTGTGGATTGCTGCCTGACCAATAACGCATATTTTGTTTATTGACGAAGCCATTCAGCCAGAAATGAGCCTCATTGCTGAAGATGATTTTTCGATGAATATCCGAATCATTTTCAAGTTGTTGCTCAGCTCCTATTCACGAACATACGACGCTTCTGGTGGTCAAGCGGCTTCAGTTCTTGCGTCAATTTGATCTTGTAGGGATGTAGGCCAAGATCTTTTCGCAAAATTCGCCACAACGACGTCACAGAGATGCCTAACGCTTGAGAACGACGTGTGAGAGACACATTTGGGCTTTCTTCAACTGAAGCCTCAGCGGCAGCAATATTCTCGACACTGCGGGCACTTCTTTGTCTCACTGGCACGCGAACATTTTGTACTGTGCCTGTAGATTCAAATTTTTCCACTAGACGGTCAATTGTTGATCTGCTAGGACGATTCTGACGACCATAAATTGGACGTAGCGCTCTTAACGTTGAGGCCACTGACTCCGAATTTCGGTAGTAAATTTTAATAATTTCGATTCGTTGTTGGCTCGTATATCTTTCCATCATGAAATGGCAAACGTTACTGAAGAGAAATGTCAAAAGAGCGGCAAGAAATATGGCGTCGTTTGCTGTCCCTGTTGCTCTACTTTTGTAGCGTGCCTGTTGAAAAACCCGATATATATGTATTTGTATTAGACTTTAATGGGGAATTCCCCATTTCTGTTTTAGCTTTGTACAAACATTTTCATATTAACGGCGCAAATCGAAGCCACTAACGACGCAACTTCGTCCACCAAAAATGCTTAATTCCAAACTCGATAACCTTTTAAAAAATTTTTTGCTGGGAAGGTTGTCTACTTCATGTATCACAACGAAATAGACTTTTCTTTTTATATCTGCTGTGAGTTTCATATTTGTAATTTGAAGCTTAATATTTTTGTTAAGTTTTTCTTTAAATAAAAACTGTTAAAAAAGATGGCATTTTTATTGAAAAATCGATTTTTTCAGTTAAAATTAAGAACTTCGAAACCAAATAAATGAAAATCAATACAAATGTGTGAAAAATTGAGTTTCGGTTAGCATCGCGTTTCTCAGGTCCCCATTAGGGACGCAAAGTGGGCAATTAATTGTTGTATAGCAAAATTCAATGAAATCGCAGGCAGACTAAAAAATTAATGATTGATTTGGCTTGGAAAAGCCGTTGCATTAAAAAAAATTGTTTCTTACTTTTGGAAAAATGTTTTTTACTTTGCAATATTTCAGCACTTAATTTATTGTACATATGAGTACCATCAATAATTATTTAATTAATTAATTAATTATTATATTTTTTACTATTTTAATTTATATAAATTTTAATTAACCAGAACAATTTATTCAGCTAGAGATACATGTTACAGAAATTATATTTTAAAATGTAATTGAGTGCCTCCGTAGCGCCCAATGCATGAGCATTAGTTACATCAAAGTGGAGGAGCGGCTTCGATTCCCGCCTATACTCTGCACAGAAAAAATAATTGTTAAGTTTTTTCCAATTAAGTCTTTTTGGTGAGGAAATCTTTTTTTTTCCAATTGAAATTTTAATCGAATCCACGTTTATATTAATTGACTTTGTTAGTCTCACAAAACAGTGCTGTCAACAGAATTGATTCAAAATACCATAAAAGAATAAAAAATTATAACATATTTAGGTATGTGATGGAAATCGATCGATTTGAAAAGTAAATTGTCTTTTGAAATCGACAGTAGTGTGATGAATTTCGATTGGATTCATATTCCATATTTGTTTCGTTTCCACATATCTTCTCTAAATACAACTGTATAAAATCTAATAAGACAACAGTAAAATATGTAAACATATGTGTATGTATGTGCTTGACGTTTGTAAAATATTTAAACAAAATAACAAAATAAAATTTGTATCAACATATTTTATAATTTTTTTTTATAAATTGCCTTTTTTTTTGCTGCGGTTTCGCAAATTCTCTTGGAAGAAAATAATAGGATGAATAGGCGAAAATATTCTAAGAAAACGTTTAAGAGATAAATCGGATCCCTTAAATTTGCCAGATGAAATGTGGGTATTTAAATTTTTAAATTTCACTTCTATATTAACTAGTATTTATTTAAATAGATTTGTTGAATATTTTCGTTTAAATAAGGATGGATTTATAATAATTTCTTTATTTATTTTTTTACTTTTTTTGTATATTTTGTTCAAGTAAAATTAAACGATTTGAAAACGAATTTAAACTGGCATTGTCGAAAAAACGTTTTTTTTTCAATGAAACAAGATGGAATATGAAATCGTCACAACAAATTGTCACATAAAAATTCATCACACTATTTGTCGATTTCAAAACGTTTTAACGCCGAAAACGAATTTCATCACATACCTGATTAATTGCGCATAAATAGTACGTATAAGCATAGTTTTTATATGTGAAAAGCATGTAGTTTTTTTTTTTTTTTGATTAATTTATTAATTGAATCTAGAAAATGTTTTCAATGAATGTTTTAATTGAATTTTTAAAATTTTGTAATTAATTTCTTATGGGAAAAATCGTAAAATTTTTTCACTTTAAACTCATAATTGAATCTACGATTTTCGTGATAGATTGACATCCAATTATTATTTTAATTGAATTTTCGTTTTGCCTAATTGAATATTGATTTTATATTTTTCTGTGTGGCAGACAATGTAAGATTTTCGTAGTGCTTGTGTTGTTACAAAAAAAAAAATACCAATTTTTCTTACAAGTATATTTTGCAAAAGGAATAATTTCGGTTGCATGTGCTTAGAAAAAATATTGTTTTTGCAAAAAGCTTTCTTAATTTCACTGTTTATGAAGTCAATTTAGAAAATTTCCACAAATGCAACAAAACCTTAAAATTCGGAAGTAGTTTCACAACTTGATGTATTTTTGAAACAATAGAAAAGCAAAACGATTAAGAAATATTTACGAGTTAAACAATTCAAAATATGACTACAAATGTAAAATAAAAAGTGAAGCAAAATGAAAATAAACACAATTTGTTCATGACAGTCGAGTTATTTCCGCCTCCATCACAAAAAACTGAAAAAAACCGGCGGGCCAACAACAATAAAAAGAAAGAAAAAAAAACGTAATCGTGGTGGCAAGTTGTGTGTAGCATAAATCTAACACCTTGTGAAACACATGCATACACACGTAACTTTCTATTAATGTTTCTTTTACTTTTTTTTTTATTTTATTATTTTCAACTGAAAACGTCCAACTTAAAAATAAAAAATAATTTCACTTTAAATGTAAAATGGGAAGGTTAAAATAAAACTAACGAAATTATTTACAAATAAATAAATAACAAAAGAAAAAAAAAACAATACAAGAAAGAAATATTTCCAACAATAAAAAGCTGGATTGATGTAAAATTGAATGAATGAATGGGTGAATGAAATTACTGACAGATAAACATGTTGGTGTTTGACTGTGTAAGTGCAACAAATATGTTTTAAAACAAACACAGTGTGTGTTTGTAGGCATACGGATGTTTGTTACGAATAGTAAAAGTTAAAGATGTTTTAAGACCCAAACAACAATAACAACAACAACTATATAAATAAATAAATAAATAAAAACGCGTACTTATTTGACATGGCTGAAAGACAGTTAATGACGACGAATCTACCAAAAAAAAAAAAAGAAAAGCACACAACAAACAATCAAGCTGATGTTCAACAACAACAAAAAAAAATAGTTTCACCCACCACCAGCAGTCCAGCGTGTAAGAAAAACCAAGTGATGATCATAAGAAATTTAAAACGTGACAGAAACAACTTCGACACAGATCGCTAAAGGTAACCTCATCGTTACACCAGCCAACAAAAAATAAATTTTTTACAAAACTTTAAAACAATTCTAAAAACCAATTTGACTATTTAAGACAGTCGCTACACACTCATCATCAGCGTTCACTGTGTGGTTGTCAGTCGGAGTCAATCTTCAGCTTTACAAACGTGCATATTTTTTCAATGCAAATGGAATCCGAGAATTGTGAACACGTGATTGAACAGTGGTTTTGTCAAAATGCTTTACACCTTAATTTTAATTTTACAGAGTAAGCGAGATTTATTCCCTCATGGGAAATAAGAGCAGATTAACGTAGTTTCAACGGAGTTGACAAACTGTTCGCCTATTTTTAGTCCTCGTCCAGGTTATGAACAATTTGCTGCAGAAACTTTCTGATATTATGTTTTGAAACTGCATTCGTGTCCATACAGTGAAGTTCGCAGTTTTGTAGTTTTAAAGCAATACACAGTTCTCCTACAATAAATTTATCTGCCAACAAAAATTGTCAGTTCACACGGTTGTCGGTTATTGTATGGCAAAATTTGCCAGATGCGATGTTAAACATTGTGTCTTGATATTTATGGGCAGTATTGCCAATAGAAATATTTTTCTGACAATGGTGTTATTGTACGGTGCACAAAATTAAGCACATCTGACAATAATCAATGGCCTTACAATATCTGGCAATTATCTGTTAATGGAAATGGCAGATGCTCTCACGATTATTAGATGCCTGACAATATTATTGTTGTATAATACACTGACAAAAGCTTTTTGGTACAATGCTGCCAGATAACAATTTCAATTTGACACGCTTGTTAAATATTTTAGCACAATTTTTCTGATAATATTGTAATATCTTTTAATTATTTTTTTCAATAATTTTTGAGACTTTTTTTAAAAAAAACTTTATTATATTATTTATATTTTATCTTCTAGTGCACTTTTAAAAGCTAATGGTTTGAAATTGGCTTAAAAATGATTCTCCAATTCGATCGGAATTCATCACATTTTTTCAGGGTGGCGATGGCACGATGGATGGTAGTCTACACGTTGACTACAAAACGAAAAACAGACCCGGGTTCAATCCCAGTTTCAGACCAAAAAATTTTAAAATAAAAATAAACATTTCGCATTTTTCTGATGTGCATTAGTGTGTCTTTGTGTGTCAGTTGTTGTCGGAAGGTTTCAGTGGCGAAGGCATAGTCACTGGTCACTGAAAAATACCAGTTTCAGCTGATAGCAATCCACAATCGCATCAGAACGCCCTCCTTCGTCGGTATTGTGTAGCACCGGCGGAGTAAAATAATAATAAAAATGGCTACTAAACCAAAGCTTCAGCACTGCTACGAGTACAAACAAACAAAGAACGTGCGAAAGCAGAGCTGCAAAATAATTAATTAAGCTTCACCTCCTGTCGTTTCTCCTACTATCCCTTTCCTATAGTTCCAGTACAATGCTTCGCATGTGTAGGAGTCATCTCCTGAGTGCTGGTGCCAGATAAAAAAAAAAATTTGGAATTGCTGTGGAGCTGCTTGAAACTTTTATCTCGTGTTGAATAGCGTTTATTATTTCAAACCGAAATTTTCTACTTATTCCGCTACGGATTTTTTCTTACAAGCGGTCTTTCAAAGAGAGTATATTGGAGTATATTGGTCTCTCTTAAGACTCGTCTTGCAACTCGTTCTGCACGGTCGCTTTCTTTATCAAATCATAACGCTCAGAATCCATTTTTAATTAAAAACTTCCCTTTTTATAAACTTTCTTTTTTTAAACGATATTTTTTTAAATATTTTGACATCTCATTACCATCAATTTAAGCCATAATTTCTATTGCAATGTCACTGTTGCCACTTCTTCCAAAAAAAAAAAAATTTTCGAAAGTAATAGAGAGTACAGCATTGGCATCGCAACGCATTTAGCTTTCGCATTGCAATAAAGAGAAAACCCCCTGGTTTTCAATTAGTCGCGTAGACCGAGCGTGCACTGTAGTGCCCAAGGCAAATTCATTACCCAGTAAATTCGTTAGTTATTTCGCTCATCAGCTGATTCAACATATTTTAACGTATTTGGAGGCCAAACGTCAAACTTTATAAAAAAGTTAAGAAAAGTGGTTCTGAAGAATTCAATAATTACAATAATAAAAATACAAAATAAGGAACTTTTATGCTAAAATTAATTTAAAATCAAATTATATTACACAAATTTAACATGTTCTTTTTGGGTAAAAAAAAAACACACACACACACACACGTTTACTAAAACCTTGACGTTCGACCAGCAAAGTGAATTGATAAATTTGTCTTGCGACAATAAATATATATTCGCTATAAATCGATATTGTTTTGTCGCATGATCTCTCATTTTCTCATCATTTTGTTCGAAAGATGATGAAAATTTCATTTTTGTAGAAAATGCCTTGTTATTCAAATTTAAAGACCGTTACAAAAACACACGTAGAAAACATTTCTTTATCCACTAAAAATACAGTTATGAAATAAAACGAACACAAAAATTGGGGACAATAGTAAAAGAAAGAAGAAGAAAAGTAATCTTTCATTATGTGTGTGTTTGTGTGTGTGTGTGTGTATGTTTGACCAACTAATAAAACGTACTCGAAAGTGTTTATCTACGAGTATGAAGTTTCGGTTGCACTCATATTCATGTTGCTTAGGCACTGATCATGGAGTTTTGCCAAAGTTGTTTGTTATTTTAAATGTTTCTTAGTCTATTTATTTATTTTTTTACTATTTTATTTTCTAACTTTATTTCGAAAAATAATGCATTTGTTTTTTTCCGTTGTGCTTGCCCGGCAGTTCTCTGAGTTGTAAATGTTCAAATAATGTGTATTTCAGGCTGGTTTTTTTTTACCTTTGACATTTAACCTGTGTGACACGTACGAGTACTTAGGTAACTTCATATATTGGCAGTTGATAGACAATTTATAAATTTCGCTATCAAACAACCATATTACGTCTGACACATGATGCGAGGCATAAGTTGTGACTTTTCTCACTACAACATCTAAAATACAAAATTGTGAAATAACCGACAATTTTTACCGCCACAAGACTATAAAACCAAAAATATGACTTTAGTTTCCCAATACCGCGTTCGCAATAATAATAACACTGAAAATAGTAATTTCTTCGTTATGTTGGGAAAGTAGAAGAATTGTAATTTTACCAATATATTGCTGCAAATTTTTGTTTCTGGTATTGTAGCAACATTAACCCTAGAAAGATAACACTAAGCAACAAATAAAAAAAAAAAATTTTTCTTCGATGACAAATATTATTTTTTAATCCGCTGTGGTCACAGAACTAAAGGGTGGTTAAATTTTAAGGGCCGATGTTGAATTTGAACCACACCTAAACGTGAAGTTTTTTTCTGCATTTCATTTAACATTTCTCAATTTCAGACTAACTCAATTTGAACCATGGGAAGATACACAATCGAGCAACGCGTTAAAGTTATTCAGGCTTATTATGAAAATGGTCGTTCAAATCAGAACACCTTTCACAGTGACTGCCTGACCGGCCTCATTTTGGAAAAAATACGGCCCGATGATGCCGCCAGCCCATAAACCGCACCAAACAGTCACTCTATGTGGGTGCATCGGCTTTCCGACAATCACACTTGGATTATCATTCGCCCAAATGCGGCAATTCTGCGTATTAACGAATCCACTGAGGAGGAAATGTACCTCATGTGATTTGCACGATATGCATTTTGATTTGAACGCCCATTTTCATGATAAGCCTGAATAACTTTAACGCGTTGCTCGATTATGTATCTTTCCATGGTTCAAATTGAGTTAGTCTGAAATTGAGAAATTTCAAATGAAATGCAGAAAAAAACTTCACGTTTAGGTGTGGTTCACATTCAACATCGGCCCTTAAAATTTAACCACCCTTTACAAAAATCATCATTATTTCAAATTCTATGGTAAGGGTTTTTGTAAAAAAAATTTTTTTCTAAAATTGAGGTTTTTTGAAGAGGCTGCTCCTTCTTTTGGAAAAACTTATTCAATCTTGCTATGCAATACGTTAAAAATTTTAAAACAATTCAAAAATTGATAAATATTAATTAAATGAACGTTTTTTATTCATGTTTGTTTATTTTTCTAAATAACTCGCAAACTAAGCGTTGCCACCAACTTTTTCACTTAATTTTTTTTCTTCTTAATTTTCAATATTCTATAACGATAATTAAGATAGCGTCGATTTTTTGGCCAATTTCGAGAACTCCAATTTTCTCAGAAACGGCTCTAAAGATTTTTAGCACGGTTTCTTTTCTTTTTGAAGGGGAAAGTGTCAGCTTACAGAATATTTACGTGTGTATGCGTGCCAAAGTCTCGTTTGACCATGAGAAGATAGCGTCGCTTAGAAATAATTATCATTTCTCCCACTTTTAAATTCCCAATTTTAAACATATCAAGCCGTTGGTGCAATACCGTAGTAACTCAAAATTTGAATTTTTTGAGCTGGGTATGCCGAAATGATCTTTGGGGAAATATATATCTAAAGGAAAAACGAATATGGTTCTATCTCTAACTGTTCAGATTCTACAGCTACAAATGTCTTAATTGCCTCCAGCTATTTCCAACAATATTTATTTGCAATAATGAAATATTTCCTTTATGACATGTAATTTACAAACAGAAAACATTACAAAACATGCCTCTTTATATGAAAACTTGTAAAAAAATAAATTTAGTAAACGAAAATACTATCAAAAAGATGGCTCAAAACTTCAAATGCATTTTTCTCAGTTCACGATTTTTTGTATTACTACGGTATTGCACCAAATTATGATTAAAATAACCACAATGTTCCCGTAAAATTTTTCCCGGTTTTTAAATTTCTATTTTCAGCGCTATTTTGTCGACGCTGTCTTGGCGCACGTCTAGACTGTTACCTCTGTTCTCAACAGCTGTTATTGGCCACAATTTCTATGGAAAAGAAGAGATTTTGTGTTCAATTTCTATTCGCATTTGCAATGATATATTTTATTGTGATTTTCTTTTATGCTTTTGAACCTCGGAAACTTTTTCTGTGCAGCTGATGTTCTATTTTCATCTGAAAACGCATAAGTTTCAGATCAAAATAGAATGCCCTTGAATTAAAATTTTATCACTTGACAATCGTAAGTGAATTTGCAGTAGCTGTGTGAATTTTGCTGTGGAACATGACGTTTGAAAATTTTTTTAATTTAATGCAGAATTCATCAGCTAATTATTTGAACGACTGGGTAACTTATACAAGATGATTTAATATTCAGTGTACACAAACACACACACACACACACACACACATTCACACACAGGCAGAGAGATAACGACTTTTTTTTTATATCATCACACTTCATAACACTTTTGCCGACATTTAATGAAGTTTGTGGCCACATTTAATGCCAAAAACAATGTAAAAACAAACTCTTGAACAAACAATAGAAACAAACGGTCAGTTAAACTCTCATGCTTTTGCATACCATCAGACATTGGCAGCGTGTAGTACAACTGATGATGAAAATATTAAATTAAGAAAGGAAAATATACAACAAATACGAGCACTGCAATAACTGAAAATTAGAAATTTTTCTATCCAAATAATTCTAGTAGTACAAATATATTTTCGATTTAAAGATCGTGATAAGGCAGCGGTTAAGAAATCAGTAGGGTTAAACCACTCGGTAAATTCCGACACCTTGTAGCGGCGGACGATTCTTATGGCCAAAAAGAATAGCAAGGGGTAACGTTACGTTATGATTACATTGCAATACGGACAGGGGCATTCTACTAGTTCCGAGCTGGGCATTGGCGATCTAAAATTGTAGTTCCTATATTTTTTTCTTGGACAGGCAACAACATAATCAATACATGGCAACATTCTTAGAATATCTTTCGAAAGTTTTGCGGCCAAGCAAACAACAACCGCACACCATTTGTATATGCGTTGGGCTTCAAAGTACGGTCTAGAACAGAACTAAACACGCCTTAAATGAAAATCTATTCACAAAAAACGAAATTAAAAAGTTCAAAGCAGAAGCAACTTTGTCAGCGTTTGTGTGTACCAGCTTCCTGGCACACAAAGTTCAGGTGTGTTTTTAGTGACTGCTGAGATCAGTTGCCTGTCAGTATTATTTTGCGACTTTAGTTGGTTCAATGTTTCTTCAATTTTGGCTAATTGGCAGTATTTTATCTCCTCTACTTTTTGGATCATTTACTTAACTTAACTCTTTTTTACTCCAGAGATAAAAATAAAAACTTTCCAATTTTTATTTAAAATATTTTCATTTCATATTTGTTTACAGCGCAGCAATAAAAAAAAAACATAATTTAATTTTAAGTTGGAAAAAAAATTAAACAGTCGACAAAAATAATGTTGGCGCTTAGTGTGTTGGTAACAACACAGTCAAGCAGTAAAAGGAAAAACAAAAACTTTCACAGACCAGCGACTCGGGCGGGAATCAAACCTGGAACCAAACCCCCACCTCCTCCCTGGTAGATAGGGCAGCCTATTGTTAACTAATTATTGTGTCTTGAGTGTGTTCAAATTAAATTAAACTATTAATTGTTTATAAATTGCTGCAGCATATGCGTCTAATTTATCGATTCACCGTTTTACCCTTCACTGTCTGTACGTAGTCGAGCATTTGTTTTTGGTGTTGTTACTGCCATTAACTGAGATGTGCAGTGTTTTGTGTGTTTTTTTTTTCTTTATAAAGTTATTACTTTTGGTGTTGTTAGTATTCGTACGTGGTTAGTTGGTGACTGGTGGTTTCGTTTTGGCCAAATTTTAAGTTAAAAATTACCATGATCACACAACCACCAACACAAACGGCATAAGTAGTTCAAACAAAATAGAAAAAAAATGTATAATGAAAAGTTTAATTAAGCTTTTCCTGAACAAATTTGGTTTGTTCGTTGAATACAACAACATTTATGGGGATGAGTTCACACGCTGGATCGTCAAACGAAGAAAATAGAACAAGCCAAAATGAATTCAAATCGTGAAGTATTCCTGTTATTAATACGGGTCTGATTTTGGTTTTTGCAATACGTTTACACGTTCAATTAAATTATTTATTTTCAGCTACAAAGCTGGAAAGCTTCAGCAAGTAACAGAAATCGAATTTCTGATGCTGATGGGTAGTTGGGGTGTTGACCCTGCAAGCAGATAGACACGCGTACGATTTCCGTCCCGGTCAAGCCAAGTCCTTCGTCTATATTTAAGCAATAAATTAGTAAACAAAATGGGTCTGATTATTGATTCCGCTCCGTGGCTGCGGATAAGTTTTTTTTTTGCGGAAGCAAATTTTGCAATTATTCATTCCGCAGCTGCGGTATCCTTCCGTTGTTGCGTTAGCAACTCTACAGTTGCGGTATTGCCATATTATTGATTCCGCAATGTAGATATTTTCCTCCATTTTGCTTACGCTCAATTTTTGTGACGGGTAATTAACGGAAAGAACAAAAATGTTAGGAACTGTTATTTAATTGTGTAATTAATTTCATAGAATAGTTTTTACTATTTTATAGGAGCAAACGAGAAAAATATACGAACAAAATGCAAATAGAAGCAATGGTAGATTTAATGAAAGAAAATCAAGACATTGCTTGTGGCTTTAGCCAGCGCGTTCCGCAGACACAAAAAAAAAATTCTGGGAAGACTTGACGCTAACCCTTAATGGTTCTGGAACGCCTTTAAAATATTTCAGTGGTTGGAAAACGGTACATAGCGTAATTGTATTTGTGAATGTTTTTATAATGTGATCATAACTTGGTCTTACATTATAGGTATGGACAGATTACAAAAGTGGTGTAAAAAAAATTAACCAAGAATAAACAGCTTTTAACTGGAACGGGAGGAGGTCCATATAAAGAAATTCCGCTAACTGACACAGAAGAAGAGGTTAGCGTTTAACCGTTTAATAGAAAATTTTTTTGGAAGCTGTAAAATTATGCATAGCATTCATTTAGCAGGAGTCCGGTTCACATTTGTTTATTTCAACTTACTTTCTATCGTTCATCTTGAACACATCTCCAGATTTATAGCATAAAACTCTTCTTTCTAATCGGATGTCCAAAGAATCACTGTCACTACTATCCTCAAAAAAGGCAATTGTATCCATATTTAATTTATAACAAAATATTTAACACAGGCATTTAAAATCACCTCTAAAATTTATTGATTTTTTCCCATCAGCTGACACAACCTTGGCTTATAATCACTTAAAACAGGGATGTTAAATTAAGTTTGCAGAAAGAGAATACCGCAGGAATGGATAATTGCAATTTTCATATCGATCGATATTTCTTTCCGTTCAATTTTCCTTTCCTCGCGGAATCAATAATACCACCCAATGATTCCCATTACGTAGAAAATAATGTGTTAAAATCAAATGATGGACACAACCGTATGCTTTGGATTTATCGGTTTATGGTGATGCTTGGCTCAGAGAATTGCATTTCAATTATGATTGGGAAGATTAAAATAAAAATACATTAAAAAGCGGTAAAATTAATTGCAACTCGATTTCTTTTTTAAATTTATATATTTTAAAAGCATTAACCCTTAAGTGAACACCAGGTCCTGGCCAGGCATTTTAGAGTTTTTTTTATAATTTTTTTTCATAGACAGCATAGACATAGTCTCCTCCTAATTTTTTATGAATTCCTCAATTAAGGTGTTTTGTATAAAAAAAAATTTTTAAAGTTATAATACTTTATCTGTGGGTGTGTATGGCAATCACTGTTTAGTTTAATACATAATATATGACGAAAATATGTCTGTGAAAAAGAATGAAAGTGCCAGAAGAAAATTTTTCTCTCGACTTTCGGAACAGCTTGTTTGGCCTTGAATTGAATAACGAAGTAAGAACAAAAAAAAGGGACGGCAAATTTTGTTAGTAGAGCGGGAATAGAAGCATTTTTAAGTAAAAGTATTCAGGTAGTGAGAATAAGACAAATTATTTCGAATATATAAAAATCTTTCATCTATTACAGCACCCAAAAAAAAACATTTTTTTTGCTGTGTAGTTTGAAAACAACTAAGGAAATTTCGAACTTGTAAAATTTTTGTTTTTATTTTTAACAAAATAAGTTTTCGAAATTAAGTTCGAATTTCCAGAGGGAAAATTTTTTTAAATTTAAAACTTCAATTTTATAATTCACTAATTATCGAAAATTCGAAAATAAATTCGAAATTAATAAATATTACATATATTAAAAAGACATATAGCTTAAATAATTAGTGTTATTAAATTCGAACTTTTTAAAATTTTTTTAATTTGATCTAACGATGCAGCACATGATTGTATAGGATTTGAAGATGTAATATTTTTTTTGTCCACAAGGCCACCCCTATCACCGCCAGTGATCACAAAATTTGGAAAAATGGAAACATATTTAAAGGTCGCTAGAAAATTCGATTCTTAGTTTGTATATATTAAGTGGCATACAGTTGCAAAACTAAAGAAAGTTATTTTAATGAATTAATTTGGTTGATTATCTGCTCATTTCTTATTTAAAAAATAACTTTAATTTTTACACGTGAAGAAATTCCAGACTCTTAGAAAATAAAAGAAAATAAAAAAATGTATCTGCAAACCGCAAAGATATAATAGACAGACAGACAGGCTGTACTTCGTACAAAAAATCTCAATAAATTTTAACATTCAGATTAAACTTTCCATAATGAAAATCATAATAAAAATTAAAAAAAGAAACACTTTTCAATCTTCATTTTATGCTCAGGGTGGTGAAAAGTTATTTTCACATTTATTGTGTTGCACATCGGATTGAAGTGGGAAAACATTGAACAAAAAACAAAAAAAAAACAAAAAACGACGACTACAACTGAGCTGCTCGTTAAGACTGGGGCATTGTAGTAGACAGTGTTAACATTTTACATCAAACACAACCACGAGGGTAGTTATTGAAAATTCGTACAAATCAAATGCATTAAAATTTTAAACTTTAAATCTGCGCTTAAGAACTCGCAGTTGTTTTTTCGAAAAATTGTTTCGGACAATTTTGTGAGGTGAAGAACGCTCCAGGTGCCACATAATTTATAATTTTGTTTGATTTGAAACAAAAGTGCTTTGCAATTTTCCATCATTTTCAAAAGGGTGGCGATTGCTGAGGTGGTTAGCACGTTGACTACAAAACCAAAAAAGAAATAAAATAAAATAAAATAAAAGCCTGCGTTTGAGCCCAGTATCCGTCCAAGTTATAAAAAAAAACTCCGAAGTATTTTTATAATGTTCATTACTGTGCTTCTATGTTAGTTGTTGTCGGAATGTTTCAGTGGCGAAGGCATAGTCGCTGGTCACTGATTAGTACCAATTGATACTAATCCACAAGTAACATCAGAGCGCCTTCCTTTGTCGGTATTATGTAGCATTATCGGCGAGGTAAAATAATTAATAAAATGACTACCAAATACAGCTGCAGCATTGAATACGTCTTCTTCCCACCAGGTTAAATACGGTGAACGCAGGGCCTATTAAAATCGCTTGTACGGGAAATAATTCGTTCACCAAAGATGTCACGCAAAAGGGTCTTTGTGTCCCTCGCAGTGTGAATTTTATACGGAAGTTTTCTCATTGTATACAAAATTCTCTATAGCGACCTTCGTGAGAGGCCCTCTTGTTTCGAACTTGATGATGATGATGTTTCTCCATCTTCCCGAATACTCTGCTGTACCCGTTCAATATTGTCATCAGTGCACAGTGTACGTCGTCTGCCGGTACCGGGAATGTTTCTTATTGGCCCCTTGTTATCGACAATTTGCAACCTGGCGATTTATTGCCGACTCTGAGGGTCCAACTCGCACATTAAAATAACGATGTCATGCACGCTGAGTCAAAGTAATGGATTGCTGATTTGAAAAATAAAGTTCAACGATTTTTACACGTTGTTCAATTGTGTACTGTTCCATTTTAAATTCCCCAAGTCTTCTTTACAAAATAAAAAAAAAATTATAATCAAAACGTTATTTCGAATTCAAACCTTCGCTCATTTATGGCCACCCTGTATCTTCTATAAAACGAAAAAATTTTTATGAATAAGACAGTGAGCATGTTACAACATGTTATTTGAAATGGATTTTAATCAATTAACGGCCATTTTCACACTGTCTAATTATTTTACTTTTAACAGAAAATTAACTAACTGGCGGTTTGCTTAACAGGCACTATTTAATCGACGGTTAATGATTTCAGTTTCACCATCGTTCAGTTACTTAACAAAAGAATTCGCTAAAAAGTATGGCAATATTGTTTGTGTTTTTTTAACGAAAAATACTATAATTTTTTTTTTTTTTTTATCTGGGACCAGCACTCAGGAGATGACCCCTACACATGACAGAAAATAGAAAAAAATTTTAATGTTTGTGACAAAAAAACATTGAAGTATACTGAAAGGAAATGGCGGATATTCATAAGCAACAAATCGTTCCAGCTTGGAACATTAAAAAAAAACAAGTGAAACAGGTAAAATATTGGTCTATAAAAATATTTGGATACACACATGTTAAAAAGCTTTTTGTAGAGCCTTTAATATCGCAGCAAGATTACTTTTTTTGTTTCAAAGTTTTAAAATTATAAACATTGAAATAATATATTTTTTACGTGTACATTTTTTCTATTTATCAATTAAAATTAGCTATGCATTGCTGTCGATTATATTGTTAACCGCCACTTTCTGTTCGGTTAAATTTAACAGACACTTTTTCGTTAAATGGTGTCAGTTAAAAGTTAATCATACATTGTGAAATATATTTTTAGTTAACCGACTGTTAAAGTTCCAATTAAATTTAAATCAGACATTGTGTAAATGGCCATAAGTAATATAATATATACTTATTTATGTATGTATGTATGTATAAATTGTGTACTGTTTCTTTAAAAAAAAAAAAAAAATATAATAAAAAAGTTATAAGGAATGCAAACACCTTCGCTCCTATTGGACCATCCTGTATAAATAACAGCTGGAGAATAAATAATGCAAAAATTCATAACTGAGCAAAGAATCAGAATAATGGAATTTTATTGTTTAAATCAGCGATCAATTATTTTAACGCATATCGTCGTCGGCATTTTGCCGTCCGCATTTCGCCCTCTGGAGCAGTGATTCGTTGCTTAGTTTATCGTCACTGGCAACATATCACCGTGCGAGATTTGCCGGAAATCGGTAGACCACATTTAATTCGCACTGTAGAAAATATTGAACGTGTAGAGCAAAGTATTAACGAAATATCAGAAACATCTTCCACAAGCGCAGTACAAAGCACTGCCAGTTTCAACAATCCGCTAATTGCGGTTTCTTTTCACGTCACTGAGAAACAGATGACTTTAAGAATGCCATAATTTGTCAAAGTTTTCACGCTGGCGTTTGGTAGTACGTGGGTACATTTTTGCACTGCAAAGCAAAATGTGATTGTAAGACTTCGGGTCAATAAGCATATGCTGTACATCCCTGACTTGGAACTCTAATGTCCTTCCAACAAATTACCTGTTAATTGTTGTTCTTTGGAAAAACTGGGCTTTATTTGAGGTTGGCCTTTATCATTTAATTGAAAACGTGCGGGCGAACAAACCGCTTCATTCTGCACGAATTAAAATTCATAGATGGCCATGAAACATTCGCCAAAGTTATTAAATTTATTTTCCCTGCTATTGATAATCAAAACAAATTTTGTATTTTCTAACAATGACGATAGCAACCCTCGCAACTCGCAATATAATATTATTAATGTGGATTTGTAATAAGAAAATTAAATGTTTTTTGTTGCTATTAATTCTCTGCTATTTTATGCTGACCATCCCAGCAATGGGGACATAGACTTAGCTTCGCCTGACTTTAGAGACAAACAAAATATTTATGTGAAACATTGTAGTAAAATTTTCTTTCATATTATTAGCTGTATTTTTAAAGAACTCACAGTCTTCTAAACTATTAATAAAAGCTTGTCTGCAGAAAGACCCAGGCGGGAATCGAACCCACAATCTCCATATTGATAGTCTAATGTTATATACATATATATATCTAATGTTATATATATATAATAGTCAGTAGGCTACCGGGGTAATTATGGCGCTGACTCTGCAACAAGAATATCGTGGGTTTAATTCCCCATCAAGTCAAAAAATTGTTCTGACGTGTCTTTGTTAACAGCGCCCTCCTTCGTCGGTATTTGTGGAAAGAAACGTCGCAGCAACTCTGCTGAACAAATTCTCAAAAAAAAGAAGAAAAAACGCGCAAATTCAAAGCTGAACAGAGAATTAAGTGCCATTGCGATCAATTCACCATCTGCTGTTTCTCAACATTTCCCCCGGCGATGTTGGGGCCTTCCCCAGAGCACCGTTTCACGAAAAAATCAACAAATTATGTGATCTATATATACCATTATATTAAATCTTGTTTTTTTTTATATTTATTATCATTTTCTCGTACATTTCCCCGCGTTTTTAGTCACAAATTTTAATGGCACTAAAACCTGGGAAAATTTATATCACGAAAATCTCCTCATTTATTTTGAAGGTATGACCGCAGTTAATTTTAACTTGTTCGCGTCAAATTACAATTTAAGTCTAAGAAATTGTAAAGATTTTCCAAATTGGCATTGTGGACTGAAGTAGTTAGTCAGCGAGTAAATAGCACGAAAACACGGGGTTCATACCCTACTCCAAACATCAATTGTTTTTCACATGTCGATCAACATTACAGAGCACCCTTCCTTTATGCATTTCAATAATATTAATAATAATAGAGAAAATAAATATCAGTAAAATATCCAAGTGGTTTTCAATGCCATTCAGTCGAAGAGTGATAAACCAAAAAAAAAATTAATACAAGGAAAGACAGTTAAAAAAGTTGTGAGTAAAATTTTGATCTCACCGGCACTAAATAAAACTTTGAGCTTTGTGAATATATGGCTTCTCGACTATACTAAACAGAGAAACAAAGCTTTTAGCCTTTGTCTATACAGTATGTGAATAATATTATATACTTCTCGTATTCCTTTTTTTTTGTCTTGTACTTTTCAGGTTAAAGAGATGATATTGATGGCTTTATAACTACCTCTGTTGTGGCACAAAGAGTAGTGATGTCGTATGTAGTGGCATAAAAAATGTGTATATACGTGTTCTGCTCAACTGGTGTCAGAGATTAGTTGCTCTTTCCTTTATTCTAATAAAAATAAAAAAAAATAATTGCCACATTATTGCGATAAATTAACAATAAACTTCAAGCACAGCTAAATATACATTCTTTGGAAAATGGCTCTTTTTTAGCTTAAAATTTTAATTCGTCTATTCAAATACTAAAGGCGTTGTAACTTTGCTTTACAAACTTCATTACTTGAAAATCTGTATCTTCTATACACCATCATTTTGCGAAGCAGGTAGCACACAATGTCACCATTGTTGGTAGACATGTTCATTGCCTGAGTGTCACAAATCCCGGATAAACAAGATTATCCCGCTCCAGAGACGGCTGCAGCCGCTTCCTACGGTATCCCATAGGAATCCTGATGTGCCCGACGGGCAGGCGAGCACCTCTCTGGCCAGCTCGTTCCCAAGTACATCGTGCTGCGCCACCCAGACCAGCTCAATGTTCGATTATCTCCTCATTTCATCCAGAAACACCTGCCATTCACGAAGCTGAGTGAAAGTTCTATTAAAAATAAAACAAAATTAACATAAATTTCCCCTATTCTGACAATATTACGACGAAGTGAGTGCTTATTTTTATATTTATACGATTCAAGCCGTGATCAGTGAACCAGTAGTAAAATTCCTTAAGGCCGGCCGTTCCAAATTTTATTTTTTTTTTTTAATTTGTCCAGCACTCAGGAGATGACTCCTGCACATGCGAAGCATTGTGGTGCAACTATAGAAAAGGTGAAGCTTAATTAATTATTTTACAGCTCTGCTTTCGCACGTTCTTTGTTTATACTCGTAGCAGTGCTGAAGCTTCGGTTTAGTAGCCATTTTTGTTATTATTTTACTTCGCCGGTGCTACACAATACCGACGAAGGAGGGCGTTCTGATGCGATTGTGGATTGCTATCAACTGAAGCCGGATTGTTCAGTGACCAGTGACTATGCCTTCGCCACTGAAACCTTCCGACAACAACTGACACACAAAGACACACTAATGCACATCAGAAAAATGCGAGATGTTTATTTTTATTTTAAAATTTTAGTCTGAAACTGAGGTTGAACCCAGGTCTGTTTTTGGTTTTTTATCGATTTTTATCAAGTGAAATCCAAACTCAAATACATGGTATGGTGTTGCCATATTTTTTTTTTATCTGAACCAGCACACAGGGGATGACCCCTACAAATGCGATGCATTGTGCTGGAACTAAGAAGTGAGGTTATGGCAAGGGGGATACAAGAAATAGTGTTTATGGATATTTGTTCCTAATTTTCTCACATCAAAAGTGACAGAAAAGACCTACGCAGGGAGTTTATTCCACATACGCGCTGTTCTGCCAAAAATGTGTTCTTTCTGTAATGCGTGTTGTGATTTGCTGCCAAATTGACCACAAATGGATGCGCCCTTAATGATGAACGCGTTGTGCGCATGAATGACCGGGTGTCGGGAATAAGTTTCCTGGTTTGATTAGAGCACACTCCATTGTAATGGCGATAGAACAACCAAACACGCCAACATTGCGATGATGCTCAAGGGAGCCAATGGAGTTGGCGACCCCACCGTCCCCAGTGTGTTTCTTCGCTCTCCTCTATGCGGTCGAGTAATTTCAAAATAGTCTTTGAAGCACCGGCCCTAAACATGACGGTTGTATTCCATTTTCGGTCGGATGAAGCGGTATAAATAGTCAGGAGATCAGATGGGGTGACATTATTGAACTTGTGTATCATGAGAAGCGCGTAGTAGTCACTAATTTTTTAAAACCACTATAATTGTATATGTGTGTATGAGTGTTCCCTTTCCAATGCATCTGGTAGCACACAATGTCACTGTTGACTGTTGATAGACATGGTAACTGCTTCCTGCAAACAAAAACTTCAAAATTCCGTGAAGCTTCTGCCACGAATCTTCTTAAAATTATCGTATATTATTCGGTAGTGCTCAAGTAATTCGTTGAGACGGGTGATAAAATTTTTCTTTTATTCTGTTTTTTTTTTTTTTTCAATTAACTTTTTTTGTGAAACAGTTAAATGAAAAGTTGTCTTAAACTGAAATGCATCGATCGTCTTAATACTTTTTATTTCTAATATTTCTTTTCAAAATGAAAATAAAAAAAAATCGTTGAATAGACAAAATGACTTGTATTTGTATGCACAGCATACAAACGTATTTGTTTAACTACGATGGCACTGGCTTAGGGTCATTTAGACTTTTACTAAACCGATGGATAAAAAGATACATTTTCTTACACAGGCAGGCAGGCAGGCAGGCATTAACGAAAAACAACAAACAAAAAAGTGAATGACTTGGAAAAACAAGTGCATTTAGAGCAACAGAAATTGCCTTTAACTGTGTGTTAATTATTGTGAACATAAAAATACAGTTAATCCAGATGAATTCTTAAGTAGAGATTGCAGGATGAACACTCTTCCATGGACAAACTAAAACACAGCCAGAGTTAATTGGTCGATGAATAGTGATTTTGAAGGAGATTTCAGGTCAGCAAAATAATATATTGTGAGGGAAACAGAGAGACGAGTGCTACAAAGGAACGTAGTCATCTCATACGAGCACTTGTGTGGATTTTGGTTTGTATAAGACAAATGGCTTTGTTCTGAACATCTCTGGTCGAATGTAGGACCATATATGCATTTAGTCGGATTACGACGACAGACTACACAGGCAGTTGGCAAAAAAAATTCAAAATGTCAATCAAATAATTTTTTTTTTTTTTATCCTGGACCAGCACTCAGGAAATAACTCCCACACATGCGAAGCATTGTGCTGGGAACTATAGGAAAGTGTAGTAGGAGAAACGACAGGTGGTGAATTTTAATTAATTTTTTTTGTAGCTCTGCTTTCGCACGTTCTTTTGTTGTTCTACTCGTAGCAGTGCTGAAGCTTCGGTTTAGTAGCCATTTTTAATTATTATTTTACTTCGCCGGTGCTACAGAATACCGACGAAGGAGGGCGTTCTGATGCGATTGTGGATTGCTATCAGCTGAAGCCGGTATTGTTCAGTGACCACTGACTATGCCTTCGCCACTGAAACCTTCCGACAACAACTGACACACAAAGACACACTAATGCACATCAGAAAAATGCGAGATGTTTATTTTTATTTAAAAAAAATTTTTTTTTTTTTGTCTGAAACTGGGGTTGAACCCAGGTCTGTGTTTTGGTTGTGTAGTCAACGTGCAGACTACCATCCAAAATATTTTGAGTTGTCTGCAAGACGTTTGTGAAACACGCAAACGCCGCCATATATTGCACAATCGGATTGCATAAACACAAATTTCTGTGATGTTTGGCAAACCGCTTTGTAGTCTACTTGGTTCTTTATACAAAAAACTCAATAAGCAACAACAAAAACATCTTGTTGTTGTTGTTAAATATTTTTCACGTTGCCACGGTCTGTATGACACCACCCCAATTGCAAAAGTTGATGTGTTTGAACTCGATCTAAGCCATCAACGAACAAACAAGAAACAAATAGAAAAACGCAACTGTAAACCTTTTTGTGTTTTTTTAAATTAAAAAAAAATATTTGATTTCGGCTCGGTTTCAAAAGAATTTCGTAGGAGCTGTTTGGTCGAATAGAAAATTTTCCAGTGGCAACGCTGATGTTCATACGTATGTGTATGGAAGGCGAATGGGTCGATTATGTTAACCACAATCACAAATTTGTGGAACTTAAAAGCATTGTAATTTTGGCAACTGCAGTTTATGCAGTTTCGAGCTGCATTATCATTTTTAGCAACTGGCAACTGAACAACAGTTCGCTTGCAATCCATAATCGAGCCAGAATTCATACCAGGTGGCCGTATTAAGTAAAATTTTCATCAGCTGATTTGTGTTTAAGTGTCAAAGTTGCATTGAACTCAAAGCATGTTAATACCTCAACTGTTTTGACAACCCGAATAAAACTCTTGTATTTGTAAACAATAAATGCTGCTGTTGTAGGAACGAGATTACCTGGTACGAATTTGACCTTTATTCACTAAATCGTTGACGGTTCCTGAAAACATATCCAATGACTTTTATGAATTTCTTCGTTTCAACTTTGTAGGCATTGTCGTCGTTCTACTGTGTTTTTGTGTAACAAGTCGTTTGCTTGAGGGGTTTAACGATCATGGTTACATATCCATACATACATGCATTCACACATACATACATACATACATCTGTATATACACACTCACATACGTATTTCTTTTAACCAAATGTATATTTTGAGATGATCTTATGATGCCTGCTTGTTGCAGTACTTTTCAAATTAATATAACTTATGTTTGTTTGTTTGGTGAAAGTAATAAGCGTTAAGTAAGTTTAAACTAATGAAAGACTGCAACACACACACACACGCACACACACACACACACACACACACACAGACACACACTCTACAAGCAATAACAGCCAACATATAGAGAAGAAATGAAAGTGTACTTATTCATTCACTTCACTGACCACAATTTTAATGGCCATGGCTTAAACACAATTAATAGACAAAAACAAAACAAAACAACAACAAAAAATTAGTAGCGGCAACGGCAGCATATCGCCTATTCAAACAATTACGAGTCTTTTTTATTTGGGTCTTTTTCTTTGTTGTCACGCATACATGAAGCTGCCCTTTATGGAATAATGAATCGAATAAAAATAAAACTCTTTCTATACCGCAGATTGCCCTGTGTATGTGTATGTGTCACGATGTGACAGCACTGCACATCTGATGTCATATTTGGCATTAAATAAATAAAATTTGTCAGACACTTTTCACAGCATTCATGGGATTCGGTTCCATGTTTGGCTTTAACAGGAACGATCTCAACCAGGAGGTGAAATACAGGACTACGATCCACATAGATCGATATTGGCACAACTTGGTCGGTTTAAAAAATTCCACGAGATTTCTTGATTTTGAAGAAATAGATGAAATAGAGCAGAAATGCTTCTCAGACTGTAAAAAAGCGGCATTCGTATACTCACAGGGGCTCTTACAGGTAATTTCACCTTAAACGAGCCATCACTAAAACGAGCATCTGCACTGCACGTTCTGCTGTGAGGATGATGAATCTGTGGAGAAATTTAGTGCCAACTGTCCGGCAAGGATAAATAGAATGAGAAGATTCTGGGACGAGTTCACGCTCTCGGATGGAGAGTTCCGATCTCTCCTCCAGAAGGATTTGGTCCGATTCATAAGCGATAGACACAATGATCAATTATGGTCGCGGTGCTGGATGCGTCCACCTCAACCCTTTTACTATTAAATTACACATTGCATTACATATGCCACGATATGGTAACATCGCACAGCTGATGTCTTATTTGCCATGAAATAAATAAAATTTGGCAAATACTTTTCACATCATTCTTTGAACCCGATACCATAATTGGATGGTATGATTTGAAACGGCGTGTAAAATACTGGAAATAGATTAATAGTAGCACACCATGGTCAGTTTAAGACATTCCACAGGACCAAACTTGCGTGAAACCTGCGTCACAGCCGTCAATTCAAATGATTTCTGGCAAACAGAGCGCGTGGAAAATTTGGAAAGCAAACTTGATCGTTAACCTGAGCTTAAGTTAAAGAATTGTACTCAAGCGTTATTCCGCTGAATGTGAGGAGTAAACGAAATTGGCGGAAAAACTGCAAAGTGACAGAAGAGTGACAATTACGAAACAAGAAAAATTTGGTTACCTCTTCAAATCATCAGCGCCTCAAAACAGCGAAACTTGAAGTATAAAATGAACATGACTGCTCTTGGAAAGTTAAATACATTTTTTTGGACTGGAAGAATTTTTACACTGATCCCTCGAAGTGTGGCGAGTCGACGTTCGCAATTATTTGGCCATATTAAGGGTACCATTGATTTGCTACAAGGTCTTCAACACTCCCTCTCCACCATAAAGTTTAAAAATTTTTGCTATTTAATTTATTAAATTGCTACTAAAGTGCTGGAAAGTTGACACATGAATTAGTTGACGGTACTATTCAGCACATGTCTTTTCCGGTGCATGATCTGCATACGTAGGGGACATCTCCTAAGCAATGTTCAGAGAAAGAAGAAAACTATCTTAATTCTAGGATTAGGCGCTAATGCTGCCTATTAAACAGGTAATAACACGTTGTAGGGGGAAAAAAATTTCTTTCTTTCTTCTGCTTTTGCTTCATTCACGTATTTTTGCAAAAAATAAAACACCGCCAACAGTTTGATTTTAAAGCCGGCTGTCAATCTGCAGCTACTAAATGTCATTTTCAATATAAACATTAAACATCATCAAGAAAACTATAAAAAATTGCTATGAAAATCAACAATGAAGAGAAATTTTAAACAAAATTAAAAATAATTTTTATGAACTATAATTGAAAGAAACACAAAAAAGAAAAAGTTTTATTTGATTGTTTAAGGCTTTTTAATCGTTAAATAATTAAAAAAAAACAAGGCACAATGGGCCTAACGCACCTATAAAGCACGGCGTTTTAGCGCAATGGATTCAAGTGACTAATAAATAATTATTGAGAAACATTAGCTTGAAATAGGAGGACTCCGTGACTTTTTGAATAAAAAATTTATTTTTCGACAAATAAGAGTTTTATTTCTCAACATAATCTCCTTATAGTTCAATGCATTTAGTTCTTCGTTTTTCCAATTTT
This sequence comes from Dexiosoma caninum, assembly GCA_963924685.1. Classification (NCBI taxonomy): domain Eukaryota; kingdom Metazoa; phylum Arthropoda; class Insecta; order Diptera; family Tachinidae; genus Dexiosoma; species Dexiosoma caninum. Next base: position 33,101,477 of record OZ004729.1, on the reverse strand, counting down.
TTATTCTTTCCAAATCATAGATTTTCTCAAGGCCCTCAAAGTGAGCGTTTCATTCGGTTATGTTACAACTACGCAGTTGTTCATATGAATTAATCGGCTGAGGTGAATACGTTTTTCATGATTTCGAAAATGATAATCTTGTTAGCATTTCAAATGGCATTAAATATAAATTCAGCTAAAAAAGAAATGCTTAAGAAGTCACGAATTATTCCTCCTATTCATCGGGAACGCATTAATTTTTCATTGCTGGGTATGTATTACTTCATGGCAAGTGTTTGCCGCAAAATTAAACGAACGCAACCAATACTCTTTATAACTGCGAATACGATCAAGAATATTCAGGAATTATTTAATGCTTTTTAGGAGAAATCTCTTTTCATTAATTTCTTTTGAACAATTTTATGAGGATATTAGCCCGCCGACATACTCGTACGAGCAGCAACCATTGACTCAATCATTTAACTGCCGTTTGTCTGTTGGTCGCTGTGTGAACTTCCGCTTTACGTCATGCGACCAATTGTCGCTTTATCATTTAAACGCAAATACCAACAGTAATAATAAAGACAACAATAACAACTACAACACCAATGAAAATTATATGAATACAATAACACAGTTGAATATTTATGACGATGCATACACCCACACACACACGGATTAATACTAATTTTAATACACTGGGTGGAAGTAAAGGAGTGAGAGCGCGCGTGTGTGTGTGAGTGCACGCGTGCATATGTATTTTGTTTATATGGAGACCATAATTTGCATACACGCAGTGACAAATGCAAATGAACAAACTTCTTCTTCTTCTTCTACTTGTATATTCACAGACGGACGAGGGCATGTTTAGGAAAGATAAACCGCAAATTAAGGCTTTGGTGACCAGAAAAAAACCGCGTATATCCATTATTGTGTTATTTTGTCACTTTGAGAAATTTTTTCCATTACGAAATCTAAATAATTGGGTGCTGCTTCGGCTGTGAGTAGTAGTGGGTGTTCTAAGTTCGATTCTTAGCGGACACTTTGGAAATTTTTTTTTTTACCAACACAAACTCTACGAAGCTTTTATCGGTTGTCTGTAGAGACAGCCAGGGTCTAGGCGGGCATCGAACCCGCACCTCCATATTGATAAGACTAATGCTCATGCACTAGACTACGGAGGCAGTACAATTTTAATTGTTTTTGTAACATTTACTGCCCGGCCTACAAATACACATAAAAACAAATTTGAAAATATTGTTTTTGTTTTGAATGAATTTGAAAGAATGAAAAAATTCTTTCGATTTCGTGGGCCTGGCAGTTAATAAATAAATAAGTAAAATAAATTAGTATATTTCATGTGAACACACAAAAAAAAAGGTTAACTTCTTGTTTTCAATTAACACCTTTAATTAGCACAATATATTGCTTCAATTAAGAGTTTAATCAATTCAATAAAAATTTTATTTAATTTTTAGATTCATTACCTAAATAAATATATATATATATATTGCTACAAAAAATCCGTCATTCCCACATATGCAACAGTCCGTATACAAATAGAAATTCATATTCAATAAGCACTCAAATTAAATTCAAATATTTTGTTTTTTTTTGCTATTAAAAATTTGTTTCAAATTTTAAAAATATTTATTAAATTATTTTTCTAATTTTTTGACCTATTTTTATATTAATAACACTAATTATTTAAGCTTAAGGTCTTTTCAATATTTATAATATTTATTCCGATTCGATATTTCGCTACTCCTTTCTTCCTGAAGAAGCTACACAAAGGAGTAGCGAAATATCGAATCGGAATAAATATTAAATGTATTGAAAAGACCTTAAGCTTAAATAATTAGTGTTATTAATATTTATTAAATTTTTTATTTTTATTTTTAGAAATTTAATTGAAAATAAATTCAATTAAGGCAACAATATTTATTCAATCGATGCTGTTAATTTCTTTACAAATCTAATTCATTTTTTAATTGGTATTGCCAAATTTTTAATAAAATTTTTTTTTATGTTTTTTTTTCTCTGAACATGAACAAAAATAAAAGAAAATTGTTCTCCTGACTTGCCACTATCGGAAGTTATAGATTTTACAGCAACTATCGAAAACCAAATTTTTATCTTTCTTCATCATTCGACGGTTTTGAGGTCCTGGGAGGTGTGTATGTATGTATATAGACATCTCTGAACAAAATTTGCTGCATTCGAATGTTATTGACCTCAATTAGATGGCGTGAAATAATGAACCGAGTCGGTTCGGTAGATGTTGCAAAAACTACTAAAGCCCTTAAGACACTTCATTAATTTTTACATTTCATAAATGGGGAATTGAAAAAAAAAAAGAAACAGCAACGACAAATTGTAAACAAAACTTTTTTGGTTCGTGAAAGTATTGTGTTTTTTCTTTTTTTAAAAACGCTAATTATTGTTATTAAAAATTTATTTGAAAATTAATTGAATTAAGTTAAGAATCATATATAATTGATACTACATATTAATGTCTTTACAGGTGAAAGTCTAATTAATTTCTTAAGCGATACTACAAAATTTTTAATTAAAATTTTGTTTTTTTCTCCAAATTTTTATTCGCACCATTTTCGTTCTAAAGAAAATTTTATTTTCCAGACATGAGCAGTTTTTCATGTCAACCCTGCAAAATAAAGTTCACGCACTTTAACAAAGTTCAGAAGCATGTAGATTTCTACTTATTTCAATCTACGCTCATTTGCAGATGAGAAGATTTGTGTGTGGATGTGTGTTTTTATGCATGCATGGCAATGTGTAAGAAAGCGGTAAATTTTTTTTTTAATTTTAATTCACATAAAAAAGAAAAAAATTACTCGTAAATTAAATGGAGATTAAAATGATTTTTTTAATTTTTCTTAAAACCGCTTACCTTTGTATAGGGAGTATTTTGAGACGTTTACAACTAGGAGTTGGCAATACTATTTTATTGGACAATCAATTTGAGAAGTGACATTAGTTTCGTAATGAATTTGAATTTTCCTTTTCTGTTACATTCTTCATTTCTCACTATGAATCATTTACGCACAATGGTGCACACGAAACAATCCATAGATGCTCTAAAAACTCGCATTGAACAGGACGTAAAGCAGTCAATTCTTTCTTTGTAGTTGGATACGAGAAAAGTGTATAAAAATTGGACATCGAAAAACCGTCTCCCATGCGGGAAAAGTGTTGCTAAATGTGGATCACACATACATATCGTTACCGCAGGAATATATATTTGGTTACGTACACGTATTAGGAAGAACGCCAATAAATAAATTCGACGTACTCAAGATTATTCGAAAATAGTTTTTTTAATTTTTTAACAGAAGTAAAAATCAGACTTATAAACAACGGTGTCATTGTCTGTTATCCGCACTGAAAAGGCTTATTGTAGAGAAAGGGCTGATGTTGAAGTGCTTAAATCTTACACATTTCGTCGGTTGTGCGTTTTTTTAATTTGTAAATCACACCCGCAGCGTCTCTAGTGTTGCGTAGAAGCATGTAGGGAAAGACTTCTGTTTATTCTTTTACTCCGACAACGTTTCTTATTCCTCAAATACCAACGCAGAAGGGCGCTGTTATGTGCATTAGCAGAGAAAAAATTTTTTATGGACAAATTGGGATTTGGACCCATGACTTTCCGGCTACATAATGATTCACATTTAAAAATTGATTTCTTTTTACTTTTAATTTAATTGAAATTTGTGTAACTTAAAAAGAAATTCCAGATTTAAAACGTTACGCCAGTATATTTTAAATCCTTAACATTTTCAAATACGAAACTTTTGAATATTAAGGACGGGTAAGAGTCTCTGGGCAATCTAGGTTAGGTTATGTAATGTGGCGACACCTCCCCAAAGAGAACGCCCCACTTAGGCTAGAGGTGAGCTAGCTTGTGATACCACAAGCTATTCACACTCGGAAATCAAACAGACGCCACATGAAACCACTCCGACTCCAAAATAAATACCGCTATTGCGGAAATCCTCACCTGGAAGAGTACAGTCAACGACGATAGGAAATGAGAGACGTAGAACCTCCGCCGTTTCATGGCAAAAGCTGGGCACTCATACATGAGGTGAGCAAACATCTCCTCTTCCCCGCAGGGGGATTTGGAACCTTCTTTCTAAACCTACGGGTGTTTAGCAAGCTCGCGGTACCTAGCTAAAGGTCTAGCATGACCTTAAACTTCCTTGGAGTTTGAAGATGACAGAAGAGGCGACTCTTCGAAATCTTACTAGAGATTGAGGAGGTTATGCTTGCATATTCCGAGGCCAGCGAAGCCCCACAGCTCTAACCCTCAGTAAGGATTTAATGACGGATGTACTCTTAAGCGAGTACTTCGTGTCCACCCCGAAAAGTTGGAGTTAGTGTGCTGGTTTGCGAAAGGATTCGTAGTGGCTGTGGTTGCCCCTAAAAGATACGCTGGGAGATAAGTTTTTGGTATATTCGAGATATATGTGAGGAAGGCATATATAGTCTGATATGAATTTTAATTAACTAGTTGCTGTTGCCATTCAACAGTAATCACCGGAATGTGTCTCGAACAAACACTATTACTGGCTTAAGCGTTCCTGACTCAAATACATTCTCATGTGACAGAGAGTTTGGACAGCTCGAAACACCTCAGCAAGGTGTAATTTATAGACCAGGGATAACTATAAATTAGGATTGAAATCCGTGTGTACTGGCAGTGGTACAGGATGTTGTATTTCCGAGTGCCCATGGGTGCAGTAGTGATCGTCTTTATTTCACTCAGTATTGAGAGCACCGTGGAATAAGACGCTATACGTAGTTGTCCACGCAAATCTTGAAGACTTCCTCCTCCTCCTCCTCCTCCACCTCCTCATCATCGAGAGACCCACAGTTTCTGCAAAAATCCTGTGAGGGAATGATGAGTCTATCGGCATGCCTTGCAATGAGCCCCTGAGAACGGTGGCAATAAATGCCCATGCGATTCAAGAAAAGTAGACGGTGAGGCTCCAACTAAGATTGACGACCAGCACAGCCTAGCGATACCACACGTTCCCTCATGTTGCCAACGATACTGTGCCTCTGCCTTGGCCAAATCATCAGCAACGCAAATACCGACGACATCTCTGTGTCCCGGAACCGATAGAAAAATCACATGGAATGGTCGGAGATTTAATTGAGAAAACCCCGGCATTCATGAACAAGGACCGACGTCGAAGTGTCGCCGACCAGGAACTCGATTGCAGCTTGACAACCAGAGTAAATGCGAAGATTTTCAAAGAAAATCCCGCTATTCAACAAGTTTTGCACAGTCTTCTCTATGGCCAAGATCTCCGCCTGAAATACACTGCAGTCGTCGGGCAGTCTATAGAAAAGTATAATGTTAAGACCGCCTCATGTATTTACCACAGACCACTCTGTCCGCATCCTCCGAGTAATCTAAATAATATCGGTATCTCTTTCAACAGATGATTAAAGTAGAAAAGAACACCGTATATTTTGAAGATATTCTGGTCAAGAAGGTAGCCTTCCAACGAAATACGGCAAAGTGACTAAAAAAAGAAGCCACAATGATTTTCGGATTCTGTAAAAAGTTTCGAATTATTTTAAATTAAGTTTCGCATTATGTTTAACTTTCTTTATTAGTAAATATTAATTAACAAAAAAAAAAAAATAATCGTCCATTTAAATGTCATCATCACTGTGCACAGATTATTATCTACTTTATATTGGAAAGTTTATATTTATTTAATATTCCCTGATAAATAGCAAATCTTTTTTTTATATTTTATTTTTATATAAATCGATTATTTTTCCCTCTATATTCTGTTTTATGTTTCATTTTTTTTTCTGTGATAAATTTATTATTTTGCATTCCCCTAAATGACAAAAATTGCAACAATATGTTCACAAAAGCAATATGTTGTTGTGGTTTTCAATACTCACCACTATTTCATTTTCAATATAAATAATTTTTTTGTACCATTTTAGTTTTATTTTGTTAATTTTATATGACTTTTATTCATGCGCGAATAGTTTCAGTAATTTTTATGGCAAAATATAAATACCCAGCAAACATTACAGTTTCGAAATCGATCAATTCTATGGATTGAAGTGTTACTTTCGAAAAAAAAAATTGGAATATGACTGCAGATCTATTATGGTTAACAATCGCATTCTCCTCAGACAGGAATATGAACATATTACTACCGTAGCTCTATCGGCGTCATGTTAAGTGTTCAGTGACTCTGGAATACGTAGCGTAACAGTTGCTTTTAAAAATGATTTTTAATTTAAAACTGATGGGTCTAATTTCAAACACTTTGTTTTTCAAACATCGAATAAAATGCAACACCGTAATGCAAATGCAATTAAAATGATAAACATTCAAGTTTTTTTAACCGTGATAGATGTGGAAACTTTTCAGATCCATTTTAGAACCGAAATTTAATTAAAATTATTTTTAATTCATTTATTTAACAATGATTTTTTTTTAATAAAATAATTTTTAATTAATTTATTTTTTATCAGAGAATAAACAAAATTATCAATCGAATAAAAATAAATAATAGAATAGAATAATTCAAGAATTGTCATTTTTGGTGAGATTTAGCAGCCCAGAACTGTGAAAAATTGTTCGAATAATCGAATATTCGTATAACCGAATTTTCGAATTCTTCGTAATAATACAATTTGCGAATAATATTTCCAATATCTAGATTTACTATTATCGAATAAACGAATATTCTTACAACAAAATATTCATATTGTTCGTAATAATAAAATTTTCGAATAATATTTCAAAAGTACTTTTATATCAATTTCATACGAATTTGGAAATTATTTCATATGTGAAATAGAAAGGGACCTAAGGGTAAAAACCGGTTTTGTTCAGGAGAGCCATTTTAAAGATTTAAATACGTGTATCTTTGGTGTACTTCACTTTCATAAAACGCGCATATCTCTGGGAGGGAACACTTTTAGGGCATGGGATCGGTCTCATTCGATGCTCAGATGTTGTCCACATCAAAAAATAAATAAAAGTGAAAATTGCTTATTTTACCCTTAGGTCCCTTTCTCTATGCGCTGTCACATATATTAACGTTGACATCGACACGAAAACTTTACATCTCTCAAAGCGATATGCGACAGCTTTCAGTTCAAAGATTGATTGAAATTTAGTAGAAATTTCGTATTTTTTTAAAGACCAATTTTAGTGAAAGCAGCAGCATATTGACATAACTAACACTAATTTTTGCTGTTCAACACTGGAATAAATATCTTAACGAAATTGGTAATCCGCTGGGTGCATTTTTAGCCAATAGGAGAAACGCAGGTATGTTATTTTGAAAATTATGAATTAAAAAAATTGGTAACAACCCATTACCATCTGTTTCCACTCCACATGGAGAGGGCTCTTCAAGGACATCAGGTGTGGTAATCGCGTTGGTCCCTAAACAAGTATTAGCCAGAATTCACTGTATTCCAAAATGTAGATAGAGACTTTTTTTGTTAATTTCGAAACCAACTACTGGCACAACGAATGTCGGGCCCACACATTATGTTCTCCTTGTTCGCAAAATGAACCCTTTACAGAAAATAGAGGGTACTGTAGACTGAGTTACCGTGTCGGCTGTCCAACCAGAAGTTTTGCGTTTCAAATCCCCCGGCAGACCGAAAAATTTTCTGTCCAGGTCCATGTCCTCCTTCATCGCTATTGAAGCAATAAAATGTTGGCGAATAAAATGGCGCACTCCTCCAATTTAAAAATTAATGCGTCAACATAACACCTGCAATGCACAACTCTGCTTTTAAAGTTCTCAAAAACACGCAAATACAGAGTTGTGCTACAACAAATAAAGATGCCCAAAAATGTTCTGCAGAGTATTTGGAAGTACTGTGACAGGCAAACGTGAGCGGCAGCATTTTCAATAAAATTTAATCACAAGAAAATATTTTGGTTATATTAATAACACTAATTATTTTAAGTTTATAATAAAAAAAAAAAAAAATTTTTTTTATTATAAAAAAAAACCAATTTTCCTGAAGAAGCTACACAAAGGAGTAGCGAAATATTGAAATAAATATAAAATATATTAAAAGACCTTAGGCTTAAAATAATTAGTGTTATTAATATAAAAAAAAGTCAAAAAACTAGAAAAATTATATTTTGGTTATAAGAAATGTATAATAATGAAGTTCTGAATACATTTTTAATTTTAATTTTAATTTTTTTAATTGGTAAAAATAAAAAAAATTTTGACATTTCAGCTTTAAAAATTTTTAAAGAACAAAAAACAGGGAACATTTGCCAAAATGTTTAAAGAAGTAGGAATTTTGTACACGAAAACTCAAATAAGACCTTCTACATTTATGCTTTTATGGCAGTTTCGAAAAAGCAAAATATGTTTCAGAGAATTTCTGTTACACACTGTATTTGAAAAATATCAGCACAGATACTGAACATGTTGACTCGTCAACGTCTCATGGACGACTAAAATTTAAGAGCATAAAATAGAATGCGGTGTGGTTTATAAACAATTGTTTGGCGAAATGGGCATCTATTAAGGTTTCTAATCCGCTATCGCGTAACCATCTGTCTCTTATTTCCATCATACTTTTCAAACTAGTTCCGGTGCAGGCATGGCATGTGTAGGGGACATATCCTGAACAGTGGTCCAAAAAGAAAGAATTAACGTGTAAAATTGTTTGTTTGTTGGGTAACTGTTTGGCTGCACACCAACACACCAACTTGCACGTGTATGTGTATGTGTATGTGTTCATGTATTTAGTGCAAATATTATTGAATTTGTTATAAAGCGTTTATCAAGCCCAGCCATTGCATTTTTTTTTTTCTCTGATTTATTTTTTCCTTTTTTACATTTTATCTCATAATCGAATTTGTAATACAACAACTGGCAGGCACATTTGTAACAGTATCAGTATCCATGTAAATACAATAATTTGTATGTAAATAACACATGTATCGCTGTGTGTGTGTGTGTGTTTCCATGTGTTTGTTACCCTATTGAGGTATTTTGTCGGCTGGTGCGTTCGCTGAGTTTATAAACTGAAAATTCATTTTTATGATTTTTTCATGTCTAGACACACAGACAATATGTTGTTGCTGCTACTTGTGCCACCGCCGTTGTTGCAACCTAAAATATTGCTAATGTTATTATACAGTTTTGTTGTTGTTGCTGTATTTAACAAAATTTATTTTATTTAATTTTTTTATTGTGTTCATTTTTTTTTTGTTGTTGTTTTTGGTTTTTGTTAAATAAAAAGGATTTTCTAAAAATTCGATTCGTCGGTTGGTGCGTTATTTTTTTTTTTTTTATTTATTTATAATTTCGTAATTGTTGGCGGATTTTGAGGTTTATTTCATTTTCTGAAAACAGTTTTTAATCGACCATTTAAAGTTTTTGTTTGTTTAGAAATATGTTTCGTTTCCAATGAAATTTATTTGTTGTGTACAAAATTAAATAAAGTCAAATTTTTAGTTTTTATTGCTTTTTAGATACAAATACTGCAGGGATTACAATTGAGTGGATGGGCAATAAAAATCTACATACATACATATCTATGTATGTATGTATCTTATGTGTATATGTTACATACACAAATATATTGTTTTTAACGATGTTCCATAGATTTTTTTTTATTGCATTAGTGGTGGCTTTAGCACGGAATGTAGTTTTTAGTGCTGAACAAGAATTTTCACAGATTTTCTGTAAATGACGACCCTACGAATCTGAAAGGAAGCGTGCCATAACGAAAGTGTAGGATTTTTCAGCTGAAGCTGCGGTTGGCTCTGCAATCAGAAGATTCTCTTTTCGAATCCTCGATCATACCAGAAAAAATTTTCAATTGTATCTGTGCTAACAGTGCCCTACTTCGTGAGTACAGTGTATATTCGATAATCCGGACCCCACTAAACCGGAATATTCGGTAATCCGAATAGAATTTTGCAGCTCATTGCGTATTCTATAATCCGGATTGATTGCAACTCTATAGTCCGGATTGAATAACACCCGTTTTTATTAATTTTTTTATTCAAATCACAGCATGCTTTGAAAAATACAGTTAGAACAGTGTGATATGAGTATGTTTTGGAACGTTGCACATGCGTTTTTGAGTTTAGTATTGATGCAAGATGCCTTCACTGAAGACTGCACACAAGACTTTATCTATTTTAGATGATTTTTACATGATTTTTTACATGATTTTTAATTAAATACACAATAAAAAACTAAAAATAGAAATGTGAGTATGTTATAAAAGTAAACTCATGGATTGTTATGTTTTTGTTTATAGATTTTTTGGTTTGTATGTCTAATATTCAAACAATTCTCGTTTGATTAATTGAATTTTAAACATATAGATCTTGGGTTTATATTCAGACGTTGGGAAAGTCGACTGATGAGCTAAGTACGCGTTAGCGAAATAGTACTATATGGATATGCTTTCCTCCTCAATTTTTGAGTTACTTTTGTAATAAAATGCTTTATGATATTTTGCATACTGTATGAGAATATCATAAAGTATGTAATAATAAATTTCACATATAGTTTATAAGGGAAAAAGCACAAGTAGAATCATATGTAAAAATATTTTACATTCAAGTTTGCGAAGACATCTAATCGAAAACTATTGAAAAAGCGCAAAACTTTACAAAAATGGTGAATATAAAGAGTTTAAACAATCATTATATTCGTGGTTTGAGAAACAACGTGAATTTTGCTATGAATTATTATAATTTTTAATAAATACATACATGCGTAGTAATCCGGATAATTCGCTACTCCGGATTGGGGTCTGCAATCAATTATCCGGATTATCGAATTTTTACTGTATTTTAGCAAAAAAAAAAAAAACCTCTTTAGAAGTAAAATAACAAATCAACTGGCTCTCTTGCAGCTTAAAAAAATTTTAATGCGTCAACATAAAATCAGTAACGTAGCAAATTCTGAAAAACACGCAATTACAGAGTTGTGCTATGTGTTCAACACCGTTGCATGCATTGCCTACGTAGGGCACGTATCCTGACCACTGCCCCAAGATTAAAAAATGCCGCTATCGGCGTGTGAATTAATGACTACTGAACCGAAGCTGCAGCACTGCTACGAGTATAAACAAAGAACGTGCGAAAGCAGAGCTACAAAAATAATTAATTAAGCTTTACATCTAGCACAATGCTTCGCATGTGTAGGAGTCATCTTCTGAGTGCTGGACCCAGATTTAAAAAAAAAAAAAAAATAGGGTACTTTCTTCGAAAAGGTAATTTTTCAGAAGACTAACTTTTCAATAACGTTATTTTGCAAAAAGCTGCTCTGTTAAATATACTTTTTTAAAAGGTTTCTTCAAAAGTTTGAAGTTTGATTGATGAAACTCTTTCGCAGAATATGAACCAATTCAATGGTATCGCAGCAAAAAATAATTAAAATTTTGGAAGCAGTATGTACTTTTTTCGGCCTTTTGAACGTGACCTATAATAAGTTCATATGTATTGCCTTTACGCAAGTTTTTGACCTCTTTAAAATATAACAGAAAAAAAAACACAAATATTTTAGTGTTCATTATATTCGCTCACTTTAGTGAGTGAGTATACCGCAGTATATCGCTGGTATAATGAATAGTGATCGTAATTCGGTCGCCGACAAGTTACGTGAAACTCAAATAAAATCGCTTGTTGTGCCATATAATATTGATGCAGTACGTAAACTGATAATGCAAGATCGTCATGTAGCATATTGTGAGGTAGAAGCAACCTTGCACATTAGTTCCACTTCAATGTATTCGATTTTGCATGAACATTCAGATGTAACAAAATTTGTTCTCGTCGGTTACAGCATAATTTATAATTGAGCTCGCGTCAAGTGGTGTAAGGAAATGCTTAAACAGTTTGACGGTGGTATTTCAAACGACGTGTTTAAAATCGTGACAAGTGACGAATCATGGATATATCCATATGAGCCGGAAAAAAAACATCACTCGACTGTTTGGGTGTTTCAAGACGAGCTAAATCCAACAAAAGTTGTACGTGGAAGAAGCACAGCGCAGCAAATTCTGTTTCTTCAGCCGAATGGGTCATGTGGTCACTGTTCCGTTTAAACAACGTAGCACGCTTAATTCCGAGTGGTACACGCCCACTCGTTTGCCGGAGTCTTCGGAAAAATTCGTAAAACTAACCGCCGAAGACGAATCATTCTCTAGAATGACAATGCGAGCTGTCACACATCTCGTCAAACAGTTGAATTTTTGAGCAGTAAAAACCTGGAATTGATGACTCGTCTCGGTAAAGTCCTGATTTGGCAACCCCTGACTTCTTCTTGTTCCCGAATATCAAAGGTAAACTGGGTGATCAACGATTTACGAGCGCCGAAGAAGCAGTTGAAGCGTTAAAAAAACATGTTTTCGAGGTGCCTCAAGATGGAATGGAAAAACTGCTAAGACAAATTGTTTTAACGACTGCAAAAGTGTATTGATCAAGGGCAATATTTTGAAAAACAATAAAGTCATTTTCATTTAACAATGTTTGTTATTATTTGATATTCCCGAAATATAAATAGTACCCAGACGCAGCTTTACAGCAGAGATGTTCCCTTTATTCTTCTTCTCACTTCGCCACCTGTCTCTTCTATACACTCTAACGTTCCGGTGCATGCATTGCATCATCGCCTGCGACATCGCCTGATCAATGATTGAAGAAAAAAAATATAGTTTTCATAATTTTAAATGGAAGTGCTAAGGGCAGTTTCATTGACTGCACTACCTGCACTATAAAAAAAAAATAAAACACGAAAAACCATATTCCTCACAAAAACGAGTTTCTTAACAATAAAAAAAAATTACAAAAATTTCAAATCTTAAAAATGAAATTCACAAGAAATTTCATTAAGAAGAACTGTTATTTGAGCAGCGAATCCGCACAGGCATTATGCAATGAATTTCCACACAGACTTATGACAAGATTATGATTTAAATGCACAAAACCGTGAAAATAGTTTCGTACGAACAGAAAATACATTGTATATTTTAATTTACATTTTAAAACACGAAAAAATAAACAATACAACAGCAGAGTACATTTTTTTTGTAACGCTGTGATTTGCACAAAATACCCGTGCTTAGTTACCTGCATACATTTCAACGAAAAGTGGCGCATGAAAAATTGCATGCATTTACATGCAACAGCAGCTCTATAAACGGATTTGTAACGAACAACATTTGCAAACGGACACTTTTAAATGAAAACAAGAAAAGGAGCACAGAATTGAATGGCAACAGTACGAAAGACAAGCATGCACAAGCACGCACACACACACACACACACACACACACTGTCTCACTCAGTTGTATGGAAAATATGGCATTAAAAAAGAAATTTATAAACTGAACTAAAATGGCCAAAACAATGAGAAGAAAAAACAAAAAAAAAAAAAAATGATATTCAACAAAATTCACATAAATAGTGGAAAAATAAAGAGAAAATGCAAAAGAGAAGTTAAACAAACACTTACTCACTCTTGCACTGACTCATTCACTCGCTCCACTCACTTAGAGCATGTTTTAAAGCCTGCCAGCAACATTAAATACAAAAACAGAAAAAAAAAACATAAACTTGTTTTTGTTTTTCACAAAATAAGCAGCCACACCAACAACATCATCGCCATTCACGAGTACGAGTAGTCACACACAGAAAATCATTGTCCTTCTCACCATCACCAGTACCATCATTATCAGCGTCGTCATCATCATCATCATCATGACGTTGTTGATAAATGCCATGATCATAAACATTGGCATCATCATCATCATCATCATCATCAAATAATAACTGCAACAATATGAATCGACAGCAATTGCTGCAGCACCAGTTCAAAAAAACACTACCAAAACAGCCAAACTATGAAAGTATTTATGCCACACGGTCTATTGTGAGTGGCAGGAAGGAGTATGCCAGAACAATAACAACAACATCGTCATCTTCATGCCATTAAATTAATGCAACCATTCCATACCACATTTTCAGAATTAATACACTTGAAAAGAATAGAGAAACATGATCCCCTACAGTTCTGGCTGTTAAGAGCCGTCGAAGAAAGATCATCATCAATTCCAAATAAAACTTCAGTGCAGCCTACGAACTGGTGTGATTTGATGGATGGATGTGATGCAGTGGCGCATGGTGCGCTCCTGTAATCCAGCTAAATCAAGCTTCTCTGTCGTCAGTGTTAAAATATCAGATTGTAAAATGATTGTTGTTGCTGCAGCATCACTTTGAACTGAAAAAGAATAAAACAATTTAGCGAAAGACCAGTTACATATCGTAGTGGTAGCATTGTGGCGGGAACCCCACAACTAAACACCTTCATAGTACGAATTTTATAGTTAATACTCGTCTTAGTGACAATTCTGTAGGAGACTCTGGCCTCACTGCGCATCACATCTCCCTGTTCGATGATAATGGTTGGGAAAATCTCGCGAACCACAGTCAAGTGTCAAATTAAGAACGCTTGTAACACAAAAAAAAAACTACTGTTTTCTATTTAATTAACATCTTTAATTAGAAGAATATATTTTTCAATTAAAAGTTTAATCAGTTCCGTTAAATTTTTAATTAATTTTTGTGCTCAATACTTAAATAAATGCAATACCCTGTTTACAAATAGAAAATAATCGCTTAGAAGTTTACGAATTGAATTCAAATATAGTGAAACCTCAAACATTCACCATCGCCAAATTTTTGTCCGGTTATGAGAGTCACACATTTAAATATTTTAAATATTTGGACTGCATTAACTTAGATCGATTCGATTTGAGCCGCTGAATTGCAAAATGACTTTAAAAATTTTTTTTTATGTGCTGTAATTCGACAAAGTCGTCTCTGGCAAGATGCTTCAAACGGACATTTTGTTTTAATGCTTCATCACAAGGACATATTTACGGAATTGTATTTTTAATTTTAATTTTTTCTTTAATTGACAACATATTTTTGTGAAGCATTTTGTTGCTCTAAAGTTGGCAGCAACATGCAGCAGCTAAGCCAACATATTCTTCAAATAAACAGCAAATTCTATGATATCCTCAACACATGAGTCTGTGTTAACAGGAGAATCACAAATGTCAAAGCCACTTGACAAACATGGCAGAAAAATGTTTTTGTAAAAGTCTATTCCACCGTTTGGGTGTTTGTCAAACGGCTTGTACAACATTCAAAAACGAGGCCTTTTGAGCACAATTTTCTAAAATTTAGTGTCCGCGTCCGATTAATAGAGTGTCCGGAGTGTATGTACGAAAAAACTGAAGAACATTTCTGTTCTACAAAGTTTGTCCGGTTATGAAAGGTGTCGGGTTATGAGAGGTGTCCGGTTATTGCGGTTGTCCCGTTAGGAGAGGTTGCACTGTATTTTTTTCTATTAAAAATTAGTTTGAAATTTTAAAATTATTTAACAAAATTTTTAATTATTATTATTGAAAATTTAACTGAAATTAAATTCAATTAAGTCAACAATTATAATTTAATTGATACTATTAAGTGCTTTACAAATGAAACTCTAATGCATTTTTTAATTGATATTACAACATTGTTAATTAAAACTTTTTTTCTGTGTAGTTAAAGCATATAACGGGTAAAACTTATTAAGAGAGATCGTAGGCTCAATACAGCGTCAAGCTAAAAATGTTTCTGAAGTGAATTCATGCTAAGAGCGCACTGTGTCGTCGGTATTTGAGCAACAGATTGTTGCCGAATTAAAAGAAGCAATAAAATGTCTGTCTTTCAGCTTCAAAACTAATGCGGCAATATAACACCAGAGAGGCAGCAACTCTGCTTTAAAAATTCTCAAAGGCACGCAACTGTAGAGTTGTACCATAATTAAGTTCTCCATTATTTTATCATTTCATTGCCCGCCTCTTCTCCACACCATGGCCTTTCAACCGGTTTTGGCGCAATGCATTGCATACGTAGGGGACATCCTACATGGTTGCAACTAGCGATGCACTAAAAGTCTTCGAGTAGAGCACATGACTCTTCTAGTTATGACAATGCACACTCTGGTAGTGCAATTCTTGTTTATTTCAAATCTCTTCTAATCCACGACGTATGGCACAAAAGTTGGAAAAATCTACGAAAGGACAGTTGCCGTGTCCTCAAACATGACAGCAGCCGTTTTTAGTTTAACCACTTAGAATATTCTTCATCTCCATACACATTCTCATGTACATTCTTTAGTTCATGGATACCACAGGAATTAAAATTAGTATTCCCGGACCCTTTCAAAACTTATAAAAAGGAAACAACACGATATATTATTATTATTGGCCCAGGAAGCACCGTGACCAAGAACAGCTATTGTGCTAAGCCCCTCATATTAGACCCCATTCTAGGGCTGCTAAGGAATCCAAGAACTATTTGGGGTCTGACCTACCCAGGCATCTGTGGTGGCACCGTAATTCCAACCAGAATATGAAACCACTGTCTGCCGAGTGCAGAACAGTCGCAAAATCACCCGATAAGGTTCAGGCTTACCGACAGCTGATAACAAATTTTAAGTGAACGAAATCGAAGGAACGAAGAAACCGAACACACAAACCCTATACTGAGGGTTGGATTCTCGCCTAGACACTGGGTGTATCTTGTGGTATCACAATGGGCCTAAGCTCTGGCCTAAGTGGGGCGTTCTCCTTCGGAATGGGTCCGCCAACCGACCTAACCAAACACCACACAAAGTGTTAGGGAATAGCTGGTGGTCGTCACGGTCTGTGTTGTTGATATCCAACATACTGCGATGCAGCGTACAACCGATGTGACTATTAACGAACATGCTCATCCATTTTAATATCACATCTGACTAATTACTTTACCCATTCCCTAGTAATGTCAGTACTAGAGAGTGAGAGAGAGAGAGAGAGAGAGAGATAGTGAACAAGATATAGACAGAGAAAGCGCCTTCTAGCAAAACTGCTGGGTCTTTACAAATTACCAATAATTCCTATAGGCATGACTATTACCTGTATCTATGTATGCATGTATGTATGCATGTATGTATGTGTGTGTGTGTGTGTGTGTGTATCTGTTGGTTTACTCATGCTAACCATTCTAAGTAAATGTAATGTCACTATACGAGTAGATGGCGCTTTTAATGTTTCCTTTTTGGCGCGCATTTTGCCAGGCTCACTACACAATTTCATTGCAAAATATTTCCTTTTTTCTTTCTTTCGTTTATTCGGTGACAAATGTTCGCTGAATGCACATTATGGGCAAAATTGTATAACATTGCCTTAACCATTTTAAACTCAACAAATAGTCAGTAACACAGATGAAGAGAAGCAGAGCGTTAGAGAGGAAGAAAGAGATGGTGATATATATATTAAACATACACATTCATTCAACCAACTGACTTACACATCCGTATAGACGGATGTTTGTACAAACATGCCAATGTTACTGGAATCCAATTCAGTATCAGATGTTTTAATAGTTGCTGCACTATTTTGAAGGAGCTTCTGGTACTCAGTAGGAATATATATGATTTAATTTTGAAAACCAGAGTTTAATAAAATCATACCGTATACAAAAGGCAGGTGAAATGGATCCCTCGAAATTAAGATACATTGCCTAACCTCTACCAAAAATTTCGGGTTGCCAGCAATGTGTTTCAAACCACTTGAAATTCACAATTTTCAGTTGCCAGTTGACTTCCTTCATATAACAAACTCGGCATCTCGTTTACTTACCTGATGACCAATTCATAATCGCACCATTGACATGGGAAATTTCGAAACTCTTGTTATTTTCGAAAGAACAACTGGCTGTATATTTTTGCTACAGGGCTTTTCATTTTACCAGAACCATCTCTATTAAACATGACATGGATAATGGTTTAACTAGGGAGGATTGGGTTATAAAATCTGAAGGTGTAGTTGTACGTACGTACACCTCATACGAAGGTATGCATTCGCTTGTATGTATATTTGCGCAACGTTGCAGTAAGCACATTCGTATTGTATGTTTTGGAAATGTACATTTCTACATCAGAATGTGCAGCAGTTACGGGGTCTTATGGGAATGCATTTTTGTTTGCTTGTGTGTTTCTTTTTTCCATTCTTTACTTTTCAATTTATTTTTTTTTTTCTTTTTTTTTAAATTTTGTTTTGAAAAAATAGAGAAAGAAATCACAATATTATGGGGATTTTGTGCCACTATGAATATGTACAAGCATACGAGTACGTACAATGTTTGAATGTGTGTGTGTGTGTGTGTGTATATATAACTGGCAAAACCGAAACGTCGAAAGAAGGAAAAGAATTGCAAGTAAATGTATTAGTACTAACAGTGGGTAGTAAAAGTCCATAAATAATGTTTACGGCAAAATATTGTCCAAAATAATTTCATCTTTCAGCTGTCAAAATACACCTCTGCTTGACTTTAAACATCAGCTGTTTGGCACAATCAAGACTTTTCTCAAATTGTCATTAAGTTTTTGTTTGCTTTTGCTTTGAAAGGAATTAAGTGACCGAACGTTATCGTGTGACATCGTAGGCCCGGCAGTATGACTTAACATGTTTATGTTTTTTTTTTGAATCCTTTTCCCAAAAAAAAAATAAAATAACACTTTCAACACCCACTGTCCATATCAATGCTCAACCTGACTGTTAGTCTATGTCAACGAGTACAATACTCTTCTACTACAGTAAATTCAAGTCTAGTAGTACAAAAGCAACAAAAGCTTAAAACAAGACACATAAAACAAACTACGGAAAAAAAGGTTCGGAAAACTCTTATTTAAAGGCATTCATGTCAGGTCGTCTAACTTGCTATACGAACACATTTTTCCACTAACATTTACACATACACACACACACATACACACACATATATACAGACGTAGAGAATGAAAGAAAATTGTGCTTGTCTGCACGTTAGTAAATGCACGTTGTTGCATAAAAAGGAACAAAAGAAAGTTTAAAAAATGTTAAAATAGTAAAATTGTTGTTGTATGGATGGAAAATAAATTTAATGAAATTGCAGATATTTCGAGACTAAAATTCTACTAGAAATGGATTTTGAACATTTAAGTTTGCAAATGTTGTGCTTAAACAATTCTATTTGTTGCTATGAAATTTGTTTTTTTTTAATTAGAACTATTCTTCAGAAAGCTTAAAATAAATATTGCAACTTTCCGCAGAAGTATTTATTGAAAATCTTCTCATACCCCTTGGCAACAAAAACCTGAAATATTTATCGAAAATCTTTTAATTTATAACAAGGCCAATACCTCTCCAGAAGTATTTAAACACTCCTTCAATGAAATCCACAGCAACAATAAAGAGAAGAATTGCAACTTTATGTTTTCACATACAAATCGAAATCTGAAACGGTATACGAGTCAGAAGCTGAAGCTATTTTGGCAGCTCTAGAATTATTGACATTATCTACACAGTACAAACTTTCACGGGAATTAATTCTATTAAAGGGAAATTAATATCCAGTCTTTTTTTCCAAACAAAATTTTAATTGTGCCAATTAAATTCCTCAATTGAAGAAAAATTCTAAAAAATTTATTTGCACAGAAAAAATATTCCCCGCGATGAATTCAATTAAATAAAAATTATTTTCAGTACTTTTGAATTAATTGAGCCAATTAAATTCCTTAATTGGAAAAAATTCTAAATTTTAATGTGTATGTATGTTCTATAATTAATACATAAGAATATGTAGTACTTTAATTGAATTTTAAATGTTGGAAAACTTCATGAATACAAATATATTAATTGATATGATCAATTTGTTTGCAGGCTAAAAATTGGCAAACATTTTAATTGGTAGAACAATTGACTCATAAACATTTTAATCAAGTATTTTATATTAACTGAATTTATTCCGGGAATATCTATTCATACATATGATTCTAATTGTGCTTTTTCCCTTATAAACTATATGTGAAATTTATTATTACATACCCTATGATATTCTCATACAGTATGAAAAATTTCATAAAGCATTTTATTACAAAAGTAACTCAAAAATTGAGGAGGAAAGCATATCCATATAGTACTATTTCGCTAACGCTTACTTAGCTCATCAGTGGATTTTCCTAATTTCTGAATACAAACCCAAGATCTATATGTTTAAAATTCAATTAATCAAACGAGAATTGTTTGAATATTAAACATACAAACCAAAAAATTTATAAACAAAAACATAACAATCCATGAGTTTACTTTTATAACACACACATTTCTATTTTTAGTTTTTTTTTATTGAGAATATCATAAGGTATGTAATAATAAATTTCACATATAGTTTATAAGGGAAAAAGCACAATTAAAATCATATATAAAAATGCAAAAATATTTTTTTAAAATTCACAATCCAGATAAAGTTCTTGTCAATAAAAATTCAAAATAAATAAAAAAAAATAAAAGAAGTCGAAAATAATAATTTAATTGATACTATTCATTTCTTTACAGAAGAAAATGTAATTAATTCTATAATTGATATTACAAAATTTTTAATTAAAATTTTTGTATGTTTGTTTTTTTGTGTGTGCAACAATGCAACACTAACCCTTTTTCATATCCTTAAATATTGCCAACCATTGTACCGCTTTCGTAGTAGATGCTGCAATTCTTAAAATATTATTAACTTATTTTAATAGCCATCGTATCGTCGAGGGTAATTGTCTTAAAGGTAGGGCCATATAACCCCATTATGATGAACAGTAACCTGGTGTTCCTATTCGATTACTGCTGGAGGAACTGAAGGTGCACTGGACTAGAGACCCATACTTAAATGATAGGTCTTAATTGCAACAACTAATGTAGGACGTGTAATGTACTGGAGAAGTAATGAGGACGAGGAGTATGAGTAGGAGGAGGAGGAGTAGTAGGAGGACGAGGAGGAGGAAACTGCTTTACTTCCGTTGCCAATGCCCGGCATTTTTGCTATTCGTGGTAGGAACTTTGCCTCCTACAAACTGACGATGTTTTGTTTAACCATCAAGGAGTTTACCAGACTGTTTAGATTCCTTTTTTTTAAAGAACACACAATCTGCGAGGCTCTTAGTTTGTCTGCAGAAATACTCAGAGTCTAGCCGGGAATTAAACCCGCAACACCCATATTGATAGAATAGACTAGATGCAACCAAAGTAAATTTGATTAATTTAGTTGGGCATCAGAGCCTGTGGAATGTTCATCGTCAAGTCATGGCTGCTATCAGGGTATAACAAGGCGACCGAAGTGACGTCCCCAAATAAGACACCTCGCTGTAAACTAACCTCACCTAATCTAGAAAGGGCTTACAAATCCCTTCTAACTATGGTCCTAGCGCCGAGGTGTCACGCAACCGCTAAACTCACAGGTACGATTTAAAATGTGATGTAGATTAAAAATAAAATAAATAAATAACTGCGACTGAGACTGACCGTCGCCCGAGTTCATTTCTACGTTGACGGTTGCAAACAAATTACGGCACATCTGGGAATGGAATTCGTCTACAGAATTCGGTCTTAGCTATGGCGCCTCTGTTTGAATTATCACAATAGACAGCATATTAGAACGCCTAATCTTAGGACATATTAAAATTTTTGATAGTCTTTAAAGCGCCTACAAACTTATAAGATTCGTAAGGCCAAAAGAAAGAGGAATTCATTCGGTTGCATTCTACTTTTATTTGCAAACTCAAAAGTCTGACACTGAGGACGAGGTACTACGAAAACTATTTTAAAAAACTTTCAACTTAATTATTCCTGGCTCTGTTGAAAAAAGCTTTTACTTGGTCGTTTAAACTTCTAATGTCAAAAGTAATTTGCTTTTAGAACAAAAAAATAAATAAATAAAAAAAAAACGTTATACAAGTTTTATTTGCGTGTCTTTTAAAAATATTAAATGCCATTTGTAATTCATTTTCACATGCAAATATTTTTTCTACGAAATAAAAAAAAAAAAAAACCACAAAATAAGTCAGTTCGAATGTGTCCATCAAGTTCGAACAGATGTTGCACTATAAATTCGCAGTACATGAAATAAAAAGGCAACTGCCGGGGGAATAAAGAAAGTAGTGGTTCTTACTTAACAGGCCGTACAAATAGAAGAAAGTTAAAAGTATTTAAAAGGCAATTGAATTGAAATTTTTTATTTGAAGTCTAGAAAAGTTTACTTTTCAATTAGAACTCTGCCAAGCAGTTGTTGGCTTGAGACAAAAAAAAACGATTTAAAATTTTTAATTAGTCTGAATGCCCCCATGTCCTGCTAAAAGTCAACAGAAATCAATTATCAACAATTGCAAAAGCAATAAAACGAATTTTTAAATGACAAAAAGAAAAAAAAAAGAAAATTGGCAACAAAAACAAGAACGTATTCTTTTCGAATTACGTTGACCACAACTGTCAAGCAATAAACAAAAGTGACAGCCATACAATCCAACATGGAGCAAAAATTAAAGATACAAATAGAAGAAGGGGCCACAAAACAAAACAAGAAAACAAAAAAGCAAAAACAAAACAATACAATTGACAGCCCACTAAATAAACAAAAAACTTTGTTGGCTCTAAATGCCAGCAAAAGAGAAAATAAAAGTGCGGGAATAATAATGACAACTTCAGGGTAAAATATATCGAAATGCATTTTACCAGAATGCCAAACAAAACCCTCAAAAAAAAAACAGTAAAAGCATTTCCAAATCATCTACATGCAACTACAACAAAAACAACGGCATAAACTCTTAATAAAGTAGACAACTAAAGTCATTGCAGAGTGGAAGCAAAGGAAGCACAGCACAGCACCAGAGCAAAAGAAGAACTTTATTTTACAAAAATCTAAAACCAAAGTGCAAAAAAATCTACCCAACAAGGACAAATGTAATCCAGCACTATGGAAAAAATCCAAGCAAAAACTTCCAAACAACAACAAAAAAAAAAAAAAACTAAAACGTTGAAGCTCTTGAACAAAAAATAAATGGCAACAACACAGGCTGCAAAATATTGCAATGGAATGGGTCTAAAAAGTTATAAATACAGTTGCAAAGCTAGACATTAGTGGCATGATGTTTATAGCAGCAACAATAACAGCAACTACAACAACAGTAAAGCAACGAAATTCTATTTTACCTTTCTACCTTTAACTAGAACACAGCAAACACAACGCCAGCAGCATGAACAGAAATGGGAGAACAATTTTGTTGTTAACGATAAGCAGAGCCTTAAAGGAATTAATTGAGTTCTATTTAAAATGGGAACCTTATTTCCGGGTTAACTATTGTCGCAAATAGTGAGTTTAAGCGACTTTTAAAAGTGTTTTTTTTTCGAATTATTTACTCTGCCAGCAGTACACAAGTACGGATATAATCAATCATGAGATCTTAGAAAAAATACAGGGACTAAATTACGACATTTGAATTCGAATTACGCAATCGAATCAAAATTTAAAAGAAAATTCTATTAAAATGAGTTGAATTAGAAATCGAATCGTTCATACGAAGGCAATTGAGTTTTTTTATACCCTTCACTTTAAGTGCAAGTTTGTCATTCTATGTGTAATTTCTTTAATATTCATTTCTGAAAAAAAAAATTATATATTTTATCAAGCCACGTCCGTCTGTCCGTCTGTCAGTGTAACCGTTGAAATCAAATTTCCGGCCAAACTAAACAACACACAGAATTCGTTTTGATGTCAATCGGTCCACAGTAGCCCTGAATCAGTTGCTATTTAAATTTAGCGTAATCAGTTCAACAGTTTCCGAACTACAGCCGTAAAAGCCACGATCACCTCGTTTTTTTACTTGAAATTTTAGTACAAATACTTCCATAACTTCGAAACGGCTGGATCGATTTCTACTCTAAATACTAATTTTATCCGC
The DNA here is from genome assembly GCA_963924685.1 of Dexiosoma caninum. NCBI lineage: Eukaryota > Metazoa > Arthropoda > Insecta > Diptera > Tachinidae > Dexiosoma > Dexiosoma caninum. The sequence continues at coordinate 33,077,634 of OZ004729.1, read as the reverse complement.
TAGGTGGCGCTTCGGTGATTTTATAAGCTAAATATAATATTAATTCTTCTCTTTATTTGACCTTCTATTTTTATTGTATGCAATAAATTATTCAGCAGTGTAGGTCTTTTGTTTTTTTTTTCTTTTTTATAAAAAGTTTTTTAAATCCGGTACTATTAAACGATTAGGCGGAAATTCAGACCCATCCCTCTCTCTATATAGTTCCAGTGAAATGTATTGCATTTGTAGGGAATTTCCCCTGAACACAGGCTCAAGATAAAAGAAAGTTTGCTCTGCTTTACTGTTTTTGTTTAGAAAGTTAGGGAAGATAAAAGAAAAGAATAAAATGAAATGAAGTGGACACAAAATACTGGCTATGTGAAATAACTAGCAGGTAAAATAAATCCCGGTGAAATAAATCCCCAAGTTAATGAAGCCAATCCCACAGTGAGGAAATGAAGTAAATCCCCAAGAAAATTAAATAGCACTCAAATGAAATTAATACCATTTTTGGGGTGTTTTTTTTTTATTATGAAATAACTTTCAAAGATATTAATGAAATAAATCCCAAAATCGGAGCACTGAACAGAAATGAAATATGGATTAAAAGAAAGAACGAACCTCCAATAAGAAATTGAATCAAAATGTTACCAACGTCCACCAGGTAACAATAGATTCTCTGCATAGGCTCTCCTCTATGGTACCACGAACAGCGGCTTCGCTAACAGAAGCTTCTAACGCTCTAACTAAGTTTCTTCCCATTTGGTTGAAGCGCCCATGAACTAGATTTAGCGAAAAATTTTAAGAAATTGCCAATTATTGAAAATTAAGTAACGCCTACAAAAACTGAAAATACTACCAAAGCAAATGAAAAAAGAACTACAAACAAAATAACTCCTTTATAAAATTCTTTTCTTTTTTGCTTTGGGAGTTATTTCACCAGGAAGTTATTGCACGCCGCCAAAAATACTGAATACTGATGACATGTGTTTTCGATTAAAATTGATTTTCTATAAAGAAAATTCCAGTTCAAAAAGTTAACCGAAAAACCGCAGAGCAATATTTGCATATTTCTATTGGGTCACACAGAAAATCCCCGAAAAATCTATTTCTGATAGAATTTCCACAAAAAATTAATGCACTCTTCAAAGTATTCCAGCAATAATGTCAGCTCGATGCTTTGCTAGTTCGAAATGCATACAAAGGAACACACCGACATGCACACATGCAGCCATGCAACGCCAACCACCACCCAGTTACCAAGTATATTGAGTATGAAATGCGTATCCTTGACACAACCTGTAAACTGCTGTAAAAAAAAAAGAAACACATAAACTCAGAAGCACACACACACACACACACAAACTCTCATACAGAGTCACAGTCATTTTAGTATGTTTTTAGAGTCAATATTTCTTTTTCAATTTTTTCGGCCTTGTTGTTGTTGTTCTGTTTGCATTTTGGGTGTTGTTTTCAGTTTATGTCTTTTTACTGGTTGCACTTTTATAAATTGTTGCACATTCCTCTTCTCCCAATTTTTACATTTTTTTTTCAGTTTCTTTTCAACTGAACAAGCAGCAGAAAACAATGTGCAATATTGTGCATGAATGTGTTCTAGATGCTGCAAAACACATCCATACATACGTACATAATTATACACTCACACACACACACACACAAGCGCTATCGACCAGCCGACCATCCACATATTTTCAGAGATTTTAGATTGTGTGTTTAGATGGAAATTGTTACCAAGTCTGCTTTAAATAAAAAAGTCAAAAAATAAAAAAAAAATATATATCCTTAGTTATGTGGAAGCGTAGAGGGTCCACCAACAGGAACTTCCGAATTTTGACAGTTGATAACGGCCATCTTGTTGTCTATACATTTAATGAAATTGCAGATATTTCGAGACTAAAATTCTACTGGAAATGGATTTAGAACATTTAAGTTTGCAATTGTAGTGCTTAAACAATTATATTTGTTGCTCTGAAATTGGATTTTTTAATTAAAACTATTCTTCAGAAAGCAGCCTCCTTGGCAGCAAAAAACCAGAAATTTTTATCAAAAATCTTTTAATGCCCCCTTGGCAGCAAAAAACCAGAAATATTTATCAAAAATCTTTTAATTTATAACAAGACCAACAGCTCGTCAGAAATATTTGAACACTCCCTCAACGAAATCCACTCCAATTACAAAGAGAAGAATTGCAACTTTATGTTTTTACATCCAGATCAAAATCTGAAACGGTATACGAGTCAGAAGCCGAAGATATTTTGGCAGCTCTAGAATTATTGACATTATCTACACCGAACAAACTTTCACGGGAATTAATTCTATTAAAGGGAAATTAATATCCACTCTTTTTTTCAAACAAACTTTTAATTGTGCCAATTAAATTCCTCAATTGAAGAAAAATTCTAAAAATTTATGCGCACAGAAAAAATATTCCCGGAAATGAATTCAATTAAATAAAAATTATTTTCAGTATTTTTTTCAAACAATCTTTTAATTGTGTCAATTAAATTACTTAATTGGAAAAAAATTCTAAATTTTAATGAGTATGTATGTTCATAAGAATATATAGTACAGTCGAACTTCTCTATAACGTAGCAGTTGGGGACCATCAAATTTCTACGTTATAGAGAAAATTCGTTATAGAGAAACTGCAGAAAATTTTGACTACATTTTTTTTATGTAGAAAATATATCTATTAAGATAAAAAAAATTGTTTTTACATGAACACATTAATTTTTTTTTTATTAATACATACACACATATGTGACTAAATTGATGCAAAAAACGCAATTGCTAAAAACTTCGCAATAGAGAGATTATTAGAAAATTCTATTTAGGTCTTAAAAAATTGTACGTTACAGAGAGAACTTCGCTATAGGGAAGTTCGTTATAGAGAGATCAAAATGTATGAAAATACTCACAAAAATTTTGTGTTCACGAATTTTATTTGTTATAGAGAAGATTTCGTTATAGAGAAGTTCGCTATAGAGAAGTTCGACTGTACTTTAATTGAATTTTATATGTTGGAAAACTTCATGAATACAAATATATTAATTGATATGATCAATTTGTTTGCAGGCTGAAAATTGACAAAAGTTTTAATTGGAAGACCACTTGACAATAAACTTTTTTGCACAGAAAAATGTCACATATCATCGAACTGTGTTACACCACCCTGCAAAATTTAACGACCGAGCAACGAACCAAAGTGGTAGAATTTTACTTTTGCAATGGGCATTCAATTTCACTGACGCAACGAGCATATCGAAATTCTCTTGATGAAGCTCATTTTCAGCTGAATGGATATGGAAATAAACAAAATATGCGCTTTTGGGGTACCGCAAATCCCAGAGGTTTTCACCAGCGCCAATTCACACGCTCAAGTGTACGGTATGGTGTGGAGTGATATCAGAAAGAGTTATAGTACCTTACTTCTTCGAGAACGAAGTTGGTAAGGCAGTGACGGTGAATGGGGACAGGTATCGTATTATGATGAATAATTTTGTACGCTCTGTGGCAGCCAACAAGTGGTTCCAGCAGGATGGAGCAACAGCACACACCGCCCGTGCTACAATTATTCTTTTAAATGAAATTTTTGAAGACCGAATTATCTCAAGAAATTCAGAATTCAATTGGCCAGCACGTTCACCAGACTTAACTGGCTCTGATTATTTTTTATGGGTTTATCTCAAAGAACGAGTGTGCTTTCTTAACAAGCCCCAAACTATAGAGCAGCTAAAGCCCAACATTGAAGCTGAGATCATGGCTATAGAGCCTGAAACTTTGCGTGCAGTTATGCAAAACGCCTGTTTAAGAGTCCAATTGTGCATCGATGAAAATGATGGTCATCTCTCTGATATTATTTTTCATAATTAAAATTTAGATCATACAAAGCTAATATTATAATTAAAAAAAAAAAGTTAAAATAAAAAATAATAATAAACCAAAAAGTTTTTAAATTTTTGCACGCAGGCATGTCTCTTGGACCACCCTGTACATAGATACTTCAAGGAAAATTGTTATAATTTTAACACAAGACAAAACAATAGCATCAGAGGCGCTTCAGCACTGGTATAATAGAAAAAAGTTGTAACATAGTGTAGCTTCAACTGCTGTCATTTCTCTAACTATTTCCTTCCTCTAGTCCTCCTGAAAAAAATTTTAATTTTTTTTTTGTTAAATTGATTTTCTTAACGCACTGTTAACGAAACAAATATAAAAAAAATGTCAAACTTTATTATGGTGTTGCCAGATTTTAGCTATTGACATTAGTGTTGCCAGCTCCCGAAATATAAATAGTACCCACCCCTGGTATAGGTCAGTAGTTATTAAAATAAGAAAAAACTGCCGAAAAATTCTCTATTTTTTACGTAAATAAAATATGTTCACTTCACAGAAGTTTGTATAGTTCACTGTTTAGAGAAACTATTGTAAAATATAACGAGTTCTGTATATAATAATATTATTTTATATTTTATATTTTTCTCGAAAGAAATTCAAATTTCCTGAAGATAATTTAAAAAACTGTTTTATAAAAAAGACCTACATTGCTAAGTAATCTTATTGCATACAGTAAAAATAGAAGGTCAAATAAATAGAAGAATTAATATAACGAGTTCATTATACCCAGTAGTTCACTATATCCCGAGTGCACTGTAATTGAAAAAATCCAAAAGATTTTTATTTTTAATTTGAATTCAGCTTATTTAATGGCTCTTTCTACAGGGTGGCGCAGAATTATCTATATGGTTTAAATGGTTTATAACTTTTTTTATTTATGCGTTACTGCTTTGGCGTGATGAGTGGTGGGTGATTATTACCGAAGACATTTCTCTTCATATTTGAATTTAACATTTTTGAATCGTTCACCAGGCGGCTTCATAACAAATTATTTTGTAATAAAAATTAATCTGAATAATGAGAAAAAATTTTTAAAAATAAATTTTTAGCGAAACCGCGTTTTTATCATATTTTATTCAATGTTTAGTTTATTTTTTTTTTAAGAAAACCGCCAGTTTTATTTCCAAGTCGCAACTTATGTCCCCAACAAAGCATCTCATTATAACAACTGCAATAAAGTCAGTTAAATGTTCTTTGTTTCGTTTTTCAGAATTTTAAACCAAATTAAGCAAAAGGAATTTTGAGTTACTTGTTTTATTTTTTCTTTTTATTTTTTTTCTTATAAAATTGTTGAATTTTTGCATGCAGTTTATTCATGTGATCGAATACAGCACTACTTGTATTTCGGTTTTAAATCTGAAAAGCAAAAAGATGATTCCTGGAAAATTCACCATAATTATATAAAAAAAAAAAAACAAATAAATAAATAAATAAAAGGAAAATAATAAAACAGTGAAAGAACTTTAAGAAAGAGGTACAACCGACCGACAACAACCTACAAAGAAACAACTTTATGAAAGACAACAAAAACAAACAGAAATAAAAAATTAAAAGCTAAACGGGCGAACAACAAACAAATTATGTCTGAAGTATTAAAACAAAATCGAAGAAAAATTAAGCAAAAATACATTTTAAGTATTAACACAATGAATATCCATCCATGCCGCATCCATCTACAATTCAAAATTGAAGTTGGGGAAAAAAAAAAGCTTAACACAAAAACAAATCAAGGAATATTATTATTTTTTGTTTTTAATTTCATTTCATATAAAACAAAGAAGAAGAAGAAAAAGGAAAAAAAAACAATTTATTGTGAGCTAATTTAAGCGAGGACGACACCTCAACAAAGACAACATCGACGAAACGCTTCAGCCATAAGCAGGAAGAGCAGCAGCGGCAGCAGCAGCAACAGCATTGCATGCAAGTCATATTTATTTACAGCCAAGAACGAATAAAGCACCAAAAAAAAAGTTCAAAAAAAAAAAAGATAAAAAATAAGCCACCAGCCAAAACAGTGCTAAATCAATGTGTCTTTGTGTCTGGCGGCAAAATAATATGCGGAGACTGAGACAGACGGACACTCTTAAAAGCAAAGTACAGTGGAATCGGCTGAAGAAGCTGCACAAAGGAGTAGCGGAATATTGCAATAAATAAAGTTATTTACATACAAGAGACCTTAAGTTTAAATAATTAGTTAAATTAATATTGAAAAATATGTAAAAAAAAAAAAACGAAAACTAGAAGAATTATCAAGTTTTATATATTTTACAGCCAAACACGTCGATTTATAAATGATGAGTTGTTTCTAAAACTCAAGTGAAATTTACCTGTTTAAAAATGCAACTCTACCGAAAACATTTAAATGAGGTGTGTTCAGTTGGTTTTATTATTTTGTTATTTGTGTGTTAAGTGAACGTGGTTTTAAATAGATACAATATTCGCTTAGCTTACATTTCGAGTCGAATAACAGAGTAACCGCTCAGAAAAGCAGACTAGTAAAGTTAGCTTCCATTAAATACGGGTAACGCCAATTTTATTTAAACTTTAAGCAAAATGTGAAATTTTTTAACTTTCGCAAAGAAATAATTCGGATTTCGAAAAAATATTTGTGATGTTTTTGCTATTTGGTTTTGCAGTGTAAAAAAAGATTCGTTACATGTGGCAATGCCAAAAACGCTCAGTAAGGTTGGCCATTTCAGCATGAATAGTCTAACAAACGAACAGCGCTTGCGAATCATTAAAAAATCAAAATTCGTACTTTCTCGTTATGGTCTTCATAATTGATTCATCGAACAGGTTACGCAAGCTGTTCTGAAATTTGCACCCGTTTAACTTTATTGGACATTAATCCTTTAACTCGTATGTGAAGAGGTAATACCGTTTTGGAGCAGTTCTTTGGCCGTAAGGATTTGACCCCACAAGACTAATTTTTGGGGTACGTGTACAGTGTGGCGACGGTGCCGATGACTGAAGCACGTTGAAAAGAAAACCAAAGACCTTGGTTCGGTATGATACCAATCCACAGGCACATCAGAGCGCCCTCCTTCGTCGGTAATGTGTAGCACAAAATCCAAAATTCCACCCCTGAAAGACAATATCATAAATTGGAGCTCACGGATGGACCAACTACGGCGTAGTCGCTGGAATATTTACAGGAAATAATCTATAAAAAGTAAATGGCAGGCATAAAAAATATTTCATTCAGTTTTGCAACTTTTGATGGAGTTTTTTTTTTAGGGATTTCAAAATTTAGGGCACTAAGCCCAAATCACGGCAAGCAATATCGACCAAAATTCTTTTAAATGGTAATAGAAAGTCTTTGTTACTGGCTCTTCTGATAAGAAAAAAGGAAACACAACTAAAGGAAAGAAAAAAAAAGATCCGTGTAAGTGACTGGCCATATCAATCTGCAGACTTAAATTCGATTGGGCATCTTTCTTAAAAAGAAAACCGCGCATCATAAATCGCAAAAAATAGCACCCATATGTGGGGAAAAGTCACAGTATCCTGGTATTGTATATCACTGGCACTAAGCGCCTATGTAGTGGCAAGCATGCAACGTAAATGCGAAGAAGTGATGAAGATGATGCTTCAACTAGATATTAACATAATGTTGAGTGCGGGAGGTAACAGTTTGGAAACCTTAAGTTAATTTAAACAAGTGCTTAAAAGCTTGTAAAATAAAGTAAATCAAGAAATCGAACTGTTTTTTTCTCTTTTTTCTTCTTCATTTTCCTAATCATTTTAAGAGCCGACAACGCTGTATTTAGTTATTTGCCTTTATCGCCAATATTTGGTAAATTATTAATCACCCTTATCATGAATAATATTTCCCTCGTAATTATTTCCCTTTTCACGTATTTGCAATTATCAATCAATTTCCCCCTATCGTGAATGATTTTTCTCACGCGAGTTTTTTTACTTTTCACTTTAATTTATTCACTTGATTTTTGCTGGGGAATTATATGCAAAATGTAAGTAAATTCTCCTTTCATTTATATATTTTGATAAATATAATTTTTTTTTATATCAATGTCAGCTATTATAGTAGAAACATATATAAGAAAACAAATAAAATGCAAACCAACAGACCAATTGAGTGTGTTTTGTTAAGAGTATACAAAGATATTGCGTTCCAATTTTGGAGTTCTTTTACGGATTAACGTAAACTGCATCATAGTTCCAAGCCTAAACATTTTATTTAATTTGTTGGAGTACGCTATTTGTATTTATTTTATTTTTAAACTCCATAATTTTCACGCTTTCGTTTAATTCTTGAATTCAGTTACTTTTATTGTTCAAATGCAGTACCAATAATGCGGTTGACTATTTAACTTAAGAACACAACTTAAGACTTAAACGCACGAAGTTTTATTTCCACATTAAATTTAAATTGGTTGTCTTTTTAATTAATTTGTATGTTTTTGAAATCTTCTTCACTTTTCTGCATTCACAGAGAATGAGAACGTGGAAAAAATTCCACCTGAATTTCATGATACCAATTTTCACCTCGAGGGGAATGAAAATTTTACGTGAATAAAAATTTCACTTTTATTCGTGATAGGGGTGAATATTTTGCAAATTCTTTATCTTATTATACCATAATATATTCTTAATTACTCATATTGTAAACACAAAGATCAAACTTTTTTTTCTGATATCATCACTAATTCTCTAGAAGTTCAAAATAGTAGGGTGTATGTAAAATTTTTTCCTTAACTGTATATCGCTCTTATTATTTTTTCCAGACCAAATTCGCACAACTCGTGACATCCATTTCATATTTGAGGAGAGTAAATTTATTTTTAATAGTTTTCTTATGCTGTACTAAAATTTTCATATCTACTTTTTTAATCTATCAAATATATTTCAAAAAAAAATTACAGCAAAAGCAATCGTTCTTATAATTTTTTCCAACACTGTACTTATTTGAAATTAAAATATTTCATAATTGGAACAGTGTATACTGTCCCACTGTGGCAAAAGAAGTTTGTATTGCCCCGATAAGCAAAACAACACCCTGACAACACACAAATAAACCAACTCTTCTTCAATGAAAAAAATAAAATTATGTTGTTGTTGCTGTTGCTACGAGTAAAAAAGTATCTGAAACAACAAAATGAGCAATTGACTAAACTCGACGACGACTTGATGGTTGTCATGAATGTGACCACATAAACCCAAACAAACAGCAACACCAACAACAACAAAGACGACGACGACGACAATTATATGTAGTCAAAAGTGCGCAAAAATAATAAGAAGGAACAAAAATCATAATAAATACAAACTGAGTTAAGCACGACCGCCCATGAAAGATGCTACAAAAACAGCAATCACAATATTGCAACAATTCAACGCATAATAAAGGAGGGATAAATACAAAGCACTACCACACACACACACACACACACACACACACAAACACGCATGCATGCATATTTAGCCAAGCACATGCATGCATATATACTACACATATGTATGCACTCGTCTTCGTAACAAAATCCAACGTAAATGTTGTTGCAACCTTTTTAAGAGACATTTTAGGCAACAACGTTAAACACAAAATAGACACCAACGAGACACTTACAGGAACAATGCGAAACAACCCAGCCAGCCATACACGAACGACTAACTGGTGGAGCAGGCAGAAGCAACCAACCGACGACCATCAGGCAACTAGACACACACACAGCGGCAAACACACATAATCAAGCCATACGAACAACAACAGCAACAACATTCAGCTACAGACAGATGGATGAATGGATGACTGGACATACTTACGTACTTGCACCCAATATGAGCACATAAACTTTAACTTGGTTCATAATTTTTTGTCTTAAACGTTTAACACTGGATTTCAGCTGACGATGACACCACAAGTAGCTGGTGGGGGGGAGCAGCAAAAAAAAAACAACATTTAAAAAATTCATTTTGAGGAAGCATGAATAAAAGAACCAAAGCGTAAAACAGTCAATAAAGTGACGACAAGAATAAAGCGATAAACTCTTTGCCAACAAAAAAAAAAAAAAACAGAACAGAACAGAACAGAAAATACTGGAAGAAACTACAAAGAAAGACATTTGCAGCCCAAAAACCACAACAACAAAACGGCGTAAAATTATTGCTGAATAACAAATTAAAATGCAACCATTTAAACGAGACTACAACAAGCAGAACCAAACATAAAAAATCTCAATATTAAATCAACAGAAATACTGATCTTCAACTTAACGCTGCTGTTCAAGAACTTCAAAGTAGCGGTCGACATTCGTGGCCACTGGGCGATGTTGGTATTCACGTGCCCACCGAAGGGGTTTGATTACAAAACCGAAGAGCTGTAACAAGTCTAGAATCCAGGACAAGTGTTTGTAGATTGAAATTTCCACGTTGGCTGAGTAGTTAGTTCCTTGACACTGCCACCAGTTCACTACCCTCGTCGGTTAAAAAAATCATACGCAATTATCGTTCCAACAGGATGGAACCAAAGCGAACACTGCAAGGGACACAATGGCTCGTTGAACTGAAACCCCTTCGGTAATTTTGTGCTACCCTGTATATATATATATTTATATATATAAATTACAATACCAAATGAAAATTCATTCTTAACATCGACAAAAATAAATAAAAATTCAAGAGATTTTTATAAACTAGAATCTCACAAAGGGACCGAAATGACGGAGCTCCATCTCTCTAAACGGGTTGCTAAAAAAATTTAATTTTCTTATATATAAATAATAAAATAAAAAGTGTTAAACTCTCCCCCCGCCACCGTTTAAACGGAATTGATGACTAAAAAAAAACACACATTTTTTAAAGGACTTTTAATACATTTGGAAAACTTTTCCTAAAGTAAATACGTTCTGAAATTAATTTTCAACAATTATATGCTCAAAATTAATTTCGTTTCTATTTACGAAAATTTTATTTTGCTAATTTTTCACGTTTTATTGGACAGGAGCCGTTTGGCTTAAACACACTTATTTATCAGTTAATTTTACTGCCGTCAACTTCATTATTATCGTGAACATCATCATTAGCGTCTCGGTTGTAGCTTTTATTGCGCCGTCATTATATTTTCGAATATTGTTTAACAACTGCAGTGTCAACCCTGCAAACCGCTCTTCAATAATTGTGCGGATTTATTCGTTACTTTAACATGACTGCTCCGCTTAACTCTTCTGATACGTGGCTTTTGTTTCTGGGCATAAAAAACACAACAGGGCAGAACCACAACAACAACAACAACAACAAGAACAACATTAAGGCACGAAGAAAAAAAATCAATTGAGCGATCAAGTGTCTTGAGGCGAAACAGAAGGTGGAATAAATGAAAGAATAATGATGATAATGAAGTTAAAGTGAATTTTTGATGAACGTTCTTTTTATTTAAAAAAAAATATAAAAATATTTTTTTTTTAATTCCTGGGTACGATTTTCTTTTTGGTGCGTCTTCTTCATCATGTTGTTGTCAACGGGGGGATCAGTTTATTTTTTTTTTTTTTTTGTAGTCTGGAGAGTGCAGCTGTATTTCTTGGTTGTTTCTGCCTGCGCCGAACAAAAATTAAAACAAATAAATAAAAACAAAAAAAAAAAAAACGAAACATAAGGAGCAAAAACAAAAGGGAAAAGGGAACACTTTTTTGAAAAAAAAAAAAAAAAAATGTGGCAGACATTTTTTAAACGTTCATTTAAATGAATTTAAAGAGTTTTGTTTACGTTTTCATCTGCCTAATAAGCACTGACATGTCATTAATGTTATTAATAATTGTTTGTTAAACAAATTTGTTATATACATATATTTCTTGTTTGTTTGCATTGTTATGATCTGCGTCGACATGTTGAAGACAGGACATGACTTTTATAATTTAATGAAATGATTATTCACTGCTGTACTCACAAGGAGGAGATTTTAAAATCAAGATTCAATTATTGAGCACTTCTAAGCTAAAGCAAAGCTTGCTTTATGCGAAAGTTTTTTCAAGTCATCATCTCTGTCTAAATACTATAGTTAATCAAAAGTCAAACACATTTAAGTATTTTAATTTTTTTCTCCTTTCGACAAGGAAATATAAACGTAAAAATTATTAAATTTTTAAACCCCTCGGTTAATTTTTGGCCCACTCAATACAGTCGAATAAATATCTACTTGTCGTGTAATACTAGAACTCTGTGGCTATAACCACCTACGTTGTGTTAATATGGCTGACGCATTAAATTGTTGCAAAAGCTAGAGCAGTACATATTTACATACCTGTGTTTTAGTAATGGATGATTTCTTCCTAATAAAATCTCTGAGGCAGGGCTGGCATCCTTATGCCATTTGAATGATTTACTTAAAAGAAAAAGAAGAAAATTATTAATTAGCGCACATATATGTTTTTAAATTTATTAATTGCAATATAGGCCAATCTGGGTATAACGAATCTCGCTTTAAAGAAAACCCGTTATAACGAACCTCCAAAAATGTTTTCATTAATAACGTCATATAGCAAACGCGATATTAATTTTATACTGGATATAATCAATGGTAAAGAAAACATCGCAGAATAAAAAGCAGAAAGTAATAAAAAAATTCCGTCCAATTTGGGAAAAAAAAACCCAAAAGTGGTTTAAAACATCGGACATCTTTAAAAAATCGTGAATACGTCAGTATGGAAGACGAGCTGGTTTTTCGATCAAAGAGAAAATATTTACCAACAAGTGGACTTGCGCTAAGAATAAAAGCCAGAAAAGTACATACAAGGTGGGCCAAAAGAAATCACCCTATTGGAAGATGCTCTTAAGCCATCCTCAATCTCGCGGACGATTTTTCGACCAAAACCATAATGAGCGATGAGGAGGCTCATTTCCACCTCAGCGGGTACGTAAACAAGCAAAACTATCGCTTCTGGAGCACCTAAAATCCACGAGTGATGCACGAGAAACCATTACACCCGCTCAAAGTGACTGCATGGTGTGCTGCTCACGCTGGAGGAGTCATCGGGCCATTTTTTTTCGAGGACGCCGCTTGTCGAACGACAACAGTGGACGGTGCGCGCTATAGGGTCATGCTAACCGAGTTTTTTCTGCCGCAACTGAACGAATAAAGACTGGAGAATATTTGGTTCCTACAAGACGGAACAACGGCACACACTGCGCGAGCCACAACCGATATTCTGAAGGCGGCGTTCCCGGGTCGCCTCATCTCTCGTTTTGGCGATTTGCACTGGGCCTCAAGATTGCCCGATTTAACCATTCCAGAGTTTTTTGTGAGGTTTTTTGAAGTCCCGTGTTTACGTGGACAAGCCCGAGACCCTGGAAGCCCTCAATGACAACATTCGACACGAGTGCGAGAAGCTGTCGCCCAAAGTTCTCGCCGAAGTGATGAAAAATGCCATAAAACGAGCCCGTATAGCAATCAATTGTGACGGGGCCCATTTGACCGATATCATCTTCTCGACTTGACCAATAAAATTCTAAAGGTTCAGATAAACAGAATCGAAGTTTTTCATTTAGAAAAAAAATGAGAGCCAAACAACATCGGAAGGCTTCTTTTGGCCCACCTTGTATAAGAATTTATAATGATGATTTCCTAGAAAGTGCTGGCTGGTTATGTCGAATCAAAAAAAAAAAAATATATGGGATTAGACTTCTGAATTTATGTGGAGAAAAGTCATCATCCAGAACTGATTTAGTGAATCCGTTGAAAGTAAAATTTAAAAAAATTATGGAGCAACATAATTTAATTCGTGATGTTATTTTTAAATCGTTGATCTTGAGAGAAATTCAGGAAGAAGATATGAAAAAAATTACGCAAAAACAAAAATCAATCAGAGATTTTTTCCAGCAGGCTTAGCTTTTAATACGAAACCGTATAAATCTTATATCTTGTTTGTTAAGTCTTTATAATATAAATAATTTTATGAAAAGAAAAAAAAATTTATTTTTCCTGATGAGCATCAGCCAAGGGTTAGCGAAATATCGAGAAAATATATTGACAAATAAATTAAAAATTTTATAAAACTAATACCTGCATTGCTGAATAACTTACGATAGATAAATAACTTTAATATTAAAATTTAAAATGTTATTTTCTTAATACCTGTGAACTGAGTCATTTTTTTTTTGTTTATCTAAAATAAAACTTAAAAAAAACTTGACGATATAACGAATTTTTCGGTATTACATTCGTTATAACGGGATTCGTCTGTAATTGCAATTATTATAAGCAAAAACATCAAGCCATAAAATTATTTCAAAAAGATTTCGCATAGAATAGAAAATACACTCGAAGCACACTATAACGAAAGAAATGTTCTATCGTTACTATAATGGTAAGTGCTCTAATCAATCTAATCGGGGAACTTCTTTCCGAAAGCCGTTCATTCCTGCGCATAACGCGTTCACCGTAAGGCTACATACATTTATAGTCGATGTGGCAGCGCCCTACGACTTACAGAGAGAACTAATTTTTAGGCCGAACAGAGCGTATCTGCAGGGTGCAGAGGTCTTTCCTGCTACTTTTTACGTGGGAAAATTCAAATCAAATGTTTTGCTTTAAAATTTTTTACACATACAGCTTCTGAAAATTCTTGTGTATTGATGGATGTGACGTAGGCTGCCCCCAAAATTTTGAGCAATTTAAAACAAAATTCGTTTATCAAGATGTCTTCGCTCTTCATAAGAATAGGTAGCAGCTGTTTTCTTGCCCCACAATTTGGAACAAAAGTTGCCCAGAGAATTTGAAAACAAATTCTCATCAAATTTTAAAAGTATGAGTTGTTAGTAAAAAAGTAAGAGAATTTTATAATTTCAAAGGCAAAATTTGAACGTGTTATTAAAAAAGTATTTCCTAAAACAAGTATCTTTAAGACAATAACATTTAAAGAAAGCACATTGTGAGGAAGTACCATTTAAAAAAGTACATTTAAAATATCTTTAAATAAAATAATTTTCTAAGTAAAATATCTTCCAAAAAAAATATCTTTAAGAAATAAATTTTAAAGAAAACATCGGCTCCTTCGTACGCACAAAGCGCTCCTAATAATAAGAGCACCTATTTGTGGTCGATTTGGCAACGAATGTCTTTACGGATTTGAAAGTGAACTAAGTTTTTGGCCGTGCAGCAGATACATATGTGGAACAAACTCCCTGCAAAAGTCTCCCCGGTCACATTTGAAGTGGGGAAAATCAAAATGAAACCTACTCCCACATTTTAGAGTTTCAGCACAATGCATTGGAGGTTTAAGAAAAAAAAAATAACTTTAAAAAAGTTTAGAAAAATTACCTTTTAAAAAAGTACCATTAAAAAGTACCTTTTTAAAAAAGTACCATTCAAAAGTACCTTTTAAAAAAAGTATATTTTACTGAAATTGTCTTTTAAAAAAAGTATGTATATCTAAAAAAGTGCCTTTTACAAAAGTACCCTTTAAAAAAATTATTTTTCAAAAAAGTACCTTCAGAAAAAAATACCTTTCAAAAAAAAAAAAAACATTTTAATATAAATTTTACCTTTTAAAATAAGTACAGTTTTAAAAATCTACACTAAAAAGTACTTTTTTGTACATAATTGTACTTTCACTTTTATTAACGAACGATACCATTTAACCGCACGTTTGCACGCAGTTGACTATACTCAGGAATTCTTTCTTCTTTGCATTTACTTCAATACTGTGAAGAATTGTTGACTACAACAAGAGCGGTTTACCTTCATCATTGTAATTTATTTATATCATTTTATGTCATTCTGTGCTCTTGAATCCTTCCGTAGGCTTGTAAAACAGGCTACAGAAAAAAAAACCCAAAAAAGAATTGCATATACGGCTGATACGAATTTTGCATACCCTTTGCTGTCTATAAGAAACCAGATTTCTTTAGCGAAAATATTTCTACGGATTTAGAATATCAATTCATTAATTTTTCTCACTACTGAGTTTTAAAAAGATTAATTTTTAAAATTTTTCGACTCAAACGCAGGAATCGAACTCGCAATCTTCCGAGAGAGAGAGAGAGAGAGAGAGATTAATCAGATCTTCATGAAAACATCGAGTTTCCACAAATTATGTTTCGTAAATACTTTCTTCACGCCCCCCACCCCTCTAGTACATCCTTTTTTATTGTTCATGCAATCTGAAGTGTTAATCGTAACTTTTTGCCAGTGTTCGCCACAGATTTTGGCTGCAAATTGATCAAAGCATCTGCTTTACAAAAAAGTTACGTCTCCACTTACGTTGGCATTCATACGATTATTTATGTACGTAAATTAACGCGGGCGTTCAATTCAATTCGAATTATTTCAAAAAGTTACAGATATAAAGACGAAATCAGCAGCCACATAAATAATTGTGTTTTGAAAAAAATCCAAAGAAATAATTTTAAATGACGAACAAAAAAAAAATGTCCAAGAATATTAAAACAAAAAAACCAAAAAAAAAAAAAAAAACAAAAAGAATATCATTTAATATTAAGATACAAAATTGAAAGTATTTTTGCACATCCTATGGAGGGCTTACGCTCAATTGTCGTACAGACAGACACCTGAAAGTCAGGCATGCAAGTACGTAAAGCGTGAATTAACAAGTTCTAGCACGTACTTTGGTTTATTCATTTCTTAAATATTATTTTTTTTTAAGCTTTTGTCTCTTAAGCTTAAGACTTTAAAAATTGTACAAAAAAGGTGATGTATAAATGTTCAAATATAGTGGCATATTCACTCATACACGCACACATGACTACACAGGCAGGCAGGCAGGCCAGCGAACAGATAAATAAAAGAATGAAATGTACTCGGAGCTGCGTTGTCAATATGCAGATGAATTCTGAATTATGTTAAGGCTGTGTACTTGATAAGATTGCTGCTCTATAGGCGAGTGAGTGCAAGCGTAACGCACACATACATATGTGCATACACCCAAGTATACTTAAGAAACATATGTATATCTACAATAAGACCAGCATAGTGGGAACGCCGCAGATGGTTCAAAGAAAAATAAGTAAGAATTTGATAAAAAAAAAAAACAACGCTGGCTTAACACGCCCCAAACTAGAGAACAGCTTTTGTTTATTATTATTTTTTATTGTTTTTTTTTTAGATTTTATTCATCGAACCCTGTAAAATTTAACAATCGAGCAACGAACCAAAGTGGTAGAATTTTACTTTTCCAATGGGCATTCAATTTCACTGACGCAACGAGCATATCGAAATTATAATCATGAAGCTCATTTTCATCTGAATGGATGTAAAAATAAATAACATATGCGATTTTGGGATACTGCAAACACCAGCGCCAATTGCACTCGCTCAAGTGTACGGTATGGTGTGGAGTGACATGAGAAAGAGTTATAAGGCTCTACTTCTTCGAGAACGAAGTTGGTAATACAGTGACGGTGAATGGGGACAGGTATCGTACTATGATTAATAATTTTGTACGACCTGTGGTTCCAGCAGGATGGAGCAACAGCACACACGCCCCGTGCTACAATTATTCTTTTAAATGAAATTTTTGAAGACCGAATTATCTCAAGAAATTCAGAATTCAATTGGCCAACACGTTCACCAGACTTAACTGCACTTGATTATTTTCTATGGGGTTATCTCTCAAAGAAGGAGTGTTCTTTCTTAACAAGTCCCAAACTATAGAGCAGCTATAGAATAACATTGAAGCTGGGATCATAATTTCATAATTAAAATTTAGATCGTACAAAGCTACGAATATTATAATTAAAAAAAATAAAATATAATAGTAAAGAAAAAAAATGTTTTTAAATTTTTGCACGCAGGCATGACTTTTGGCCCACCATGTATAATAATACCACTACAAATACTATTAATACTACAATTGCTGCTAAAAGTACCAGTACGAGTACTAGTAATAGAATTACTAATTCTGCTGCTACTACAACTACTACAATGCTACATGGGAGTAACAGTAGTAAAGCGTGTTTTGTTTTGCAGTTTCGCAACTTTTAGTTAGCAACACTGCTTTTTTTGATAACCCATTTAACAGCTGTTAGTTGCTTTTTCTTTAGTTTGGCATTGCATTACAGCAAAGCAACGCTTGCAAATTGTTGCAATTTTTTATCAAAATATGGGTATGTTCGTTAAAACTTGATATTGAAGTTCTATTAACAATTTAAAGACAGAATAATTTCACGTTATGTGCAATTAATTGGCCACCAAGATCGTGTGATTTACCCCCATTCTTGTTTGGGGTTATGTTAAGTCACTTAACTACGTCGATAAACCAGACACAGAGAGGCTGCGTGCCTCCGTAGTCTAGTGCGGGTTCGATTCCCTTCTAGACCCTGGGTGCTTCTACAGACAAGCTATAAGAGCTTCGTAGAGTTTATGTTGGGTAAAAAAAAACAATTGAACACCTGAGTGAAATTTGGCAGCAAATGCTGCGAAAACTTCGTGAAAATGCTGTTCCAGATTGCCCCTTGTGCCGGGCCGGCCACATGGCCGATATCATATTTAAACACTAATGGCATACAATTTTCTATCCAATAAAGGCTCGTTGATATTATAAATGTCTTTCTTTGTTTCATTCTGGTCTAAACATGTGTAAATCAAAAAAAAAAACACCCGTTAGTTGTGTTGACATAATACCACTTGTGGTACATAGTAGCCCCAGTACTGATGTCAAAAGAGTATCCATTAGTTAATTAACTGTTTTAAGACTCTGTATTTTAGGCTTGAGCACAACAACTTGATAAACAAAAGTACGTTTGTAACGACGCACAGCGGCGGCAATGGCAGTCAGAATACGTTGGTTTTAAAAGTGTCCTTGAAATAATTGTAAATTATGCATCATTGAATGGAATTTGTTTTTATCGTTAATGCGACAGTCTTATTTTTTATTTGTTGTTCATTTAGTTTTTGTGTTTTTTTTTCGTCTTGTTGCAATTGCGATCAGGCTTTTTTTGTTGTTGTTGTTGTTGTTTTTTTTGTTCTCAAGTACCTTATGGAATCATATCCATTGGATATGACTGCAATCATACGAGTACTTAAAACATGTTTATGCGCTGGAATTGTCACTGATTTCAAAGTTTTATTTTTTTTTTTTTATTTCTACACTTTCATATTTATTTTACTTACGTATGGCTTAATGAGTGGGTGTTTGAAAAAGACAGAAATTAATTCTTATGGAAAAAGAAATAAGAAAGCAAAAACAAAGCAACAGGAACAGGAACGTAGCAGAGCGAAAAATGTAAATGAACGAAGTGAATCTAGAAAAATAAAAGCCGGGCTCTGATCAAACTACGGCACCGATGTTGTTTAATTTTCCGGAAAATTGCGAAGATCTTAATCAATATAAATCTAAATCAATATAATAATCGCAATTTTCAAATATAAAGCGAGTACGCTGCGTTATTTGAATTTACTTCATACATTTATACAGGTATAGTTATGCGTGTGTAAGAGAAATTACAATATTGTCACAAACATTGTCAAAAAAAATATTTAATAAGCATGTAAACTTACAATTTACATCTGGCAACATTGTCACAAAAAGCATTATCAGTATATTGTACAACTACAATATTGTCTGGCATCTAACAATCGTGAGAACAGCCGATGACTGAAGTAGTCTGCACGTTGACTACTGATGATGGTGCTGATGGCGAGTAGTCAGCGTGTTGGCTCTGCAAACAAAAAGACCCAGGTTCGATTCCCAGCCAGGTCAAATCAGAAAAAGTTTTTTCTAAGTTTCCTGTGCCACAGCATCCTCCTTCGTCGGTATTTGAGCAATAAAACGTCGGCGAAGTAAAATAATATATAAAATGGCTCTATTTGCTTAAAAAAATACGTCAAAGAAAACATCAGAGACGCTACAACTTTGCTTTATAATTAACACGCAACTGCAGAGATGTGCAAGAATTCCTACCACATTCGCCACCTCTCTATTCTCTACCCTATCCCTCTCTCTAGTTCCAGTGCAATGCATTACATATGTAGGGGATTGCCCCTGAGCACTGGTCCAAGATAAAAAAAAAAAAAAAAAAAAAAAACAGACCTTGGTTCAACCCCAGTTTCAGACTAAAATTATTTAAAAAAAAAAAACATCTCGCGTTTTTCTGATGTGCTGTTTTTTTTCTGTTTTAGCTGTATCCAAATCACAGGCACATCAGAACGCCCTCCTTCGTCGGTATTGTGCAGCACCGGCGAAGTAAAGTAATTACTCAAACTGGCTACTAAACCGAAGCTTCAACACTGCTATAAACAAAGGACGTGCAAAAAGCAGAGCTGTATGACAGAAAACTTCACCTCCTGTCTCTTTCCTTTAGTTCCTGCACAATGCATCTCATTTGTAGGGGTCATCTCCTGAGTGCTGGTCCTAGATATAAAAAAAAAAAAAAAAAAAAACACAGCAAACAAACAACTTTGCTGATTATGACAGCTGTCATTTTTTTCGTAGTAATTGAGAAAAAGATGACAAACATTTCAGAACATCTCTTAGCAGTCTCTGTTGAGTTTTTTCTAAAATTTAATTTTTTTTAATACACAATTTGGCTATGGCAGTGAGGTAGTGAGCAAGTTGACTACAAAACGAAAAAGTCCTGTGTTCGGTCCCAATATCTTACTAATGCTGGGAACACAATTCGGGTGAACGACGAATTCGTCGCTAAAAGTTCGTTGCTTAAATTGTAAATTCGCAGTATGGCCCACAATTACTACGAAAAAAATGACAGCTGTCATAATCAGCAAAGTTGTTTGTTTGCTGTGTTTTTTTTTTTTTTTTTTTTTTGTTTTTATCTAGGACCAGCACTCAGGAGATGACTCCTACACATGCGAAGCATTGTGCTGGGAACTATAGAAAAGGGATAGTAGGAGAAACGACAGGAGGTGAAGCTTGATTAATTATTTTGCAGCTCTGCTTTCGCACGTTCTTTTAGCCGTGTTGCCGTATAAATAAAAAATTACCTGAAAAAATTCAACATTAGCAAAAAACAATTAAAAACCTATGTTATGGTAAATAATTGTGTATATTTAGCGTAAATGATGTATGTTAAAAATTAAACAAATTTCTTGAATTCGAAGTAATGCTCGGGAAGCTACTTTTAGTGTACTTTTTTAATCCCTTTAATCAGCTCAATGGAACTAATTTTTTATTACTTATGCGATGCTTTTATGCTTTGCTTTAATGCTATTAATAAGAAGCTGGTTATTATTTTTTTTTTATCTTGGACCAGCACTCAGGGGATGACCCCTACACATGCGGTGCATATGTGCTGGAACTAGAGAAAAAGGATAGTGAGAGAAATGATAGCAGGTGAAGCCTCACTATCTTACAACCCTGTTTTTTGCACGTTGTTTTTTTATAGTAGTATTGTAGCGTCTCTGATGTCAAGGACACGTATTAAATTTTGAAGCTTCGTTTTTTAGTAGCCATTTTTAGTAAATATTTTACTTCGCCGGTGCTACACAATGCCGACGAAATAGGTCGTTCTGATGTGCCTCTGGATTGGATACATCATCATGTCATCTCTGTTACTATCCGCTGCCCATAGAAGGTAACAGATAGTAGTAGGCACTCATTACTTCTCTTTATAAAAAAGAAAATAAGAATATTCCGCCGTCAATAATTTAAAAATAAGAAAGCACACCGCAATAGTTTTTCGAAAATGAAAAAACAACCCACATTTTAATTCAGTTGATTTAATTTTAATTATTGAAAATACAATTAAAAATAAATTTGTCATGTAATTCATTTTCTGCTAATATTTTTATATATTTGCGTTTTTATTTCCTTTTTCTTTGTCGTTTTCGTTTTTTTTTCTTATATTAAAAAGCAAAAAGGTGCACATGATTTGGTTTATTAAGAAATTAATAAAATTTTTCAAATTATTTTTTCTATTTTTAAGCACAAAAAAAATTATGAAAATATGTGCTTGGGCAAGAATTTGTTACTATTTGGGTCTTTATTAAAAATAATGTTGC
Source organism: Dexiosoma caninum (assembly GCA_963924685.1). NCBI lineage: Eukaryota > Metazoa > Arthropoda > Insecta > Diptera > Tachinidae > Dexiosoma > Dexiosoma caninum. The sequence goes on along the minus strand of OZ004729.1, from coordinate 33,055,808 downwards.
AAATAATAGAATCATTTTCTAAAATGCTGCTGGCACAGAGCAGAGCAGCAGCAGAGTGCAGACAGCAGCAAAACAATTTAAAAATTTAAACGAAAAAAAAAAAATAACCTGCTTCAGAATAAATTTATTATTATTTAAGATGCCAAAACAATTTTATTGCGCTGTTGTGCATTTTTATTTATTTTTCCCGCAAAGATTTATGCACCCCGAAATCAAATCAAACTGCATGAATGCTCATCTGCTGGCCGTTGTGCTCGTCAGACGCTTTAAATGACCAATCGACAAACTCACTCAGCCAGTTGAAGGCAACAATATATTTAGACGATATCGTTTTTGTTCATAATTCGGAATAATTGAAAAAAAAAGAATCAATTTGGTTAAATTTGCTGCCACTGCAACAATCACACCAACAGCACCCCTGACTGCTGTGGCCTACCACCTGCCTGTCTGTCTGTGTGTCTTCGTTATATTTTGATTTAATTTTTGTGTATATTTCTTTGCGAGTTGTACGCTTTTCTACTCAAGAAAAATTTCGAAAATGAAAATGCGTCAATTTCTAAAATGCAAAATTACTCGCTAAATAATTTGCCTTAATTTTGATTCAGATACATTTATCTAACAAACTGACAGAGAACACAGATGCATGCACGCGCTCGATACAACCAACAGCTATAAATGTTAAGGCGTCAAGTGTTTAAATATAAAATATATTTTCACGTACATTTGTAATAGAAATTTCTAATTTCTTTTAACCTCTTTAACTTTTCTACGTAGAAGGAGGGGGCTCGTCACTCAGGATGGCGTGGCTAAAGTAGTCTGAATAGTCCTGGGTTCGACCTTAGTTTTAGACTAAATCATAAAAAACATATCTCGCATTTTTTCTGATGTGTATTTGTGTGTCTTTGTGTCAGTTGTTGTCGCAAGGTTTCAGTGGCAAAGGCATAGTCACTGGTCACTGAACAGTACCGGTTTCATCTGAGCACATCAGAACGCCCTCCTTCGTCGGTATTGTGTAGCAGCAGCACCTATAAAGTAATTACTAAAAATGGCTACTAAAACAAAGCTTTAAAATTTAAAACGACTCTTTGACATCAGAGGCGCTGCAACACTGCTATAAACAAAAGACGTGCAAAAGCAGAGTTGTATGACAGAAAACTTCACCTCCTGTCTCTTTCCTTTAGTTCCTGCACAATGCATCTCATTTGTAGGGGTCATCTCCTGAGTGCTGGTCTCAGATGAAAAAAAAAACAAAGCCCCGAAAAAGCCAAAAAACCGTTTTCTTTGCTTAGAAAAAATTCACTCCCAACTTCCACACCGAAAAGTTCTCGGTAGTCTTTTACCTTTAATTAAATATCAAGCGACCGATATTGCTTTAAAGACCGGGCAACGGAGAGGGCAAAGAAAATTATTGGAGACTGTAGGACAGCCAACTCTATCGAATCTCTCTTGAGCATCATCGCGAGGTGGAGTGCGTTTCGTTGTTCTATTGTTACCGTAATGGGATATATTCTAATGAAATGTGGCACTTGTTCCCAAAACCCTCCTTCATCATTTAAGAGCGCATCCATTTGTGGTCGATTGGCAGCGAATCGCATTACGCATTACAGAGAAACTTTGTTTTTTGGGCGAACAGCACCACGTACGTGGAATAAATTACCTGCTGAGGTTTTTCCTGCCACTTTTGAGGTGGAAAGATTCAAATCGAATTTCGACCTGCTCGACTTCGAGGCCACGGTACGATTGTAAGGGGTCTGGAGATGCCTCGCGGGCGGCTGCGCACCTTTGTGGTAGTGCTGGCAGGAGCCTGCTGCATAATATGCCGTTCAATGACTTCTACAGGAGCTCTCGGTATGAGGAGGAGATGTTAGAGCACCACCTCTGCCATTGTCTAGGTTCGACACTTGGCGGTCTCGCAGAGATTACGGAGTGTGGCGTCCCAGAAGGAGACTCGTTTATCTGAGCAACAGGGTTGTTTGACACCGCTGACGTAGCTTACGCAACGGTTTGCCTATGGGGAGACACAATGGAATCATGATTTGGAGCCAAGTGAGTCGTGTACAGGATGTCTGACGGGCCGTGGCACCTAACCTAACCAGTGCTACATGTTCCAATGCGAATGACGCTCTAAATAATTGAATGATTAAATCGAAGCGTTAACTTAAAAAAAGTGTTACCAAAACGGGAAATTATTTTATTATAATTTTAAATTTTTTTCGTTTAATTTTAGCAGATATTTTTTTTTTTGGAAATAATAAACCAATTTGTTTGTTTGGCTTCAGTTTTAATATGATGAATCATAAGATTTTAACGTTGAAACGGGATATTTTTCTAGCGATTTTAGCGGAGTCTGCCTGTTATGAATAATATGCCTTGAATATAACTGTAAATGTGTTCGTTTCTCGCTTTGCCCCATGATCTGGCAACACAATGCGCAAAAGGAAAAAAATCAGCTGGGATGGGGCCTGTTTTTAGAAAACGAAAGAAAAAACTCGTTCGTGTAAACCCAAAAAATAATAGTGAAATTTTTCCCAATTAAATATTTCATCAGTAAAATTTTTTTTTCTAATTAATAATTTAATTAAATCCACGTTTATTTTAATTGATTTTACTAATCGCTCAAAACAGTGCAATCGAAATGCTATATAATGTTCATGTTGAGAAAAAATTGTGAAATATTTTTCAATTAAAACTTTTAATTGATGCTGCAATTTTCGTAATAGCTTGAAATCTAATTATTGTTTTAATTGAATCTTGATTTTACTTTTTTTATTCTGAATTTTTTATTTACATTGAAAAGAAAACCAATTTTTTTTAATTTGATTGTTGCTTTCACTACTCGAATAAGTTTCTTTTTTCTTTCGTTTTAGAAAAACAGGCAGTTAATGTGCCTTGTAGAGTGTCTGTACAGTCTTGCTTGCCCCCTTGAAATTATAATAAGCTCAGCGCGGGAACACATAAAGGTAAATTGGCGAAATAGTAGCATTTACAAGCTAATCAAAATATTTTTCACTTGTTGTGCATTTTGCCAAAAAAAAAAAATTTCAAATTGAATAGATAAATTGCAAACTCAAATGACGGCGATGATGGTGATGATAATAATGATGATCATTGCTAGAGAATTTCTTTCAATCACGCCAAATTTATTAACTAATAGTTGCTGATAATCAAGATGTGATGATGATGATGATGACGCTGAAAAACTATTGTGGTTGTTGGGGAGCAGGTGGTAGTGGTCATCATCAACTGTGTGCTGCCATTGGGCCCACAAATTGTAGCCAAATATTTTGAAGAATCTAAATAGGTAAATTATCGAAATAAGTTGAACATTAAACAGATATTTTCTTTTCAAAATACTCAATCTATACAATTGTGTTGAATGTATGGACGAGTGAGTATGTATGAATATCGTCTCTATAACGAGTACATCAGCGAATACTTTAAATTTATTTTTAGCAATATTTACCTAAATATTCCAATTTAATTTGAAAAATAAAACAACAGAAGAAATAATTCAGTGGCAGGCAACTTTGCTGCTCCCGACTATTTCGTAATGGAAGAGGAAAACGTACGTAAAAACATCTTGGAATGCGGCAATAATTAAATGATTGACTGCTAAATAAACTTTAAATAAAATCCGATAAAATATTTGCTTATCTCAATGTTAGAATTTATGTATTTTTTAAATGAATTTTCCTTAACAAATACAATAATTTTATAATTATGTACGTTGTTTAGTGGCTTATTTGTCAAGTAATAATCGCCTTAATGGCTGCTGTTGCCTTCCAATCGATTTTTAATGCTTGTTTAGACAGATACTTTCATACTAAACTAAATCTGGAAATACGCATTTAAAACAAAAATAAAACAGCCAAGAATTGTAAATATCCAGCCATCAAGTTCGCTCACGCACAACATACAGTCACGGGCAAAAATTGTAGTACAGAAGTTTTGTTTTTCTTCTTTATATTTTTTTTATTGCGCAAAATGAAAATTACAGCCTAATGCTTAGAGCTTTAATTTTTTACTGGGAGCACAAATGGGACGAACGATGAATGTTTCGTTGCGAACTTTCGTCATCAGAAATAAATCACATTTGCACAGTGGAAGAATTCTCGAGAAGGCGGTCATAAAATCCATAACTTTTGATTGGCTTTCAATTTTGTTGTTGGTGTGTAGCTGGGACTTTATACTATATTAGCTGACCCGGTCCGCGTTGCTGGCCCTAAGCAAACATTAGTGTTGTATTACCACACGATTTATTTATTTAAAATAAAAAAAAAACAAAAAAAATAAATATATGTATGTATATACATATGTATGTATGTATGTATGTATGTATGTCATTGGTGGTGCAATATGAAAATTGGATTTTGACACGCCACTCCGCCCGCAGACCGAAAATCAAAAATCAGACTTCACAGTATCGCCCGCCTGAATATCCTGAAGATTCATCAAAATCGGCCCAGCCATTTTGGAGTCCATACGTTACATACATACACACATCCTCTTTTATATATATATAGAAGATAGAAGAAGAAAATTTACACCTAAGCGAAATCTAGACCGTTCGATATTTCATTTTTTTTTTTTTTTCAAGACACTACAAACTCTACGAAGCTCTAACAGCTTGTCTGTAGAAACACCCAGGGTCAAAGCAGGAATCGAACCCGCACCTTCATATTGATCAGACTAATCCTCATGCACTAGACTATGGAGGCACCCATATATAGTTGACTTTGAGTAAATCTGATTTTGACGAAATCTGAAAAATTTGTGTCGTAAAATAAAATCTAGCGAAATGTAAAAAAAAAAAGTATAGTGTAAACGGTCTAAATTTCGAGATAGTTTTCAGCCCAGTTTATAGCCCTTAATTTCTGCTATGAAACGTAAAAATCGACTGATAAACAAAAATTTGTGAATGATTTGAATATTAGTGCAAAAGTGAACTGCTAAAAATGAACTAAAGAAGCCTTTTTTTATTTTATATATACAGTTGTGTCACAGAAGCCAAATTCGTACGAAAGTGAAAATGAAAATGTTTTTGCATTCTCCATAAGACGTAAAACTTCTTCGTTTCAAATTCGTTTCAAAGTAGTCAAATGGAATTGTTAGTTTGACAGCACTTACATGCAAGAAAGGTTGAACAAATATTTCAAATGGCAAAGAATCCTGGGCCCAAATCGTCGCATTCGTGATCGAATGAATTTGATCGATAGTTTACTATTTGAGATCGTCATATTCGTTATCGAAAAAGACGTATCGAAATTTCAGATCGTGGCATTCGATAACGAGCAGTCGAACGAGTATATTCTCTGGAAATGTAATTCGATAGACTAAAAGCTGTCGTAAACTAGTTTTTTTGTTTGCTATTTAAGAAACAAAAATTTTACTTTATTATTCAGTCATATTTTTTTATTAAACATGTAAGTACGTACATAAATAAATAAAAAAAATTTACCAACATCAACAATTTTCATTAAGACAAATTAGCCAAAATATGACACAATCAATCAAAAAAGTCGATTTTGAATTTTTCGTTTGTATAAGAGGTTTCACGCCTACTTGTCCAATCCCTCCCAGTTTTTTACTGTACAAAGTCATTTGGACCATATTCAGAAACTTAGACTCCAACCGTTCGCAAGATATACAAAAATAAATACTTTTTATGGCCGTAGCAACGCCCAGTTGGAATTTTTGAATTTTATATAGTTCATTCGACATACCAGGGATACTGTGAAAATTTCAAGAAGCACACATACATACATACAAACATGTCATTTTTATATATAAAGATTGTAACCATATGCTTTTATTCTATGACAACGCACATAAATCTTTTACATTTTAAAACAAATTTCGTTTCGAAAGCTATCGAATACCTCGATCTGGATATTCGATACGTCACGAAATGTTATTCGATACGAAAGCTCATTCGATCACGAATGCGGCGATTTGCCACCTGTTGTTTCTTAAGTTCTGTCGGTATTGTGTAGCACCGGGGAAGTAAAATAAATACTAAAACAAAACGAAGCTTCAAAAAAAAAAAAATGTGAGTCCGATGACATGGGAGATGTGTAAACATCTAGTAATGAAATAGTTTTTTTTTAAGTTGGAAGTACTACTACTACTATTGCACACTAGATGGTGTTAGTGTATTTCTATGCAGCTGTTAACTTTCTCTGTACTTCTTGTTGTCCGTATGATTACACTAATACACTCATACACAGCTCACACCGCGTTATCGTTATTACAATCTTACTCAAAATTTGTGATTGTATTGTGAAAAATATTTTTACCCCCTGTCGTATAGATGTTTACACATCAAAAAAACTGAGAAAGTCCATTTTCCATCACCCTGTTCGCTGTGATATAGTCTAAATAGAGCTTGATTTTTTTTACTCCCGAGGTTCACTAGTATTTACTTTGAAATGAGTGAAAACTTTAAAATCGGTAACCACAAAAAAAATAATTTTTGCCCGTCTTCTCAAAATATTGTCCACTGTGCTCCGTCGAACGAAATACGTCCTGGGTGATGAATATATATATAAATACTTATATAGATAGATGTATATATATTTCATACGCCGACGACTGACGTCGTACAGTACACAGTTAATACGGCAACACCATCAGCTGGTATATGAAAACAAAATTTTCATAACAAATTAAATAATATGGATACAAGTGCGTTAATAATTGAAGAAGTGAGAAAATATGAATACAATCTGGCGCCGAAAGATTACAGAAATATTGCAAGAAACACTGAAATATCGACTAATGACAGCTGTAATATTTCCATCGTAATTGTGCGCCACACTGCGAATTTACGCAACGAACTTTTAGCCACGAATTCGTCGTTCGACGCAATTGTGTTCCCAGCTTTACTGTGCCCTGCTTTGCCTTTTCTTTTTAAATGTCGTTGATACGATTTCTAGTTTAAATATGCTTTTATGATTGTTTGCGTATTTGCGATTCGCATTATTTATTTATTTATTAATCGTACTTCGTGTCATCATAAACCAATAAATATATTTATTTGAGATTAATTATTTAATATTTGTTATGAGTAAATTAAAAATTGTTTTTATTACGCCTTTTCGCTGTTGAACATAATGCAAAATCAATATCATTAATAAGATTGTCATGGAACATGAGATGAAATATAAATCATTATGAGATGAAATATGAATTACACAGGTAGTTATAAAAATATATGAAAAAAAAAAGAAAACTAGTTAACAGCATTGCAAGTGAAGTGCAACTGAAGTGCAACTAAAGTGCAGTAGTTATTTGCGGAGTTTAAATCTCAGCTCTCACTTGTGTAGCAAAATATTATTTCAAAATATTGCTATTGACGGAATTGAGGTCTCTGACAAGGAAAGCAGCAAACAAATTGTTTATGAAAGGAACGTGATTGTGATGTATTGCACTCAACACCAAATAGAGCGCAATAAATATGGCACAGCCTCCAATTTGTCAAATAATTGTCATCAATTTTGTTTAATTTTTCATAAGCGCGTTTCTATGCACAACACCAAGCAGGTTTGCCACGAAACTCTTGTATTAAATGAAATTTAACGAAATTAACTTTTTAGCAAACAAACGCTTTTAAAAATTATAGCGAAAAAAAATAAGTGTAGCAAAAGAAATAAATAAAACAAATAAATATTGACAAAGAACCATTGCTGACCTTAAGCTTGAAAAATATTATAATTTAATTTATTAAAAAATACTTTAACGCCTAAAAAAATGTACACACGATTGTCATGTACTACAATATTGACAGAAAAATAGAAAAATTGTTACAAAATGTGCAACAACCGTATGAACACACAATTTTTGTGTGGCAACATCGTCACAAAATGTATTGTCAGTGCATTGTATGCCAATAATAATGTCACAATTCCGACAATCGTGAGAACACCCTTCATTTCCATTGACACACAATTTACTGTCATTTGTTATTGTCAGAAGGAGAGTTATAAAGACGCTTACTTTTTTTAAGATGGTCCAATTAAGCATAAAAAAATTACTTTTCACAATAAAAAATGTTTAACAAAATGGCTGTTAAAAAAGTACTTTTCAAAAAAAGTACCACTTAAAAAAAAAAGTACTTTAAAAGACAAGACAGTACTTATAGAAAGAGTAGTTCCAAAAAAAGCACCTTTAAAAAAAGTATTAAAATGGATTTTTAAAAAAAAACACCTTTTTTAAAAAAATGCCCTGTCAAAAACTATCTTTCAAAAAAGTACCTTAACAAAAGTAACTTCTAGAAAAGTTTTGGAAAAAAGTACCTTTAATCCCTATTAAAAAAAAAACTTTTTAAAAAAATTACCCGTTTGCGAAATAATGTGTTCTAAATAATTACCAATTCAAAATAGAGCCCTTATCATTATAAAGTACCTTAAAAAAGTACCTTTGAAAAACAGTACCTTTAAAAAGAAATGCTTTTTGAAAAATTCCCTTTCTCAAAAATCACCTTTAAAAAGTACCCTTTAAATAAGAAAAGTGCATTTAAAATAGTATCTTCTATAAAAGTATCCTTTCAAACCGACTTTTTCTAAAATTACATTTTTAAAAAAGTGGCTTTACAAAATTTGCCTTGAAGAGAAAGTACCTTTTATTAAATGTATTTTTAAATTTCTAGTGCACACCATGTTACTGCTTTATATCCTGGGGTGAAATACATGCCGTTACATGGAGTAGTAATGTAGATACAGAGGCAATTAGCGATTACCCCCAATTGTCTAAAGATCAACCCTTGTGGTTATTGCCTGCACAAGGTGCCCCTGCTTTCGACTGAAAATGCCTGATATAGAGAGGAAAACTCGATTAAACCCGTAATACCAGATGTTATTCGTACCGTGGGATTAATGGGATGCATGCCACTTCGTTAGTGTGTCTTCTATAGAAGTCGCCATCTGATTGTAATCAGCCTTACCGTGATACCGGGGCACTGTTGCGGCTCAACCTACACCCGTCCCTTACTTCCCCTATGGAAAGAAAACAAAGTAAAAACAAACAAAAAACACAGCAGTGCCTCAAAAAACTCAGGGCGGTAACGAGGTGGCGGCATGTTCTGAAAAGACAACATTCCCGCAAAAGGCTTGCGAATCAGCGGAAATGGAGATTCCTGCGGACCTAGAGCCCGATAAAGTCTCCAATATCACCGCAGAAGAGGAGGATAAACTCCTCAGCACTCCTTTTCATGGCTCAGGAACGAGGCTGGGGACGAGAGTAGGGCCGCTAAAAATCTACTAAAATACATACTCGGTAAAGGGTGCTTTAAACGATAAGATTTGTCGTACGTAAAATGTGAGAGAAAATAAAATGAAATTCCATCCGTATTTCAAAAAAAGAGAATAAAAATCGGATGGTTGCTTTCTGGCGTTTACACCATTGGTATGGATCAAATCAAGTAAGATGAAAACATTCTCATTTTTTTTTTTTTTTTTTTTTTTTTATCTTGGACCAGTGCTCAGGAGCTATCCCCTATATATGCAATGCATTGCACTGGAACTAGAGAGAAGGATAGGGAAGAAACAGACAGGTGGTGAAAGTGGTAGGAAGATAGAGGTTAATTCTTGCACAACTCTGCAGTTGCGTGTAAATTATAAAGCAAAGTTGCGGCGTCTCTGATGTTTTTTGACGCATTATTTTTAAGCTAATGGAGCCTTTTTATTTATTATTTTACTTCGCCGACGTTTTATTGCTCAAATACCGACGAAGGAGGGTGCCGTAGCACAGAAAACTCAGAAAAAACTTTTTTTTTTTTTTTTTCTGATTTGACCCGGCTGGGAATCGAACCTGGGTCTTTCTGGTTGCAGAGCCAACACGCTGACTACTCGCCATCAGCACCCAGCATTTAATTTAACTACAGCTGTTTGCTTGTTTTCCCCAGGGATGGAGTTCTTGTGCAATTGAATTTTTTTTTAATAACCTTGAAAAATATTTTTATAACTTTGGAATATGTTATTTTCGTGCTCAAAATTTTTAGTGTACTTTTAGAAAATATACGTATATTTTTATAAAATTGTACTGTCGTGGTCTAAAATGTACATTTTGGTTTTATAATTGGTATAGATTTATGAAAGTATTTTTCCCTCCCTGGCTTTCTCACATTTGTTTACATAAAAATGCATCCCTGATCTAATGGTGTGTGTTGGTTTTTGGAAAAATTTGAAAAAATCAAGAGAGCCATACGACTGTCAAATTTTCATCCGTATTTTCTCTCAAAATCGTGTAGTTTCATTACAAATTATGTTTAGACGATCCGACTTGTGCTCTTCTACACAAAAATTTGGCATGTCGTACGACTTGTGGGACAATGTAAAGCACCCTTAAGGGACATGATATTGAGGAAGCAAGGAAGCTTGCTCAATAGTCAGCGGCTATGAAGCGACAACGCTCTAGCAGCACAACTCCGAATCATACTAGACCAAGTTCTGTCAATTTTGTGAAAGTAACATATACTACTGCAGTCGGCAGACAGAGTTTTCTCCACTTGGGTGGAACTGTGGCGCCTCCACACAACCTGTGAAACTCCACACCCCAAATAGTGCTTGGATGCCTCAGAAGACTTACGATGGTGTCTAATATGAAGCTCTTTGCACAATAGGTCTTTTTGGACGCAGTGCTACGGGCCCAATAATAATAAGAGTGTTAGTAAACGCTTCTGAGAAGCAATTAATCAAAATTCCATTTTAAATAACGTTAAATCGTTTTATAAATAATTTCTTGACACCGATTTGAAATCTGAGAATGGAGTAATTTTTTCATTTTTTGTTTTTCTTTTTTTTAATTATCAACAAACAATAAAAATTTGAAATTAATCATACGTCATGTGAAACCCATAATTTACAGCGCAGCCAAAGATAAATATGAAATAAATAAAATAAAATAATTTAAAAATAAACTGCAATAAAAAGAATGAAAAAAAAATTGTTTAACCAATAAATCCTCTTTTACACAGGCATTTTACTCGTAAATAACCGCAAACATATAAACGACGGACAGACTGTACAAAGAAAAAAAAAACAGAAAACCATTCAAAACAACGAAATTAAGATCTCAATCTTGGCAAAAATCATTTCATGAAGCAGAAACAAAAAAAACAAAAAAAAAAGAAACATTTTAGAATCATACATGTGAATATAAAAATTATTGTAATTATATAAAATTATTAACAATTTACCTCAAATATACACAACACACTCTTTGCAAAATAATAAAACCGTACAGTTTTACACACATAAAATGATCTACAAAAACGGCAGCATGAGATGAAAAACCAAAAAAAAAACTTTGAAAATCTCATAAAATTCAAGCAGACAAAACGATATTTTTAGCTGGTCAAGATAACAAATTGGCAACAATAAAAGAAAAGCAACAACAACTAAAAGCAACGAAATAATATAAAAACGATCAAATGAATTAAATAAATAAATAATATTTTCGAGCAATAAAAGTGCAACAACGTGTGCAAAGTACACACACACACTGTACAAATTCACGAACCATAAATTTAAAATAACCATACTAGGTGCATGAATTATTGGTATTAAACAGGAGTACAGTGGGACAGGATGCTGAATGTCACTTCAAGAAAAAAGGAAAAACGAAGTATAAAATGTAGGGAACTAAATCATTCACAGTAAATGGTTAACTCCCCCCCTTTCTATAATTTTAATATAAAGCGGAACTTCTGTCAAAAATACTATTTCAAAAGAATACTTTTTAAACGAATGTTTTTTGTAAATACCCTCTACTTTCTCACATTATTTTTAAGTTTAAATTGAGAAAATAGAAATTGATCTTGCGAAATGCAAATTTTTTTTTGAGAAAAAACAAATTAATAATGAGAAATCCAAATTAATATTGAGAAAATACAAATTGATATTAAGCAGAGCAAATTCATATTGATTCAAAGTGGTAAACAAATAATTTGGATTGACGAAACAAATTTCAGTTTGTTCTTTTTTAAAAGGTACTATTTTACAAGGTACTTTTTTTGAAAAGTTACTTTTTTAAAAAGTACTTTTATTAAAAGCCACTGTTCATAAAGGTACTATGTAGTTAAAATTTCTTAAAATGCGTTCTTCCAAAAGGGTACTTCTTTCAAAAGTACTTTTCTATAAAGGTTAAATTTTTAAAGGTACTTTTATTTAAGGGTAACTTTTTAAGTGTATTTTCTAAAACAGTACTACTGTTTCAAAAACAACTATTTGTTTACAGTACTTTTTTAAAAGGTACTTTTTTAGAGCGGTACTTTTCGGAGATGTACTTTTTTTTGAACCACTTGTTTGTTTGTTCTTCAGTGCATATTAGCATATTTATTTCGAAGATAATTAAGAAAATTATTTTTGCCTCTTGCTCTGCACTGTAGGCGCTAACATGTGTTTATTTGTGTTGCCTTAAGGCTGCTTGCTGTTGGTAAAATGTGTTAAATATAATTTTAAAATGGTTGATATTTCTTTTTATTGCAATTTATATTATTTCTTTTCGGTTATTTAATTTGGTTTGGGGTGAAATTGTTTGCTGTTATTGTTGTAATATTATTATAATAATTTGCTGTTGATGATGGTGGTTTTGTTTTATTTAATTTTTATTTTTATTTTTATTCAATAAATGGGTTTTTTTTTTCATTTTGTTGCACGTAGTGGCACTATTCGCCGCCTGCAATCTGCTTGTCGGTTATTTTGTGTGTGTGTGTGTGTGTGTACGTACAGTTGTGTGCAGTAGTTGCCATTTAGTGTACACAGCGACGTAGTGACGACTTTGGTGATGGTGGTAACGGTGGCAAGTGCCAAAACAATTTGGCGCATTTTATAAAATGAAAATTATATTTATCATTTTTAATCACGATTTCAATTAGATCTTTAAGGAATGCCACAAAAATACGTATAATGTAGTACATGTGCATATGAATGTGTGCAATATAAATATGAATGCATCGGTTAAAATGACTGTTAACATACACATGTGCATACATACATAAAAATAAGTGTGACAGGCTGTCCGGTTACATATGTATGTATGGATTTATGTACATACGTTTATATAAACTTGCATATCGTTACCTGAAATGCAAAAGGTTGTAACGAGTAAACCACTCAAAATTGAGTTTTTAATGGATATTGGTACAGCGCAGCAGGGCACACGTCTTCACAAATTTTTACTTTTCTATTTTTAAAAATAACGACTTTATTAAAGAAATTCAAAAGGCAGCTTTTACTAAGCTTTCAAAATCAATGTATTTCCTGCTGTTCAGAAATAATGAAATAATGGACAAATGTTATCAGCTTACTCTTTTTGAGACATAATTTTTAACATTTTAAATAAAGTCATAATTTTATTTGCATGATATTGCTCATAAATCATATTTGTAACTACAACACATTCCATTTTATTAAGTTTTTTGTCTCTTCTGGAAAATTTTAAAAAGTGATGATAGGCCCTTTTGCATTTTAGGTGACGAAATGTATGTACTATGTGTGTAAGTAACTAGTAGGAAATGTCAATAGTGAAACAGTACTGATTCACTGCTACCATTGTTACCAGTGCTACTGATCTTCGAAATTATTTCCCTATTCGATGGTGGCGATGGTACGATGGATGGTGGTCTGCACGTTGACTACGAATCCAAAAAACAGACCTGGGTTCAACCCCAGTTTCAGACTAAAATTTTAAAATAAAAATAAACATCACACGTTTTTCTGATGTGCATTAGTGTGTCTTTGTGTGTCAGTTGTTGTCGGAAGGTTTCAGTGGCGAAGGCATAGTCACTGGTCACTGAACAATACCGGCTTCAGCTGATAGCAATCCACAATCACATCAGAACGCCCTCCTTTATCGGTATTGTGTAGCACCGGCGAAGTAAAACAATAATAAAAAATGGCTACTGAACCGAAGCTTCAGCACTGCTACGAGTATAAAAACAAAAGAACGTGCGAAAGCAGAGCTGCAAAATAATTAATTAAACTTTACCTCCTGTCGTTTCTCCTACTATCCCTTTCCTATAGTTCCAGCACAATGCTTCGCATGTCCCAGATAAAAAAAATAAATTCGCTTGTGATGAATAGAACCCAGTTGTAATGTGGGTGATACCATATACGGAAAAGAACTTCTCAAAATCCTAGAGGTGAATTGTTTGGCGTTATCGCTATGAACGTAATGCCGGGCACCATAAGTACAGAAAATTTCATCGTGTAAAAATTCTGCCACGTTACCCGATGTTGGCGACCTAAAAGGTTTAAGAAATACAATTTTGGTTAGATGGCCTATAACGATAAGTAATTGACAATTCTTTGATTTACCACATGTGTATGGTCCCAAAAAATTGCAATAGAGCCTTATGTATTGATGATAAGTCACAAATTATATTTATACCCCATTGGAGGGCGTAATATGCGGTTTGCCTGACTGACACTCCACTTGGCACTCCACTTGGGGACATATCGAGCCTTTGCTGCAATACCGCAGTAACTCAAAATTTGAATTTTTTGAGCTGGGTATGGAGAAATGATCTTTGTGGAAATATATATCTAAAGGAAAAAAGATTATGGTTCTATCTCTAACTGTTCAGATTGTACAGCTACAAATGTCTTTATTGCCTCCAGCTATTTCCAACAATATTTATTTGCAATAATGAAATATTTATTTCCTTTATGACAAGAAATTTACAAACAGAAAACATTACGCAACATGCCTCTTTATTTAAAAACTTGTAAAAAAATAACTTTAGTAAACGAAAATACTATGAAAAAGATGGCTCAAAACTTCAAATGCATTTTTCTCAGTTCACGATTTTTTGAATTACTACGGTATTGCACCAAAGGCTCGAAATGTAGATAATGGAACGAGAGATTCACTAGTACTCTTTAATATTGAAAACTCCTTCGGAAAACATTTTCTGAATTTATAGACACTGAGGCTGCTGGTTAGGTACTTATATTGGGCACATATGTATGTCGACAATGTAACGACATTGGAACTACTGACTCACTATACCATTTGCAATGTTCAGCTCTATAGATATTTAACATGTGAATGTCTTTCAGAAAGCACAAGTACTATAAGTACTACTGACTAGTTACTACACTTGGGGACATATGCAGATGTGGAAACCAGAGATTCACTAGTACTCTTTAATATTGAAAACTCTTTGGGAAAACATTTTCTGAATTTCTATCGGGTGGGCCAAAAGTAATCACGCGATATTCTTTTGCTGTAATTTTTTTTTTAGGACAAATTTTGGCACTGCTTATGATATGGGCTAAGTTGACCGCCGCCAGAGTTGATGACCATACATGCAGATCCAAAGGTTTTTGTTAAATAAAATTACAGCAAAAAGACATCGGGTGATTACTTTGGCCTCGGCTGATTATTTTTGGCCCACCGTATAGATTCGCGAACTCTTACTTAAAGGGATTCCGTCAATATTTTAATCAAATTTAATTTCGTCAACTTTTTTTTTTAAATTTCTTCAACTTTCCTTAACTGAGTTATTGCCTTGTCGGTGTAAACGAGGCAATAATTCACGGGGAAAGCTTTTCCGATTGATATTTGTAGCTTTTTGACCAACAAAACTGTTGCTGAAAGCGGTACTTCCACAACTTCCGGCTGCAATTTTCCCAGCAGTTTTATCAAAGAAATTTCGAAACGAGCTGTTTCAATGTACCATCTTCTCTATGTTTCTCTGAAAGACAATTTTTGAGAAGACAAAATCTTCGAAGGACTGCACAAAATCTCTAAAGTTTTAACTTTCACGAAAATTTTTTTCATCGTTCTACTTTTTCTATTTTTAAACAAAATGACATTTCTTAATAAAAAAAAACTTAAATTTTTCCGCATACCAGATTTATTTATTTAAAAAAAAAAACAAAACATTTCAAAAACCCACAAAGAAGAAGCATAGTTTGTCGGCTGTCAAAAGTTCCAATACCCACAAATGGCAATGTAAAAAAAAATGTAGACGATTTGTCGACACTGTCACCAATTTATGCGACAAGAGCAGTGACTAGGAGATAGTTCACCTTATGAACTTTATAATTGTGCGACTACACTCAAATGAAATCTTTTATACACATTTCAATCAATTAATTGGTTTGCAACATGGTGGCAAGTTTCTCTACATCGACGTTCCCACTGCACATGTACATACATGCACATACATACATATGTACGTACACACACACACATATGTGTGTATTACCTATTTATATGATTTATTTAATAATAAAAGAAAAACAAAAAACAAAAAAACAAACGAACAAAAATATATCAAATCTGTTGTTACTACCAGCGCGCATATGTGTGATGATGTAATTTTGTAGAGACTTTTTTTTTTTTTAAAAGTTACATGCATATGAAAGTTACATTGAATAATATTTTAATAGGTTTCGTAGATTATTTGATCGATTGCAAATACATTTTTGTGGCAGGCAAAACAACAAAAAACAATTCTTATAAAGTGTTTGTTAAAACTCTTGCCAAATACAGTAGAAGCTTGAAAAAATTAAAAGGGGAAAAAGTTACGAATACGGAAAAGTTTAAGACCTTTCAGTCATAACACACAGCACTCTATAAAATTAAGTGATTCTTAACTTTTCTGAGGCATTTTTGTTTATATTTTATTTTCCTTGTGTCCGTGTCCGTGGCCATGTCCCTGGTCATGTCAATGTTTTTTACTTTTTTTTTTTTTTTTTTTTTATCTGGGACCAGCACTCAGGAGATGACTCCTACACATGCAAAGCATTGTGCTGGAACTATAGAAAAGGGATAGTAAGAGAAACGACAGGAGGTGAAGCTTAATTAATTATTTTGCAGCTCTACTTTTGCACGTTCTTTGTTTTGTTTATACTCGTAGAAGTGCTGAAGCTTCGGTTGAGTAGCCACTTTTTTTTTATTATTATTTTACTTCGCCGGTGCTACACAATGCCGACGAAGGAGGGCGTTCTGATGTGATTGTGGATTGCTATCAGCTGAAGCCGGTATTGGTCAGTGACCAGTGAGCATGCCTTCGCCACTGAAACCTTCCGACAACAACTGACACACAAACACACACTAATGCACATCAGGAAAATGCGAGATGTTTATTTTTATTTTAAAATTTTAGTCTGAAACTGGGCTTGAACCCAGGTCTGTTTTTGGATTTGTAGTCAACGTGCAGACTAACTCAGCCATCGCCACCCACAATTTTTTTTTAATAACCTTGAAAAATATTTTTATTACTTTGGAATACGTTATTTTCGTGTTCAAAATTTTTAGTGTACTTTTGGAAAATATACGTATATTTTCATAAAATTGTGCGGTCGTGGTCTAAAATGTACATTTTGATTTTATAATTGGTATAAATTTACGAAAGCAGGTTTCCCTCCCTGGCTTTCACACATTTTTTTACATAAAAATGCTTCCCTGATCTGTGCGTTGGTTTTTGAAAAATTTTAAAAAATCAAGAGAGCCATAATACGACTGTCAAATTTTTTCTCAAAATCGTATAGTTTCATTACATATTACGTTTAGACGCTCCGACTTGTGCTCTTCTACACAAAAATTTGGCATGTCGTACGACTTGTGGGAAAATGTAAAGCACCCTTAAGCGCGCTGTCACAACTGAAAATAGTACTCTCTAATTGATTACGTACAACCGGCAACAAATAACATAAAAACAGACATAACGGTATTTTTCCAGTTAAGGAAAACAGTGATGCCAACAAAATCTTTGTGGTCGTTAGAGATTTGCTCTGTGACCTCGATTATGCAATAGAAAACGATTTTGAAAAATTGTGACTTTTGGGACTGTTTATGATTTAGTGTGCGATATGATGAATAATATACACAATAATATGGCATAATGTATGGGCCGCTTGAGATTCCCCTCCACAATATTTCCCATTCGAACCATTGCCTTAACGTGAGCTACTTTTATGCCACTACGTACCCATTTTAGAATGAATATTTCATGGAATATTTTGCTCATCGTCTACAGTAACATATCAAAAATTTATTATTTGCAATTAAAAATAAATTTAGACTTCTCTTTGCTAAAAATCAGAAAAAAAAAGAAACTTTCCTTTAAATGACAACTTGCAACAACAACAGCAGCAACAGCAAATTGTCTAGCACTATCAACACAATTATAAAAAAAAACCACACCCTCAGTTTAAGAAAGACACAAAAACAAAAACAAAACAACAAAAAGGAGACAATGTAATAAAGAAACGAACGATTGCAACGGCAACGTGAGGCATAACTGATACGGGGAAAGCACTTTTGTAAATGATTTACAAGAATTTGAATAAATTTAAAAATTTTCAATAACTCCAGTATTTTTATTGATATATCTCAAGCGTTCGATAAAGTCTGGCACGACGGTCTGTTGCACAAGATTGTAAACTTGCTACCGGAAAACGTTCACAAATTGTGCAAAAATTACACAACAAATAGATCTTTTCATATAAGGTCGAAATCTGTGATATCTTCCACTAAAAATAAACATGCTGGTGTACCACAAGGAAATATCCTCGGTCCTTTTCTGTACATTTTATTTACTGCGGATATGCCTACAAGTCAATTGACGCATACATCAACTTTCGCGGATGATACTGCTTTTCTAAGCATACACAAGAATGCAACAGTAGCAAGTCAACATCCTCAAGCGCATTTGAACCGATTGGAAAAATGGTTATCAAAGTGGAAGATAAAAGTAAATGCTTCTAAGTGTGTCCACATTACGTTTACTTTGAGAAGGGACAATTGTCCTCCCATCACGCTAAACGGTGTTGCAATACCTGAGTCCAACCACGTAAAATATCTTGGTATTCATCTCGATTGACGCCTTACGTGAACTAGTCACATAGCGGCCGAAATCACTCAACTGAAGTTGAAAACTGCTCAGCTCTGCTGGCTAATAGGACGATACTCTGCACTAGGCCTAGATATGAAGGTGCTGTTGTATAAGGCGATTTTAAAGACCATATGGCTATATGGCGTTCAGCTGTGGGGAACTGCTTCCGCAGCAAATGTTGCAAAATTACAAAGAAGACAGTCGAAAATTTTACGAGTAATCACAGGTGCCCCATGGTACATGAAAAATGCAAATATCCACAGGGACTTAAAAATTCCATCCATCCATTAAAGATGAAATCAAAAAAGTCTGTACGAGGTATAGGACGAAGATCACGGTGCATCCCAATCCACTTGCTAGAGACTCGCTTGTCTTCGAGGGTCACAGAAGACTCAAAAGGACCCAAACGTTTGATCTAATGGGATGAAAATTCTGTGTGACCATCGGGTTGAAATTGCAGTGGCAATAGAAACTATTTTTTTTTTTTTTTATATTAGCCCAACTCACAATCTTGTGCATATGGTGTTGCATCATTGCATTTGCAAAAAGGTATAGCATTGCTGTGTATTTTGTTACTGTAGAGCAAAAATATGCTATACCTTTTTGCAAATGCAATGATGCAACACCATATGCACAAGATTGTGAGTTGGGCTAATATATTTTTAGATTAAGATTTGAACACATTTTGTAAATTTCTTATTGAAAGATTCAAAATTGAAAATAACATGAAAAAAAACGTATAAATAACTTCAGTATTTGCCATGCACTCAGCATTGCCACACCCACTTATTACATTATTAAATACCAAAAAAAAACAAATATTTTTTATAAAACTAATCCTGCCTCTAACAATCTTCTGTTACCAATTCTTGCTAAAACTTTAACTGCCGTCCTGCTGCCAGCCTGCCCAGCAGCATATTTTTCGCCTCGCTTTTCCTGTCATCCAAATATACATACTTGGATGAAACAGACAAAAAAATCATATTGAAAATTATATTTAGCAATAAATATTTAAAGAAATTTACATTTAAATACAAAATAGATGAGAATTTGCTTTATTTAAATACTCGTACAAATTGGCAAAATCTTGTCATACATCATGCAACGCCTGAACGAATGTGTGCGTACCCAGTTCATTATGGGCTCACGGATAATTTTGCATTTAGCAAGCTGAACAAAAAATGCATAAATACAAATTTATTGTACTTAAGTACATATACATACATACATACATACATACATACGTCGTTAACTGCATACATGATTTAATATGAAAATACCTCAGCCAGCGAATTAAAAGAGTTCATTTTTAGTTGGAGAAATTGTATAGAAAATAATTTGTATAAATTGTATAGAAATTAATATATCCACCATAAATGGCTGTTTACATATCGTCACCTTAAATGCAAACGGACGTAACCACACTTTTAATTATTTTACAGGAGAAGCCAAAAACGTTATGAAATCAATAATAATAAAGTATTACTGGCTGTGGACACGTATTTATTATTAATTTATTTCCTTTTTCTATATATTTAGGTTTTTATGCCAGTTACGGGCGTTTCACTTGCTGTTTTCTGAAACAAGCAAGCAAAACCTCCTATATCTCCAGTAAGATTTCGAAGAGTCGCCTCTTCTGTCATCTTCAAACTGCAAGGAAGTTTAAGGTGATGCTAGACCTTTAGCTAGGTACCGCGGGCTAGCGCGAAGGCATTTTCAATCCTACCTCACACGCCAAAAAAAAAATATATATATATCCGTTTGCAGTAAGAAATAGATACATTCGCAGTTACCTCTACATGCGTGAGCATGTAGTATGATAAAAAGAATCAATCAATAAATAACTCAATTTCTAAATTTTATGTAGTTACGTCCGTTGGCATTTAAGGTGACGATATAGATGATAAGTATACATTTATATATAAAAAATTGTTTAAGCTGTAGATCTATTATATTTTTTTTTTTATAAATTTATCGATATTTCGCTGCAACTTTCTGTAGCTTCTTCAAGAAATAAATATAAAAAAAAATTAATAACACTAATTATTTTAAGCCTAAGGTCTTTTTATATATTTTATATTTATTTCAATATTTCGCTACTCCTTTGTGTAGCTTCTTCAGGAAAATTGGTTTTTGTTTTTAATAAAAAAAATTTTTTAAAAATTCACAATATAGGAAAAGTTCTTGTCAATGAAAATTTAAAATAAAAATATTAACAGCCATATTCATAAAAATATTAAAAGTCATATTCATAAAAATATATTCTGGATTTGAAATAGGTATAAATATAAAAAAAAATTTTAATTATATTATTAATTGACCTTTTTTATTATATTTTTTGATATATATTTATTAAGCCTGAGGTCTTTTTTTATTTTATTTTGTTTTTATTATTCGATATTTCGTTAACAGCTTGTTAACATCATCAGGAATAATAGGAAATTGATTTTCAGGCTTAATAAATATATATCAATATAAAAAATAATAAAAATTAATTTAAAAAATAAAAAACTCGTAGGCAGGCTTGTATGGTGCTCAGGCCGGGCGGCGCAAGAGGGTACTGGAGTATTACCGCGCTACCTTGTGCTGGATTACGGCGCTAGTAACGGGTCATTGGAACTTCGAGTATCAGCTGAGAAGGATTGTGGTCGATGAGGATTATGAGGATGATATCTGCAGACTTTGATTGGAGGAGGAAGGCACACATTGTGAGTGTCCAGATTTGGCCTCTGCCAGACTGTCAGCCACGGTTTAATTTTTTATATAGAAACAGCCACATCCATTCAAGCGAATCCGCACATTTTTGGCGTGAAATTGTGAATAGTCATTTGTTATAATTAATGCTTTCCAAAAAAATTCAAAATTCACCTTTTTTTTTGAACAGACCTCGTATATAGCAGAGCGAAACCGGCTAATCGTGGAAATATATATATTTTTTTTGTTTTTTAAAGACAATACAAACTCTACGAAGCTCTTAAGCTTGCTGTAGAAACACCCAGGGTCTAAATGGGAATCGAACCCGCACCTCCATACTGATAAGACTAATGCTCATGCACTAGACTCCGGAGGCACTTAGAAAAAAAAATATTTTTATCACATTCGCTCCTTTAAAACTCTGCTAATTTTAATCAACTGCACAAGAGAAAACACACATACTCGCACATACTTGAACAACTTTTACACAGTAGTGTGGCAAATAAAACGAAAAATTAAGAAGACAAAAAAAGCCTTTTCTTGTCTATTTTTCAATGCATTCACTTGCCTGTCTATCTTTTCATACGTTTCACTAAATGTGTGTGTGTGTGTGTGTGTGTGTGTATCAGTGGAAATTAAAGAAGCACAAGATGTAAATAATGATGATGGCCATGATGATGGCGATGATGATGATGATGGGGTTGATGATGACGATAAAGAGATGCAACAACCCATACAACAAACTATTTTGCACTTTGCCAGATACTTAACATAAAAAATATTTACAAATTCATGCTGTTTGCCTGATGCCAAAGCAAATTGCCGTACATATTAAACGTCCGCAAAAACAGCAGCAACAACAACAACAACAACACCAACAACAATGCAAAACAACAATATGAACAATATAAAGTCAAGAAATCAACATTCAATTCACATAAATGATCTAAAAAGCTGAAAGGAAGAAAAAAAATTTGTTTTCTACTACGAGTATTTAGATGAAGATGATATTATTTTTTTGTTTGCCTGCATCTTCTGCTGGTTATTTAAAGTTTCGACTGATGTTGTTGCTAGTCATACGTGCAATAAATATTTTGTGCAAATTTTCGTTGCAAGAAAAAGTTTTTCCATTCCATTTTAAACTCCTCAAAATGTGGCATTATAAATAACTTTTTAAAAAGTCAAACAAACGCAAACGTATGAAAATATGTTTAAAGAAATTCCATGCAAAATATAATAATTTGTAGTTCTACGAGGGTGGCTATTTATAATGTGGGCACGTGGTAAATTTCATTTATTGTCTATCAAGATATTCAATTACACAATGAGACGAATACAAAAAAAAATTTTTTAAAAAAGTCTCACTCAGGCAATGACGAAATTTTGTGTTACCAGCTTCTTATTTGGAAAGGGTTAGTGAGTTAGAGAAGATTCAGAAGCCAAAGTGATAAAGGTATGCTTAATTATTATAAAGCGCTTCAGCAGTTTCTTACTTTGTACACTGATATACATACATATGTAGTTGAACATGTTTAAATAAGTTTTTAAAGCTCTTAAACCAAAGTGTTCACACTACAGTTATTGTGTTTTACTTGAAGTATTGCCGGCTTCTTAAACAGCTGATACAAAGAGCAAATAATAAAATTTAATTATCGGGATATTATTTTTACTACCCGCTGAACAGAGAATTTTTACACTTACAACAACAACAAAATTAACTGCCTAACCCACGATGTCACACGATATCGCTCGACTCTTTATTTACATTCAAAACAAAATTTAAAATATCAACCGAATGAACTACGATATCGTATAACATCGTTCGCCAGAAAATAAATAAAATTTATTACATGTCGTAATTAAACGTTACGTTCAGTGAAAGACGAAAATAAAAAATACATGAACACAGCCTATGAAGCAAAATGAACCCTGCGTTTTACTTGTTTTCGAGCGTGTTTTAGAGCTAAACATATGGGAAAACATATTTAGCTCCAAAAGACCTGTCGCTGAAGTAGTCTACACGTTGACCACAATATCAAAAAGTCCTTGGTTCGACCCCAGTTTTGGACTAAGTCACAAAAATAATTCGCATTTTTCACAATTCACTGAACAGTACCGGCTTCTGCTGTAACCAATCCACAGGCACATCACAGCGGTATTGGGTAGCACCAGCGAAGTAAAATAATTACTCAAAAAATGGCTACTAAAACGAAGCTTCAAAATTTAATACGTCTCCTTAACATCAGAGGCGCTGCAACACTGCTATAAACAAAGAACCTACAAAAGCAGAGTTGTAGGAAAGTGGAGCTGCACCAACTGTCATCTCTCTCACTATCCATTTCCTCTAGTTCCAGCACAATATATCGCATGTGTAGGGTACTCTCTCTATTACTGGTCAAAGATAAAAAAAAATTGTTTAAACTCGATTGTGTCAACAACATTTAAAACAAAGTTGCATCAACTCTGGTGTTGCGTACATTCATTCAAGCTGAGGAAGGTCCACTTTGTTATTTATTTGATTTAGCCCACATTTTCTTTGATCATATATCGCATAAGAAGGATGTTGCGTTTCACATCAGCACTTTGCAATACATTTTTTACGATTGAACGTATGAATTTTGCGCAGTAGAGACAAGGCAAGGGGTAACAGCTCCCAAAATTTTTTTATTTTGCGATTGAAAAAATTGTCAGTTATGTTTATGGCTGCATCAGTAGAGATTTTGTCAATGCCCGGATGATGAAAATAAAAATTTAAATTCAGATGCAGGAGATACAAGTACATAGAACTGTGTGGCATCAAATACAACATACTTGCAAATGCTTAGCAACCCTCGCAAGTTAATGAAAATACACGTATGTCTAGTTGCAGTTATTTATGAAATTTATAGGCCTTATGTTATTCTTCTTAGCAATTGAAATTTGCACTGATTGCTTTATTTCGAGTTAAATGCTTTAATGGACATTTTTACACTCAACTTTTAAATGTTCGTAAAGGCATGAATGCCAAAAAATATGTAAAACAGATTAACTTTCAATTAAATTAAAAATGCTTAGGGCCATTATTACAAATTGGCATTCTTAAGGGCAGGATTTTATCAGACGTATAATACGTCGTTTATTATTAAAATATTGAACGATAAGTTAAAGACAAGTTTATACTACTCCGTGGTAGGTTATAGTAAAGTTGAATTATGAAAAACTTTTTATACGTTTGATAAAATACCCCCCTTAACTAACGCCAAGTTGCAATAATAGTCCTTAGATATTCTAAATTAAGCAAACAATATTTTCCATTAACTGATTTAAACTAATATATGGGAATCGGTTCACCTTGCGGCCATCCCTGAAACTGCCCGCTAAGTTTAAGTCATTCAAAGCAATTTTCAGCATTCGAGAAGGTTTTTAAGTCCACAACAGTTAATGCACATTGAAAATCGAATGACAAGAAATGACGAATGACGTTTTCGAAATCAATATTTTTCGAACCACTCTTTTGTAATCCGATACATTTATTAAGTCAATAGCAATCGGTGAACATATAAACCCGATTTAACGTAGAATTTTGGAGTTATTAAAAAAAAAAAGATTTTTTCGAAATTTTTCGCTCGAACGAATCGCCCGATTTTAGCAGCAGTCGACGCCTCTTTCTTTCTTTTCAATGTGATCGGCTTAGTAGTTTAAAATTATATTTCGAATTTTTCGAACTTGTTATTTTCGAAATTTTTCGAAATATCCCACATCGAATCAGTTCATTATATGAGGACATCTAAGTGACTTCAAGATCTTTCGATGTCAACACATTTCGTTCAGATCAGTTGCCACGCTCTCAACTTATGAGATGTTTACAAATATACATATAAGTATATAAACACACACACATACATACATCTATACTGACTTCAGCGCGAATATAGTCAGAATCGAGCCACAGCACCTCAAAACGTCGAAATAATATGAAAACTCGATTTCTTTAAATTGGGGTAAAATCAGTAACTTATCTTCTCTATCAAACCCCATGCCAGTCATCAAAAGTTTTTCACTTATCGGTATTTAAGAAAGAAAGATGTCGACGAAGTAAAATAATAAACCAAATTGTATCTCCTTAAGAAAATTAAATGGTATCCTTAACACTGCAGATAGTGGAACTCTGCTCTACCAAACGCTCCAGAGAAGAGTGGTGTAAGAGTTAAGCAGTTTCCAAATTAGGTTAAGCACAATGTCACCATTATTATTAGGCAACTTAATAGAGTGAATGATATTTCTCTCCCCTACCAAAATTGCAATCCGATAAAATTGATCTCATGGTCTCTGAGACCTATAAGAATCGGAAAAAATATATTTTTTTTTATATTATAAAAATATTTTTATATTTCAAAGAATTATAATTTCCTATTATTCCTGATGATGTTAACAAGCTGTTAACGAAATATCGAATAATAAAAAACAAAATAAGATAAAAAAAGACCTCAGGCTTAATAAATATATATCAAAAAATTTTATATATAAATAAAAAGGACCTGCAGCTTAAATAATCAAAGTAATTAAACTACCCAATTTAAGCAATAAATTTTTTTCAGTGTATTTAAAAAAAAAATTTCTAAATTTATATTTTTCATTGCACAAAGTCTTTATTTTCGATTGTTTTTTTTGTTGTTTTATTTTGCTATTTTTGCAATAATAATGTTGCACTGTTGTATGCACAACTAAATAATTCTTTGTCTATCCATCTTTTGGCTCGGGAGTCTGTCCAAGCATTTCTCTGTCAGCCTGCCTGCCAGTCTGTCTGTATGTCTTTCTCTTGTAGAAGTTTTGCAGTGATTTAGTAGGTATGTAATAATTTTAGTCATAGTACTTGTACTATCACTAGTTAGAACATGGCCCCCATAATTCCCCCTAAATTATTTTAAATACAGACGGAGACAATTTTAAATTGTGGTGGCAGCATGTAGTCAACCGAGCAACAGCAGCAGCAGGCAATCCAACAAACAAACAAACGAGCAAGCAAGCAAGCAACCAAACAACATAATTCTATTCGCATGTGTTTATATGTTTTTGGGTGTGTGCGTGTATGTGTGTGTATGTGTGTGTGTGCGTGTGTATGAACATGTGGCAAACAGGCAATTGTTGTTAATGTATGTATTTAAGCTAATTTTCAACGCATTGTTGACAAAACTGTCAACAAATGTTTAAAAAAAGATACCAAACAACAACAACAACAACAAGAAAAACAACAAAATCAAAACTGCCGTATAAATACAGTGTATGAAAAGCATTTCATGTTGCTTCAAGTGTTTATGCATATGTGCAACATTTGCAAGTATAAATAATTTACAAATGTTACGGCAGATTTATCAATTTCAAAATATTCAACATGAAAATAAACGAACAAGAACCACATAATAATTTTTAAATAATTCTGTTGAAAATGTAATAAATATGGAAATTAAATTAAAATGAAAAAAAAAAAAAAAGTTCTTGCATGTCTTTAGCAGGGGTTTTTTTTTCGTTTTGTTAAAAGGGGTCAATTTAGAAAGTAATTTTTTAGAAAATTTTAATTGAAAAACACTTTTATCGAAAAGGTATCCTTCTACCGAGTTTTTTTTTTACTTTTTTGAAGGGTAAATTTAACAAAAAAAAAAAAACATCTTTTGAAATGCATTTTTTTTTTAAGAAAATTTTCTGAAAGCGTGCTTTTATTCAAAAATTTTTCTTTAAATGCAGTACGCAAGAGCTGTGTTGAGGCCTATAGTGAGATATTGGTTTTCAATCTATTGTGGGAGTGCACGGCCCTGTGATGGGGCAGACAGAGGACGATGGAGGAGCCTCGTTTATTGCGGATCTTGGTGGTAACGGGGTATGATACTCACCTGACAGGTACGATTCTTGTATGTAGCCAGCTTGCTATAGCTGCTGAGTACTACGGTCCACATCAGTTACTTCTTTTTGGGTTTCGTGAGTTCTATCGTATCAAGACGAACTTTGTGCCGGCGGCATTTCCTGAAGCAACCATCCTCATATCCTCATATTAAAAAAAGGACTTTTTTAGTAGGTACATTTTATAAACCATATTTTTTTAAAAGGTACTTTTTAGAAAACATATTTTCGTAAAAGATACTTTCCAGAAAACATACTTTTTTTTAAAAGGTATCTTTTAGCTGCTACATTTCATAAACCATATCGTTTAAAAAGGTACTTTTTAGAAAACATATTTTCTTAAAAGGTACTTTGTAGAGAACACATTTTTTTCGAAATGTACTTTCTCCTCCGTAGCCTAGTGCATGAGCATTAGTCTTATCAATATGGAGGTGCGGGTTCGATTCCCGCTTAGACCCTGACAAGCTGCAAGAGCTTCGTAGAGCTTGTTCGTTAAAAAAAAAATAATAAAACATATTTTCGTAAAAGGTAATTTTTTTTAAAGAAAATAAGTCTTTTAAAGTGCAAAATAAAACATGGTCTTAACTTCGCGTACTTTTCTTGATTATGCAAAATAACCCAAATACTTTTAATGATACGTCGCCTAAAATTTTGAAAAATTGCCATAAACAATGTCCCCAAATTTACATTCAATTAAATAAATTAAAACTCTCTGATAACAAATTCCCAGTTGTAACGAACCAATTCCAAAGTCCCGACATTTTGGTTGCCATTTTCATAAAAAAAAAGTCAGCGTTATAGAGAACTAATTTATAAAGACTTCTTGTTTGTAAATAAATTTCTTAAACTGTTGCCCCTGTTATAATGAGTTCATAAAAATATATATCAGTGGCAACATCAATTGTTAATTATACATTTTCCGAACGCATGGTAACATTTTTCATCAGCTGATGCGCATGAAAAAGACACAGAATTTTATTAAAATTGATTTAAAATGTTGAAAATATTCGTTTAAGCATAAATTAAAAATTAAATGAAATAAAGAAAAAAAAATAATACTAAAAAAGTGACGAATGCAATAAAGTAAAATCAATATCATCAACCATTTAAAAAAAAATTTATGAAAATTTAAGGTTTTTATTACGAGAATGTGAAGACATAAATGAAAAACTTTATAGGTAAAAGTTATTTTTATTACGCAAATTTCTTTTAACGAAAATTTTCTTGTTAGTCCATTAGAGTTCACTATAACCAACTTTTCCGGTACATCATTATTATATGCTGCTTAATGCAGTAACTATGTACGCCATACGCTCTGAAGTAAAATTTCATTATTTGCTGTATGAAAAAAAAGTAGGAAATCTTTAAGCCCGACCGTAAGTGGGCTATGAAGAAAATCTTGTAAGCAAGAAGACGCTATTTAAAGAATGGCCCAAAAAATTTATATAACCTTCCCTAAATAATCTACGTGAATATTATAGACCATTTCTGGCGTGATACCCATTTTGGGCGACCTGACCGTACCGCGTCGCTTGTGCTGGTACGACCACAATTCAGTAAACCACTTCTAAAGCCGTGCGGCCACTAGCAAGTCACTTGCGGAAGAACTTCTGCAAGTATTTGCTAAAGTGTGTCCACTCAAACCGAAACTTGCGGAAGTCTGCTTCCAGAAGTAGTTTGTACAAGTCATCACGACGAACTTGCTGCCAGAAATTGCAGACGTGTTTCCACACAATGTGAGTACAGCTTGCAGTAGTTTGCTTTTTTTTACGAATGACAGTATAAAAATGTCTTGTGGCAAAATAAGATTGGCAGCTGCTATCGCAGCATATTTAATTAAAAACAAAAGAAACTAATTAAAAAAAATAAGAAAATATATCGCTTTTAAAGGACGTGAGGACGTGTCGCATAATTCAGGATAACATTTTAGCTTTTCAATTACCAAATGTGTTTTTTCACTACTCCAAACGAATTAATTTTTTGTCCATTTTTATAAATTTTGAAAAGAACTCAAAAAAAACACAAAACAAAACTGAAAACAAGATAATACCACAAACCGTTTACTCACGTATACCCGACTTCTTCTGCAAGTCTTCAAAACACTTGTAGTTCACAGCAAGTCGTTCAAGTTACTTCCAGCAAGCAACAAACACGTGTTTCCACATAATTGCTGCAAGTAACTTCTGGAAGTCGACTTCTAATACGTGTTTCCACGACAGAAACTTCTGGAAGTCACTTCTGGAAGCAACTTCCGCAAGAAAACTTGGTAGTGGACACACGGCTTAAAGCATTGAAATTGATGGCGCAGAGTTCCGATAGTATTTACTAAGTTTTTCCCTGGTTTCACGGATGCTTAAACAACACACGAAATCCACTTTTTTCCATTGTTGCTAAATTGTCTGCTTTTAACTGACGCAACTTGCCCAAACTTTGACGGTAGTTTATTACTAGATGGTGGTTGTCGGCACCAGTGTTGCATTTCAAGTTACTGCGAGGAAAATTTAAAAAACAAATTATATTTTTTTTTTTTGTTGCATTTTTTCAAAAAACCCACAGTCTGTGAAGCACTTAATAAAAGTTTGTCTGCAGAAACACCCAGGGTTATAGGCGGGAATCGAACCCACAACCTCCTTATTGATAGACTAATGCTCACGCAGTAGGCTACCGAAGCACCCTCGATATTAAACAGCCTTCGTATTAAATACAAATTAGGTTGATGTTCGTAAACGCTTGAAGGCGGAAAGAATACAGTCAACATCAATTAATACCAACCCACACAGGCCGAACAGAACGTTTTTGCGGAATATGTTAAATTCCCATTATCAGTGCTCTTTTTGGTATTTTATACATTTCACCACTTGTCAGGTGACTGTGGTTGCAAGTAAATTTCAAACTATATAAATAAAAAATTGTTTGACGAAATCGTATACGAGAATTTTATTAATGCAACATACACAACTGTGGGCAACTTAATTTGAAAAGTTAAAATTTACCATCACTAATTTCACCTAATTAAACCCATGTTACACATTGGTCTCATCTCCTGCGTATTTTACTTTCTTGTCTTGTTTTCCTTATTTTCTTATTTTAAAAGGGTTGAGGGTTTTTGCCTTCAGGGAACTACTTAATCAAAAGTTACACAAAATTGTTGCAATTTCTCCTTTCAAATACTCGTAATAAAGCAGAGGTCTTCTTCCAATTTTCCACAACTACTCGTAGTTGTGTCAATAACAATGAATTCATAATTAAAAGCAAGATGAAACAAAGTCACACCACTTGAAATCCTTTTGAATTGAAAACAGCTCATAAAGCGCAAACATACACGTTCGGAAAGTGATATGAACAGCAACAATAAAAAATAATATAAATCAAAGAAATTAAAGCCCCGACTCTATCAACATGATACGCCTCAATGGACAATTAAAACGCCAACGGACATACATACACGCCAACAACTTACAAATAACCAGCCACACACACACACATTCAAAGACGCAGACACAGTCACATGTCCATATACTTAGATTAATAAATTATATTTAAATAATATTAAGACAGAGATGGAACATAAAATTCCCACTCTCTAAAAGTACCACTGCTCTGGAAAAACAATTGAATTGTTGCAGGCGGTTAGCTTCAGTTGTCAAAGTCGCTGGTAAAGGAAATCACAGCGTCAAAGTTCCCTTTGTATTCCGTGTTAAATGTAGAGAGAAGAGATGGGCAAGCGAGATAAGAAATGAGAAATGACGACATGAAAGAGAAACCCAACAGATATATCACAGCCATGCGCTTGCCCTAATAAAGGTGTAAGAAAGTCATTAAGGTTC
The DNA here is from genome assembly GCA_963924685.1 of Dexiosoma caninum. Lineage (NCBI taxonomy): Eukaryota > Metazoa > Arthropoda > Insecta > Diptera > Tachinidae > Dexiosoma > Dexiosoma caninum. The sequence goes on along the minus strand of OZ004729.1, from coordinate 33,024,566 downwards.
ACTGCGAACAGTTTCATAAGGCTACTGAAACACCGCCTGCCCCGAACTTAGTATACATTAAAAATTACCTTCACGTCTACATGCCACTATGGACCACCAGGTCTCGGCAAGAAGATTACAAAACATTCCATCCTGCTTTCAAAGTTCTACAGCAGCCCGACATCAGAAACTGTTATATTCAATTGAACAAATAATTCAGAGACTCTATAATGACAGCCAGAGTTGTTTTTTGTTATGATTTGCAAAAGAAAGTTTTAAACACATGTAACACTGCAATCTAACATGAGGGGAGCGGGCAGCATGCTGGGTGAGGGAGGAGCACGGGGGACGCTCAGCATATTTGTCAACAGTCAGGCGGCACTGCTCGCACTGGGTTCACACAGAAATTCATCGGCCTTGCTGAGACAATGCAAAGATATCGGGCTGACATTAATTTAATCTGGATTCCGGCACATAGCAACTTCTTCGACAACGAGTGTGCGGATGGGCTGGAGAGGGGTTGAGTCGGATGCAATTCCGGTTACTGGGATACTATCTTCGGCAGGCTGAGAAGAAGTGAAACGTGCAAAGCTCATGTGGGGTTGCAAGGAAATGTTGGCCACTCTTCGGCGTATAAGCCCACGGAACAGATCATTAGTAGGGACAGAAGAAGTATCTCACGGCTGGTTGCGGTGTTGACGGGCCACTGGGAGAGCGCCAGACATGCAGGTAGGCTGGATCTCCCCCACAATGCACTCTGTCGTAACTGCCATGAGCCGCATTCTTCTGCTCTGCATGTGTCCAGCGTTCCACTCGGTGCGACAGGGACTTCTGGGCAGACACGTATTGCACGAGCTATCGGAGGTGTCGTATGCGGGTATTGGTGATCTTATGCGAAACCTCAATGCAACGGGGTGGATTTAATTCATCTCTCCAATGGATCTGGCGATGGATCTCTCACATCGGTTAGGACATGGTTTATGTTCTTCTGGATTATTTTGTTTAGCACATATTTCTTATGAACGATTAGGAAGTCGAAGATTATTAATTAATAAATGATTATTAAATTTTATACCTTTTATAACATTTTGATGATTTTTATTAAGTTCTACAAATATAGCTGCTCCTCCTTCTTTAAATTTATTAGGAGAAATTTCTTTAATTAATAGAATTATTATATCATGAATTTCTATGATTAGTTTATCTTTTTTATCTTTTTTTAGAGCTGCTTATACCTTATATCTGTATTCTTATACTCAACATGGAAAAATTTTTTCTGGAATTTATTCATTTAATATAGGATCAATTCGGGAATTTTTATTATTATTTTTACATGAGTGGGTTGGATCTGAGAAACGGAATTTGGAGATTCTACTCGTCTGCCGGCGGGCAGTCGGGTGGACCAAGCAACAATCTAAAGAAAATAAAATACACAGGCTTCACGACCACCGTTGCAGCTGTGCCAAACTTCCCAGCGGAACAAGAAGGAGTACAGAGGCCTTGTAGTGTTAATTAATTACAGTCGAACTTCTCTATAGCGAACTTCTCTATAACGAAATCTTCTCTATAACAAATAAAATTCGTGAACACAACATTTTTGTGAGTATTTTCACACATTTTGATCTCCCTATAATGAACTTCCCTATAGCGAAGTTCTCTCTGTAACGTACAATTTTTTTGAGACCTAAATAGAATTTTTCACACTAAATAATCTCTCTATTGCGAAGTTTTTAGCAATCGATTTCTTGCATCAATTTAGTCACATATGTATGTATATATTAATAAAAAAAAATTAATGTGTTCATGTAAAAACAATTTTTTTTGTCTTAATAAATATATTTTCTACATAAAAAAAAATGTAGTCAAAATATTTTGCAGTTTCTCTATAACGAATTTTCTCTATAACGTAGAAATTTGACGGTCCCCAACTGCTACGTTATAGAGAAGTTCGACTGTAATTTAATTTTTATGAGAGTGAAATATTTTAATCTGGCAATATTGAAATACATGCATACAGATTAAGTACCAAGCGGCAGGAGTTTTCAGCAATTACGTAGCCGACTGGAAGGCGACGAAAGCACGTCACAACATTTCTTACTCGTGCTGCTGTATAGCCAGTCGTGCTCTATGTGCTTCATGCTTAAAGGTTTCAACAGTTTTGACTTTCGTTTGCTGTGATGTTCCCTGCCATTCTGTGCTTTGTTTTTAACAGAACAAAAACTAACGACTTCCATGGTTTTTTTTCATTAACCAGCAACAAACCAGCTGATGCTTACAGAACTAAAAGCAAAGACTAATTCCGCCTTAACGCCACCTGATTCTTTATTAGAAAAAAGAAACATACATTTGGCTGCCTTCCTAAACATCTGCATGCAATGAATGACAAAGCAGTAATATTTCACATGCATTTCCATTTTAAACTTTCCAACACCGTCGACGTTTCGAAACATCTGTTTGCTTTGCATTTAAAAAAAAACCAATGTCTGAGAAAAAACTTATTTTGAAAACCGATTAATAAGGAAAATAATTATTATTTAATAAAATAATTAACTGTTTAATTGAAATTAAGTATTTAATTTCATTCAAAATTGTGTACTTTTCGTCTTTAGTCGCCATTGTTTATAAAAAGCATGGTCAATATGATGATTTCGTTGCGTTTATTTGCGCATCAACTGTGCTTCTGATGACTTTCGGAATGCCCTACATCGTCAAAGTTTGCCCGGTTGCGTTCGGTTGAGGGTGCCGATGGCTAAAGTAGTCTGCACGTTGACTACAAAACCAAAACAGACCTGGGGGGTTCAACACCAGTTTCAGACTAAAAATTATAAAAAAAAAAAAATATCTCGGATTTTTCTGATGCCCATTAGTGTGTCAGTCGTTGTCGCAAGGTTTCATAGTCACTGGTTACTGAACAATACCGGCTTCAGCTGATAGCAATTCACAATCACATCAAAACACTCTCCTTCGTCAATATTGTGTAGCACCGGCGAAGTAAAATAATAATAAAAATGGCTACTAAACCGAAGCTTCCACACTGCTATAAAAAACTAAGAACGTGAAAAAGCAGAGCTGCAAAATAATTAATTAAGCTTCACCTCCTGTCGTGTCTCTAACTATCCCCTTCCTATAGTTTCAGAACAATGCATCGCATGTGTAGCGGTCATCTCCTGAGTGCTGGTCCCGGATAAAAAAAAGAGCATGTGACATTGTTACACTGCAAAGCAGTTGACGTTTAGTTAGCCAGCCTTTCCTTTCTATTAGTTTACAAATCTGGTACTTTGCTATAATCGTAGCCAAAAATGTACCACTTCACCGAAATTTGCTTCCCCTTCATGAAAAACAACAGCAACAAATAAAAAAAAAAGATAAAATTAAAAAATTATTAAGATCTCTAACGTTGAACAACAGGCGCTCACTTAACTGTTGCTCACACGTAGCCACTGAAGCCAGCCAACAACAAGAAACACAAGGAGGTGCCAAGTGTGTGTCGCATTAACGGTAATTAATATGCGCATTAATGAACATACATACAACGAAACAAGAGAGACTGAACAACGGCAATGCCAACAAAATCCAACCACTACAACAGAAAGAGGGCGTAACTGTTAAACACCACTTATCACAGCGACATGAGTGTATATGTGCTTGATTTACATTTTAAATTTGCTCGTTGCCACGATAAAAACAAAAAATATTGTGACTAGATTTGATCTTTATTGTGAATAATTTCAAATGAATTATGGCGCGAGCTTGAGCACAACTTTACCGTAGAGGGAAAAAAACACAAAAACAAAAACAGACACAGAAACTGGTTGGGAATGATTTTTGTCAGTTCTGACCATTTGATGCTGTTTATGGGTCTAAATTTTAAACACTTTACGTGCACCAGCACTTCTAATTCTCAGATTTTTTTATCTATTCAATGTATAATTAATTACTTAAACTTAATAAATTAATTGTGCTCTAGAGGAGTTTTCATTTGAAAAACATAAATAAAAATATTTATAATTTATTTGTATGAATCAATTACATATCACATTATGGGTCGTATAGAGTTACAAAGCTACTAGACCGAACAACTTTTATAATACGTGGAGGAGGTGGGAAGCTTGTTTGTTTTCAAGTGAACAGCTGATTCCTTTTCATAGTGCCAATAACAAGAGAGTTTTTTTCTAATTATTAAAACATTAATTGTAATACAATAAAACATAAGATCTATTTATTTAGGTCTGTGTAACTCGCCATGTGTTTTTTTTTTTTTGATCTGGGACCAGCACTCAGGAGATGACGCCTACACATGCGAAGCATTGTGCTGGAACTATAGGAAAGGAAATTACAGGAGATGAAGCTTAATTAATTATTTTACAGCTTTTCTTTTGCACGTTCTTCGGTTTAGTAGCCATTTTTATTATTATTTTACTTCGCCGGTGCTACATAATGCCAACGTAGGAGGGCGTTCTGATGTGATTGTGGATTGCTATCAGCTGAAGCCCGTATTGTTAAATGACCAGTGACTATGCCTTCGCCATTGAAACCTTCTGACAACAACTGACACACAATAGCACACTAATGAGCAGCAGAAAAATGCGAGATGTTTTTTTATGATTTTAGTCTGAAACTGGGGTTGGACTCAAATCTGTTTTGGTGCTGCAGTCAACGTGCAGACTACTTCAGCCATCGCTCGTCTGTCAAAATTTGTTTTTACTCATTTTACTCATTTGTTTAATTTCAGAGAGCGCTCAATTAACAAATATACTCATTTCTTTATTTTGAGAGACCATAGCAAAAGAAATTAAGCCATACGTAAATAAAATTAATGTTTTTCTTGAAATTGTAGTCGGTGGGAGTTAACTTTTGAGAGAGTAGTAGTCTTCTGTTTTTGACATCCCAAAGTTAATTTATACAAACAAAACTCCTGGGGTCAAATCGCCGCATTCGTGATCGAATGAGCTTTCGTATCGAATAACATTTCGTGACGTATAGAATAGCCAGATCTTGGCATTCGATAGCGTTCGAATCGAAATTTGTTTTAAAATGTAAAAGATTTATGTGCGTTGTCATAGAATAAAAACATATGGTAACAATCTTTATATATAAAAATGACATGTTTGTATGTATGTATGTGTGCTTCTTGAAATTTTCACAGTATCCCTGGTATGTGGAATGAACTATATAAAATTCAAAAATTCCAACTGGGCGTTGCTACGGCCATAAAAAGTAAATATTTTTATTTATTTTTGTATATCTTGCGAACGGTTGGTGTCTAAGTTTCTGAATATGGTCCAAATGACTTTGTACTTAAAACAAATCATCAGTAAAAAACTGGGAGGGATTGGACAAGTAGGCGTGGTACCTCTTATACAAACGAAAAATTCAAAATCAACTTTTTTGATTGATTGTGACATATTTTGGCTAATTTGTCTTCATGAAAATTTTTGATGTTGGTAAATTTTTTTTATTTATTTATGTACGTACTTACATGTTTAATAAAAAGATATGACTCAATAATGAAATAAAATTTTTCGTTCTTAAATAGCAAACAAAAAAACTTATTTACGACAGCTTTTGGCCTATCGAATGACATTTCGAGAGAATATACTTGTTCGACTGCTTGTTATCGAATGCCACGATCTGAAATTTCGATACGTCTTATCCGATAACGAATATGACGATCTCAAGAAGTAAAATTTCGATCAAATTCATTCGATCACGGATGCGACGATTTGGGACCTGTTGTTTTTTGTGTTGTTCATGGTTGTAGAGCTGCATATATAGACCTATATATATATATGCATATAAATAGACCTTGAGAAAGCATAGGCGCCCAAAAATGTTTAGCAACTGTATTGGGTGGGAGAATTTTGAAATACCGTGACCGGTAAAAACTAGTGCAAAGGTTTTCTTTAAAATATAATCACAGGAAATAGTTTTGCTTGCACAAAATTTTTAATAAAGCTTTTAAACAGAATTAAAATTAAGAACTGTATCCACGGAAACTCAAATAAAATCTTCGACATCTATGCATTTATGGCAGTTTCGTAAAAGCAAAATATGCTTTAGATCAGTTATGATTTCCTATCTCTTTATGTTTGTTATATGGTTTAGTTAGTCTTAAAGGTCTTTAAGGACCTACTGTAGATGTTGGTATTAGCACCAAATGAAATGTGCATAGAGACCAGCTAACTTATAACAACTATGGATAAATAATTAATTTTATCTACATTAAATTTAATTACATTAAAATACTTTAACATTTTTGATGGCACTTACCACTGGAATTAATTTTCTGAAAAGAAATAAAAAAAAAGAAAACTTAATACAAATATTAATTAAATTAAATTATTATAAATATCGTGTGATCGGTTATGTTAGACACTGTATTTGAAAAATAAGCATGTTGACTTGTCACTGTCTCATGCACGACTAAAATTTAAGAACTTAAAACATCATGACGTGTGATTTATAAACATCTAGAACTAGAAGTTGTATCTCCTATTCATACCGTCAGTTAGTTGCGCCAGTAGCGGTAATTGTCTAGTCAGCGATGATGGTTTTTTTTCCGGCCTTGTGCCGCAACTAGGAAATAAGGTTGATAAATGTTGGCATATCTGGTGAGGGCCCCCATTATATGATATGATAAAATATGATGTCTGTAGATCAACTATTGATTTGCTGATGGCTGAGTAGTTAGCGTGTTGACTCTGCCACCAAAAGGTCGCGGTTTCGATTTCCGGACAGTTTATGTCAAAAGTTGTTCTGATTTTTCTATTCTACAGCATCCCTTTTATCGTTCTTAGAGCAATAAACTGGTGTTGAAGGACAATAATAAATAAAAATGCTCCGCTTAGCTTCAAAATAACATCAGAGATGGCGCCAATTTCTTTAATAAGTAACACGCAACTTCAGAGTTGTGCAAAAATTAAACTCGAATCTGCCTACCGCTTTCACCAGCTGTCTATTCTTTACATTACCCCTCTCTCTCTATCTCTCTCTCCCACTCCCACTCCCTCTGTCTCTATCTCTCTCGCTCTCTAGTTCCAGTGCCATGCATTTCATATGTAGGGGGTATCCCCTAACAACTGTTTCAAGAAAAAAAACACATAAATATAATTTACGAAATTATTAATTTCCATTATTGTCATTAGCAAAACAGCAGCAGAAAATAAAGAAGGAATTAATTCGACTTTAATACAAGTGATAATTCATATTTAATACTCATTTACACGCTTAATGTGGCACACCACAAAATGTTGTTTAGCTACGCCCAACCAAAAAAAAAAACGAAAAAAATTAATAAATACAAAATAAATGTTATAAAAAAAAGACAACTCTAAGCGAAGCACACGCAAGAGGAGAGGAGATCGCTCTTCGAAACTGCTAAACTGCCTTCGAGCAGTTTGAACCGCAAAAAATGAAATTGAATATTCCGTTTCAAGTCAACGAAAATCTTAATCGAATAAAAGCCAAATACGCACCAACTGACAAACGCGAACACCCAAAACGGCAACCGCCAACAGACTCATAAATTTCAAATGATTCGTAGCAGAACAAAAGCAAAAACAAACAACCCGAATAACAGCAACATTTAACAGAACAAACATTAGAAGTGATACAAAAGAAACGACTGGCACAGAAAGACAAGATGCAACAACAACAATAACAACACAACACAACAACACTACCCAAAGCGTTTTTTTTTTAAGCCGTTCAAGTCGAAAATATAAAAAATGCTGACAATGAACAAATTAACAAATTAATAAATTTGAATTTTGTTTCTGTTTCTGTTTTTGGTTGCTTCGACTTCGACAATTTAACGCAGATTTATAGATGATTTGAATATGAAAACAAAAAATTCAAAAAAATAAAAATAAAAACAAAATTCATAATTTAAAGATGAAAAATGAGGAAGCTAAACTGTATAGAAATTCAAATTATTTAAATTGCTTTGACACGCAAACTACGCCAGAGGTGTGAAGTTATTTATGAGATCGAATTTAAAATTGTTGAGTTATTCAAAAAAATTAAAAAAAAAAAAAAAACGATTCACATGTTCACAACTGCCACCTGCAATGAGTGGCAATGAGGGAAAATGCCCATTGGACGAACACTTGGCTAGAAATGCTCTGTGTAGGCCCGGCTCTGCATATGGTTCGATATTCTTAGGCGAACATGTGCTACACGACGACATAGGTTAGTATCTCAGATACAAATGTGGGCGATATGCGATATATAGGTTTTTACTCTCAAACTAACGGTTTTTCAATTCAAATTAATGTTTTTTCAAGTCAAACTCAATGTTTTTCAAAGCAAATTAAATTTTATTCGAAACAAATTAAATACTTTTCAACACAAATGAATTTTTTTTTATTTTCAAATAAATATTTTTCTTTTTGAATTCAAATTCTTCCTTTTAAAATTCAATTTATTTCGGTCCAAATTCACTTTTTCTTGAATTCAATATGGAAAGATCTAAAAAATAATTTTTCTCTTTGAGTTATGATAACCTTTCTCTTATTGTGTTATTTCTTATACTGGAAACTATATTCCAGAATTCTCCCGTGAAATGCATAGTAAGATATACATAGATCCGCACTCGTCTATGTGTGCGTGTGAATCCCCTAGCAGACGGATACACGTTTAGAATTCCCGTTCAGTGCAAAATTTTTTAAATTCTGTATATGCTAACAGGGCGTCGTCGGTATATGAGCCATATACCGTCGGCGAAGTAAAATAATATGTAAAAAGGATTTCCTCAACGTGTCACCCGAGACTCAGTGGTCTGCTTTACAGATTCTCAAAAACGCGCAACAGCAGAGTTGTGCTAGAATAAAGCTCTATAAATCATTCTATCGTTCTTCATCACTTGTCTCTGCGGTCAGCTATACCTTTTCAACTAATTTCGGTGCAAGGCATTGCATACGTAGGGGATATACCCTGAGCACTGTTAAAAAGCAAAAAATAAATAAAAGACCGCATGAAAGATACGGGTTCACATCCTACGCCAGTACGTCCCTACTCCATTATAGCGGCCTCCTTTATCGGTATTTGTGCAATGAAAACGTTTGCAAAGGAAAATAACATACAAAATGGCGCTAATTAAGTTACCTCATTCGAAGTATCTTGAGCCAGGTAACAAAGATTTTCACTCGCTTTAGTGTAACAGACCGGAGTCGCCATTTCTGGGAATAGGTAGACCAGTCAGTACACCACTTGCAGTACTACCGAGCCACTCTGATTTGAAGTTAAATATTTTTGAATACATTTCAGAAAAAGAAAAAAACCAAGAGAATTGTTTTAAAATGTGAATGAAATCAACGCTGGCGTTCCAAGTCATTGTCCTGCACTGCTGTAACGCTTTGAGGTGGGTCAATTATTATTACGAGTGTTCTGTCTAAATATGGAATTTATTTACTTTTATCGTTTTACATTAAATTGTTTGCAATTTTTTTTTTTCGTTTTGCTTATTTTGTTCTGCATTTCACCATTTAAAAATAGAAACGAAATGCCGACAGTGATTCCTTCTAATGCTTTTCGACATCAAACATGATTTCCACTGATGTCTTACGTTTTGCTTCTCTTACAGGTGATTAAAATTGTTTGATTTATGACCGTATAAACTTCAACTTGTAGATTTTCAAAGATTATTTTCTTGCTGGCATCCGAAGAGATGTTCGAAATGAGCATGAGATATTGCAAAAAGGCGGTTTGCTAATTAATTGAACACATGTTTAGCAGAGATTGTTGCCAGAGAAATATTTGCAAAAATAAAAGAAACCAATTATAATTTATAAATAATAAAATGAAAACGTTATAAAGTTAATTAGCGAGGAGTTTGTTACAAGGAAGCTTGGTTTAAGTCTGACTGAAGTGAAAATATGATGATGAGCTTGTGATTCGAGGGAAAATGAAATTAGAAACATCTCTGAAAATGTTATTAAAATTGTTAGGCGAAAAAAAAGAAAAATCTGATCAAATATTTAACGGAAAAATTAATTTAATAAAACTTAATTTACTGCCTGTTTATGGCAAACGTACTGATGCTTTCTTTACAATCCAATTTGCACTTTATTGTTGCGTTATAAAGCCACTTCACAGCAGCTTAAAAGGACACAATAAAGTGCAAATATTTCTAAAAAAAAAAACAAAGTGAAAATTTTAAGGCACTTTTTGATACTGGAAATCGCTCGATACCGAAAATTTTTTAGAGAAAAAAATTGCAATAATTTACTAATTTAAAATACCAGCAACTGTCTTCATTTACGACAACATTTTTATAAAAAAAAAAGTAGTCTCCAGCACAAAATATTTAATAAATCTTCCATCAAATAATATAAAAAATATCCAAAAAAAAAAAAATAAAACAAGATCAATGACCCAGAGTACACCAACAAAAAATATTTAATAAATAGAAACTTTGAAAATCAAAATCAGTTGAACTACTCACACTGGTGGCAGGAAAAATTGGTTTATCAGCATTTTCAAATAAAGAAATTTAAATAGAAAGAAATGACGACCAATCGCTGCTACTACCCGGCAGATAACGTGAGTAGGACATGCATGTAAAATGTCGTGCATAGAATACTACGACTAGCCCAAGCCTAATCCAAATGTATGGAAAGAACATGGTCCATTTAACATTCCTATAACTCATTGGACCTTCCCAAAATCTACTCCATGTAACCACTCCATGAAGCACCTAAGACAGTATTTTTAATTAGACGGAGTAAACGTAAATACGAAGAAAAGCACGAACACTTGTCGCATAACAATAAACTGTTGTTTTCAATGGCATGGTCAACGGCTGCATTACATAGGACCGTGTTGTAACCAGTCCATTCCAAGCTAAAATGAACCACGTAGTCCAATATTATTTGCTGGGCGACGGTCTAATCCTGAATACAAAGAAAAGAATACCAACACTTTTCGTATAATTATGAAGTATTGTTTTCAATGACAAATACTGAGTATCGAAAATTTGCACTCTTTTTTGAATACTCAATACTCGAAAGTAGTTACGCGATATTTTCAGAGTGTAGCTGCCAGATTAAATTCCCCGAAAATCGTCAAAATACCGATAAAATATAAAATTACGTCATTCCAGCTTTGAAAAATCGTCAAAAAAAATCGAACAATGCAAAATGTATAAGTGTAATTTAAATATATTTTTTATATTTCTTAAAAAAGAGCCGATTTTCTTTTCATTAATTTTATTTGGATCAACTTCTTCAGAGGTTATTTTGGCAGGTAAATGGATTTTGTATAAGATGGTCAGTGACGCAACAGACATTACAGTTTTTACAATTGCAAATTTATAACTGCGCTTGCTGCGTCAATTTTCCACCATGTAGGGTGTCATCAACAAATCATCAGGTCGTATAGAACATTTTTAAAATAAAAATAAACATCTCGCATTTTTCTGATGTGCATTAGTGTGTCAGTTGTTGTCGGAAGGTTTCAGTGGCGAAGGCATAGTCACTGGTCACTGAACAAAACCGGCTTCAGCTGATAGCAATCCACAATCACATGAGAACGCCCTCCTTCGTCGGTATTGTGTAGCACCGGCGAAGTAAAATAATAATAAAAATGGCTACTAAACCGAAGCTTCAGCACTGCTACGAGTATAAACAAAGAACGTGCGAAAGCAGAGCTGCAAAATAATTAATTAAGCTTCACCTCCTGTCGTTTCTACTACTAGCCCTTTCCTATAGTTCCCAGCACAATGCTTCGCATGTGTAGGAGTCATCTCCTGAGTCCTGGTCCTAGATAAAAAAAAAAAAAAAAAAAAAAAAAAACATCATCAAAAAACGTTTGAAAAATGCATTCGTAGTTAAATTGTTTCCAAACTTAATTGATTTTACAAAATTATAATTGACTCATACACGAAATATTTATTTTCTTCAATGTCATCTGCATAACATGCAGAAATATGGCATATTTAGACTACTGCAAAAAATCGTACTTTTGCTATTTCTGGGACCAAAACTTGTCAACATGACGATAAATCGTCAAATCTGGCAGCCATGCTTCAGAGTTATATTCGCCAAGGAAGCCAATGGATAATTTGATGCCAAAAATACAACTCTGAATAAAAATACAACACCGATGTGTGGGTGGCTACAAAATTAAAAAAAACCCCCGAAATAAAATTGCAAGAAAAATTAAGAAACGTTTAAAGAAAGTTTAAGAAAAGTTTAAAAAGAACAAAAAAAAGGAGGACGTACCATGCCCACGCATATGTATTTATGAATGTATAAATTCTTTACAACTGTTAACGTCGAATAAGCTTTTTTTACTTTTTGAAATTAATAAAAGAAAAATATATGATAGAAGCAAATCTTTTTTTTTAAATTTAATGGCGAAATTACTTTAACATGCCGATGAAAACTGTTTGTTGCAAACTCGAATAATCCGGTAAAAAATCAAGTAGTATTTATTAATAAAAAGTAGTAGAATTTGCCAGCACTATTTTGTAATCAGTTCATTTCAGAAAACGGGTGGTCCAACTACAATGCACGAAGTAAATTGTGAGTCACATTATCAGTGTTTGACAAATTCAACCATACAGACTTACACAATTAAGCAGCACATTAAGATTGCTGAAGTGTTTTAGGAAAATGCGCGTTCAAATCAAAATGCATTACGTGCTCTTCGTGATTTTTTTTGGTCAGCATATTCGACCAAATGTGTCCACAATCGTGAGAATTGGGCGCAAATTTCACCAAACCGGGTCTGTAGGAAATGTGAAAACAACAGTGAATACTCACCCAGTTGTCTCTGAGGAAAACATTGCTGTTGTTCCCTATAGTGTGGCAGAAGGGCCGTCAACTTCGACTCGTCGTCGTGCCCAAGAATTGACTTCTTGTGGTCAGAAATTGAGGATATAGACATGGACGATATTTGGCTCCACACTGCCAACGAAACAATGGTCCTTTTGCGCAGCCGTGTTATCTTACGTCCTGGCGATATTAATTGGCCGGCAGGAGCATGTGATTTGACACCGTTGGACATCTTTCAATGGGGATATTTAAAAGAAAAAGTGTATGTCAATAAGCCAAAAAAAAATCGACAACTAAAGGATGAGATAATTCGGCACATTAACGACATTGAACTTCAATTATGTCTCAGAGTCATTGAAAATATCAACCTTCGGATACAGGTATTTCACCGAAGCCGTGGCGAGCATTTAGCCGATATTTTGTTTCACACATCATTTTCATAGATCCTTCTATCATAATAAAAGATATTAAGATAATTCTCTGAAAACTTTTTGGTTTATTTACAATTAGCCGCGTGCGTTGTGATTGGCCCACCCTTTACAATAGACCACGTCGTCCAATATTATCTGCAGGGTGAAAAACACACAAACATTTACACACATTCGCATATAACAAATTCTCAGCAAAACACATGAAATTACAAACACGAAAACAGTGTAAAAAATTAAAAACGATGGCTGCCTCAAGACGAAATAAAAGACACTACAAAATCCATTTAAATATCGCCGATTCTATTCTTAACTGACACCCATGTGCGGTGGTAACAACAACAACGCCAACAACAACAACACTGAGAGTAGCAAGAAGAAGTAACAAAGACACAAAAGCAATAAAACAACAAGAAACGACAACAAACCATAAACATCAACAACACTTTACGACTTTGACTACAATAGAAAACGTTAGAATTTCATCGGTTAATTTTCGTGCTATTCCGTACATTTGAGATACAAATATTTACACACACAGACACATGCACACACACTTGCGCTAACATAAATCCATAAGCTCACTTTGTACCGAATAGTTTTAATCTATAAAATTTCATCTATAAACTAAACGTCTGTACAAATTTTTGGCCACAATACATCGAGGCAGCGTTTGTGTCTCTGTGATTTCTCTTGCTGACATGACTTTGATGAATTGATTTGAAGTTGTCATGATTTCTTCAATACGAAGAGAACAAGAATGGAAGATGAAGTTGAAGTTGAAAAGAAGTTAAACATGTCGCTCTAAAATAAAATAATTACGATCGGCATGTAATTTATTCAAGAAACCGTAGTAGACTTTTGAGTTTGATATTAAAAATCAGGGTAATCAGTGACTAAATACCGAAGAATTTCTTAATAAAAAAAAACTTTCTTTAATAAAAAGTACCTTTTTTATTAAAGTATTTTATTTATTTCATAAAAACTTTATTTTTTAATAACAAGTATGTTTTTCAAGAATACAGATTAAACTTCTTTAAATGTACTTTTTAACTAAAATTACTTTAAAAAAGTACTTTTTTTAATAACACGGATTTTTTTTAATAAAAACTTTATTTTTTAATAACAAGCATGTTTTCTAAGAATACAGATTAACTTTTTAATAAAAAAAAAATACCTGCTTTAAATGTACTTTTTTAACTAAAAGTCCTTTTAAAAAAAAGTACATTTTTTAATAACACTTATTTTTTTAATAAAAATATTTTTTTTTTGAGGAAAATACACTTTAAAACATTTTTTTATAAAATTTACTTTTTTTTAATAAAAAGTACTTTATTGAAGAAAAAAGTCCCTGTTCTAATATATATACGTATCTATACCTTTTAGGAAAAAGTACAATTTTAGTGATAAACCGTGTTACCATATGTGAAGATTTATCTTATTTTAGAAGTTTTTTGACATGTCAAAAAGATTAACTGTTTTTTTTTTAGCTTAAAAAAAGATTTTTTTAAATATGATTTTTAGACTATTAATTGAAGTTTGCGTTCATTAAACCTACTGATAACAAAAGTATTTCTCAATCAGCGAAATTCTTCTAAATGTGATTGATTCGAATAATACTCAACAAATTGACGAATGGCGAGCATTGAGTCACTTTAAGCTCAAGGAATTCAATTTATTGGGTGAAGAAAATATTAAAATATTTAAGGACATCATTTTGAAACGAAATATTTTCTATTGCTTTTGAAGGTTTTTGTTGTCTAAAAATTAATTTATGCAATATGGCAAAACCAATAGCAACTGCTCAGGTTGAAAGAATTTTAGATGAATATGCAGAAAATAAGAAACTAATTAGATATACCAGTACACAATGAATGTTATATTATGATGTTTTAAGCATATTTTCGAAAAATCTGATCCCAAATGCAGAAATTTCGAACAATAAAAAGAAATTAATAAAAATTTTAATAAACAAATGTATATTGTTACTCCAAATATAAAAAAATTACGAATGTAAAGTATGTAAATAAATATCATAGCTGAATTAGATTTAAAAAATAACACTTTTAATAAAAAAAATGAAATTTTTTTGATCGATATAAAAATTCTTGAAAACTAAATTTGGCAACACTGATGATAAATAACATTTTCAGCCAAAGTATATATTTATAAAACTTTCATTTCTAATTTAAAGTACCTTTTCCACAATAATAATAATATGCAACAAGCCAAGAAACCACGAAGTTTCTTCAAGCTCTATGTTCGCATAACCTCACAAATCATCAGTATTTCAGATGGAAAATTTTTTTTTAGATTTTTTTCTGAAATAAACAAATTTTTGCAGCGGATGCTTCACACATCTTATTATAACTTCGTCAAAAATTCTAAAGTCCAGTTGGAATTTTTCCATAATGGCAAAAAATGTTTTTTTGGTCAAAACTCGTTACTTTCACTTTATCGGGAATGAAATAAATATTTACCCATCGATGTTCATGAATTCTGCATCATTGAATTTATTTTATATACAGCTTCACGAATAAATAATAAAACTGTAGTGTATTTCATGCTTTATATTTTTTTGCGAATTTTTAGAAAAAAAAAAATTTCATAATTTATCAATAATTTTTTTCAAAACTTTTTTTAACACTTGTTTTTCGAAAACTCCAAAAATAAAAAAATAAATATTCTAAAATATAATTCTATTGATATTAAAGTTTGCATAATTTAAATATTTTTGACATTTTGCGTAAAAAAAATCGAATACATTGTTTGAAGTTATGAGAAGATGTCTGAAGCAGCCTCTTCAAAAATTTCAATTTTAGAAAAAAAATTAAAAAAAAAACTATTATCAACAGAATCTAAAATACTGATGATTTTTGCAGTTAGCGCATCAAAAGGTCACACAAATTTGTTCAACTTGTTGCATAGTGTTATAAGTCACTTTTCAAAATGTATCTTCTTTATAAAATGTGTCTTTTACATACGTTTTGTTACTTCTTACAACTCAATATGTCCTTTTTAATTAAAAATAACTTTGTTAATCAAAACTATATTTTTTTAAAAAAACATACAACACTTTTTAAGAAATATACCCCTATTAATCACGTTTATCTTTTTTAATAAAACGTGACCGTTTCAAAATCTAGTTGACTTTTTAATACAAAAACTTTTTTAATGCAAAGTACAATTTCAATAAAAAAAATAAGTTTATTACACAAAATACCTTTTTAATAAAAATTATATTTTTAATGAAAATAAAATTTAAAAAAAAAATCTTTTTTTCAATAAAGATCCTTGTTAATAAAAGAAGATACAAATTTTAATATAAAGTACCCGTTTTAATAAATATAATTTCTTTTCATATCAAAACAAAAAATTTCGAAATCAATTTCAAAATTTCAATGTATTTTCTTGTAGGAAATATTTTGACAAAAGTAGTGCGTAAAATTATTATAAAAAAAAATTTGTTCAATAAAGTAAATTTTTAATAAAAAGTAGAATAATTTTTCTAGTTTTTTGACCTTTTTTTTTTATATTAATAACACTAATTATTTTAAGCCTAAGGTCTTCTTATATATTTTATATTTATTTCAATATTTCGCTACTCCTTTGTGTAGCTTCTTCAGGAAAATTGGTTTTCGTTTATAATAAAAAAATTTTTTTTTTTTTTTTTTTTTTTTTTTTTAATAATTTGTTTATTTTTTTGAGATATAGAATAAAAATAAATATTACATATGTATATATAAAGGACCTGCAGCTTAAATAATTAGTGTAATTAATATAAAAAGAGGTCAAAAATTTCGAAAAATTATTTTAAAGAATTCTACTTTTTATATTAATAACACTAATTATTTTAAGCCTAACTTAATTGTTTTCGTGCTTTTTTTTATAATTTTTTATTGTTTTATAATATGAACCTATTCAACTGACGCAAAAATAGTTCACAACTTTCTTCGCAAATTATAAAAAGAAGTACATATCATTTTTAACGGAACTTTTTCAAGTCTTCTTTGTGTATACTCTTTTTCTCAATTGTTAAACCTTTAATAAAAAGTGCAACATAATTCTCTGCATGAATTATCCTGAGAGCAGCAAGCTCTAATTGATTGCTAAAACACTGCACCTAATCATGTGAAACGCAGTGTATATATAAAGGACCTTAAATAATTAGTGTAATTGATTCTTAAAAAAAAATTTTTTTTTAAAAAACATATTTTTATTTTCTGAATTAAATTAATTTTTTTAAAATAGCTTTTTAATAACAGTACCTTTTTAAATGTAAGGGTTCTTTTACCTATAAAAAGAAGCTTTTCTATAAAAAATTTAATAAAAAAAAATTGCTTCATAAAAATTTTGTTTTCATCAAGTTAGTTTTTAAATGTAATATGTACAAGTTGTAACAAGAAGTACCCTTTTTTTTATTAAAAAAGTCTCTGAAAAGTACTTTTACAACTTCCAACAAAATAGTACCTTTTTCAAGAAAGTAAATTTTTAAAGAGAAGCATTTTTTTGGAAAATCATACGCTTGTAGGAAAATTTACCTTCTTAATAAAAGTAAATTTTTTAATAAAAGTACATTTTTTAATAAAAGTACATTTTTTAATAAAAGTACCTTTTTTAATAAAAGTACCTTTTTTAATAAAAGTACCTTTTTTAATAAAAGTACCTTTTTAATAAAAGTAAATTTTAATTAATAAAAGTACATTTGTTAATAAAAGTAAATTGTTTAATAAAAGTAGCTGTTGCATTCAAAATCATCAATCAAAGATCAACGAATAACTTCTTTTGTTTTAACACTGGAATGTTTTGAAAGCGATTTGCATACATTTTCGTTGACTTATTGAAATTTTTTGTGTCTCCCACCAAATGCTCTTCTCACATATTTTTCATATTTTATTACAAAAACGTGAAATATTTGAAAAGTGTCTCTTTAATACTTTTTTTTAAGAAATGGAATTATAAAAAATATTTTAAAAGGCAAAAGGTTGAAAAACGGATCGCGAAAAAGTGTTATAAATTGCGCTTTTAACAGAAATAAATATTCAAAATTCAATACGAATACGTGTCTTGATATCAGAGGCGCTGCAACACTGCTATAAACAAAAAACCTGCAAAAGCAAAGTTGTAAGAAACAGAAGCTTCACCACATTTCATCTCTCTCACTATCACTTTCCTCTAGTTCCAGCACAATGCATAGCATGTGTAGGGGCCATACCCTGAGTGCTGCTCCAAGATAAAACAACTGATGCGTATATGCAACAATGAAGTACGAGCTTGCTCGTGAAGCTGAGTGATAACTTAAATAATATCCTGCTGCCGTTACTATACACACACACACACATACATACATAAAGTATGCACATACATACATATGAGGTCTGTTCCAAAGAAAAGGTGAATTTTGAAAAGTATTTATTTATTCATCAATATCCATTTTGTTCCTTCAAAGTAATCCTTCTCAGATATAATGCACTTATGCCAGCGCTTCTACCAATCCTCGAAGCACTTCTGAAACGGCCTTTCGGTATGGCCACCAGCTCGTTCTTCGATTTTGACTTCATCTCATCAGTTGTGGCAAAACGTTTTCCTTTCATTAGTCTCTTCAGTTTTGGGAATAGGAAAGAGTCGCAGGCACCCAAATCTGATGAATAAGGTGATTGAGGCACGATTAAGATGTTGTTTTTGGGCAAAAAATCAAGAACAAGCATTGATGTGTGAGCTGGTGCATTATCGTTATGCAGAATCCATGATTTTTTTCCACAATTCCGATCGTTTGAGCCGTATTGCTTCACACAAACGTTGTATAACGTCGTTGTAGTATTCCGTATTAACCGTATAGATCTCATGATGCACCACGCCATTGTAATCGAAGAAAACAAAATTCACCTTTTCTTTTGAACAAACCTCCTAAATTTAATTTGTAGATCCACGAAATGTATAAAAATTTCAGATTTTATTTGAAATTGATTATTTATTATTTTATTTTTTTTATTTTAGTTAAGCAAACAATACAATACAACTTAAAACATCCAGCCACTCGCTTAAATATTTCCGTATTTGTTTTCATTTTTCTTTCATTGAGTGACGGGCAGTTAGTGTCGCTCATTAATTAATGACGTAAATGAATAACACGGCAAAATAATGAATTTCAAAGAAAAAATTATAAATTTTGCAATCAAATGCAAATTACAATTAAGTGTGTTTAGATGTATATGGGAATAGAAATTTTCGAAAATAACCCAGCGGGAAAACTTAGAAGAACTTTTTACTTCAGAGCTTATTAAAGGCCTGCTTACGTATTCTATTACCATTCTTATCGAACAGAAAAGAAAGCCCTCGGTTCTTCTATATGGAACTTTTCTTAGAAATAATTTTTTTTTTTTTGTATGTGAACTGTGCATTCATACAGAGATTATTTTCACGAATTAACATTTTTATTCACTCCTATCGCGAATAAGAAGTGCTATTTTTGTTCACGGGAAATGTTCATTTCCCCTCGTGCTGACAATTGATATCATGAAGTTGATGTGGAATTCTTTTTCCGTTATCATTCTCAGTGAATGTAGAAAAGGAAAGAAGATTTCAAAAACATACAAATTTATTAAAAAAGCAATCCAAATTAACTTTTAATCGTGGGTTTGTTTGCACTCACTACGAAAAATTGTCACCGAAATGTAAATTGTCTGTTCAGAGAATTGTAAGAAAACAGTACAATTTCATTGTCACACAATTTTTCCTTTTTTTTATCTTAGACCAGCACTCGGGAGATGACCCCTACAAATGCGGTGCATTGTGCTGGCACTAGCGGAAAGGGATAGTGAGAGAGGTGACAAGTGGTGAAGCTTCACTATCTTACAACTCTGCTATTGAATGTCGTTTGTTTTTTATAGCAGTGTTGTAACGTCTCTGATGTCAAGAAGACGTATTCAATACTGAAGCTATGTTTTAGTAGTCATTTTTAGAAATTATTTTACTTCGCCGGTGCTACACAATGCCGAGGAAGGAAGGCGTTCTGATGTGCCTGTGCATTGGATACAGCTGAAGCCGTTACTGTTCAGTGACCAGTGACTGTGCCTTCGCCACTGAAACCTTGCGACAACAACTGACACACATGCACATCAGGACAATGGCGTTCAAGATTAACGTCTGCACCTGCCCGTAGGGCCTTATCAGACGGTGGTCTCAACACCGAGTAAATTTTTGAAACGATTTACTAGCGCCCCCAGAGCACTGATAAGCAAATGAGCCCGTAGGCCACCTACTTCCAGAGTTGGGTAGCAAATCATGTATAGTTATCCCTGAATTCTATAATGCACCTTGTTCAGGTGTGCGAGCTGCCTAATCTCTTGTCACATCAGAATGTTTTTACGTCAAGACCCATTTAACAGTAATACTGTTGGTTCGAAACACATTCCGGTGACTACTGTCGAATGGCAACAGCACCTAGTAGAGTAAAAGTCATATCATTAATATGTGTGTTACGACTCACACATATTTCCGATTAGACCAAAAACTCCACTCCCCGCGTAACTTTGGGTTACAACCACAGCCACTACGAGTCCTTACCCATACCAGCACACACTATCCAACTTTCAGGGTAGACACGAAGTACTCGCAAGGAATACATCAGTCTTTAAACCCGTACTTATGTACCTGTACAATGTACCTGTAACTGTTGGGAGTGTGGGGCCAAGCTGGTCCCGTAGTGCTAGATTCGAATCAAACTGGTATTAACCACTCCTTCATCAATCTCTAGTGAGATTTCGAAGAGTCACCTCTTCTGTAATTTTCGAACCTCAGGGAGGAACAAGGTAATGCTGCACCTTAAGCTGGGTACCGCGGGGTCGCTCAGACACCCGTATGTTCCGAAATTCAAGATTCCAGAACCCCCTGCGGGCGCACATCAGGACAAATGCGAGATGTTTTTATGAGTCTGAAACTGGGATTGAAGCCAGAGAAATTTTTGGTATTGTAGTCAACGTGCAGACTACTTCAGCCATCGCCAACTACTTGATCTGCATACCATCTGCGAATCCTCTCTACACACTATCTCTATCGCCAAAAAAAAACTACCACATACTGCCACCATTGTTGGTAGACTTTTTAATTTCCTTACGTGTTATTTGATATAACGGAATTTCTAGTAGAGCTTTTGCGACAGGCCTCGTTTAATTAGGAATTTATCCGTAATACACACGTTCTTCATAATCAAGTATTAATAGAAGTAGCAACAAAAATACAACAACAACAACAACAACAACAAAATGAATCGAAATACTTGTTTTGAAATCTATAAATGATGTACGCAAATTTAAGCGAATATAAAGTGAAATAAAATAAAAATAATAAAATACCATTTTGTGTTGATATTTTATTTTATTTTTCAAATTATTCTCACAACTTGTATTTTAGCGGGTATTTTCCTTTTTTTTTTTTTTTTTGTTTAATTTTATTAAAAATTAAAACAATTCATATAGTCGTAGTGCCGAAGTCATGACAGAAGCGGAGCAGTGAACGAGGAGGGACTAAACGAATGGACGGATGGATGCATGGATAAAAAAATTATTGTTTCTCCATATGACTACATACATACATACATAAATACATACATACGAGTATATCGTCCAGTCTACAAACATACAAACACAAATCGTATGAATTGCTGTCGTTTTTATTGTGTGACCATCAAAATGGTATTTCTGTTTCGCATGCATGAAAGTTTGTTTGTTTGTATGACTACAATATTTAAGGCTATTTTTGTATAAATAACATACATACTTACGTACATACCGGCATACATACTACATATGTTTATACTTATAGTATAAGTATGTACATACGTTGTATGTTGTATTTGTATACTGTGTTTTTTTTTAATAAATTCTTTATTTTCCTACTTGTTTTTTCGGTTTTTATTTCAATAAATTTTTTTCTTAAATTCTTATCCAAGTAGCGTTATCCATATCCATATCCATATCGTAGAAAAAATTTCCAACCATACAAATACTGAATATTCGTGCATGCGTTTAAGGTGGCTGTTAATATAAAGGGTGTCTGGTGGCAAATTTATATTTTTAAATACGATTATTTCAAAAAGTAATAAACGTTGCGGTGGGAGGGTGGCGCCGTTGGAAAAATCGATTGTGCGGATTTGTCAGTCGAGTGGTCGGGTGAGCATCGCGCGTTCGCTGTGGACAGTAATGATTCTTACGTAATTGTTCGTCGACAATTTTGTTCAAAGTTCGGTATTCGGCGAATAAGTAGTGAGGACCGAGTGTAAATTTAATTCGTTGGTGGGTGCAGAGATTCCGCGCAATTGCTTCGGCTATGAATGCCCCACGGCCGAAAACATTGAACTGGTTGAAAGCAGTTTACGTGAAAATCTGCGACTTTCAATACGGAAAAGAGCAGCCTCACTGGGACTTCTAAGAGCGATTATTCAAGAAATTTTAAAAAAGTATCTGAAGGATCTGGATGACATACTCTTTAAAAAATAAAATCCGCATTTCCATTCTCTCGTTGAATGCTCTTAATAAAACTTTGTGTCAATTATTACGTTTTTTATTTAAAAAAATTAAAAATTTTTTTTTTTTTTAAATAAAAAAATTTTTATAAAAAACTAAAAATAGAAATGTGTGTATGTTATAAAAGTAAACTCATGGATTGTTATGTTTTTGTTTATAGATTTTTTGGTTTGTATGTTTAATATTCAACAATTCTCGTTTGATTAATTGAATTTAAAACATATAGATCTTGGGTTTGTATTCAGAAATTGGGAAAATCCACTGATGAGCTAAGTAAGCGTTAGCGAAATAGTACTATATGGATATGCTTTCCTCCTCAATTATTGAGTTGCTTTTGTAATAAAATGCTTTATGATATTTTTCATACTGTATGAGAATATCATAAAGTATGTATAAATAAATTTCACATATAGTTTATAAGGGAAAAAGCACAATTAGAATCATATGTTTTTTATTTCAGTTTGAAAATATAAATCTGCTACCAGACAGACACCCTTTACATACACTTAGTCGCAAAACTCTACATACGATTTAATTTCTTCAATAAATTTTAATTTTTAAACAAAATACAAAAAAGTTGTTGAACTTTTTCATTTCATATGACCAAGGATCTTTACAGAAAATAAAAAAAATAAAACTTCACGCGGTTTAATATTATTGAATGAATAAAATTATAAATTTCATAAAAGCAAAAGTCTCCATACGATACATTGTTAAAATTTTGGCGTAATTGAGAAAATTTTAAATGGACTGTATGGTTTTATTTTGCATCGAAAACTTCTTTAAGCCTTTTAGGCATCGAAGAAAATAAATTTTTTGTTCTTGCGGGGGCAATGTTTCCGTTTCCTCTCTTAAAATCATTTTGCAAGTGGACAAAATTCAAAAATTTTACTTTATATATAAAATAATGATCAGACTACCGGCCATTTTCACAATGTCTG
The DNA here is from genome assembly GCA_963924685.1 of Dexiosoma caninum. Classification (NCBI taxonomy): domain Eukaryota; kingdom Metazoa; phylum Arthropoda; class Insecta; order Diptera; family Tachinidae; genus Dexiosoma; species Dexiosoma caninum. The sequence goes on along the minus strand of OZ004729.1, from coordinate 33,000,918 downwards.
ATTAAAACTTAATTGGAACTTTAACAGTCGGTTAACTAAAAATATATTTCACAATGTATGATTAACTTTTAACTGACACCATTTAACGAAAAAGTGTCTGTTAAATTTAACCGAACAAAATGTGGCGGTTAACAATATAATCGACACCTATGCATAGCTAATTTTAATTGATAAATAGAAAAAATGTACACGTAAAAAATATATTATTTCAATGTTTATAATTTTAAAATTTTAAACAAAAAAAAGGAATCTTGTTGCGATATTAGAGGCTCTACAAAAAGCTTTTCAAAATGTGTATATCTTAATATTTTTATAGACCAATATTTTGCCTGTCTCACTTGTTTTTTTGAATGTGCCAAGCTGGAACACTTTGTTGCTTATGACTATTCCGCCATTTGCTTTCAGTATACTTCAATGTTTTTTTGTCACAAACATTAAGATTTTTTTTCTATTTTCTGTCATTATAGTATTTTTCGTTAAAAAAACACAAACAATATTGCCATACTTTTTAGCGAATTCTTTTGTTAAGTAACTGAACGATGGTGAAACTGAAATCATTAACCGTCGATTAAATAGTGCCTGTTAAGCAAACCGCCAGTTAGTTAATTTTCTGTTAAAAGTTAAATAATTACACATTGTGAAAATGGCCGTAAATGAAATTTCGATATCGTATGCATAGTTTTACAACTAATGCCCAAATTCACCGTCATTAGTTAACTAATAGCAATAGTTTAACCAATAATATTTAATTCACAGCTTTTTGTTTACTATTAGTTAACCTGTCAAATGTCATTGGTTAACTAATAGTTAGACAACAGCTGAGTGGTAAATTATTATTCATGTTTTTGTTTTGATATCATCTACCATAATATAATATATATATATATATAATACTATCAGTTTTTTTTCAATATCTTACACGCTAAAGTTCGAAGAGCGCGTGTTTGTTTTATCCATTTTTAATAAATAATACAACAAATGTAAACAAAAACCATATAATATAACAGTGCTGCCAATATTGAAAATTAAAATATTGTTAGGGTTACCATTCTTTGGTTATACTGAGAATGTTAGTTAAACCATACACTGTGAATATGAAATATTAGTTAAATAATAGTTATCATTTTAGTTTACTAATAATTAATTAATAACTGTGAATTTAGGCCTAAGAGAACAACTGATAGCGTTACAAAAAAGTGATAAATAATTTAAAGTTTCAAAATGCGCCAGACAAAAATTGCGATTTTATTTTGTTCGTTATAACTGTAGAAATTTCTTTATGTGACTTAACAAACGGTTCGTTTTACACGAAAGCGGAGTTCGCTATATGCGAACATCACTGTAGCAATACTTACTAAACACAGCTTCGAAATTTAATACTCCTACATACAATATATTTAACAATTAAAATATTTTGTTTATATTTAAGAAATTCAGTTGATAGCTGAAGTATTTTTCCCAGTGTAGTTTTTGCGTTGTACCTTTTTACATTTCAAGTTACGCAAATGTTTTTCTTAATTCAATTACTTTTATCTTTTGCATGTATCGCAAAAAAAACAAATTTGAAATGAAAACAACTTTTGGCCAAAGGTTACCCACCTCAGTGGAATATTTAATTTTTTCTTTTATAGAAATTAAATTTTTATTACTTATTCATCTTCATGCTAATTATGGTTGGAGCACAAATGACAAAGTTATTTTGTTATTGGTGTGGCCAAAAATAAATTGCCTCAAATTAATTTAATTTTATTATTTTTAGTTTCATTTCATGCCGCCGTCGCTGCTCTCTGCTGCGCTGATACAGCAACAGATACAGACAGATCTCAGGCTGGGTTGTCACAACATCCATACTTATATACATACATACATACTCGTACATATGTACGTTTTTTAAATAATTTTAGTTTAACAAATCGTTGTAGTAGATTTCAAATGGTACATAATGACAACAGAAAACAATATTTTTTCAAACATTTTAAAACCGCAAAATCCTAAAATTAAAAAAAAAAACTCTAAAATTCTGACAGCATAAACGGTCGTAAAGCGTAGAGATAAAAACGAAAACATAACAAGAACAGCAACTACAACAAATACAACAATGAAAAAGCCATTTCAACAATTTGTTAAAGAATCTGTGAAATTGTTAATATACACATAATTAATAATGTCATCATTTCATTTCATGTCATTATTTTCTGCTGTGTGCTTGCGTGCATGTGCGTGTGTGTGTGCATGGCTAATTCGCTGCTAAATGAAATTTATACAAAAATATGATTGAAGTTTTATTTTATTTAAAATTTGTTTTTAATGGTTTCTTTTTTTTTTTTATTTTTTTTATTTAAAAACTTTTCTGAGTGTGTGTATTTTTGTAAGTTTTCAGTTTGACCTAAAAAAAATGTATTTTTCTTATTTAAAATATTTAGTTGTCAAATGAAAAAAAAAATTTATGTGTATTTTTTTCGTTGTACACATGTTTTTTGTTTTTTTTTTTTGTAAAACAAAATTTTAATGTTTCTATTTTTACACAATAAATCAAAAACGAAAATGTTTTGAATAAGTAGTCTTTTAAATATTTTAGAAAACTTTTCCAATTAATCAATGGCCAATTGAAATTTTAAATTGAAAAATTTTTTTTTTCAATATTTTAGAATTTTTAATCGAACTGCAGTTATTACAAATTAATGAAATTTTTTGTCTTGTTCAAGTTCACAGTTAATTTATCACAATATTGTGAAGAAATTACATTTCTGATTAGAATAAGAGAAAAAGAACAATTATTCTGCAACACCAGTTGACTATAATACGTATTTTCTATGACACTACACACGTCATCAGTACTCTTTGTTCTAAAGTCATTAATATCACCTATTTAATCCGTCAGAGCTTAGGAAAATGCATACGAGAATAAACGTTACTGTCCACATACTATTAACAAAGGTTGCCAGCTTTGTTGTTTTTATGTTTTTAGTAAAGGTCATACTTCATATATTCCCAAAGGACCAAGCTTCTGTTTTCAGTACAGGTGAGAACGAAATTAGTTTTTTTTTTAAGTTTTTAACTGTCTTTCCTTATTAAATTTTTCTTGGTTTATTAGCCCTCCATCGGATGGCAATGAAAAACCACTTGATAGTTTTGTCTTTCATTGAAGGTCGAACTAACATTTTTCGCGTTTTTTTTTTGTTCAAAATTATTTGCAAATTATGTACAGGGTGGCGCAGAATCAGCTATATGGTTTGAAGTCTTTATAACTTTCTTAATTTTTTTTTTTTTATCTGGGACCAGTACTTAGGAGATGACTCCTACACATGCTAAGCATTGTGCTGGAACTATAGGAAAGGGATGGTAGGAGAAACGACAGGAGGTGAAGCTTAATTAATTATTTTGCAGCTCTGGTTTCGCACGTTCTTTTTGTTTTTATACTCGTAGCAGTGCTGAAGCTTCGGTTTAGTAGCCATTTTTATATTTATTTTACTACGCCGGTGCTACGCAATACCGACGAAGGAGGGCGTTCTGATGTGATTGTGGATTGCTATCAGCTGAAGCCGGTATTGTTCAGTGACCAGTGATTATGCCTTCGACACTGAAACGTTCTGACAACAACTGAGACACGAAGACACAATAATGCACATCAGAAAAAATGCGAGATGTTTTTTTTTTATAATTTTAGTCTGAAACTGGAGTTGAACCCAGGTGTGTTTTTGGTTTTGTAGTCAACGTGCAGACTACCATCCATCGTGCCATCGCCACCCTCAATTGTTGAATTATTGAATTCATCAAAAATAGAGGTCAGCTGAATTTAAACTACGATAATTAAAGATTTGTTTAATTAGTTTTTATTGCAAAGGAGCAACATTCTTTGATACAAAGGCAAATAAATAATTTTTTAAGACAACAAAAGGGTGTGTTAAAATTACTTCATTCAAAGGTTTTATAGAACATATTAAAAATGATTTTAATGGATGAATATTCATTAAATTTTCAACAAAATTTCTTTGAAGGTCGTTATGGTTCAAATTAAAATTTTTTTATTGGACCATTAAACAACATTAACAAATTGGTGACAAGGAAAATTGGTAGTTCGTATGAAAATTTAGAAATTAGTATCTTAGAAACCCTTTTGCAAACCATAGTAGCTATGAAGTATATTAAAATATGACAGGAACTTATAAAAAGTAGAATCAAAACATGTTTCATAGGTGAAAAATAACGTACTTACTTTATTTTAAATTAAATAGAAGAGAAAAAAGACTAAAATATGTTATAGAAACTATGCAATCTGAAACGTGTACAAAATCGAAAACGTGAACACGTTCACGTTTCTGCGAGTTTATTGTATTCCTTTTTTCAGATTTATTTACTTTTATAACACGAAATTTCTTTATAGCGGAAGTAAAATTAACATGATCACAAAAATTGTTGGCGATAATGAAAAAGTGCTGCCGTATTATTGAAGCTGTTGTATGAAATGGAGAAAACTATTTTTAGTGAAATGCAACTCTGGCAATTTCATGCTGTACATAATCGATCGATCTATTGGAAAAGAACATTTTGAGGAAAATTTATTTATTGGAATTTTTTAATTCAGATTGACTGCTGCTCCCGTCCATTACTTTGCACTTTGTATTTAAAAAATTTTTTTTCCACAGCGGGTGTGCTGCCCAGCTGTCGTGTCAAGAATTTCAATTATGCAATATTAAATTATAGAAAAGTAAAATAATTATTACACGAATAATGCACACAATTGAAATTAATTTAAGTTGCCAGTTCGAAATAAGTTTACGATCTTTATGTTCTTCTAACTATTATGTTTCTAACAACTTATATATAAATAATTATTTGCTTTAAGAGAGAACAAAAAAATATAAATAAAATAGTCAAACCAAAGTGTTCGCAAGATTTGTTTCGTTAAAACAAAGTAATTTGTCATTTCGATTAATTGCAACTGTCGTCTGATGTTCTAACGTCCATAAAAATGTATAAATAAAATAAAAATAAATAAATAAGAATTAATTTAAACAAACAGCAAAAACAACAAATTCGCCTCATTTATTACTACGCGCGGTAAATACAATATTTTTTTTTTGAAATTCCATTTACACACACAAGTACTTATGTATATTTAGATATGTACATATGTATATATCGTCACCTAAAATGCAAAAGGGCCTATCATCGCTTAAAAATTTGTTAGTTTATTTTTAGTTACAGTGGTTACAATTATGAATTTTTCTCAAAACATGCAAATAAAATGAAGACTTTGTTTTTCTACACAAAAAATTAGGGAAATATTTTAGAAAAGTACTGCTTGTGTAAAATTTTTTTTTTATTATTTTTGGCACATTTTTCAATGAATGAAAAACAATCACTTGTTGTTACGACCTTTTGAAATTCTTGAATTAGGTCGTTATTTTTAAAATTAGAAAGCTGAAATTTGTGGAGACATGCGCCTTGACGCGCTGCAACAATATCCATTAAAAACTCATTTTAGAGTTTTTTGGTACATTTTTGGTTTTTTGCATTTCAGGTGACGATATGTGTGTATGTATACGTATGAATAATTTTTATTTATTTTTTAATTCATTTGTTAATTTTTTTTATCTAAACTAGTTGAACGTATATCTAGTATTTCCATGCGACTGTATCGACTCGCATCACTACTATACGAGGGTGGTGCCAAATGATTTTTTCAATTACATTATTACAACCAACAACAACAAAAAATTATTATTGAATTCACAAGGCCTACTTGTAGCGTGTATCATGTCCGAATATCAGGGCAACGAAATACAGTGGAAGCTCCTATAAGCGGACCCGTAGTGACAACAAAAAATTTTTTTTTTAATTTCGAACTATTATGCCGATCAAGTTCAAAATATAATCCGGTCTTCATTTAAAAAAAAAATGTCGATTGCTGCCAATTTGACTAAAAGCAGGTGATTTTTTCGAAAGATATAATCCACGAGAAATTCGTTATTCTTTCTAAAAACTCTAAAAGTCTTCGCCAAACCGATTTTAAATATTCACTGATTTCTATAGACTAGAGAAATGTACCGAATGCAGCAACTCTGTAAAAAGTTTCGAGAGATATCGATTTCGAAAATATGGCAACACAAAATGTGTTTGATTTTAATTACTCCGTGTGCTGGATGTGTGAAAAGCAAATAAAAAATATCAAATTGTGACTGATAACTCAGTAAGCACTCAAGCACCACAGACGGAAGAAAAGGACACTCATTGGCATACGTTTTTTAACGTAAGGTTCAGTGGGTTTTCGATTATCAGTATTTCAACTAACCGGCAACATTATTAAACGGGAAAAAATTTAGCTTTTTTTGCATTGATTAAATGTGATTAACTCTAGGAAAAAGGGAATACCTCGTTTGTGTATGATGCTTCGTAAGCATATGATAAGTAACATGCAGGAAATGATTGCCTACTACTACTAGGTTAGGTTAGGTTAGGTTACGTCGGCAGGTGGCTGGATGCAAAACTGAAGAAAGGTCCCAGCCCATTTGGCTACAAATCATTATGGTACCTGCCGTGAATACACATTCACTTGTTGTAGTGAAACAGACCAGAGTTTCTGTTAGGAATCGAACCCAGAACTTCCAAATTGATAAACTGGTGCAATATTCACTGGACAACCTGGGCACCTTAATTCCGTAATTTCTTGTCCAATCGATTTTCGGAACACATTAATTGTAATCGCACTTATTCTACTTGGCGTTGTCAATATCGTCGTCAATTTGAAGACAACACCGCTTTAACACAAAATCAATACTAATATGGTATTCTCGTTTACAACAACGTCGACGTTGATTGTGCCACCTGATTCATTTTGTTCACTTCATATTGTTATCATGCTGTGAAGCACAGGAAGAGTATGAAAAAGGAGAGATTTTTCATGTTTTTTGTACCTTTATTTTATTTTTTTACATGAATTATCGAGCGAAACAAACATCCAATATACGAGTTACAGAATACACCTCCTATTTTTGGTAAAAAAAAAAAAAGAAAATATAAAAGAAAATTCAGATAAAAATGTTTTTCCTTTCCGTTTCTGACTCCAGTGGCGAAGAACAGAAAAAAAAATTTAATAGTGGAAAGAAGACTTCTTAGACAGAAATCGATAATTTTTAACTTGGCTGATGAGAAGTAAGTGGTAAATTTAGAATCGTATTTTCCCTGTAATTAATTTTGTCACGCTGTTAAGATTTCAAAGTTGTTTTCAACTGAATAAAGCATCAGATAATCCAGAACTGGGTACAATAGAGTAGAGCCTCGTTTAGAAAAAGGGACCAGATCACATCATTTATTCCAAACATCATAAATAGGCAGCGACATTACGGTTTTCGGCTCAGGGATCGTACCATCGCAGATTAGGAAATGATTTTAACATGGGCTGGTCGCAGGCAGACAAAGAATTTGTCTGATATGCTGGATGTCATGGAGAGTGAAGTTTGCCCACAATGGATAAAATTCAATAAGACAGATGTTGGAACTATTGATGCAAAATTTATTTTTTTTTTTTTTTATTTTTAATAAAAAAATTTTTTTTTTATTTTTTTTTTGTTACTTTTTTTCACCTTTTTTTGGACACGACAGAACACAATACCAAAAATGGCGACGACAAAATCAAAGCCCATTAAAGGCAACATCGACGTCACAATTTCTTACAGAATACCAACCATACCTTGACAGTTATTCAGAAACGGCAATATCGACAACTGGAATATCGATTTGCAGTAGAAGATAAAAAAAGCAATGTTGTCTTCTATTGACGACGCCAAGTAGAATAAGGGTAAATAATTCAACTTATACAAACTGTGTCGAAGGCTGGAAATTTGCTCTGAGCAAGATTGGGGGCAGGTTCAGCGATGGCCTGCAAAGTCATTCGATTCTTTCTATTTTTTTTATTTTATTATTTTTGAGTGGAAATATCGTATGTGGCAAAAAGTAAATTTTACGGATGACACTTTTTTTCCGCTTTGACTGCGACTTTTTGTATGAATTTTTGAAAAAACTGAATTTGCTGATGTTTAATTGTACTGCGCAATTGTTGCAAATAGCTTTTGCGTTGCATAAGTTCAGGGCCAGAGAGCGGCTTCCCTCGTAGTTGAAGCTTTTTAATATGCGATTTACGAATAAATAAAAATAAACAACTTAAAATCGCTTGTTATTTTTCATATAATCTTTTGTTTTAAATTTTTTTGTTTTGCGCTGAAAAACTAATAAAACTAATTTAAAGCACGCAAACATTTTAATTTGTTATTTAAACTTTTAAAAGTTCTTAATACTAGACAATTATCATCCGTCCATACATTCCGTCAATCTATTTTGACCAGAACTCACAAAATTATCAAATATACGCCAGAGCTGTAAAGGAATGTGTTCCATGTTTGAATTTTAAAACACTAGGAATTTAATATTTTTAAACGTTTTCCGTTTGAATTGAATTGTAATTTGAGTGACATATGGCCTATTTTTGACTTTGTAATTAAATCGTATTTATACTGAAGTGCTATTTTAATACGTAATTAAGTTTTCCAGTGCTACTTTTCATGATATTTAAGTAGTAGTTGTAGTACATTTACACTGGACTGAATTGTAGTAGAATTGATCTGAAATCTAGACCGTTTTCATCACACTTTTTTGACATTTAGCTAGATTTCATTTTATAACACAAATTTTTCAGCATAGTTTTGACATTTGGTTCGAAGAAACCACATGTATCATCTGCGCTATCACATAATGGTTGTTTTTTTTTTTTTTGTATATTTTGTAGGAACCCATAGTTCCATTTCAAAGTACTTCAACTTATGAGAAGATTTCGTTTTGTATGGCCCATCTACTTAAAATCAATTAGATTTGCACGAAATCTAGTAAATACTAGATATCGCTAAGGTATAAATATAGTGTTAAATGGCCAATGTCGCATATTTAAGTTACCATATGATTGCCACTATTTGTTTTTGTTTTGCACAAACATCATGTTGTCAGGCAAAAAAGTATTTTCATTTAATTTCATTAATACGCACATAAAAGCGTACATTTACTGCAATATGAAAATAATATAAATAATTAAATGGTTTTTCTTATAATTTTCTTTTAAAAAAGGGTTTGTTTACTTTTTTTTTTAAATGTTTCAGTACCACATGATGCCATTGATGAACAGAGTTGTATTGAAAAACTACCCATAATTTCATAGTGTTACCATACTTTTATCATATGTAAATACTAACATTTAATTAGTACTGAAAAACTGAAGCTGTATTTAAATAACACTTAAATTTAAATGAAAATTTACTAAATACGCATTTGAATACCGAGTGGAAAACTGGACATTAATTAAGAATTCCTGAGTGTGTGCGCTAGCTGTTGGCCTCTGTCAAAATAAAATTTTAAATAGTGTTTTTCTATAGAACCAGTGTCACAGAAATATTTCATTTTTCCCGCGTTGTGTATTTTTCACAACTAATCAGTTTTTCTGAAAACTTCAGAGGCACATTGTTGGTTTTTATAAATTACTGTACATCTATTTTTTAATTAATTTAATAATAAAAAGCATGCTTATTTGTAATAAAAAAAAAAAGTCACACGATCGTTTTTAGTCAACAATGTTCTTTTCGAATGTAGTATTGCCGTATGACATGAAAAGTAGAAAAAGTACATGATGATGACAGATTTGTAGATCAGGTGCAATTTTCAACACACATAACGCGGAAAATATGGGTTATCACCAAATTTTTATTTTAAATTTTCTAACACTTGGGCTATTTTTTTTAGCTGCTTCACCAAACTGCATTTGTTTCGTGAAGTCTGCTATAAAGCGTGTTGTGTAACTTGTTTAAATTTCACAAGGTAAAGCTTTTAAACGCATGATAATTGTCGAGGAATGAATGCGAGTTATAGACTTCTGCTTTCTGCCAGATATTTTTGTATCAATTCATCTTGAATTAAAATTTTAAAGAATTTATTTTTTCTGTAAATTTTTATCGAAAAGTTCTTTTCAATTGTCAACATTGCTTGGTGAAATGAAGCTTTTGCAAATTTATAAACCATAATGGAATTCATTTAAATTTCAATTCATATGAATGGCTATAAAACATTGTAATTCTTCATCAAAAAGAAATGATTCTTTTACAAGTCTGATAGATATTCGTGCAATTCGCCGCAATATTTCACTTTTTATAAGGCATGTTAGAGCCCTAAGTTATTGACTTTTTTTATAGATTATGTTGTCGTGTTGTTTTGTTTTGCTAAAGTTTTCACAGTGCGTTGTTTGTTGTGTTCATGATATTGCGATTTAAAAAATTGAAATTTTCGCTTCACACCCTTCTTCACCGTGACAGCTAATTCGTGTTTTTCATATTGAATTCAACTTTTTCAATTAATTTAATTTAAAATAATTTTTCTTCTACGCTATTACGATGTAAATTTTGTATCTAAAAGGGAAGTTCATTGTTTGCCAATATAGTGAATATAAACACTGTGCAAATACACTCCACGTCATTAAATAAACCAACTTTGCTAACAATACTCCGACAAGCTATATACTCAGCCATATACTGCCTGGATCACGATGTCACTCGAATTCGTTCGTTCGCATAAAAACATTCAAAACAAAAACAACATTTTAAATTTTTTTTTACTATTAGTTAACCTGTCAAATGTCATTGATTACCAAATAGTTCCACAACAGCTGATTAGTAAATTATTATCAGTATTTTTGTTTTGATATCATCTATCATAATATAATATATAATACTATAATTTTTTTTTTATATTTTGGTTTTCCCGAACCAATTTCAGCAGCAATTCAACATCTTGCGCGGTAAAGTTTGATGAGCGCGCGCTGTAGACAAAAACCATATACTATAACAGTGCTACCAATATTGAAAATTAAAAGATTGTTAGGGTTACCATTCTTTGGTTATACTGAGAATGTTAGTTAAACCATACACTGTGAATATGAAGTATTAGTTAAACAATAGTTATCGTTTTAGTTTACTAATAATTAATTAATAACTGTAAATTTGGGCCTAAGAGAACAACTGATAGCGTTACCAAAAAGTGATAAATAATTGAAAGTTTCAAAATGCGCCAGACAAAAATTGCGATTTTATTTTGTTCGTTATAACTGTAGAAATTTCTTTATGTGACTTAACAAACGGTTCGTTTTACACGAAACCGGAGTTCGCTATAAGCGAACATCACTGTAGCAATGTTTACTAAACACAGCTTCGAAATTTAAATCTACTCCCTGACATCGGAGGCGCTGCAACACTGCTATAAACAAAAAACAAACAAAAAACGCGCAAAAGCAGAGTTGTAAAGATGATGGAAGCTTTCCTCGGCCTATTCTTTTACCAACTGTCATCTCTAACACTATCCCTTCCCTACTAGTTCCAGGGCAATGCAGTGCATACGTAGCGGACAGCTCCTGAACACTGGTCCATGAAAAAAAAGAACCAATCACCCCGGACACAACCTGTTAAGCGACCAAAGCCAACATGGCATTCGACTGACAACAATCATGCTTCGCAACAGCGAAATGTCTAAATAATTGTAATAGAAATTCCACAAATCTTAGAAAAAGACATTTGAATTATTTAAATACAACATTTCACAAACATTTTTCCCACACACCAAAGAAAGACATAAAGAAAATAAATCGACTCCAACTGAAAACTATTAACCCCACAACTTCATATTAAATTGAGACCGATTTGAAGAAATTTTCTTTTTGTTTTCTAAAATGTAATTAATCATGTATTACATTTTTTCAAAACTAATAGGCTGTTTAGTATCGTATTAGGCTTTCGACTACATAAATAAATCATTCATGAAATCACATCGTATCACATCATCATCACCACAACGTATCGCTGCGCATTAAGGCATATCATGGCGATATCATAACATTATCATAATACACGTTTTACAATGACTGTTAATGTGTGTTTGAATGAACGACATGCCTATTAATCGCTAATTAAAAGATTAAATTAATTAAATATATTTATTAAGTATTTAGTTGCGGCCATAAATAGACTTCTGGCTACAATTATGTATATATTTATATAGTTATTTCCCTATAGAAATATACTACTGTCAACATACGAGTATATTTATACCACACAATAAACCAGTTTAATAAAGAAAATAAAATACACGCCACGCCACGCCACGCCACGCCATGAGACACATGTGGTTTAGTATACGTTTTCATTAATTATTTCTCTCTCTTAATCGTATTCTCTCCCTTGTTGTTTAAGTTTAAAAACCGAAAAAATAGCTGGTAATTGATATTGTTACACAGTGATAATGAGAATATTTACACTGTGCGAAATATATAGGATTTGATGGATACATGGATACATGGCACAGGGGACTATTTGAGAAAAGAAAAAGCCTGCCAAAAAGGCAAAAATGAACTAAGGACGTGGCTCGATAGACAAAAAAATTATACATCATACGGTGAATTTTCTAGACTTTTCAAAGTTGAGATTTGTATGCTTCCGGGACTCTGCTAAAGTCCGGAGAGTTAAGAAAATTATAAGGAAAGAATTAGACAGGAGACAGCATTCCAAAGGAACCAAGGATAAGTCAAAGTCAATCAACACCAACATATTCAGGCTAAACTAAATTATTATTTTAATTTATGTTTCTCTTATTTAAAATGAACAACAAAAATCAGTTCAAGAAACTTTAATAAAACTTTATTATCATCAAATATTTGCCGATAAAACATCAGATTTGCAAAGTGATTGGCGGACAATGAAATCTATATTATAAAATTTTACTACTGCTGCTACTGGGCACACAACCATTAAAGGCCGGGGCACATAGAATCCGTCATACTTTGACTTTTCCAACTGACAATTAAGTTGAAATATACGTTTCCTTATGAGCTTTGTCATATTCAGTAGCTCGTTTCTGTATTTCTCGCATCGTAAAATTACTCACATGAAGTGTGAAACAAAAAATTTCATCGTTTCTCTATTTGTGAGAAAAAAGTGTTTCTGTATTTGAATGCGAAAACAGACAATACTGATTCTGTTGTTACTGCAATATTTCCAGTAATTAAGTGTCAAATTCAAGTCAAACGTCAACAAAAGAAATAAATAAAAGAAAAACCAGTAAACAGTGAAAAGTTAAAAAAAATTGGAATTAAATATAAAGAAAAAATATAGCAATAATCCAATTCAATTTATCAAATTGACCTCTAGCAAATATTAAATTCGATGACATGTAGTGCACTAGCTTTTGTTTTTATTCTTTTGATATTCTTTCAATTTTCTAAATTAAAGAAATAATTTACAAACACATTATTATATATGTACATACATAATAAATTTAATTCTAACATATTATTACTCACCTTTTCAGCTGATTTGGACTCCATGTTATTTTATTTATTTAATTATTTAAAAAAAAATCCGCACGAAATATTTCTAGAAATTTCTAAACTTTACTGGTCTCGCAACAATTTCAAATGTGACTTGTTTTAGCAGTTCTTATGAGAAACTTTTCACAAAACGTTGGTACAGAAACACTTTTTCGCACATCCTTCCAATAATTGATGGAAAATTATTTAAATGACAGTTAATTCTCGCAATGTAAAGATACAGAAACACTTGTGTAAGAAAAACCATGTTTTGTTTCAATTTACACACTTTTTGTTACAATTCCCTCGTTCCATGCGAGGAATTTTACGATGCGAGAAATACAGAAACGAGCTACAGTACGCCTCCGTCAAAACAAAGTACGTTGACTACTTAGACAACTAAGAACAGCGTTGCCGTTGTAGGTTATTTTCAACCAAAATTGGTTGTTTTTTTTTTTAAAGTTGAGATGTAAATATTTTTTGCATTGTGTTTACTTTTTCCAGCCTAAGTAACACTCAATACGTAAATTTTACTTGTAAAGTTTTAAAATCAGGTTTTATATTGCGAAACGTTGTTAACACCCTTTTATTTTATTACTAATCCTGTCTGTTGTAACAAAAATTTCAAGACTGCTGCAGCAGAAACAAAAATAAAAGAACACAGTATTTAAATTCAAAAGGGATAGGAAATTATTTGCACGGGTGTGTTTGTCTTAAATTGAAATGGTCTATATAGGTAATTAATTTTTTTATCTTAGACCAGCACTCAGGAGATAACCCCTACACATGCGGTGCTGGAACTAGAGGAAAGGTATTGTAGGAGAAGTGATAGGATAGCAACACCGGTTTTTGCACGTTATTTGTTTTTATACCAGCATTATAGCGCCTCTGATGTCAAGAAGACGTATGTTTTTATATAATTTTTTTTTTTAAATTTGTGAATAGTATAAAAGAAATTGTAGACTTATTTTTATAAACTAAAACATATTCCGGTATTTTTTTTTATTTTTTATCTTTTTGACGTGATAACGCTGGCTATGAGTTGATAATCGTCAACAAAGTACTCATGGAGCCAATCTCTTCCGTCGGTACGTTAATGTCATTTGAAAAAGTCAAAGTATGACGGATGACGGATTCTATGTGCCCCGGCTATTATTTCTACAAATTCACTTTATGAAATTTTATTGTAAATCGAGAGATTATATTTTACAAAATTTTTCTTCTCTCTAAAATTTGACATTTTAAAGACACAGTTGCCATTTCTGTGGAATTCTTGATACGTAAAACTGCAACGAATAGTTTTTTTCATACTAAAAGTGAAAAGCTGATTTAACTGTGAAAACCACAAACAGCTGATTTTGCTTTGTCACTATAAGTTTCATTAAATCTGGTTGTAACGCACAGTTTTCATAGATTTTCTCTTCCCACAACTCGATGAATACATTTTCATTATGCTATACCCAATACCTTCTTTTTCTATTGCACTTTTTATTACTGTTGTTGCTGCGTCAATTGTTTTAAATTATTATAGTGACTTTATTTACCAAATTTTTCTTTTTTTTTATTTCGTTGAGCGCTATTTAATTTGCCAGCTGTTTTCAATTTTTTAAACTTGGTAGCACTGCCGTTAGTACATGAAAATCAAGGTTGTATTTCATTAAATCAACAGAAAACTAATTGAAAACAGGTTTGTTTTAAGATGGTGTTAAGAAAATATTTTTAACTGTTTTTAAAGTAAAACCAACTTTTGCCAAAAAAAAATTTTTTTTTTATTTTCTCCGTGTAGCAATCGAACCGAAGTTGACAATCATGTTTGCTATTGCTTATGCTTATTTCATTTAACCGAATGTATTTAGGAATCTGTGATTGTTCAATGAACATATGGATGGATGGATGGATGGATGGATGAAATGGATGCCTGCCATGGCTGTATGTTGTTAAGAAGTACAAAACCAAAAATGATCGCGTGCAATGCAAAAATGCAAAAAAGAAAAAAAACGTAAAACCAGTCAGATGGCTTTGACGAATGCGAAAAGAAATAAAAAACATAAAAATAAGAAACAAAAGAAAAAAATTAAACCGTGAGACGTGATATCCATCCAGTTTGTAAAACATGCTGAAAAGAGCACAGCTGATAGACGCCCTGTGACAAAAATGTGTGTACACAAACGTTTTTCTTTTCTACGTATTTTAATTTCAGACAGTCATACAATTCATTCACTTCAGTTATGCCAAAAATACTGCTGCAAAAAAAAGGCGAAACGAAAGCCGCCGCACAACAAACACGCACTTTTCTTCCATTCTCATTCATTGTTTGACAAGATCTCGTGCGAATAGTCGGGTTAATGTTGCCGCTGCTGCCTCGCTGCTGCTACTGCTGTTGTTAGTTGTGCTGTTGATGACGATAATTATGATGAAAACTGTCATAAATGACAAATTATAGATTAGTTTCTTCAGTTAATAAGTGCTTTTGTATTTGCCAGTTTGTCGACAATTAATTAACTGCGGCGCTCTCGTTATGGCAGTCACTATCTGGCTGTGTGTATGTGCGGTGTGGTTGATTTTTGAAACATAAAAGGAAGGAATCTCATTTAATTTAATTTATTTCTTTCCACTACAACAGGTTTATTTGAAGCACGCACACACACACACACACACACTCATTTAGTTGTTCAAAATATTGTTGTCAGCAACGTCGTCAAGAGCATTTTGTCATCAACTGTTTCTATTTATGTTTTTCTGCTTCTTCTTCTTCTTCTTCTTCTGCTTTTAAGGAGTTTAACTTACAAATGTGTGAAAATGTCGTTTTAATAGTTTGTCACTTTTCCTATTGCGCATGCTCAACTGCAATTTTTCAATTTCGCTGCCTTTTTTTTTCTTTTCTTCATTCGTTTTTTTTTTTGTTTTTTCTGAAAAATTTACTTGATATGAAATTGGAGCAGATGCCTATCAAACATGTGGCGAATATTTTCGCATGTACATAATATATCACACTCTGCATCGCTTGAATTTTATTATGTTGAGATTTGCGATGGCACGCTACACACTTTGGCAGAGTTTAAGAAGCTGTTTGCAATGCTGTGCTCAAAATTAACTATAGAAAAATGCGATAAACTCGTATGTTTTTAAGCTGTGATATGGTGTAATATTGTATCAACAACTATGGCCTCGGCAGCAAAAATAAATATGTGTATTTTTGTGGTGCCAACAATTATAATTATTTCGGAATATTTCAAAATGCAAAGACACTACAGTGTGTAACATGGTTACGAAAACTAGTTTACACTCTCTGCGAATGATTTAATATAGTTGTGTCAAACATATTGTGATCTTTATATGAATACTAGATTAACACGGTGCGCTTCGCCTCCCCCCCACCTACTTATCGGCCATTTTACCCACAATTAAAAAAAAAATTTAGCGAAATTTTTCCATATGAGAAAAGAATTTTAGAAATTAATTGATATTCACTTAGCGGTCACACCCCCCGCCCTAAAATTTGAAAAAAAAAAAAAAAAAGTGTGGTCCGTTTCCATATGAATTTTGAAACTTGTTCCACAAATAGCAGAAATATTTGCTAACCAATTTTTGGGGCGAGCACTTTGCCTCCCCCTTACTGGACCTTTTCCATATGCAAAAAGAATTTTGACAATTTTTTTTTTTTTTTTTTTTTTATCTGGTACCAGCACTCAGGAGATGACTCCTACACATGCGAGGCATTGTGCTGGAACTATAGGAAAGGGATGGTAGGAGAAACGACAGGAGGTGAAGCTTAATTAATTATTTTACAGCTCTGCTTTAGCACGTTCTTTGTTTTGTCTATACTCGTAGCAGTGCTGAAGCATCGGTTTAGTAGCCACTTTTATTATTATTTTACTTCGCCGGTACTACATAATACCGACGAAGGAGGACGTTCTGATGTGATTGTGAATTCCTATCAGCTGAAGCCGGTATTGTTCAGTGACCAGTGACAATGCCTTCGCCACGGAAACCTTGCGACAACAACTGACACACAACGACACACTAATGCACATCAGAAAAATGCGAGATGTTTATTTTTATTTTAAAATTTTAGTCTGAAACTGGGGTTGAACCCAGGTCTGTTTTTGGATTTGTAGTCAACGTGCCATCGCCAACGCAAAATGGCAGCCCCGGTCATGGTGTTTAGTTCGCTATGTTGCGGAGAGAGCGAGAAAGAGAGAGAAAAAGAGAGAGGGAGGGAGAGAGAATGTACACACGATTGTCAGATTTTACAATATTGTGGAATATGGCAATATGGTGGCAGTGCGCTCACAATGAAAAACTGTCACCGAAGTGTGAATTGCCTGTGCAGACTTTTGTAAGAAAACGGGGGAAGTCGCCGACATATGCAATGCATTCCACTGGAACTAGATAGAGAGACAGGGATAGTGTAGAGAATAGACAGCTGGTGAAAGCGGTAGGCAGATACGAGCGTCATTCTTTTTTTTTTTTCTTGGACCGGCACTCAGGGGATGAGCCCTAAACATGCGGTGCATTGCGCCGGAACTAGGAAATAATGTTTTGGGAGAGAGGGTATAGGGAGTAGTATTTATTGACATTCGATTTGAATTTTCCCACGTTAAAAGTGACAGGAAACACCTCTTGCACAACTCTGCAGTTGCGTGTTAATTATAAAACAAAGTTGCGCCGTCTCTGATGTTCATTTTGACGCATTATTTTTAAGCTACGCGAAGTCATTTTATTTATTTTCCTTCACCGAATTTTTACTGCTCAAATACCGACGTAACACAGAAAACTCAGAAGAACCTTTTTTTTTTTGACCTGACCAGGGTGGGAATCGAACCCGGCTCCTTGTGGTTGTAGAGCCAACACTCTAAGTACTCAATTTTAGTACCTCCAACCGTACTCACAACTCTAGCACATGAGAGTTTCAGAGAGGAATTGAAGGCCAGGATAATTATGGCTGCTAGACCCCTTTTTTTGGTTGGTCTTTGAATCTAACATTTTCCACAAGAAACCGAAAAGCCTTCCAATCTTGAAATCTAACGAAGCAGAATTCAGTAAATTTGAACCAGATCATTTGGAAGCAACAAATCTGTATCAATTCGAGGCTTGGCCGTTGATCGACATAATTTTCTTTTCAAAGCATTCAAGAGAGTGTTCTAAACAACACCGAAGATGATTCATTAGTGAGACAACCAACTGATTATCGTGCTTCGGGTCTTCGTTTACTTTGCGGCCATACTTATGCCCCACACTGTACAAAGAAAAAGGTTTTTTTCTCCTTTTTGCTTAAATGAACGTGTGTGCAAAAGTGTGAATTTAACTTTTGTCTCATTAACAGTCACTTAAAAGGAAATTAATTAAGAAACATGAAATGTGATAGCGATAGCGATAGCGATTGTCGTACTCGTACTCTGTGGTATTTTTACAATAATTTCATTCAAGTTTGAAAATTTACAAAAAATTTATTCAATTATGATTGACAACTTAATTGCTACGCGCAATAACTTGTGGACTTTTCTCAAATATTATTTGACGTCATGGGTGAGTAATTGCAGGGAAAAATAAAGTCTAAGAGATCGCCAGTAAGGCGCTGCAGCTGCAAACAGGTAAAATGCAACGGGCCAGGATTATGTTTATAAACGAATTGCCAAAGCAGTACATTAGTCGCTGAATGATATTGAGAATTTCCAGTTCCAATTACCTTATGCTAATATCAAGAAAGGTACATGGTTGCGTTGGCTGAAGTAGTCTGCATGTTGACTATAAAACTAGAAAAGTCCTGAGTTCGAGCCCAGTTTCAGACTGAGTCATAAAAACATCTCGCATTTTTCCTGTTGAGCATTTGTGTGACTTTGTATCGGTTGTTAGTTGTTAATAATCAGTTGTCCATGGCAAAAGCACAGTGACTGGTCACTGAACAGTACCAGCTTCAACTGATAGGAGTCCGCAATCACATCAGAGCGCCCTCCTTCGTCGGTATTGTGTAGCACCGGCGAAGTAAAATAATTACAAAAAATGGCTACTGAAAACGAAGCTTCAAAATATTAATACGTCTCCTTGACATTAGATACGCTACAATACTGCTATAAATAATGGGTGATCCAAGTAGAGATACTTTTTTCAATAGCCTTTTTTTGACAGATCACGTGTGAGTCGTGCCATGCTGTTATGTTATTTTTGTTTGTTGTAGTTTAGTTGATCTAAAAGATCCTCTTTTCCTCAACCTGACCTCTTATTAGGCAATCGAAAGCAATCTGGTAAAAGGTCATTTACGTCCCTAACTAAACACGATGGGTTTAAGTCACTCCAATGAACACCTGTCTCTGCTCTCCTTTCCTGAGGCATCCGTGCGAAAAAAAACATGTCTGTGTCGCTCTCCATACACCCTTGTTGCCATGCCCAATTAATTTCATAGAATATATTTTTTGTCTCTCTCTCTCTCTCTCTCAAATTCCCTGGCTTGTTCTCAGCGCAATGGCAAGATGAAAACAAAAACAATTTCCTTAAACCCAATTGTTATTTGAGACGACTTTTTAATTTGCATTCTATTTAAGTGGAAGTTGTCAAGCAGTATTTAGCAAATTGTCATACTTTGATTGTTCTCAAAATAATGTGCTGAGAACAGATAATAAACACATGTACACACACAAATATACATACTTACGAACATTCACAAACACATGTATTGGGCACACATATGCCGCAATTGAATGAAAAATATCTAAATGGCGTGACAGTCTCTCAGGCAGCATTTTAATTGCAAAATGAATGAACCAGTGAAAGAATTTATGAATGACATCGTCTTCTACTCTTGTCTTATTTTAATGAAAAACTATATTTACTACAATCGCAGGTTAGGAATCGCTAAATAATTCTCGTTTTAAATATTTGAATTAAAACATCAATCGGCGTATTGAAAGAGAAATTAATTTCAGAAATTTTCTATGCGATGTTACCAGCAAATACCCCGCTAATTTTCCAAAAGCTCTAGTGAAGAGAAGAGACAGGTGGTGAACAGCTAGAGAGATACAGGGTGTCTGGTAGCAGATTTATATTTTCAAACTTAAAGAAAAAACATAATAATTGACACAAAGTTTTATTAAGACCATTGAAAGACAGAATGGGAATGCGGATTTTATTTTTTAAGGAGTACGTCATTCAGATCCTTCAGATCCCTTTTTATAATTTCTTGAATAATTGCTCTTGGAAGTCCCAGTGAAGCTGATTTTCACGTAAACTGCTTTCAATCATGTCAGTAAAACATGAAGCGTCTGAACACAGAATAATCGACAGAGGCAAATGAATTACGGTATTGCCATTAAATTTTTTTTGCAAATTTTTGGCCTTTAACACAAATTTTTACACTGAAAAAAAATTGATTAATTTCATTATCAGGCGAATCAAGAAATCCATACGCATTTCTATTTCGAAGTGACTTTCTAATGACACTTCGAAGTAATTTCGAGGAGGAGAAGTGACCACCACCATCCATGCTGTGAAGAATCTTTATTGTATCGTTTGCCAGTACTTAAAAGTAATTTAACTTGAAACCCAAATATTAAGAAGAAGAAGAAACGCAAATATTAATTGTTTTATAAAAGTTAAATTTATTGTTGTTTTCCGCTCGCATAAATCATCAAGTCAATGAGCTTAAACGATGAGACTACGAGGAAATGTCAAATTTTATGCGTACGCGCATGCAATAATTTAAGAGCGAAAATATATTGTTTATTTATTTTTTGTTTATTTTTGTTTTTGTTTTTAATTTTATGACATATTTTAACAATACGACGTTGAACATTGAAACTTGTTGTCATTGTTTTTGCTGAATATTGTCTTTATTTTTCATGGCACTGCGGCAGGCGGGTGATTACAATTTGAATGAATAATCATTTTAAACGGCCGATCTGTGTAGCCATACAAACATGCACACACTAATTCACATATGACTTGACGTAAATGAGTGTGTGTTCTGGATGTGTGTGTGTGTGTGTGTATTTAAATGTTCGCCTTACGTTGGCTGGAAATGTGCTGTCAAAGTGGGGCCAATGTGTTGTTCGGTGGGACATTTAATTCAGTTGTCTGTGGCCTATTATTCTTATTAATGTCTCTCGTTCTCTAGCGCGCCGCCGCCGTCTTTCAACATTTTTAATTTGACACATCTGATTAAAACGATATTAAATGGATTGTAATGCTAATTTATAATGGAATAATTTATTGCTTATTTACACACAAACACATTTAGTTCAATTTCCACATGCGAATATAAAATAAACTGCAATATTTTTATGAACCAATTAATTAAATTAGCATGTTGTATTTGCTGGCTGGTTTACTGAAACTGTTGCTTTTTTATTTTTTTTTTTAATTTGAATACAAGCGTAACGAGATTCAAGAATTAATAATGAAACTTAAGGGTGGGAAGCATTATTGTACTGGATAGTCAACACTCTTTCAATACCTTTCTGCACTCTGCGTTACAAATTTAATATGTATATGTATGTATGTTCAACAAATCAGCAAAAAGCCTAATAAATATGTCAGTTCAGCTTTTAGGGGTCTCTGTAAAATAACAATAACAAAAATAAATAGACAGCAGCAATAACAAACATGCAAGGATGTGCTTGCTTGCCACCCCTACAAAAACCAACTCACAGTCATGCACAAGGAATTTGCCAAAACGTTTGGGGTCTTCAAACGGTGTGCTAATTGCAGGTCATATTGTCGTAATGTTTCAATATTTTTAAAAATATATTGTATATTACAGTCGAACTTCTCTATAACGTAGCAGTTGGGGGCCGTCAAATTTCTACGTTATAGAGAAACTGCAGAAAATTTTGACTAAATTTTTTTATGTAGAAGATATAATTTTTCTAGTTTTTTGACCTCTTTTTCTATTAATAACACTAATTATTTAAGCTTTAGGTCTTTTTAATATATTTAATATTTATTTTGATTCGATATTTCGCTACTCCTTTGTGTAGCTTCTTCAGGAAAATTGGTTTTTGTTTATAATGAAAAAATAATTTTTTTTTAAATTCACAATATAGGAAAAGTTCTTGTCAATGAAAATTCAAAATAAAAATATTAACAGCCATATTCATAAAAATATTAAAAGCCATATTCATAAAAATATATTCTGGATTTGAAATAGGTATAAATATTCGATTTTGTATTGAAATTTGTTTTTGAACCAAATCCAAAATACATTTTTACGAATATGTTACATATAATAAAATATTTAAAAAACAATAATTACATTAATAATAATAATAATGATAATAATAATAAAAATCTTTTTTCTATATCTTTTTAATAATTAACTATATGTTTATAGTTCTAACAATTTTTGTTCTGTCTCTAAATGTAATGTAGAAAATATATTTATGAAGACAAAAAAAAATTGTTTGTACATGAACAGATTAATTTTTTTTTTATTAATACACACATATGTGACTAAATTGATGCAAAAAACGCAATTGCTAAAAACTTCGCAATAGAGAGATTATTTAGTGTGAAAAATTCTATTTAGGTCTTAAAAAATTGTACGTTACAGAGAGAACTTCGCTATAGGGAAGTTCGTTATAGGGAGATCAAAATGTATGAAAATACTCACAAAAATGTTGTGTTCACGAATTTTATTCGTTATAGAGAAGATTTCGTTATAGAGAAGTTCGACTGTATATATTAAAAATATAAATATGTATTTTCAAAAATAAATATAATTAAAAAATTTAATAAAGATCAAAATAAAAATAGAAGTGAGACTACTTTTTAAAATAGTTTAAAAAAATTATTGTTGTGTTTCGAAAAAAAAAGTCTTGCATCTTATGGGACTTTTTTCTTTATTTAATATGATATGATAATATGAGAATAGTATGATTAAATAACAATAACATACTACGGGTCCTCAGGAAAACGTTTAAAAGCCTCACAAACTGTGCATTTTTACACTCTCTCAAATGAACTGTCAATGATTCTAAGGAAATTAATTTATGCAAACTTCCTAACAGCCATAACTAAACAAGAGCGGAAAGCGGAACGTTTTTTCCGCTTAGCTTTTACGTTGAAATGCCATACCTAAATAAAAGCGGCAACGCTAGGTCGGTCAAAACGATAAAAACAGGGTTATCGAAAAAAATTAATATAACAACCCTGATTATTTTAACAATAAAGTTTATTGGTGTTTGCAATTTTTAAATAAGCATTTTATAAAAAAAAAAGTTTAAACAATGAGTTATATGGACGATTTGGAGGATTTACTTACCTCCATTTTCTAATAACAAATATTTTTTTATGTTTATTTCTTTCACCTTCTTTATTTGCAACTGACTTCACTATTAAACGCACTGTCAAAATCGGATTTTCCAATTGCAAAGCGTTGCCGTTGCCGTTGCGTTGACGCCGCGTTATTTCTGTATGCTACATACAAATTGTATGGGCATGAGAATTTTTGACAGCTAGAAAACGCTTTCCGCTCTTGTTTAGGTATGGCTGTAAACTTGACCAACAACTGGCGCTGTTCATGTTGTTACTTTTTTCTCAAAAAAAAAAAAAAATTAATGTTAACTTATCGCAAAATAGCAACTTCTGCAAATAATCTGATATGCAATTGAGTCTTTCGTTTATCTTTAGGCATTTTGTAGAACAAATTACAATTTTTAGACACAAATTTCAATTATTTATTTATGTTTGTTATACGGTTTAGCTGGTCTATATGCAGCATTTCATTTGGTGCTAATATCAAAATCTTAACCAAATTCTTGAGAAAAGCTAAGCAATCTCGCATGTTTATACAAGAACTGCCAAAAAATATATGAGAATTACGCAATATACAAACAAAACAAACCAAATATCTTCTTTACAAATTTTTCTCATACAACAAACATTTTATTATTTGTTCTTAATACTTTTTTTTTAACCTTTTTTATTATTTTAACAATCTATTTTTTTTTTTTTAAGCTTTAAGGTTTTTCTCTTTTTTTATTTATTCTCTCTTCGATATTTCGTTAACCTTCGGTTAACATCTTCAGGAAGTTTTTTATTTTAATTTTAATTTTAATTTTAAATTTTTTTTTTTTTTTTTTTTTTTTTTTTTTTTCTTTTTTGAAGTTTATATATATAAAAATTTTATATATAAGAAAAAAATTTAAAATAAAAAACTTCCTGAAGATGTTAACCGAAGGTTAACGAAATATCGAAGAGAGAATAAATAAAAAGAGAAAAAACCTTAAAGCTTAAAAAAATAGATTGTTAAAATTTTATTATTTAATTTTAAATCTATTTAATTTTTCTAATTATAATAATAATAATAATTTCAGCTAAACCATATAACAAAGAAAGATAAATAACCATAATGAATTTGACTAACGTTGAATAATTGAAAGACTAATTACACAAGTTAAAATTTTTTTGTTTTGTTAAGTTAATTTTATATTGACGTTTGCTGAAAATTGTAATGCAGATCGACCCTGATTTATCTCCAGTTTTTCTAAATTCCAGTACATTTTAGTGCTTTTCTGGCAAGTTTTTAAGGGGGACTTCATCATACATAAGTCTCACATATATGCACAATTGCGCAAATGGCAATTTTAAGAGTTTTCACAAGAATCTTTAATATGTTAAACTCCACTGAAAACAAATTATGTTCAATTCACAAGTCCGTCTTAACGTCGTGTGTTAAAAAATACCGGACCGCCCAGGCAAATTGTCGATAAGGTTTGCCTGATTATCATCTCTTTGAAGACAATCTGTCAAAATTCATCACTTTTTGATACACAGGTGGGTTCATTAGTGTAGAAAACTGTGATGGTTTTTTTTTTGTAATGTTGTAGGCATAGTGACAACTACATAGTTCTCAATTCGCCATGCATACACCACCACTGTTCACAAATTTGTCAAATATATTTCAGCGTAATTTAATTTCCAATATTGCTTGTGTAGAAAAACTGTTCTTTAACAACTGAAGATGACGTCATTTACGATTAATTTCACTATATTAAAGCCGTATCTCAATTATGTACTTTGATTACTCAATTGGGAAGGAAACGCTAAAGTATTTACACTGGGTCACACAAAAATATTATAACGTATGTACATCCCTAAATACAAGCACACATTCTTCTATACATTCATGTACAAGAGGACACAAATGTACATACAACAAAACACAATGTGGTAATTTATACAGACAAAAACGTACGGTGTAGAATTTGCTTTGCAAATCCTTACAGGATATTCTGAAGAAATTGTTAACTGCACAGGATATATTGAATGTATGTGTATGTATGTAAATACGTACACACACACACACAGACAATCTACATATGTAGGTAATAAAATGCATATATATGTATGTACGTAGTTTGTGTGTTCATATGAACAGCTATGAAATGAGCAAGTAAACTTCTAAACAGCGTTGCCGTTTCGCTCGCTGATAGCGAGTAGTCAGCGTGTTGGCTCTGCAACCAGAAAGTTCCATGTTCGATTCCCAGCCAGGTCCAATCTGAAAAAAAGTTTTTTCTGAGTTTTCTGTGCTCCAGCACCCTCCTTCGTCGGTATTTGAGCAATAAAACGTCGGCGAAGTAAAATAAAAAATAAAAAGGCTTCATTAGCTTAAAACAATACCGGCTTCAGCTGATAGCAATCCACAATCACATCATTTATCTGGGACCAGCACTCAGAAGATGACTCCTATACACACGAAGCATTGTGCTGGAACTATAGGAAAGGGAAAGTAAGAGAAATGGCAGGAGGTGAAGCTTAATTTATTATTTTAGAGCTCTGCTTTTTGCACGTTCTTTGTTTATACTCGTAGCAGTGCTGAAACTTAGGTTTAGTAGCCATTTTTTATTATTATTTTACTTCGCCGGTGCTACACAATACCGACGAAGCAGGAGGTTCTGATGTGATTGTGGATTGTTTTCAGCTGAAGCCCGTATTGTTGAGTGACCAGTGACTATGCCTTCGCCACTGAAACCTTCCGACAACAACTGACACACAAAGCACAGCAGAAAAATGCGAGATGTTTTTATAATTTTAGTCTGAAACTGGAATTGAACCCAGATCTGTTTTTGGTTTTGTAGTCAACGTGCAGACTACCATCCATCGTGCCATCGCCACCCTCAAACGAACGGCACTCAACGAAATACAATAAAAATAAAAGACAATTTGGTAAATAAAGTCACTAGAATAATTTAAAACAATGGACACAGTAACAACAACAATATGTGGGTATAAAATTTACTTTTATCTAAATTTTTTTTTCTTCTTTTCGTTTTTTTGACAAAAGTGCAATTAAGAAGAACGCAATGTAATTTATTACTGTTACTTTAATCCTTTGTCGGTATTTGAGACATATTAATGGCGACAAAATAAAATAATAAATAAAATGGCTCCTTTTCTTAGGCTCAAAGTTTACAAGAATCAAACTCTATTCACCGCTAATACAGCGCACTCGCTGTACCTCAAAATATTAACACTTTTTTTCTTCCATTGATTACTCTAAAATATGAACAGCTTATTTTTGTATTTTTTTTTTAACTGGTTGTATCTGCACAGTGTTGAAGTCTAAAAACACAGGGTAGCGATTAAATTCTTATTCAACAGCATAATAATTGCGGAATATCCCTAGTTGTTTGCTTTTAAATAATAGTCAGCTGTCAATCAGATAAAAAAAAAACAGCAAAAAGAAAGAAATAAAAAATTTAACACAAAATTTTTATTTTTTCTTTAAAGGGCAAAACGTTTTTAAAAGAAAATTAGATGACATTCGCAAATATGAGCAATCTCGCAAAAGTGAACTGGCTTAGTTTTAATTCACGGCCAGCCTATTCTTTACACATCCTTTATAACTCGTTCCCGTGCAGCAGTGTCAACACTGTTTAATACACTACATATTTTTAGTTCTGGCAACACTTTTGTGAAACAATAAAAAAAACAGCACAATTAAATAGTGGACTTAAGTAAAGAATGTTCCAGAAACATCACAATGTAACAAACTTGTGATGAGATTTACATAAATTTTATTTTTTCAAAACTAAAAGTGGAGGATGGTGAGGCGAGGACAGGGTACACAATTCTCAAAAAAGACTGCAAGTGTATCAAAGAGATATGTATGTACATACATACTACATATCTTTGACGTTCAATGATTTTAAATTTAATAGAGATAATTCATAAAGAAAAAAATATATTTTTAAAGAGTACTTATATTTTAAAACAAACAAAGTGCAAAAGAGAGTGAGAGAGAGAGAGAGAGAGAGAGTTTACAAAACCGAAAAAACAAGAGAATGAGAGATACGGAGAATCATTGCAATTTGTAAATTGCAATTTGCAAAATACATAAAAAGAGAACAAGAGAAAACGAAAAAAAAAACCAAAACAGAAGCGTTAATTTAATTGAGAGTACATTACTTATTGAAGAGTAAATATTATGATTTTTTATTTAATCATTTAATTCAAAACGTGCCAAAAGCCAAGCAGAAACAATTAAATCACACACACACAAACAACACACAGCCAAACCAACATGACAAGGTATATTTAGCAAACAGCTGATGAACTTTAAAATCTGGTTGTGTAAAACAACTGACGACATGTTGGACATGTTAATTTTATAACGGTTGTAAGCAACAAGTCGGTTATCAAACAAGTTGTCTATACACAACGCAACATGTTGTTTCGCGCATGTTGTGACGCACAAGTTCTTTTACAACTAGTTGTAATACAACAAGTTTGCCTAACATGCTACAGTCGCTTTGTTGTGTTGTATGAGTTGCAGGAAAGCAGCCAACGACCTATAAAAATAAGAGATTCAGAATTTATCCATATACATATATTTTTTTTGGTATTTTAATACTATGACAGCTGCTCTCATTTATTAAACGCCACCAAACTCTCACTAATACCACCCTATTGCTGTGATAAAATGTTTGAATCAATTGTACAACAACAAAAAAAAAGAAAAAAGTTATGTACACACTGCTTCATTTCACAACACTTTTCTGGACAGCAGTTAGAAGTGTCTCTCATCGTCTATCGTCTGGCACGTTACGCCAGAGTTTCTTCGAAGAAATAATAAGATGACAATAATTTTTTTTTTTTGGTTAATTTAATAAAGTGAAGTTTTAAAGAATTATATTATAACGGTGAGTTGCTTGTTGTTATTTACTTTCATTTTAAATGTTATTCATTTGCTCACAAAAAATAATTGGAATGTCAGCCTAAAAGAGATTAGTAAAAATGCAAATGACTGTCAGTGTTACCATTTTCAATTTTTTTCCCAATAATATATAATTACATTATATATTATATTTAATTGATGAAATATTTTTAAAGTAAAAAGTAGTGACTATTGACTACAAAATAAAAGTATGTATTCCACCTTAATTGTGTCTATCATATATTTAATGATATTCCGAAGATTCAAAATCAAGATTTTAAGAAACTTGATTACAAAAAAAAATTATTCTACATAGAATTTTGGATATTTATTTTATTACTTTTTTTTTTCTTTCAACTCATCTTAATTTTAAAAACTTTTGCAATAATATGCTACTTACTTATGCACTGTAAAACACGGTTTTCTTTTTCCGTTCAGGTAAATGAATTTTTATCCAAAATATGACTTTATTAAATCATAAATTAATTTCTCTGCAATGAAAAATAATTAAAATTAAATCAATGAAAAACTGAACAAGTTTGTGGACAATTAGAAGAAAATATTAAAAATTATATTTTTTAATTAGATTAAGAAATTTTTATTAAAAATTTCTATTTAAAATTACAGCAATTTAATTAAAATAACAACCGCAAAGCGACAACAAACATGGAGTGCAATCCATTAGCTTTTGATACTGGTAAGTTTGAAATACTATATTTAAGCTATACTATCGGCAATGTTCTGTAAACCAAATCCGCAAAAATTTTTCGTTTTTACACAGACTTAGGTATTGACAAATCACTCGTTTTTAAAACGATTCGGTTTACAAGGGGTCTATTACATTTATATACATATACGTATGTATATAAACTAAAGACATTATTATAACTTGGCGTTAGTTAGAAGTAGGTTTTTATCGGGTGGATAAACATTTTGCATTATTATCTACAACTTCGCTTTAACCTAAAAGTGAGCGTTAAAAGTTAAAAGCACCCTGCCTGTAACTTTTATCGTGCGGTTTAGTCATTAGAAGTTGCCACATTTTCATAAGTTCGTAAGCTTTCTACTTTACTTTTCAATTTCAATTTTAAATAGGCTGATAATCGATGCCTTACAGGCAATGAAAATTACATATGATTGTTACATACTAAGAAACAAACTAAATCAAAGACAAAATTGTACAGCACACTGGCAAACACTAGCAGAGCAGAACAATATGCTGTTTTCGAAGGTAGCTATGCCTTCAACGTTCTTCGTGTTTTGTCCACTGTGTGTGATTATCAGTAGATGTAAATTATTAGCAAGAACAATCTATATATTTAAGCTCAAAGGTTTTTATTTTTCTATATATATGACGATATTTCGTTAACCATCGGTTAACATCTTCAGGAAATTTTTCATTATTTTATTTTTAAATTAAAATTAAATTAAATTATAATTTTATATATTTATTATTTTCTATAAATAGAATACGAGAAATTATCGCCAGTATTTTTTCCCTTTCTCAATGAAGGTCTAATTTAACCATCTGCAACTTACAACAGTCCTTGGCATTACTTAATTTTCTCTTTCCATTATTCACTGTACCCATATTTTTTGTCCTTGTTCTACTTGAAGCAAAATTTTTTGGTTTGATTCGTCAAGTATTTATTGTGTATAATTTAGTTATTTATTTTTACAAAGTAAAAAAAAAAACAATAAACAAATATGGGAAGTGGATGAAGGTTGCTTTGTATAAATGGCTTAAAAGCCAACGTTGCCACTGCATTTTTTAACTAAATTACTCAATTATTGAAAAGTAGTCGGTAATTGCTCTGGCGATCTATGCCTCCCGAAAACTTTATGCAACCGAAATTTAAAACATAGACAGATCAGTATCGAGAAGAACGCATACCAGTGTGTATTTATTTTTCAAAACTAGGATCAGTGGGGGAGTGGCATCATGGCCGCTTTTGATGAAATTCAGAATATAAATAGATTTGCATCTGGCAATACCCATAGAATTTGTATTTTTTTAAAAGTAGGGCTACTAGCAACGCAGCGATAACATAATTTTTGTTTTATCAAAATATTAAGAAGAACTATTAAAAAACCGCCATACTTTTAATTTCTAAAACGTGTGTGTAACACGAGTGCCCTAATATTGTAAGATAAGGCAATCTACTGACAATGAAAAATTGTCTCCTAAATGTAAAAATGTCAGTTAAGACTATTGTAAGAAAACCTGAGAATTTCATTGTCACACACTTGTCCGACAATAAATTTATGCGCCAACAAAAATTGTCAGTGCACACGGTTGCTTCATTATTGTTGGGCAAAAGTTGCCAGATTCGATGTTAAACATTGTCCTTTAATATTTATGGGCAACGTTGCCAATAGAAATATTTCGGTGACAGTGGTGTTATTGTACGGTGCACTAAATTAAGCACATTTCGCAATAACAAATGACCCTACAAAATCTGGCAATTACCTGTTAATGGAAATTTTTTTTTGTCATCTGGGACCAGCACTCAGGAGATGACCCCTAGACATGCGATGCAATGTGCTGGAACAATAGGAAAGATATAGTTAGAGAAACGACAGGTTGTGAAACTTAAATAATTATTTTACAGCTCAGCTTTTGCACGTTCTTTGTTTTTCAAGGATTGTTGAAGCTTCGGTTTAGTAGCCATTTTTAGTTTACTTTTACTTCGCCGGTGCTACACAATACCGACGAAGGAGGACGTTCTGATGTGCCTGTGAATTGGATACAGCTGAAGCCGGTATTCTTCAGTGACCAGTGACCATGCCTTCGCCACTGAGACCTTCGGACAACAACTGACACACAAAGCCACACTAATGCACATCAGAAAAACGTGAGATGTTTTTTTTTATATAATTTTAGTCTGAAACTGGGGTTGAACCAAGGTCTGTTTTGGTTTTGTAGTCAACGTGCAGACTACTTCAGCCATCGGGTGTTCTCACAATTGTTAGATGCCAGACAATATTATAGTGGTACAATATACTGATAATGCTTTTTGTGACAATGTTGCCAGATGTAAATTGTAAGTTCACATGCTTATTAAATATTTTATGACAATGTTTGTGACAATATTGTAATTTCTCTAACGCATGCATAACTATACCTGTATAAATGTATGAAGTAAATTCAAATAACGCAGCGTACTCGCTTTATATTTGAAAATTGCGATTATTATATTGATTTAGGTAGTGAAGTTGGCTGCACTAAAGAAAAACTTTCATTGTTGAAAAGTAATGGCATTTTAGTCAATCCAATCTTGCGATCTCATCTCTATATTTATTTATATTTCGTGGGAATCATTAAATTAAATATATTGGGCACTTATTATGAGTGTCGTTGTCATATTCGTATTAACGAGAAGCCAATATGAAACATATGGCCGCTTTCCTCACTATTGTTACTGACAGAACGTTGGCACTCTTATTTAAATATATCGTGGCCGAGTTAAAGCCCAACGCTGGGCAACAATATGATTGATACGCTGATTCAGACTGGTCTCTAAGTGGTTTGTAGTTGCAGACTAATGCACAATAATGCAGAATTGTGGCAATGTCATTCATGTTGTTAATCGATTGGCGGTGCGAAACGGTGCATTATTACAGCTTAATTTATCAATATTATGTCTGTAGTTTTAAGGCAGCGCGAATTTCTTCTTTGCTTTGCTCGCCGTCGGCACCATATACTCTATCTGTCAAGTAAGAAGCCATATGATGCCAGGCCAAGAATTTTATTTTTGTCAGAGGCTCAGGCAATATAAGTTGCTCTTCCTAAGACCCCAGACGCAAGAGGTTGGCCACCTCCTACTTTAGGCTTGGTCGAAAAGGAATGTGAAACGTTTGTTACTGTTTTTTTTTTTTTGACGGAGATGCCATAGAGAAGTGAGCATGTGGTGAATATGTAAAACAGAGTTGCTGCATGTCTGCTTTTGAGACAACATTCGATTGTTTAAAAGCCGCCGTTAGCAAAGACACATACGAAAAGTTTTTGGCCCAACAAGGGTTTGAACCCATGATCTTCTGGCTGTAGAATGAACATGATAATTGCGCAATGTAACAATTTTCGGTCTGCTTTTCGGATAAATTTAATAAATTCATAATACTGTGTTACGAGTATGTTTTTTCGTTATAGATTCTTTTTCTTTCAAGCAGATTTATCCGCAAGGTTTTTTTTAGATCTGGTCCCACAATCAGGATTAAAAAGCAGCAGCCAAATTACGGTATTCGATTCCGATCGATACTTCGAAAGAAATCCCATTAAAACGTAGAGGAATTTCGTTCGATATCGAATGCCGCAAGTTGTGCTCTGAACTAAAAATTTACGAGTATTTACTTCTACAGAACAAATGGATGTCAGCGTTACCATGTATCAGATATTGGAGGAGGTCCGCTCATTAAAAGACCGACTTGAGAGGAGTGATGAAGAAAACAGAAATTTATTACAAGAACTGCGAGAAGAAGTTAAAAGCCTGAGAGGCGAAATAAAAGAAATGAAAATGTATGCCGATCCGGAATTCAAGCTGCTGCCCAATATGCCATTTGATTCTATGGGTGAACTAAAAGAATTTGATAAGAAATTGCCGCAAGATGATGCATTAAGAAGCGAACTGGTGAGTGCATATTCATTTCAATTGCATTTCATATAATATCATTGCGATGCGCTTTCAGAAAGCTTTCTTGACACGAATGGCGGGAAAAGATTTTACAACATTCCTGCGTGCAGCATTGAGGGCAATCGTCACCGATGAGTTGGCGGTAAATTTGACTTGGCGCGGTACACCAGAGAAGCCAAGTGTGCAAGCTTTTACGGTCTTTGTGCTTTTAAGAGGTGAACGAACGGCCACAAAACTTTTGTACTGTAATTTGAATTTATAAAAATTTTTTTGTTTGTTTTTGCTGCTCCTTGCAGATCTTTGCCATACACGATTTAGTAATTCCAGCCACAGCGATATCAACCGCATTTGTCAACAACATTTTCTGCATGCCAAAGATAGAGTTAACAAAAGACTAAAGACGACCGGCTATATATCGTTTTCATCGCACCCGGTAAAAAGGAGTGTGTCGCCCAGCTCGGCTCCATCATCACCAACGCCACCCATTGCACCAACTCAGTCATTGCTTTTGCCTCTTCTGCCCATTTCTACGATGCAGTCTTTGGAAGAGTTTGATGATAAGTTGTTACATGATATGAAATTGAAGACAGCACTGGTCCGTAACCCTCAATAATTTTGTTTAACAAAAACAAAAATAATTGAATTTTTCTTCTAGAAAAAATTCGTCAATGGCATTGATTGCAATGATTATTCTGCATTCCTGCGTTCTGCCTTTAGAGCAATAATAACGGACAATGTGGCCATGGCAATGACCTGGCGCGGAACTAAAGAAAAGCCGAGCATTCAAGACTTTGTAATCTGTGATGTTATAAAAGGTAAAATGAAACAAAATCTCTCTCTCTCTCTCTCTCTCTCTCTCTCTCTCTCTCTCTCTCTCCCTTATCACAAATATTAAGAAGAATTTGTCTTTTGTCTTCCTTCGCAGATAATTGCCAAAAGAAATTTTCTGAAATTTCTCTCTCGGACATTAACAGGATTTGCCAACAACACATTCTGCATGCCAAAGACAGAGTTAACAAGAGAATGAAAGCGTTTTAGAACATTCTTTCAAATTATAATTATTGCAACTTCATTTGAAAAACACACACTTTTACATACAACCAGCATGTCATGCTCATGCCTTCACGATAACTCCCACAAAATTTATAATAAAATTAAAAATCTTTTAGTAATTTTTGCCTGAGAAATCGCACTCTTTTTCTCATATTTAAATGGATTTTTGCTTCATAGAGAATTTTCGTAGCTCTGTGCCGCTGCTATTGTAAGGTCGTCGGCCAGGTTTAATACCAAACACTTTTTCACTATGGAAAGACATCATGTACTTACTGGAAGGAAACTACGAGTAATTTTGTTTTATTGAACGATAAACTGTTCAACAAAAACAATAAGATTTTGGCAGATTCTGATATCTGCACTATCGCTTTCTGAGCCATTCCCGTGCAATCTACAATCAATTGCATACATAAGGAACATCTCCTGGCCCCTCCTAATTTGTTTAACCCTGCACCGTCATCGATCGTCAAAATGGTGACACGAAATTTTATTTTTAAATTAAAACTTATTTTTTCTTTGTGTTTTGATCGAATTTTTTGCATAGCGATAGTTGCTTGCAAGCTGTAGTTAGAACTGTGTACATTGTAAGCATAGACTCCACAGAAAAAAAAAAAGAGTTGTGAAAATTTAACATCTCTGTCGGCTATCACGATCGAAAAGGGATAGCAAATGTGTTTTCTTTGCAATTTTCCCTTTTCAATGTTTTTATCGGAATGTTTACTTTAATTGACAAAAAAAATTCCTTAAAATGTGCAAATGTTTTACTATTTTGGCGCATTTATATAATTTTTTGCCAAAATTTTAATATTAAAAAAAGAAGTGTAGGTGTACTATCGTATAAAAAAAAAGGTGTTACTTTACTTAAATGTGCGCTTGTGTTTATTTCTAAACAAAGGTATCTGTGTGTAAAACAGAAAAAATATACCAAGAAAAATGTAAGATATTTTTTATCTATGTTTATTAAATTTAAATAAAGTGATATTTAAAATGTGTTAAATTTGAAGTGCAGTGGAAGCTGCATAATGGGGGATGTGGGCCAGGGAAGACATTACATCATTTCCCGAAGAACAATATCAGGTAAGGCTTTTGTTTTTGAAGTGGTCGAATTTTCTGTAAAAATATACTGCAGTGAAGCTGCTCCATAAAAACAATTAGAATAGAATTAATTTTCTATTAACTAAAAATCTATGTATACATATGATTCTAATTGTGCTTTTTCCCGTATAAACTATATGTTAAATTTATTATTACATACCCCATGATATTCTCATACAGTATGAAAAATATCATAAAGCATTTTATTACAAAAGTAACTCAAAAATTGAGGAGGAAAGCATATCCATATAGTACTATTTCGCTAACGCTTACTTAGCTCATCAGTGGATTTTTCCCAACGTCTGAATATAAACCCAAGATCTATATGTTTAAAATTCAATTAATCAAACGAGAATTGTTTGAACATTAAACATACAAACCAAAAAATCTATAAACAAAAACATAGCAATCCATGAGTTTACTTTTATAACATACTCACATTTCTATTTTTAGTTTTTTATTCTCATCTACACTAATTAATTAATAATTAATAATCAGTTAATCTAAAAATCTATGTTTAATTTGGAGCAATTTCCCTAAAGTATATTTCTTCTTTCTGTGGTATTATAATTCGAGGGTTTATTGCAATAACATTTATACGTAAGTATATGTGTGACTATTTCTAATAAAATAACGCACACAATGACAAATATTGAAGCTGAACAGTGATCGTGTATCATTCGCTTTAGCTCGTGCTGTCAACTTTAGAGCCATTCAATTCAACACAAAAATATGTTGTCAATTAAAGAAAAAAATTTAATTATATCGCTATACCGATTCCATAAATATGTACTTATGATAAAGGATATTAAAACAAATTGTCCGCATTCTGCTAGAGATGACTTTGTCAAATTCCAGAACATCTAAAACATTTAAAATCATTGTCATCCTCATCTCAAATTGAACCGATCTAAGTTAAAGCAGTCCAAACTGAATAAATTTTGTTAACCAAATTCTCATTAGTCTAGCATTACAAAGTAACTAAAAAATTCAAAATAATAAATATGTACCTCTTATAAGCGGACAAAAATACCGCTACGGCGAGTGGCCGCTTATGAGAGGTTTCACTGTATCTATATAAATACATATATGTAATAGCCCCTCTTTTGCTGAATTTTCCATTTCAAATAAATAATTTATATATTTTTTTTTTCACAAACTAGCTTATTTTGTTTGTATGTTTTCATAAGTTGGCTGCTAACGATTAGAAATTATTGAATCGCTCAGATTTGACGTTTTTGGCGACAGCTACTCGTATCAAATGTTGACAAGTGTCACTTTTTTTTAACATAAACATCTATAATGGCGATCTATAAACCAAAAAAGGAAAAACGTTAAAATTTTAGCGTTTATTATCGGCGAGTCGTGTTTTGTAAACTAGCTGTAAATTTTCATAATAATCGTATCGACCAAGAGCACAATTTTTTAATCAACTCATCTGCAGCGATACCATTTCTCAAGTTTACCCTTATTTTTTAAGCTTTTTGAAATGCCAAAAAGTTTTTAAGTTTTTATCACCAAAAAGATTTTTTTTGGAATTCATTAAAATTTTCAAGATGTTGCCATGTAATGTAAACGATTTTATAATTTTTCAGTATTAAATGTGTCTATTCCCTCTTTAATACAACTGTGCTGTATTCAAAATATTATAGTTTTGTGTGCCTGTTTTTTTTTCTAAAGTTTTCTATTTCAAAAAAGAATGGATAAATTTTTAAGGACAAATGGTAAGGGTGAGGGGTGGCGATGGCACGATGGATGGTAGTCTGCACGTTGACTACACAACCAAAAAACAGACCTGGGTTCAACCCCAGTTTCAGACAAAAAAAATTTTAAATAAAAATAAACATCTTGCATTTTTCTGATGTGCTTTAGTGTGTCTTTGTGTGTGAGTTGTTGTCGGAAGGTTTCAGTGGCGAAGGCATAGTCACTGGTCACAGGTCACTGAACAATACCGGCTTCAGCTGATAGCAATCCACAATCACATCAGAACGCCCTCCTTCGTCGGTATTGTGTAGCACCGGCGAAGTAAAATAATAATAAAAATAGCTACTAAATCGAAGCTTCAGCACTGCTACGAGTATAAAAACAAAAGAACGTGCGAAAGCAGAGCTGCAAAATAATTAATTAAGCTTCGCCTCCTGTCGTTTCTCCTACTATCCTTTTCCTATAGTTCCTAGCACAATGCTTCGCATGTGTAGGAGTCATCTCCTGAGTGCTGGTCCTAGATAAAAAAAAAAAAAAATTGTTCATTTTCAAAAGTACTTTTTCAAAAGCAATTTGGTGTTTTTACTTCATTTTTTAAAAATTGCGAGTTCATGATCAAATTATTAGGTCAGTGGGGTTTAGTAGCCATTTTTAGTAATTATTTGCCTACGCCGGTGTTGCAGAATACCGACGAAGGAGGACGTTCTGATGTGATTGTGAATTGCTATCAGCTGCAGCCGGTATTGTGTAGTGACCAGTGACACCGTGTGTAGTGACCGACAATAACTGACACACTAATGCTCATCAGAAAAATTGTAGATTCTTTTTTTTTTTTAAATTTTAGGCTGTAATGCCATATAACTCTCTACTACATTTATTAGTTATTTATAGCAACCCATATTGTTAAGTTTATTTTATTCCAATAGATACTAATAACTAATTGTAACTATTATAACTCCATCTATGTTTCATCATTATATATTATATTATATTATATATTATATTATATTATATATTATATTATATATTATGTTTCATAATATTACTGTTTTTAGCAACTATGTAAGATATAAGCACCATTTTGAATAATGAAGAAATAAAAAAGGAGGCCATTAAGTTGCGTACAGGTAACGCAACAAAGTGTTTGAATCTTACATTACAAGTCTGAAACTGGGATTGAACCCAGGTCTGTTTTGGTTTTGTAGTCAACGTGCAGACTACTTCAGCCATCGCCACCCTTTGTCAATATGTAAGTGTTGCCGCAAAGTATTGTTCTCCAAAAGGTATTATTTTTTTCAAAAGACAACTTTTCAGAAGTTACTTACAAACGTACTTTTTTTAAAGCGACTTATCATAGACAATTTGTTGAAAAGGTACTTCTGCAAGAGTTATGTACTTTAAAAAAGGTACTGTGTTTAAAAATAAACTTGCTTCAACAGACACTTTTACAAAGATTTTTTTAATTTACTTTACTTTATTAAAAGTGTTTTTTTTTACATTGCACGTTTTTACAAGGTACTTTTAAAAGCTCCAGTTATTAAAGTATACTTTTATTTTATAGATTTTTCAACAACTACTTCTTCAAAAGGTACTTTTTTCAAGAGATACTTATAAACCAGTGTGAAGATGAATTTCGGGCGGCTGGAAATTGAATATCATAAAGGGCCACAACAGCCATAAAATCCATCAATTTCCATTCGCCCATCTTTCTCCGCTTTTTTTTTGGAATACGATGCATTTTCCAAAGAAATTAGCATTTATTTATATTGTAATGAGGTTATATTAAATGTAATCTTCTAGCCTACCCGGGTTTGTGCCGGCGCATTAAAACGCCACTGGCAATAAATAGGTTTAGAGACAAGGCAGTTTGGATGCCTAGTCTGGTGTTTAAGCAGTTGAATGCTTTTAAATAAAATACAGCCGATTAAAGGCTTAAGTATCAGTGTTCTTTATTTACAAAAATTCCTATCCTTATAAATAAAATTAACGGGACCATGAAACTACAAAACCTAATATTTGTTGTTTTATGGTTTGCAAAAAATATAGTGATAGTGTAACTCTAAATAGTTCGTACAATAAAAGTTTAATTTAGTAAAATATGTTACTGTAGCAAATAGTGATAGTGTAACTCTAAATAGTTCGTACAATAAAAGTTTAATTTAGTTACACTACAATATGTAAACATAACAAGATTTCTTTACATATGGGCGATACAAGTTTAAATTTTTGCGAAAAAGATTTGTGTCCATTTGGTCCAAAAATATAAGAATAGTTCCATTTGGAATAGGTACATCTCGATTTTTCATGTTTAAGAGAGGCCTATTAACACATTAACAGAGCTCTGTTAAGGCAGTTGGCTTGTGTCTAGGGGTTAAATTTGTAAAATTTTTCTTCAGACAGATTACTTTTAAAAGGTACTGTTTTTAAAAGATACCCTGACAACAGATATCTTTTTCAATAGGATAATTCTCAAAACTTTTTTTAAAAAGGTTTTTTTTAATTTACCCTTTTTAAAAGGTAATTTTTCAGCAGCTGCTTTTTTTACAATGTACTTTTAAAAACTACTTTCAAGTTAGGTTAGGTTTTTGGTGGACCCTCTTCGAAGGTGAACGCAGAGCTTAAACCCATTTTGATACCAGAAGAAATGGCCAGAGTCTAGGCGGGAATTGAACCCGCCGTACCTCCAGATTGTGAAGACTAATGTTAATGCCCTACGCTACGGAGACCACAATAAAGAGATAATTATTTTTAAATAAATTTTAAAAATTACTATATATTACTACTACACATTTTTGAATTTTCAATAAAATTTTATAACAAAAATTTTGTGACGTTTCAAAAATATTTTTATATTTCAAAGAATTATAATTTCCTATTATTCCTGATGATGTTAACAAGCTGTTAACGAAATATCGAATAATAAAAAACAAAATAAAATAAAAAAAGACCTCAGGCTTAATAAATATATATAAAAAAAAAAACAAATTTTAAAAATATATGTACTTCTTTTCAAAAATTACTTTTAAAAGGCGTGTCGATTTTTTTATCTACCACAATTTTGGCTTCGGTAGTTCAATGTAGTTTGAGAAAATTTACCAAAATGTATGTATTTTGCAATTGTTATTTTCTTTAGAGCATTAAAAAAGTAATTTTAAACAGTTTATGTTATTTTTGTTGGTAGGTGTAAGGTTGTGAGCACCAAACAACAAATGGAAAAGCTGGTTGCCGCTAATGAAGGAAAATCCTCAATTTGCAAAAAGAATAAATACACTAGAGCTAAATTGTTTAGGGTCACCTGTTAGAACGGCAGCAAAGTGCTTGAAGGTTACATAAGTTACTATATAATATCTGTATAAATAAAATAGCATAAAAAACCAGAACCATAACTCAGTTGTGGTCATATTTTTTTCTGACTTGATTAAATTTACCAACAAAAAGTCTTTATTTGTAGTCACAGCTGATAAAATATTTTCTACTGTGAATGTACGATATGAGTGAGATTCACAATAGCACTATTCTGTATCGAATACGCGTCATAATACTAAATGAAAATTCGTTCGATCAGCTCATTCGACCACAGTCGAAAATCGAATTCAACTCATAATAGG
This sequence comes from Dexiosoma caninum, assembly GCA_963924685.1. Taxonomy (NCBI): domain Eukaryota; kingdom Metazoa; phylum Arthropoda; class Insecta; order Diptera; family Tachinidae; genus Dexiosoma; species Dexiosoma caninum. The sequence goes on along the minus strand of OZ004729.1, from coordinate 32,960,286 downwards.
AGCCTAACTTTTCACAGGGGTTGTTTTTGAAATGTACCTCTTTTTTAAATGTATGCGCATTGTAAGCTACCTTTTTTACTATAACTGGGGCCAGTAAGCACGCCGAGCAACCAAGTTATACTGTGCAAAGGCTCTTACTAATGCTCCTACGGAATCTAAGCACTATTTGGGGTCTGGTGTTCCACAACTTGTGTAGGGGCGCCACAATGCCATCCATATGCAAAAACTACTATCTGCCGCGTACAGTGCAATCCCATCCGTACCTTTTCTAAACATATGCTCATTGAAAGCAATTTTTTTTTTTAAGTTATTTCTTCACAAATTGTTTTCTTTTAAAAATGCTTTTTTTTTAAAGGCACTATAAAGTTTTAATGGCTGGCATTTTCATGCATCTTATTTTATTGTGATACTGAAATTTTACTCTACCAAATTCTGTAAATATTCTGTTTTTGTTTCAATCCTCCTCGAGTGCGAGTAAATTTGCGGTAATGAGCATTAATTAGCCTTAATGAAGATTCTTTATTGTGCATTCGTATGCGTGTATCATGGAATAATGAATGTTGGAAATATTTCTAGAGATTCAAAAAAAAAAACAGAGAAAAAAATAAACACATCATTATCATTCTTTACGTTTTTCCATTGGGGCATCAGCATCAGCATCAGCGAAAACGAGCATATTTCGAAAACGTGACATAAAACTAAAACAGTATGTACGTGTGCCAGCATTTGAATACATTCAAAGCCTTTGTAACAATACAGAAGCACTCATACACAAAGCGAAACATACGCTGAAATACTGCTATGATGCGTTGTTCTCATTTATTGTTTCTTTTTTTGTTGTGAATTTTCTCTTGCGGCTTGTTATTCGCGCCTGTTAAATTCTCATATACATTTTCACACACGTAAAACTCCTAACACAGTGTTTGAGCACAACAATACATATGTACACATATGTATTTAGTATATACTTACACACGATTTACACTTGTAAAGGATACGTGCAGATACGTGTGTGCGTAGGCGGGCATATTCCCAGAAAAACGCTGTTGATAGTCAGCAGCAAATTAAATGAAATAATCAGTGGAATAAATCACATGTCAAATAAAAATACTGTGTCCTTTCAGTCACATGGATCATCCCATTTAACAGTTTCCAGCACTTTTTTCTGTGTAAAATATTTAAACCAGAAATGAGAAAAAAAGGGGCAACAACAAAAATTACTTGTTGGAAAATTTTAAAACCAAATGTTTTTTTGGAAAAACACGCGCACACTATAGTTGTCTTAGCCTGCAAATAATGTGACTAGTCCGCACATGCATGTAGTTCATAGAGGAGTAGGACTAGTCCAAGACTAACTCAAAAGTATGGAGAAAACATGGTCTATTTAACATTACGATGTCCTAGGGGTGGACCATATAACCAATTGGACTACATGGAGTACGTCAGAGAGAAATTTTAATGCGACGGAGTAATCGTAAATACGAAGAAAAGCACGAACAATTGGCGCTTAACAATAAGCTATTGACATGGTCCACGGCTGCATTACATAGGACCATGTTTGTAACCTGTCCATATCAGCTAAAATTGTCCACGTAGTCCAATATTATTTGCAGGGTCTTAGAAATAATATTTAAATTTATGTACGCACATTTAGAAAATATACGGACTGACACTTGCCAAACAATTAGCAAGCTGCCATTATCCGTTTAGTTGCTACAGTAGTACCAACAAAACAAAAAAGTTAAAAAATATTAATGTTAATATTGTATTGCCTCCATAAGATTCATTGAAATAAAATATTTTATTTTACGTTGATCTATATATTTCGAACCATAAGGTTCATCTTCAGGATCAATAAATTAATTTTTATTTAATAATAATTATAATAAAATTTTTAACAATTTATGTTACCAAAATTGACTGAATTATTTGAAAAATATATATATTTGATTAACAAAAAATAACATACGTATAAATCAAATTTAATATTAGTTTGTTTTAAAAGTAGCAATCAAATTACAATCACCCCTATCACGAATAAAAGTGAAATTTTTATTCACGTACAATTTTTATTCCCCTCGAGGTGAAAATTGGTATCATGAAATTCAGGTGGAATTTTTTCCACGTTCTCATTCTCTGTGAATGCAAAAAAGTGAAGAAGATTTCAAAAACATACAAATTAATTAAAAAGACAACCAATTTAAATTTAATGCTGCAATAAAAATTCGTGCATTTAAGTCTTAAGTTGTGTTTTTAGGTTAAATAGTCAGCCGCATTATTGGTATTGCATTTGAACAATAAAAGTAACTGAATTCAAGAATTAAACGAAAGCGTGCAAATTATGGAGTTTAAAAATAAAATAAATACAAAGGAGCGTAGTCCAACAAATTAAATAAAATGTTTAGACTTGGAACTATGATGCAGTTTACGTTAATCCGTAAAAGAACTCCAAAATTGGAACGCAATATCTTTGTATACTCTTAACAAAACACACTCAATTTTATTTGTTTTCTTATGTATGTTTCTAATATAATAGCTGACATTGATATAAAAAAAAATTATATTTATCAAAATATATAAATGAAAGAAGAATTTACTTACATTTTGCATATATGTAATTCCCCAGCAAAAATCAAGTGAATAAATTAAAGTGAAAAGTGAAAAAACTCGCGTGAGAAAAATCGTTCACGATAGGGGGAAATACGTGAAAAGGGAAATAATTACGAGGGAAATATTATTCATGATAAGGGTGAATATGTATTTATATAATATTTTTTATCAATTTTATAATTGCAAGCAAATTGTTCATGTTTAACTATTTGATTGACTTCATGTTCAATTTGTTTTCCTCAGTTCTTAAGATTTTTGCATTTTCAAAATCAAATTGATGTTTATTAGATCTTGCATGGTTGGGCCAATGCTGTTATATTAACATTTGTATTTACTTTTCATGAATTGTTACAATCATATTCATGTTGCTTTAGTCGTTTCTTTAATTTTGTATACAACATTAGATTTTTGTCCTTTTTCAAGTGGATTTTTTAGATTTTTAAAAAAATTTATCATTAAGTTTTAATGTTGGTTTCATTGCAAGTTGAATATTTGGTGTAAAATATCGACATGCTTTAGATAATTTTTCAGTTAAATTAGGAACATCAGTGACTGAAGCATAATTAACTGTTGATAAAGATGTTTCATTAATATTAGATGCAGCAGCTGTTTCTTTATTTGAGAGATAAGCATAACTTAATTGAGTTGCTTTTAAATTACTCATAGTTTGGTTTTTGTTTTTAACAGAATAAATAAATCTATTAATAATTCATTGGAAAATTGTTTTTACTTAGAATTAATTCTTAATTTATATTTCTAGATTTTCAAACCAAAAAACTTTATGTGACAAACTAAATACCTTTCCTATGAATTTTTTAGCTGTGTTAAATTTCATGTGAGATGGATGTCCTGAATAATAATTGAGTATTCGATTTGATGCCATCGATTTATGGTACCAATTTGTTATAATTTTTCCATTAGGTTTATGATAAATTGTTGTATCTAAGTAATTCAATTGGTTAGTTTCCTCAGTTTCCATTGTGAATTGAATTTTTTCATCATATTCATTAAGTTTTTTTAAAAAATTATTAAATTAAAATTTTCCTTCGATTCACTGTAATCAACCAACCAGTGATGTTAACTGTAGGGTAATTACCCTACTGTACGATAATTTAGACCCTAGAACAGTAGACAGATAATTTCTTTTGTTTTTTTATCTTTATTATAAGTGTTGTAGAGTCTCTGATATCAAGGAGATGTATTACATTTTGAAGCTTCGTTTTTAGTAGCCTTTTTTGTTAATTATTTTATTTCGCTGGTGCTACACAATAGTTTTATTATGATAAGATACTGATGGAGGATAAATACTGGTCCCACTTATTCAATTCACTACATGAACCATATGAGAAGCACAAGGAAACATTACAATAATGTAATAATAAATTGTTATACAAACACGCACACATCACATACAAACAATATATCGTGACAACAAGGTACGTATGTAATGGGTTCCAAAAACTCAAATACTTATAAAGTGTAAAAAAATGCTTAAAATTAAGTAAAATATTAATTTTTAATTATAACAGAAAAAGCTTTTCTCTTATTTAAGTAAAAAAAAAGAGACAAAAATCATTTCACAGATGGAAGAAAAATTGTGAAAAAAAATCGCTTTGAACGTTTTCCTTCCTCAAATTTACACTGGAGCACCACTAAACATTCGGTGGCTCTGAACACTCGGTGGTTGTGTGAGTAGGGAAAAGAAACCGCTATATCAGTAGCTCGAAGTCACTGGCACCCGTTTTCCGCTAATATTTCTCAATAGTTTCATGAATTTAAGAATGAGTATGAGTAGGAACATGGAAATTAAGCTAAGCAGTGGCATTATGGTGAAAAGTTGATAATATCATATTTAGCCATCGGAATGCCATTGTTATTGTCGAAAATTGGGGGGATTTCCAATTAATTTCGAAATATCGAGGGGCGCTAAATTTCAGATCGAATACTCGTCGAATATTGGCGCATTCGCATTCGCGAATATTAATAATTGGTGTTCGTCATATCACTCATACGCCTGCATCTGCTGCACAGCAACCTCGTGCTGGTGTAACAATTTGAATGTCTTTGATGAACCGCAATAAATTTCTTCTTTACAAACAAAAAGGAGCACTTTTAAAACAATTTCTTTTAAGAACTAAAACTTCAAAAGTTATTTCCACTTTTCTGCTACTCCCCTTTTTGAACTTTTTTTTTTCCTTTAGAAAAAAAAAAACCGAAAAACAAAAAGGGAAAAGGCTCATAAACAGAAATGTAAAGAAATCAAGCATGTTTTTATTGAAATGAAATGTAAGAAAAGTTTTAGATTTTTTGTTTAAGAACGACAACAACAACAACACCAACTTTTTCTTCTTTTAATTTTGCACTTTTACTTATACTGAATATGCTTTGAACTGAACTCTTGCCTACACCGACCGCCACCTCCGCCATCTGTGTGTGCTTGGCTGTCTTGTCATTCATTGCATGCAAAAGAGTTGAGTCTACAAATTGTTGGCTAAAAAGAACCCATAAAGTCTTTTCTATTCTTCAAAAACTTCCTCATAAAAAGTACATACCAACAATTTCAGAAACAAGTAAAATGTCTGGCATTAAAAAGCAGACCATAAAGGAATATTCAGCAGAAAGAAACTAAAGAAAAGCACTAGATGAACTAAATAATGTAAAAGAATTTTAAATGTTTTTATTATTTGTTTCTTCGTAAAGGACCAGTAAAAAAGAAAGAAAAAGTTAGATTTCTGTAGCTGTGTGTAAACTGTTCATAAATAGTAAAAGAAACCCATACTCTCCCATACTCGCAAAATTGTCATTTATAATCCCTACATGAATATACTGATACTGTAGCATAAAGGCAGGCAGGCAGGCAGGCGAAGCGCAAAGGTCTAATATTCTTGTAGTGGTTTTAAGGAGGCTTTTAGAATTTATTTTTATTATAAAATGCAACACAATGGTTGTGGTGTGTGGCAGCAGAAAGCTACCTGTTATTTAAGAACATAAACGAAAATAACTCGTAATATGCTTTTCTGAAATGCTATAATAGTTTCTAGAACACGCCAGATTAGCATCCGCAATGCAGGGAAGAGCGTCGTACAAGCATTTGTGCTGTTGGGTATTAGGCTGCGAACACAATTGGATCGAACTACGAATTTAAAAAAAAAACCAACTGTTAACATTTCCAACTATTGGCCACTCATTTAGACACTTCTAGAAGTTCTTCCAATAATTTCTTTATTACATTGTTGCTTTTTAATATGTTTATTTTTAAATTTAAAAGTAAAAATCGTTTTTAACTATTTAACATTGCTGTGTTAACGCGCTAACAGAACTATAAATAGGAATAGTCTTAATCCGTCCTTTTGATGCAATTGGTTACAATTTATTTAATTTATTTAATATATTATAATGTGTGGAAGACGAAAACCCCCGTTATGAGGGGTATAGCGTCAAGAGCGATGAAATTTTATGGAACCGATGCGTTAAGAGGCGTTACGAGCGTCATGGGCGTTACGAGTGTCATGGGCGTTACGAGCGTTATGGCGTCATGGGCGTTACGAGCGTCATGGGCGGCACGAGCTTCATGAACATAACGATTATGAGCGCCATAAGCGGTATGAGCTTCACGAGCCTCATGAGCGTTTGAGCTCAGTAAATATTCATCTGCCCATCTCCTACCATTTTCGAGAAAAGGACAAAAACCTCTGACAGTAGTAAAAATGCGTTAACAGAGCTTTGTTAAACTCGCTGGTTTGTGTTTAGGGTTATAAATTGTAAAATTTAACTTTAAGCACATGCGAACACATTATGCGTTTCACAGTACAGCAATATAACCTAGGAAATCCTCGTATTCTACGAGGGACTTGAAGTTACATCACATGAAAACGCCTTATGAAAAATCGAATAATGAAATGTTTGTTGTATGAAGACGGTTCTGTAACGTACATATGTAAAGGGTGGTTAAATTTCAAGGGCCGATGTTGATTTTGAATAAAACACTAACTATTTGGGAAATTATTGTAATTTTATTTTATTATGATATATTGGTATTACTCAATTATGTATGGAACAAAATATCGGCCAAATGGGCGCCGCGACCACGGCAACAGTGGATGATCAATTTTCGAAGAAAATCATCTTCAGTGATGAGGCACATTTTCACCTCAGTGGATTCGTCAATAAACAGAATTGCCGCATTTGGGCGAATGAGAATCCAAGAGTGATTGTCGAAAAACCAATGCACCCACAAAGAGTGACTGTTTGGTGCGGTTTATGGGCTGGCGGCATCATCGGGCCGTATTTTTTCCAAAATGAGGCAGGTCAGGCAGTTACTGTGAATGGTGTTCGCTATCGTGAGATGATAACGAACTTTTTATGGCCCGAATTGGAAGATATGGATGTGGACGATATGTGGTTTCAGCAGGACGGTGCCACTTGCCACACAGCTAACGAAACAATGGCTCTTTTGCGCAACAAATTCAATGGCCGTGTTATCTCACGTAATGGCGATGTCAATTGGCCGCCAAGATCATGTGATTTGACACCGTTGGACTTTTTTCTTTGGGGTTATTTGAAAGAAAAGGTGTACGTCGATAAGCCAGCAACAATTCAAGAGCTAAAGGATGAGATAATTCGGCACATTAACGGCATAGAACCTCCATTATGCCTCAGGGTCATCGAAAATTTGGACCATCGGATGGAGGTGTGTCGCCGTGGTCGCGGCGCCCATTTGGCCGATATTTTGTTCCATACATAATTGAGTAATACCAATATATCATAATAAAATAAAATTACAATAATTTCCTAAATAGTTTGTGTTTTATTCAAAATCAACATCGGCCCTTGAAATTTAACCACCCTTTATATATACCAGCTAAAGGAAGTATAGATAAAGTATATATATTTTTCACTATTATTATTTTTATATTTTTCAAAATATTGAAGAAGAATTTCGCCTTTTGATCAAACTAGAAGAGGAACAAATCAGATTAAAAAAATTAAAAATTCTCCAATGTTTTCGGAAGATTAGTTTTCCCATTCCTGTATATTCTGTCTGCGAGAGCCAAGTGTAATCTGAACGTATACCTAAAATTTAGCGATGACGTAGTAAAACAGTGGAGTGTATCAGTTGTTGTCGGAAGATTTCAGTGTCGAAAGCATAGTCACTGGTCACTGAACAATACCGGCTTCAGCTGATAGCAATCCACAATCGCATCAGAACGCCCTCCTTCGTCGGTATTGTGTAGCACCGGCGAAGTAAAACAATAATAAAAATGGCTGCTAAACCGAAGCTTCAGCACTGCTACGAGTATAAAAACAAAGAACGTGCCAAAGCAGAGCTGTAAAATTTTTAATTAAGCTTCACCTCCTGTCGTTTCTCCTACTATTCCTTTCTTATAGTTCCAGCACAATGCTTCGCATGTGTAGGAGTCATCTCCTGAGTGCTGGTCCCAGTTACAAAAAAAAAAAAAAAACAGTGGAACAGCAATAGTCTTTCAACAATCATCACAGCAGTGACATCTTAAGACAAACATTCAAATGATCTCAATATCACGCGAGATGCGGCAATATATTTCCGTGGCTAACAGAGGTGGCCATTTCATTTTTGTTGTACTCCAAACTTAATTGCAAAGGAAAAAATTAAATAAATATATCACACATATCAAAATTATACCGCTGTCAAGGACGGCATATCCTCTTCATTTTCCTTAAATAATTTTCTTTAAGAAAAACTTCTTCCTGATTCTTCTTTTGCAAAGAAAATGGCAACTATTTTTTGGCAGTTTGCATGCCTTTGTTTTTCAACAAAGTTTTAAACCCTCCACCACTTGGAAAACTTTTCTACGGCATTTCTTATTTTATTTTTCATTTTATTTTATTGTTTTCACAGAGAGAAAAAATAGAATATTCTACTGCTATAAAATAAGTAGCAGTTGATATAGGAAAAACTAAAGGAAAATGGTTTTATTTTTATTTGTTTTAAACGTGGCGTGTTGTGTTTGTTGGCTGACAAAACTTTTAGAGAAAAATGTTAAGAAAAAAAAAGAAGAAGAAGAAAACGCCTCCAAATAAAAACTACAGCCAGACAAGCAGTATAAAAGCCATGCAGACTTTTTAGCACATGGATCATGCTAAAAAGGTTTCAAAAATCTATAGAAAATTATATGAATTCTGGGTGGCTGAAGTAGTTAGCGCCTTGGATCTACAGTCCAATAGCTGTGGGTTCAAAACCTATACCAGTCATCCACAATTATTTTGAAGTCTAAGACACAAGACAAGAAATATTTTTAGTCGCTCAGAATATGCTGTACTGTTGGTTGAAGCAATAGTTGCGGGTTCAAAACCTATGCCAGTCATCAACAATTATTTTGAAGTCTGAGTCGCTCAGAATATGGTGGAGTATCTCTTGTTTGCTGAAGTTATTAGCGCGTTCACTTTACAGGCCGATAGTTGGGGGTTCAAAACCTATGCCAGTCATCAACAATTATTTTGAAGTCTGAGTCGCGCAGAATATGGTGGAGTATCTCTTGTTTGCTGAAGTTATTAGCGCGTTCACTTTACAGGCCGATAGTCGTGGGTTCAAAACCTATGCCAGTCATCAACAATTATTTTGAAGTCTGAGTCACGCAGAACATGCTGGAGTATCTCTTGTTCCTGAAGTTATTAGCGCGTTCACTTTACAGGACGATAGTTGGGGGTTCAAAACCTGTGCCAGTCATCAACAATTATTTTGAAGTCTAAGACACAAGACAAGAAATATTTGAATTGCAAGAATATACTGTACTGTTGGCTGAAGCAGAAGTCGCGGGTTCAAAAACTATGCCAGTCATCAACAATTATTTTGAAGTCCCGCAGAATATGGTGGAGTATCTCTTATTTGTTGCGTTCACTTTATAGGCTGATAGTCGTGGGTTCAAAACCTATGCCAGTCATCAACAAATTTTCTCATTGTTAATATTAGCATTAGTGTCTAAGAAAGTAGTTGATAGACATCTTACTCGTCTGAGTGTTACTTTACTCACAAAAAGAAAGAATAATTTGAGGCGTAGGCAACGCTATGACGACGAAAGTATTTTCTTTTTTTTTTGGTTTATAGGGTGCCAGCTGTTTGAGTGTTGGCACATAAAATATTGCAAAATAATTTCAGAGAAAAGAGAAGAAATGGAAATAATGAGAAACTTAAACTACAACATCGATAGAAATAATTTGCTTCTATTGCTTTCATTTATATCCTGTCGTGTCTTGGCTGTTGAGTTGTTGGCTTTTTTTCTTTCTATTTTAATGTGATTTAAGGAATTGTTTAGTTACTTCCTCAACAACTACATGGAAGTTTAAAGTTTTCGTTGCTTTAATGAAATTGTTAATGACTTTTCTTTTTACTTATTAAGTGAATGTTTATATTTTCGATTTAAATCTGAATTTTGCACAGTGCACCTGCAAAACCTGCGTTTTTTATACATTTCATTTGCAGTGGAATTTATTTTTATACAGAAGCTCCGCTCAATTCTATTTCATAATTGTTAATGGGCATTAACTTCAGTATAGTACTATGAATTCCATTAAGAAGAGGACGGTGCTGCACATCCTATTTCATGTCCTCATAAGCAAGAGATTCCTACCAAAAATTTACTCACAGATTGAGTTCTCATAACGATTGAATGCCGTGAAAAGCAAAGTAGACGAAGCTACTGCAGTTATGATTTTAATTTTTTTTTCTGCTTCTAGTGGAAAAATTTCATGAATCTTGACATACACTCATGTGGCTCTTAAAGCGACGCAGTAATTAATGTAGGCGGGTTACACCCTTTAAAATTTAACTTTTATTTTTCTGTACTGCCACTGAATCAATTGAGGGCTCTTACTTGGCGACACGATTTCACGGGAAAAAAACGTGGCCTGTGACACGCCCATTAAAACATAAATTAAATAAATTTCCCAAACAATTTTTATGGAGTTTTATATACAAACACACTCGGAACGGTACAATCAAGTGCTAAGAAAATTATGCGAAGCCACGCCCATTAATATATAATTCAGGTTTTTTCCCCCCTGTACTGGACCGATTTCTATTGAACTTGACACATACTGTAAAATCTTGCTAGATTAAAAATTTCTGCGACCATCAGGACTCGGGTTCGATTTCTGGCCCGACCAAATCTATCTTTTTGTCTGATTTTTCTGTGCTACAGCACCGTACTACGTGGGTATTTGAGAAATAAAACGGCGACAAAGTTAAATAATAATTGAGATGGCTACCCTAAGCAGTGTGGCCATATTAAGTTTTTCGATTTAAATTTAATTAAACTAGTTTTTCTCTGCAAAACAAAAACAATGTTGAAAATATAAAAAAAAGTGACTAAAATAACAGCTTAAAATATGGGAATAAATCTGCTAAAAAGGAACTTAATTAAAAATTTGGCGCGACCCATAGCTTCCGAATTGTGAACCTCTAAAAATTTCATATCAAAGTGCAAATGTGCATTGGCCTACTAAAAAAATCGGATCAAGTTTCTTTAATATCATGTATAAATTTAAGGGAATATTAACAGTTTATCATTTTACATTAAAAAGTAATTTTTATCGCAATGAGTTTTTTTGGCGCTTATTTTTTACATATGTATAGTGGGATCAAAGCAGGATCAGTTTTTCTCCACTAAACAGCTGTACGTATTTTTCAATTGTTTGTTTTATGTTTGGTTGATTGTAATTTATGAACTTTTGTTTCATTTTTACTTTTAAATAGTATAAATATATATATGTTCTAGATTGAATCACTATCCAAACTTTGAGAATGTATCAGTATTAGACACAGAAAATAATTATAAACGTAGATATATGTTAGAAATGTTACATATAATTAATACATCAATTACCAACAGAATTAATTTTAAGGCAGATACAGCAAATGTTGCTCAAAATTATAGACATTTAGTTAATAAGAGATTAAATATATTATAATTGTATTTGTAGTTTTTATTTTTATACATAGAATTACATTTAGAGATAGAACAAAATTTTTAGAACTATAAACATATAGAACTATAAAAAAGATATAGACGAAAGATTTTTATTATTATTATTATTATCATTATTATTATTGTAATTATTGTTTTGAATATTTTATTATATGTAACATATTCGTAAAAATGTATTTTGGATTTGGTTCAAAAACAAAAATTTCAATACAAAATCGAATATTTATACCTATTTCAAATCCAGAATATATTTTTATGAATATGACTTTTAATATTTTTATGAATATGGCTGTTAATATTTTTTTATTTTAAATTTTCATTGACAAGAACTTTTCCTATATTGTGAATTTTAAAAAAATTTTTTTATTATAAACAAAAACCAATTTTCCTGAAGAAGCTCCACAAAGGAGTAGCGAAATATTGAAATATATAAAAAGACCTTAGGCTTAAAATAATTAGTGTTATTAATATAAAAAAAAAAAAAAAAAAAAAAAAAAAAAAAAAAACTAGAAAAATTAGTATAAATATAGATAATTCAGATAAAACGCATGAAATTCTTATTGAAGAAGTGTGCAACGCGAAAAATTTGACATGCAGACTATAAGAATTTGAAACAGCTGCTTATGGTTGAGTTGACGTCTTCAAAATAATAATGTAGCCAAATGTGGTGAATGTGTTTAGCTTGTCCTGGGTTCGACACCGGTTTCAGACTGTCATAAACCCATTTTTGCATTCTTTCTGATGTGCATTAGAATTAAAATAATAACTAAAAATGGCTACTAAAAACAAAGTTTCAAAATTTGATACGTCTCCTAGAAATGACAGCGCTGCAGTGCTACAACAAAAACAAACTCTCAAAAGCAGAGTTGTATGTCAGTGAAGCTTCAACTACTGTCATCTCTCTCACCATCCCCCTTTTAGCTACTTCCAACACAATGCATTTGTAAAGGTTATCTTCTCAGTGCTGGTCCACCATAAGAAAATGCACATTAATGATTTTTTTTATTAAAACCAATTCAATTCTTTATAAATTTATTTATTTATTAATACAATTACAAAAAAAAAAAATAGGGAACCATCATACCCAAATTTTACTGATTTAAAATTGGTGTTTTCTTTTGACCGCACAAGCCCTTTGTACTGACACATTTCAAAGGTCCCTTCGGTGTCTGTTCAAGAGAGATTCCACTGTAATTGAAGTTTACTATTAAACGAATGCTACACGATCACTGTTCAGCTTCAATATTTGTCATTGTGTGCGTTATTTTATAAAAAATAGCCACACTTATACGTATATGTTGATCATTGATCGTGTAGCATTCGCTTTAGAAAGCTATAAAAAAAATTTTGCATTATTTTTTGGCCTTAAATGTCCTTCTTCAGTTTTTTTTTTAGCTCTATTGCAAATGTGGTTAGACTTTATATTATTTTAAAATCTGGGCACACTGACCCTTAGCTTCAAAAAGTGTGTCAAAAGTAAAATCACAGACACCGCAAATTTGCTTCATAATTAAGACGCAACTGCAGAGTTGTGCAAGAATGAAGCCCGTATCTTCCTGTTACTTTCACCATCTGTCTATTCTCTACACTATCACACTCTTTTTCTCTCTGTCTGTCCCTCTCTGTCTTTAGTTCCAGTGTAATGAATTGCACATGCAGCGTACATTAATTTTCCACTAGTCTAAGAAAAAGAAGCACATTTCTACTGCACAGTGCTTTATTAAGATCAAGAACCCTGTAAAGAAGCAAAAATCTAGAAACAGGCATTAACTCCATTAAAAAATCATTTAGCAGAAAGAGTTTTTCTAAATTATCTCAAATCATTGCATTCATTAGATATACAAAGATTTTCTATCCTCAATTAATTAAAAAAAAATGTTTAACAATTCCAAATGTACCAGAATCATATCTCGCTGAAATAACCCTTAACACTTCTTGATTTTTTTCAAGAAAATTGTAAAAAATTTGGGACGATGCATGAATTCATGCATCAAAGAAGGATAATTGATGCCTCTACTTGTGAAAAATAAGCAAAACAGAAATGTGTTAAATAAGAAAAAGCCAAGCCATTTTCACAAACATCATTTGAATACAGCAGCTCTCTATATTCTTGAGTTGTAAAAAAGTTTTGGTTTTATTACAGAGAAAACAAAAGCAATCAACAACACCAGGTCCATGGAAAGAGCAACATTAATTCAGCTGACAGTTTTACCAACTCAAAGTGAAACAATACGACTGCTTGTGGTTACGCAGAAAAAGTTGTTACTTCCCCAAATATGAACGAGCATAGCGATACTTCTTCCAGATATTTTTCTCTGGAAGAGGAACATATTTCGTTAATACGAGCACGTTTGTGCAATACAAAGTGTGTGTATCATTCGTATATATGTTTCTATGAGTGTGTGTGTGTGTGTGTGTGTGTGTGGGAGTGAATGTAATTTTTCGATGATTTGGCCACAGAACATGACGGCTGTTTAAGTGTAAGTGAAAGCAGTAACTGCGGCCAAAAGGAACAGGCCAACAGAATGGCTGTATAAGATTTCATAGTGATTTCTGTATCCTCCATATTCCTTAAATTTCTTTTTTTCATTTCCTCTCAGAGTAACAGTTGTAATTTATACAAAAAAAGAAAAGAAACTTATAAAACTCTAGCAGCATTTCTAAGGATAAGGAGAAAAAATAATAATAAAATGAAATAAAAATTTAAAAGTACATTCACATAACAGCACAAAGCCAATGGAAGAATTATTTGTAAACACGTAGAACCTCAAAGTTGTAGTACATGCAGAGATACTTTTTATAGTCAACTTCGTTAGAAAAACACGCACACACATACACACACAAGTGCAAAACATACGCCGCATTAACGTTTGGGACAATGTAACCAAATGGTAATAGAAGAATGAAGTTACAGAATTGGTGGTGAGGAGAATGTTTTTACTTTGGCAGGTTTTAATACAAAGTGTAGACATGCTGCTGTTGCAACACTATAAAATCAGCTCTTGTACCGCAACACATAGAATTTTTTTAAAGTGGTCCTAAAAGATTACTTTGTTCAATAAAAATAACTTTTTGCTCAACGTTTACTTTTGGCATAAAAAGGTACTTTTTGCTAAAAAAAAAAAAAAAAAAAAAAAGTACTTTTTGCTAAAAAAAATTTTCTAAAAAAAAGGTTGAATTTTTCAAAAAGGTAACTTTTTCTAAAAAAGTACTTTTGCTAAATAAAATTTTCTCAAAAGATAATTTTTACTAAACGTAATTAATTTTTTTTTTTATCTGGGACCAACACTCAGGAGGTGACCCCTACACATGCGATGCTGGAACTATTGGAAAGGCATAGTAAGAGAAACGACAGGAGGTGAAGCTTAATTAATTATTTTTGCAGCTCTGCTTTTTGCACATTCTTTGTTTATAGCAGTGTTGAAGCTTCGGTTTAGTAGCCATTTTTATTTTATTATTATTTTATTTCGCCGGTGCTATACAATAGTTTTAGCTAAAAGGTACTTTTTACTGAAAAAGTATTTTCTGCTAAAAGGCATTTTTTACTGAAAAAGTATTTTCTGCTAAAAGGCATTTTTTATTGAAAAAGTATTTTCTGCTAAAAGGTACTTTTTGCTGAAAAGGTACTTGTCCTAAAGAGCTCTTGTTCTCTCTTCTCTCTCTTCAGTTACCATTTCTTTTTTCACGGTAAGAAAAGAATGAAGTCTTTAACAGGGCTAAATAAAAAATTTAGACATGCTGCCTTTGAAAACCTAAAAGATTGTAGAAAATCAACTCTTCCGCTACCACATATTAAAAAAAAATACAATTATACAAATATATTTTTTTATAAGAATTTTACAAAAAGGTACTTTGTGCGATAGGAAATTTGTGAAAAAAGTACATTTTTCTCAAGGGCACTTTTCCTCTTAAAAAAAAAAAACTCTTTTGGTAAAAATGAATTTTTTCCAAAAAAAAAAACAAATTTGAAAAATTATAATTTTTTTTTTTTGAAAAGGGCTGCTTTTTTCGCGAAAAAGAATTTTTTGGCAGAAAATGTATACTTTTTTTCTAAACAACTGCTATTTTCAAGCTGTTTCAGAGATACAAAGACAAACGATAAGAAAGGGGAGTAAGAAAACAGAAGATATAAGACAACAGTCCTCCTGCCAGTCCAAATATCAAAGGCGTCCGCTTCTCTTAATAAAAGAGAGAAGGTACCTAAACCTCAGCGAGGAAAACTACTGAAATACATGTACATAAATCGATGGTAATAATTGTCTAATGCAGGACAGAGAGACCCAAGATAAGTACCTCAACCTCATTCGAACAACTATAGGGTGCGCCAATAGTCACGGCTGCGTGTTAAAACTTGAATAACTTTTTTGTTTATTATTCGGCTTTATTGGGGTTGTCAATGTCGACGCCTGTTGCGTCGATATGCTGCGACTATCTTTTCAAATTTAAATTGGCACTTACAAAAATTCGACTTTTTCACCAAATATCAAATAATACTTTTAAGTGAAAGCTATTGCATATCGCTTTGCGAGCGGTTACATTTTGGTGTCGACGTCGTCGTTGACAACCGCAATAAGGTCGATTATTTTATTAAGATTTTATTCATCGAACAACGTATTCTTACACGCACGCGTGGCTTTTGACCCACCCTGTGCATCAGTAATCGTTAAAAGGAAAGAAAAAACCGCTACGAAACCTTTGATATGTGTTGTGGAAAGTTGCACTTTTCTTATAAAACTGTACTTTCCTTCAAAAAAGATATTTTTCTTAAAAGGTACTTTCTTCCGAAAGTGCTTTATACCAAAAGGTAGTTTCTTGTAAAGATGTACATTTCTTCAAGAAGGTAATTTTTTCTAAAAAGGTACTTTTTGGAACAAGAGTAGTGTTTTAAAAAGTTTTTTCCTTCCGAAAAATGTATCTTTTTTCTACAAAGTATTTTTTTTCTAAAGAGTAAATTTTTTTCCAAAACGATGGTACTTTTTTCCTTCCCAAAAAAGCACTTTTTCCTAAAAAGGTAAATTTTTCTAAACACAAGAGCTACGTTTTCTTAAAAAGTACATTCTTCTAAAAAAAAAAGGTACGTCTTTCAAAAAGGATACTTCTGTAAGTTATTTTTAAAGAGGTATTCGTTTTTACTGGAAATGTAGTTGGTGGAATTGCTGCTTTCGATGTAGCAGATATAAAAAGAAAATCTTCATTGTCAACACAAAATAATGTTCCTGTTACTACAAACATCAGAATTCGTCCACCTTCCCTCTGCGCAATGGCAGGCAATAACGCCACACGAGAAATCTTCTTTACATTTTTCTATGAACTCCTGTGCCAGAAAGCAGAGAAATAAGAATTATATCTGAATTTCGTATCCGACTGTAGGAATGCAGCTCAAAACTACAGCACACCATCCCTACGCCAATACAGATTGAACAGTGACAAGTGTAACAGAATGGCCACACGTTTGTATGCTTGAAGTGTTTAAACAACAAGTAATAAATAAAAGGAAAATACCATGTTGAGTGAAGGACTTTAAGAATTTGAGTCTCAATAATTTTAACTTTTATTTTTTTTTTTTTTTTTATCTGGGACCAGTACTCAGGAGATGACTCCTACACATGCGAAGCATTGTGCTGGAACTATTGAAAAGGGTAGTTAGATAAACGACAGGAGGTGAAGCTTAATTAATTATTTTACAGCTCTGCTTCTTTGCACGTGCTTTGTTTTTATAGTCGTAGCAGTGCTGAAGCTTCGGTTTAGTAGCCATTTTTAGTAATTATTTCCCTTCGCCGATGCTACACAATACTGACAAAGGAGGGCGTTCTAGTGTGATTGTGGATTGCTATCAGCTGAAGCCGGTATTGTTCAGTGACCAGTGACTATGCCTTCGCCACTGAAACCTTCCGACAACAACTGACACACTAATGCACATCAGAAAAATGCGAGATGTTTTTTTTTTTGTTTAATTTTAGTCTGAAACTGGAGTTGAACCCAGGTCAGTTGTTGGTTTTTTTAGTCAACGTGCAGACTACCATCCATTGTGCCATCGCCATCGAAAAAGAATATCTGCATTTCACGCACAATGGGAATCGGTGTTGTGCTCTCAATGACGCGATAATTTTAAAATTACTTGGAATTTTTAAATGGAAAAAAATTTAAATTGTAAAAAATTTTAAACAAAAAATTTTTATTCCCTGAAAGGAAAACTTTAGTATTCTGTGACAATTTTATGGACGTATCGCTTAGAAATGTTGAAAATTTTTAATTACAAAAGCAAAAGCAAAAAAACAAACGAAAATGAAAAGAAAAACATAGAAAAAGTTTTCACACGTACTTCAGTGCATTTTTAATTGGTTTTTCTTTCATGAGCAGCAGAGTTTTGTTGTCCGTTTGTCATCGTATTTCTGATGCTATTTTTTATATTGAAAATTACATATCGTTACCTTAACATAGAAAGGCCCTAAATTACATTTTATGTTAAGCATACGAGCAATATCCTTGACTCACAATTTGGAACCGCACCTCCAGTCGATAACAAAAAGGGTCACGAAAAACTTACTAAGTAACTACTGAACTGCAAACTACTACTACTACTACTTGCGGTTTTAGCCCAAATTTGACCTACTGCTGAGTAAAGACCCACAGAAGACTGCACAGAAGGTTGCAGGCTTTGAAAACCACACCAACTGCTGGTATGGAAGGCACTACTTAATCTACCGTCGCTTCACATTGCAATACAAAAGGAAAAGGCCATATAGTATATCGCGTGGCATTTAAAGATTCTCTTTACATTACTGCAGATCTTGATAGACTTAAAGGTATCGAGAATATTATATACTGACCCAGACACCGGTCAATTACTCTGTTTTCGGAAGAAAACATTTTAACAAAAATGTAAGAACAGATTTATTGAAATTTCTTAATATTATAAATTTACAATAACTAATAAACTAATAACTAATAAAACTGTACAGAAGAAACTTTTGTGAAAAACAATTCGTTGTAAGTGTTACAAATACTTACACTTCATATGGGTATGAAAGAGAATTCGAAGCATCCCTCAAAGCATTTCGGCGTATCTTTTCAACAACGTTTTGTCGTCTCTGGGCATCTACTCCAGCAACAATTGAGATTCCCGGCATTTTTCATATAAATTTTAATTTTATTTGGTTTGATTTAAAATTTTTGTATTAACGCCTTTTTTCTTGTTTTGTTTTTGTTCTGCTTTCTATTGACTAACCATGTTTTTTATTGTTCTGTCATACACAACACTGCCATACTTTATTTGAAAAGCAGAGATTTCATAAGTTCGGAATCTGGAGACCCTAAAAGAAAATCTATCGGAATTGCGAATACGGAATCAAAACCATTCCGATTGGAATGTATGATATGCCTGTATATATGCCTTAATTGTTTTTTAAAACCTCTCTCAAATTAAATAAATGATTAAAAATATTATTTGCGCGCTCTTTCGAAATAAACAATTGAGTAAAAATGATATTGCGGAGCATAAAACTAATTTTGACATTTGCGCTGGGTAAAACAAAAACGAACAAAAAATGTCACCTGATTGGATTTTAAATTTTTCCACGAAGATGAGAACACTTGATTGATGATTATTCGGCACTGGTATATAGCAGGTGCAGACACTTGGGCACATACATATATACTGGACGACGAGGAAGGAGGTGTGGTCCAATTTCGAAGGGTACTCGAGACACCAAAAGCCAATTGAGTAGAATTGATTTTATTGTTGGCAGTGCAGAAGGCCCTTTGCCATTCGACTAAGATTTTTTGAGCTTTTCTTTGCAAATCTCTGACATGTAATTTTTTTCATGTAATTCTGATGAGACCAATTGCTGTGCTCCGACTAGCCATTTGATTAGAGAATCTAATGAAAAAATTCCCTAAAAAAAATAGTAATAAAAAATGTCTATGTTCACACGGACAGCAATATATTTGTGGTTCGCTTTCTCATTCTTGGTTCGTACCCCAAGCATCATTGATAGTACTTGGTTCGCCATAAACAATTTTGACAGCGAATGATGTTGGTTCATTCGGAATTAAATACGAACCACAAAGAAATTAGTATTATCTCTAATATTGATAACAAATTACCGGTAGTTTATGTGAACTAACTGGGAAAAAAAAGAAACAAAAAAGAAATAAAATAAACAAGAAATAAGGAATAAGTGTGTAAAATAAAATAAATAAAAGCATCTGCATAAATAATAAATACTATACATATTCTTATGTATAAAAAATTCAAAAAGAAAACGGAAATTGAGAAAACGAAATGCCAACATGAATTAAGAACAGCCGTGTGAACATCATGGTTGGCAAGCGTGGTTCAGAGAGCGAACCAAGTGGTTCATATTACCGTGTGGACATGGTATAAAGTTGAATTTTATGAACTCGTTTTTCTTCTCCCGTATGGAAAGGAAAACATTCATTAAGGCCTTTCTATATTGAAGTAACGATATGTACATGAATAAAAGTATTTTTTTTTTTAGTATTTTTTATAAGCATTTCGGAAGTTGCTACATGGAGGACATGTGGGGTCGCGGGGGGGGGGCCAAAAGCCATGAAGCCAATATTTAAAAATTCGTAACTTTCTTGTTGGAATATTGAACGATCTGCAGGATGTTGAAATCGCATTCTTAATTGATATCAGGTTACTCGGGGTGAATAGATAACGCGGTGCCCAGATAGATTTCTGCCATTAGCTCAATAGTTACAGCGTATACACTGCAAGCAGAAAATCGTTGGTTCAATACAACATCAAGCGAAGCATTGTTCTGATGTGTCTTGGCTAACACGCCTTCCGTAGACGTTGGCATTTTTTTTTTATCTGGGACCAGCACTCAGGAGATGCATTGTGCTGGAACTATAGGAAAGGGATAGTAGGAGAAATGACAGAAGGTGAAGCTTGATTAATTATTTTACAGCTCTGCTTTCGCACGTTCTTTGTTTTTATATTCGTAGGAGTGCTGAAGCTTCGGTTTAGTAGCCATTTTTTTATTATTATTTTACTTCGCCGGTGCTACACAATGCCGTCGAAGGGGGGCGTTCTGATGTGATTGTGGATTGCTATCAGCTGAAGCCGGTATTGTTCAGTGAGCAGTGAGCATCTTCCTTAATGACCTTCTATGTCAATCTTCCAACCGTGTCCACTCCTTTGCAAGTGACAGCGACATTCACTCATATTTATTTAGGCGTAGCCCAACATCGACTATGATCGCGGTGCTAAATCAGAATATGAGTGATTCATTGAATAGTGAACAGGGTCAATTTCCATGTTCGAAAGACCCAATGCTGCATGTTTGCACACCGATGCATGCGCGATCATGCTGCTTCATGATGGGTGCTATAAGTATTGAGGAATCAGAAGCTGTTAATGTTCTTGGCTTGAAGATTCAGTGTGATGTTCGATGGACGGCGCACATCTTTCCGGTCTCAAAAGAAGCGTTCAAGTGCCTCGGCTTTTTAAAACGGTGCAAGACATATTTCACCCCATCTGATCTCTTTACTATTTATACCGCTTACATTCGACCGAAAATGTAATACAACTCTCATGTGTGGGCCGGTGCTTCAAAGACTATTTTAAAGTTACTCGATCATGTTCAGGAGAGGGCGAAGCAACTCATTGAGGACGGTGGGGTAGCGAACTCCATTAGTCAATGTGGGGCGTGTTTTGTTGTTCTATGGCGCTATAAAGGGATGTGTTCTAATTAAATCATTGAACTAGTTCCCCAAACCCATTAATTCCTACGCACAACGCCTTGAACATTAAGTCGCATTCATTTGTGGTAGATTTGGGAGCGAACCGCACTACGCATTCCAGAGAGAACAGCTTTTTCGGCCGAACAACGCGTATGTGCAGGGTGGCGATGATCGAAGTAGTCTGCATGTTGACTACAACACGAAAAACTTTTCCTGCGTTCAAACCCCAGTTTTAGACTCATAAAAACATCTCGCATTTTTTCCTCATGAGCATTTGTGTGGCTTTGTGTCAGTTGTCGCAAGGTTTCAGTGGCGAAGGCGTGGGCACTGGTCACTGAACAGTAACGGCTTCAGCTGTAACCAATCCACAGGCACATCAGAACGCCCAACTTCGTCAGTACTGTGTAGCAGCGGCGCAGTAAAATAATTACTAAAAATGGCTACTAAAAACGAAGCTTCAAAATTTTATACGTCTCCTTGACATCAGAGGCACTACAACACTGCTATAAAAAAACAAAGAACGTACAAAAAGCAGTGTTGTAAGATAGTTTAGCTCTACCTTCTGTCACTTCTCCTACTATCCCTTTCCTCTAGTTCCAGCTCTATGTACCGCATGTATAGGGGTCATCTCCTGAGTCCTGGTCTAAGAGAAAAAAAAAAACTCTTCTCTGCAGAGATGTTTCCTGTCACCTCCGGCGTGGGATAATTCAAATCAAATGTCTAAAAACAGTACCCTTTCTATCCTTCTTCCCATAACCTCATTTCATAGTTGCAGCACAATGCAATGCCTGTGTAGGGGTCATCCCCAGAGTGCTGGTCCATGATAAAAAAAAATAATAATTAAAATGGCTCTCCTGTAGCTTGAAAATTAACGTGTCAACTTAACAACAGAGACTTTGGAAGTCTGCTGCACAGTCTTGCAAGAATAAAGCTTTGCTCCATCTCATCATTGCATTACCTGCCTTTGCGGCAGAGGAAAAGGGTTTGCAACTACTGCCGTTGGAATGCATTGCGTACCTACTGCTTCCCGCCTGAGCACTGATCCAAAAAAAAAAAAAGAAAACTATTCATTGAGCTGAGTTACACTTCTTAAGCGTTTCATTCATTTATTTATTGATTAAATTTTTTTTTTGGGAGGTACAAGTTGCGACGATGTAGCAAATGTCAAGATATTACAAATTCGTGCCAACCTGATGATAAACAAACAAACAAAAAAAAAACAAAAAAAACAGAATCAGCAACAGAAAAATCATAAATTTTTCGATACTACTCTTCTTCTTCTCGTTGCCGCAGTTTATTTTACAGCTTGAATTTTTAACGCAAACCCCTTGAACAACCACTTGAACGGTGAAAAAACATTGGAAAACATATAAACGAAAATAAAGGAAAAGTTATTGTATTGCATGTGCGAAGTACGGCTGCATACACACACACACGCACACGCTTCAACTACTGGGCTGTAGCTCAGTGTAGCGAAATAGAAACGTTAAGCCAAATCCAAAAAAAAAACAACAGCAAAAAAAAATAAGCTGAAAATCAAGGGAAAAAACCACCGTAAAAAGTTACTGACAAACTTCTGCTCATAAAGTTTCCATAAACGTGTTTAACTAAAAAAATTAAATAAAAATTTATAAAAAAAAAAAAAAATTTAAACACAACAAAAACAAGAACATTTCTTTTTTTTATAAATATTTCATTTCATTACGTGGGTGTGGGTGTGGGTGTGGGTGTGTGGGTATGTAGGAGCGAATGCTAAAGCAGAAAAATCATAGTAAATCATTTGAATATGTATCTCTTTGTGTGAGTGTGCCAGTGTGATTGTGTCTACATTCTACAACTACAAGTACGACTTTTTATATTGTATGAGCGCCCATTGAAATAGTAGGTGGATTTCTCTCAATTGCTAACAAATTATTTTTGCAAACTTTTTACTCTTTTGGACTCTTTAAAAGCCTTTATACTCGTGCACATTTTTTTCTACCGACATTGTTACTGTATTTTGTTGCACAGTGGGGTGTATTGAGCTAAATTGCTCAATGGTTGATATTTAGCAGAGGTGGCGTTTTAATTTTTGTTTGCATGAATATTTTTCAGAAACAGCAAACATGAAAGCAACTGTAAAACATAAAAGGAGAGTAGCGACGGCTGAAGTAGTCTGCTTGTTGACAAAAAAACGAAAAAATTTCAAGCCCATTTTCAGACGAAATCATAAAAACATTTCGCATTTTTTCTGATGTGCATTGGAGTGTCTTTGTGTCTTTGTGTCAGTTGTTGTCGGAAAGTTTCAGTAATTATTTTGTGATTTTTATATTAAATAACATTTATTTCATTCTTAATTCGTCTTTAATAAATAAAATCTTTAAAAAATTAAAAAAAAAAAATAAATAATAAAAGAATCATCAAAATCGGTCCACCCAATAAAGAGTTCTGCAGAGGGGTAACTGTATTCCCCCGAAACGCCCGCAATTAAAAACGCAATACTCTGGAAGACTACAAAACCGGAAACATTTCCACAGCTTCAGACAAAGTCATGTGTTTTTGTGTCAGTTGTTGTCGGAAGGTTTCAGTGGCGAATTCATTGGCACTGGTTACTGAACAGTAACGGCTTCAGTTGCAACTAATCCACAGGCACATCAGAACGCCTTTCTTTGTCGGTATTGTGTAGCAGCGGCGAAGTAAAATAATTATTAAAAATGGCTACCAAAACGAAGCTTCCAAAATTTAAGTCGTCTCCTTGACATCAGAGGCACTACAACACTGCTATAAAACAAAGAATATGCAAAAGCAGGGTTGTAAGATAGTGAAGCTTCTCATCAAATCTCCTACTAGTTCCAGCACAATGCATCGCCTGTATAGGGGTCATCTCCTGAGTGCTGGTCGAAGATAAAAAAGAAAAAATTGACTAAGGAAACTCACACCAATTAATTCCTGTTCAGCAGTGCTATCTGGGTGACTGTATATATAGATTTTTACCAATTATTTATTTATATTTATATGTTTCATTCTATTTTTGACATTGTTTTTTTAGTAAAAGAAATCTATTATTTTTTCCCTTTATTGCACTTTGTCCCATTGTGCATGTTAAACAAGTAGTTGATGTATTTAAGTATTATAACAATAACAACAACTGTTATATTCTAGTATTTATGTGAACTTATTTACAAACATACAACGGCCAAATACAAACTGACTGACAGTCTAAAAAAAAAAAAAACTAAATGAACAGATGAATAAAAACACATACACAAACAGAAACACACAAACAGACAAATAGACAGGCAGCCAGACGGACAGACAGGCAAACTGAGAACAGTGGAAAAAAAGGAAATTTAAGAAAGTGTGATGTTGCAGTCAGGTCACACAGCACAAGGACGTTTGGCTATAAATTTGTTGTGTGTGTGTATGTGTGTATGTATGCATGGTGTATGTGGATAAATGTATGTTTTATATATCGTTGTTGGTATTGTATAAATTATGTAGTGTTTGTATCTATGGGATGTACAAACATATGTACTTACTTATACGTATGTATGTATGGATGTGAGTAAGAAGGAGTGAGCGCGAGTGTAGATGTATAACAGCAATGTTGACTCTTAGAAGTATGCAAGTGTGTGTGTAACCGTATAGGAATGTTTGTTTGTTTCTTTATTCTTTTTTTATTATCATTTTGTTTTTGTTGCTTCCTTTTGTGCAAATATATAAAATAATTATTTTCTTTCTTGATTTTTTTTTCTTATTTTGTACAGTTTTCATTTCGTTTGGCTTAAAGTATGAAAAAGAGGACGAAAAAATTGTGTAAAACCTTTAGGAAAAGATGTGCAGCAGAAAGTTGTTGCTGTCGTTGTTGTTGTTGTTTTTTTTTGTATCACTTTTTTTGTGTTTTAATTTTTTTCTTTTCTGTACACAAAAGTTAAACACATTTTAATAAAAATGTATAAAAATAACACACATGCACATTTCCATACAGAAATTACCAAGAGTTAGTTTGCACGCACACATAAAAACACCCACATAATACTATTTAAATGTATGTATGTATGTGCATGCGTACATACATACATACATATATATGTATGTATGTATATGTATTTAAGTGTGTGTTTATGTACACATTATAATACATACAAAGTGATCCATAAATACTTTATATGTAGTCATTTATATGCATGTTAGAGATTATTTTTTTATTTTTTATTTTTATTTTTATTTTTATTTTTTTTTTTTAGTAAATTTATATCTCAACCTGTATGTAGTTTGTGCAAATGCATGTTTTTGCTGTTAACGCTTATTTCTGTCACAATATTTTTATCATAATGATGTTGATTTTTTACATCTTTTTCCCATTTCATATATTTTTTGTTTGTTAAGTTTAAATTTTTTTCACAGCGTAAAAAAGCTTAAGCATATAGAAAGTGCGAAATGTCACAGCAAAAAAAAAAAATGGGAATTTATTTAAATATAAAATATCATGCATTATGTATGTACAGTGCTATAAACACAAATTCTATGTTGAAATTTTTGTTTGTTTGTTTTTTATACGGAAAAGTTCATAAATTTTTGACTATTTATACAAAATAAATCGCCTTTGATATGGTTGAGTGTTTTAATTACTTGTTTTGTGCAGTTTTTTAGGAGGGTCTTAAAAATTTTCTATCCCGATAAATTGCAGAAATTTTGATTGTCGCCAAAAGGTATTAAATTACTAAATAATGCGAAATAAAATCTGCAACTAAAAAGAAAATCATACAAAAACAAAGTAATATTTTAACAGGGCGAGAACACATTTCTAACGGTACGGTCATTTAGGGCGAATATTTTCTCAAAAAAGCGTAACCACTGTTTTCGGCAACTAATTAGTTAATATTTCATGAGATATAAAAGTCAAAACTGTTGGAGATAATCATTGATGGAAAACCAATGGTGTTTTATTTAACCCTAATCCAGTCAACATGTGCTTTTCAGACACATCTTTCACTTTGAAGTGTTCTAAATTCTTTAAATTGAAGTCATGGTTATTGGTGCTTCTTGAATTTGTACTTTGAATTATTTTATTTCTTTAAGAAAAAAATTAGCTGTTTTTTAGTTTCTATTTATTTATTTATTTATGTAAAACCACAAATATACTTAATTCTGTCATAATATGCCTATCAGGCACATACGGCAACATTATGAACCAATAAATGAAATTACGGGGAATTCCCATTGATTTTTTATCATTTATTAAATTGTTGGCTAATTTTCAAAGAGAAAGTTGTAAAGACGGTACTTTTTCCCACAATGTCTAATATGTAATTATATGTAGAAATCGAAATAATTATTGAAGAGATTGATTTTGAAGAAACTAAAAACCAAGATGAAGATTACCACAGTAAATTTTCCGAGGATGCGGATTTTATTCTACAATATGAAACAAGTACTGCTTTGAAAGCAAAAAATGCAAATAAGAGATATAGATTCCCAAATATAATATGCAATGGGTATATAAGTGCCTCTGCAGCACATTTTGGTTGGATTCGTTACAAAGTTTATCTGACTTGATTAGGGTTAAATTAAAGATCTGTTTCAAACCAAAAGTATTTTTAAATAATAAAAAAAGTGTTTAGAATGTAGTGGTAACGTTTTTTTTTTCGGCAAATATTTATTTGAAAGCTGCTATAATCTGCACTGGCTTTTAATAACGCTTGTCGGTAGCAGTGGCATTTCCTAAAATAATCGTTGAATTAATAATTTAATGAGTGTCAGCGTATAAGTAATATTTAATAGTTTTAACATGATGATATTCAGTATACGCCACCGCTAATTTTTATTATTTACTAATTTCAGCGTACGTTGCGTATACGTATTTCTTGCATCAAACCGCCGACGACATGAACACATGAACATGAACATTTAGGGCAAATATTTTCTAAAAAAAAGCGTAACCACTGTTTTCGGCAACTAATTAGTTAATAAAAATTTTTGTTCCGAAACAATTTAAGTTTTTTGAGAGTTTGTTCTGATTGAGGATTCAACCACTTCGAGCAATTGTACTGGTAAAACAAAGCTACCATGTGAAACAAATGTGTAAACGAGGTGTGTTACTTTACAAGCAGGCAGCACAGTGGCAAATGATTGCCATCACAGAATGCAATTGCAATTTGTTGTGTTTTTTTTTTGGTGTCACACACATATTTTTTATTTTCTTATAACAAAAATTCTAAATTTAAAAAATCTTAATTAAATAAAAATGAATAAAAGTCAAGTGCTTGTTCTAATAGGTATTGAATTAAATGAAGCTCTTTTACTGGCAAAGTATATATATAAAAAGAAACCAAAAAATAAAAGAATTTCAGTTAGAAGCTGCTGAAAGAAATCATGAAAAAGGCGTACTGCCACACATTGGTCCCAGAGATGCGCTTAAATGACACAAAATTTAACTTAAATTAAATTGCTTAATGTGGTTATTTTTGTAATTACAGTCGAACTTCTCTATAGCGAACTCCTCTATAACGAAATCTTCTCTATAACAAATAAAATTCGTGAACACATCATTTTTGTGAGCATTTTCATACATTTTGATCTCCCTATAACGAACTTCCCTATAGCGAAGTTCTCTCTGTAACGTAAAATTTTTTAAAATAATCTCTCTATTGCGAAGTTTTTACCAATCGATTTTTTGCAGCAATTTAGTCACATATGTATGTAATAATAAAAAAAAAATTAATGTGTTCATGTAAAAACAATTTTTTTTTTCTTAATAAATATATTTTCTAGATAAAAAAAATTTAGTCAAAATTTTCTGCAGTTTCTCTATAACGAATTTTCTCTGTAACGTAGAAATTTGACGGTCCCCAACTGCTACGTTATAGAGAAGTTCGACTGTACTGTTGCTCAAGTCATACAAACATTCTCTGCCTGGCTTTTTCATTTCTGAAATAAGCTCCAGGGCAATCGATTCGTTGAAATCCATGACACAATTTTATTAATTTGATTTCTTTTATTTTTTATAATAAACAATATACAACATTCACAAGTATACTCTGTGTTTTATTATACATATACATCTACATATAATATGATGTGGCAGCTCAGTTAAATTTTCCTTTAAAAGTTAAAGTAGTTGGCAGCACAGTTTCCTGGTTTCGGAACAAAAATTATAAATTAAGCCAATTCAAGCTAAAATTGTTCCGAAGTGAGTTAACTCTTCTTCTCTCTCTCTCTCTCACTCTCTTTCTCAAAAAGAGACACGGCAAACATATACAGCTATGGACATATAAATGGCACACATTTAAAATGTGCAATGATTTTAGTATTTTCTAACTAAACTTCTTTAAAAATGCAAGTTTTATCTCTTCTGGTTGTTGTTGGCAGAATTTTTGTCTCAACTGCTCTCAAATTATCCGTTATATTTTTAATAGTTATTTACGAAAAATATTCAATTCTCGCGTAGATTCAATTCAAATCACTTTATTTTTTGCGTAGTTTATAAGAACGAAATAAGCTGAGAAATTATTAAAAAAAATGGGCTCAGGCAAACATACCACAATTGAGGAAAGACGGATCATATGGAAATTGCACCGAGATGGTAAGAAAGTGGCGGAAATTGCTGGAGTAATGCAAATTTCTCGAAAAAAAAGTGTACAATGCAATTAAATCATGTGCTGGGGATTCTCATATATTGATTAAAGGTAAAAGTCGGAAACCACGACCTCGAAAAACAGATGAGCGTACGGATGCAGACATAGTAAGAATAGCAAAAGTTAACCCATTCAAGTCATCACGGCAGATAGCAATAGATATAAATGATTCCTTGAACTTGGAAATATCTAGCAGGCTTGTCAGGAGAAGATTAAACGAGGCAAATTTGTTTGTACGCATTTCCAGAAAAAAGCCACTTCTCTCAAAAAAAAATATTTAAAACGTTTAATTTTCGCCAGAGACCATAAAGAAAAATCCATAAATTTTTGGAAAAACGTGTTGTGGAGCGACGAAACAAAAATTAATAGGATGGGACCTGATGGTAAAATATTTGTTCATCGTCCTAAAGGCCAATAGTTCAATCCTCGGTTCACCCAGAAGACAGTAAAATACGCTGGGGGCAACATTATGGTTTGGGGTGCATTTTCTGGGCATGGAGTAGGTCCGCTTGTTAAAATAAATGAAAAAATGGACAAGTACAGTTTCATTGTTTCGGAACAAAAATTAAAATTAAGCCAATTCAAGCTAAAATTGTTCCGAAGTGAGTTAACTCTTCTTCTCTCTCTCTCTCTCTCTCTCTCTTTCTCTCTCTCTCTCTCTCTCTTTCTCAAAAAGAGACACGTCAAATTACACATAAAATTTTTGTTCCGAAACAATGAACGTATCCAGCTTAAGGGCTAACAAATCATTTACAGTTTAAATTCTAGTTTAGTTAAACCTAAATAAAGCTTTCTTTGTGCTTTTTTAGACTCCACAGCAGTAAATCAGTACTCCGTATGTTATCAACAGTTTAAAAACTATTAGTGTGGTAGCACTACAATAAATGTAAACAAAACCAAAAGGCTTTGCGCAGCGAGGAATCAATTTTTTGCACATGATTAAAGAAACTTTTAAACTTTATAAAGCATACAGTTTTGAAAATCGTATGGCCAATAAAACAATAAAGAATTTTGCCCCTTTAAATATGGTTTCAATGTGTGCTGATTAAAGCCTCGTAAACATTATGCCATCACAAGCAAACATTATAATGTGTACGATTGTCAGCGTGTGTAATTTTCAAAATGTTTGGTTGTGTGTCATTGCGCTGCAAAATGTTTACGTCTCTAATGTAGCCGCTTGTCAAAATAATATGGCAGCATTGCAGGCACACAAATTAAATGACAACGTGTTGGCATATCGCTGCTTTTTGGTAAATACTGAAAACACGTTAAGTATTAAATATTTACAAAATAATAATTGTTATTATTATTTATTTATTATTAATTAATTTAGTCAATGGACATAATCCTTACAGACTAATAATAAAATTTAATAAAATGATTGAATAAAAATATATTAAGTATTTAATTAATATAAGTATGTATAAGAATATTATGCATTGAAAAAAACAATAATTTTATCGTTTATTGCATTTGAATTTCAAGAAACGTCAACAAATTGAGACAAGGCATTAAATTGACGACATAACCTCGTAAAGCTTGAATCCTTTTTTTTGGTTTTTTTTTATCTGGGACCAGCACGCAGGAGATGACTCCTACACATGTCCTCCAGTCAATTGCGGCAGAAAAAACTCGGTTAACATGGCCCTATAGCGTGCACCGTCCACTGTTGTCGTTTGACCAGCAGCGTTCTCAAAAACGGGCGCTCTGGGGCCGGCCTCTCTTGGCAGCGTCTCGTGTGGTCCCATACTCTTCAAGGTTGGTGGCCAAACGGCGCAGTGTTTGCACAGTCGGTGCCGGACGACCGGGGAATCGGCGACGAAATTAGCGCTGCGCCAACACCACAGGCGAATTGTTATTCCCGCGTTCTTTGGGAGTGTTTCGCTCCATGGTTTGTTCACTTGTATTCTACATCTGTCTAGTTCACAAATGTCAAAACAGATTTAACATTGGCCGCCATTTGCTAAAATAAGAGCATCTTCCAATAGGGTGATTTCCTTTGGCCCACCTTGTACAAGGAAAATGATAGGCAAAAAGCTTGTAAGGAATGTTTGCGTTATTAAAACGCGATAATTAAAAGTATACGGAAATATTGTATTCTATCAGCAAATAAGTCGCACGTATAAACGTAGTTTGTGAAAAGAAAATTTAATTTTTGTCAGCCGAAACTAAATGATATTTCCCTGGGTTTCTTTTGCTTTTTATATTTTTTTTTTTTTTTATTTTATAAACAGCAACAATGGCAAAGCCGACAATAATTTCAAACTTAATAATGGATACGCATATAAAACTTGTACGGTCCAACTGTAGTTGTGTGTGTGTGTGTGTGTGAATGAATGTGTGTGTGTGTGTGTGTGTGTGCAGCTTTGTGCTCCTGTTGAGTATGTGTGCGTATGAATGAATGTTCTTCGTACTCAAATTTCTGCTGCTCTTGCTCTATTCAACTTTTACAGTGACATATTGACAAGGCCATTTTCTTTAGAGGGTGAGTTAAATTGGAGGTCTAACTTGACTTTTGAGAGGGTAGTTAGTTATTCGTTGTTGATTTTTGTTGTTCTTGTCGTTGTTGTTGTTGTTGTTTTTTTTTCGTTTAGTTTTTATTTTGGTTAGTGTGTGTTTAGCTGTCGGTGTTCTGTTGACTTTTAAAGGTTTTTCTTCTGCGTAGTTCTCTTTCTTGAAAAATGTTCTCTATTTGTTTTGTTTTGTGCCTTCCAGTGAGCACTGATGTTTGTATTGTAATACTTAGTTGTAACATTTGATAGAAGCCTTAAAAACAAGGTTATATTATTGCCGTCGTTGTTGTTCTTGTTGTTGTTGTTGTTTTTATTTAGTATATAATGTATTCAAAACAATATAAAATGGGTCGAGGTTTCTTGAAGTGACTGTGTTTCACTCACATTGACAATAATAATGGAAATCTAACAGATTTAGTTTTAGTTTTGTGTTCAAAATGACTAAGAGGCCAACAAATACAGCACAGAATTAGTAATTATAAGATAATATTGTTTTAATTCTTATTTAAAAGGGCTACTTGTTTCGTAAATTGTTTGAAAGAGTTTATACTCGTTAAAGAAGTTCCATATAAATTTCAATGCTTCAGGGAGGAATGTTAATTTACATTAACAGCTCATCATACTTTTTTAGTCCTTTTGTGGTTTGTAAAAAGCTAAGAATTTCAGAAATAATGATTATGGGGTCAAGGCAGTCAAGGCTGTGCAACTTGATATTCCATAATTTTAATCAACTCGAGCCTTTGGTCGTCATTCAAAAAATCGTGAACTGAGGAAAATGCATTTGAAGTTTTGAGCCATCTTTTTCATAGTATTTTCGTTTACTAAAGTTATTTTTGTTTTACAAGTTTTTAAATAAAGAGGCATGTTTTCTGTTTGTAAATTTCTTGTCATAAAGGAATTATTTCATTATTGCAAATAAATATTGTTGGAAATAGCTGGAGGCAATAAAGACATTTCTAGCTGTAGAATCTGAACAGTTAGAGATAGAACCATAATCTTTTATTCCTTTAGATATATATTTCCCCAAAGATCATTTCTGCATACCCATCTCAAAAAATTCAAATTTTGAGTAACTGCGACCATGGGTGTTTCTACAGACAAGCTTCGTAGAATTTGTGTTGTTAAAAAAAAAAAAAATAGTGGAAAGGGTTGGGATTTCGACATAGAAGGTCTTTAAGAAACATAAGAAATACGGTAGCCGAAAGAATGAACATTAAATGAATATGAATGGAAACAGCTGATGGCGTCTGCTAAAGAGTTGATTAGGTTGGGGGTTTGACATAAAATGTTATGCCGAAGGATTAAAAAGAGAGTAGGACACTGCAATATTGCAGTATCCATGAATTAATGTTCAACTCGTTTGATTAGATCTCATCGAAAGCAACTCTTACCGCGCGATGCCCGAGAAAGCAGAATATAAATCGAGAGAGGATATCACTTCATGGGTTTAAATTGAGAGGCATTTTAAGAACAGAAGCTTCAATATTGAATACACCAAACTGAGTTAAAATTATTACAAATTTTTCTTAATACTTTTTTTAACCTTTTTTTATTATTTGAACAATCTATTTTTTCCTGAAGATTATTATTATTTATGAAGATTATTAATTATTTCCTGAAGATGTTAACCGAAGGTTAACGAAATATCGAGAATATATTTAGAAATAATAAATATAAAGAGAAAAAACCTTAAAGCTTAACAAAAAATAGATTGTTAAAATTATTACAAATTGTTGTAAAAATTTTACACGACAGTAATTGCATGCCACTAAAGCCGTACAGTGCAGTAGTGAGTGTAACAAATTTTTTCTCTTTAATCACAATATGAATTACTTCACGCCTACAAAATCCTTTTCATTAAATACGCTGTTCGTTAAACTGAATTTTTCTTCATTATGAAGAAAAAAATTTAAATTTTTTTTCCCTTATGATGACAAAGAAATTGAAATTTTTGTGCAAAACTTGCACGAGATAGCAAATGGTTTAAACAAAATTTGTTTCTAACCGAAATAAAAACTTCTAATGGCGCTATCTGCGCCAGCCAGGGTGTCAGCCAGCTGCTGATATAATTTGCAAACCACTATAGATGGATACAACAAAAGTATCAACATGGTTCGTTTCCTTCAGAGAAAATTAATTAAACTAAAAAAAAATTTAAATAGAGAAATTATGCTTTCCTACACACACACACACAATAAATGATAATTTTTTTTTTGAGGCCATATTTGATGGAAACTCATTAAAATTGCATGCATCATATTGTTTCCAAAATCGAGCATTAAGCAACAGAAAACGAATAGAAATTCTTGCCGGAAAAAACACACACATACAGGACTAAATATCCACGAAAATTTGTCACAGCCAACTCACATTCACACTCGCATATGCTTCGGTCCACATTATCATGCCACACACTTCGCAAAACATATAAAAGTTGTGAAAGCGTGAAAAAACCAGGCTATTTAAGTCTGTAACAATATTTCCGCTTCACAACAGTGAAAATTATTACTTAAATGGGAAAAGTACAAAAAAGCAACAATATTATTAGCAACGACAATGAATAACAACAACAAACAGCAAACAGCAAACAGCAACTGCGACAAGACCAATTCAACAAAACGCCATTCAACGTAACAAAAAAAAAAGAAAATAAAGTCGCTGATGGTATGAAGTGTATTCGAACAGACAATAAACAATAAAAGCAAAATTGTTCAGAAAAAAAAAATGCTCATCATCGACGGCATCAACGGCGTCAACGTTGTCGTCCTTATCATTAACGCAACAAACCAGACTGCAGGACTGGCAAAGCATGAAATCAATTTAAGAAAATTAGCGCAGCTCCACTCTTCGTTGCAAACTGCCGGTGGAAACATTGCAGATGTAACAGATCATACTGCATTACCGGCAGTCTATTTCCTCTAGTTCCAGCATAATGCCTCGAACCGTTTCGGAGGAGTGCAACCGTAAAAACCGTGACACGAGAGTTTTATATTTATATTGAAAAAAAATAACGTTTCCAACTCTGATGTAATGGAGCCGAAAACGATATTTCCTTCTCACATCAAATACAATTATGTATATGAGCATTCAATAGAAACAATTCACTTTTCGCTTTAATTGAAAAAATATTTTATAAATTTGCTTTCTTAAGGTATGTACACACGATTGTCATTTACAACAATATTGACAGAAAAATTGTTACAAAATGTGCAACAACAGTGTGAACACACAATTTTTGTGTGGCCACATCGTCACAATATGTATTGTCGGTGCATTGTATGCCAATAATATTGTCACAATTCTGACAATCGTGAGAACACCCTTCATTTGCAGTGGCACTCAATTTACAGGCATTTGTTATTGTCGCATGTGCTTCATTTAGTGCACCGTGCAATAACACCATTGGCAGATAAATATTTCTGTTGGCAATGCTGCCCATAAATATTTAGATACAATATTAAAAGTCGGATCTGGCAACGTTTGCCATACAATAATCTAACAACCGTGTGAACGGCAGAAAAATTTATTGTCGCAGAACTGTGTGCCAATTAAATTCTATAGTTTTCTTTCAATAGTGTGAACAGACAAATTACCAGATGGTAAAAATTTTTCATTGTGAGTGCATTGCCACCATATTGCCGTATCCTACAATATTGTACAATCTGACAATCGTGTGAACATAGCTTTATGCACAATGTATCGAATTACAGGGTGTGCTGTCACTAACATCGACAAAATTAATATCCAATGAGTGAAGAGAAAAATAAACGACTACGATACGTCTTATTTTATTGGGATCAGTTTTGGCCACACAATACGGCCTCTTGCCAGACATTTCTTTCAAAACTCATAAAATTTTGTAATTCTCAAATTTGGAAACATCGTCAGAATTGAAAAAAAAAAACGGCACTCAAGAAATAAACGGTTTATTTTTAAACAAAATATGTATGTATTATTTTATATATACTACGTTTATATATACGAATTAACTGCAAATAAAAATATATTGTTAGTTTGCAACTTATCGTTTATACGGCTGATTATAAATGAAATTTAATCTATTTTTTTGTGTTATCTGATGGTTATCTGGAAGCACTATGATGAAAAACATGCAAAAATGTAAAAATCGTTGAAACAATTGGCAACTTTTTGCTTTTTATTTGCAAATAAGGCGTGCGAATAAACGTAGTAATAAATAATTACTATACTTTCCATTCATATTTACTTTACTTTCAGGGTGGCGAGGCACGATGGATGGTAGTCTGCACGTTGACTACAAATCCAAAAACAGACCTGGGTTCAACCCCAGTTTCAGACTAAAATTTTAAAATAAAAATAAACATCTCGCATTTCTCTGATGTGCATTAGTGTGTCTTTGTGTGTGAGTTGTTGGTCACTGAACAATACCGGCTTCAGCTGATAGCAATCCACAATCATATCAAAACGCCCTCCTTCGTCGGTATTGTGTAGCACCGGCGAAGTAAAATAATAATAAAAACAAATGGCTACTAAACCGAAGCTTCAGCACTGCTACGAGTATAAACAAACAAAGAACGTGCGAAAGCAGACCTGCAAAATAATTAATTAAGCTTCACCTCATGTCGTTTCTCCTACTATCCCTTCCCTATAGTTTCAGCACAATGCTTCGCATGTGTAGGAGTCATCTCCTGAGTGCTGGTCCCAGATAAAAAAAAAATAAAAATTAAAATTTATATATTTTCGATGAAAACAGTATTTAGGAATTTACTAAATATACAAATAAATCAAAATATAAATAACAAGGAAATTGTTTTTCTTTAATTGTAATTTCTATAGTTTTCTGTAATTTGAGTTTAACGTTTCCGACAAGTTTGTATGTGGCAATACAACAGGCCGTTCACAATAGTGCTATTTGGCCTTAAACAGTACTTTATCAGTTTAAAAGACTTTGTGAATTGGCTAATTGTACTCGTATGTACATATATTATTGAGTTACCCAATTGCTACAAAAAACTTGAAAAATAGTGAAAAAAAAACTATCGATATTATCGATTGTTTGCCAGCTCTAGTGGGGAATCTGACGAGTATTTTATTTCACCATAACGGCATTTTTTTTCTTTGTTCAAAGCGCTGCATGGTCTCACCCATTTTTAAGTTATTAAATGTTGTCATATTAACATGAAAGATTATACACCCGGTATGTAGGTGGATCTGTATATATGATTGTA
The DNA here is from genome assembly GCA_963924685.1 of Dexiosoma caninum. Taxonomy (NCBI): domain Eukaryota; kingdom Metazoa; phylum Arthropoda; class Insecta; order Diptera; family Tachinidae; genus Dexiosoma; species Dexiosoma caninum. The sequence continues at coordinate 32,923,666 of OZ004729.1, read as the reverse complement.
TTTATTTTGTACCAAACTCGCACTGCCAACCATGCCAAAAAAAAAAAACCCAAAGAGAGTCAACATTATTAATTATGTGGAGCTTTATAGTGTGTATTAGTATACACGTACATATACCCACACACGTTCCCACACCAACCCACACACTAATATACTTATACATATATACAAATACCAGAATAAATAAATATGTATGCCAATTGTATATAAATGTAGCAAATTTATTGTTTAATCCTTAAACACACACGAAAGCATATTCTACACACACACACCTAAACATCAACTTACATATATATGTACATTAGGGGAGCCCATACTTGGCCGTATTCTCGATGTTTGTGGAATAAATTTAATCGAATGCTGCATAATGTGAAATCTACTGTGAAGATTCACTATTGAAATACCAGCAACGAACGGAGAGCTCTGTGATGTACTTATCGGGCCTTTTGTGCAATACCGTAGTAATTCAAAAAATCGTGAACAGAGAAAAATGCATTTGAAGTTTTGAGCCATCTTTTTCATAGTATTTTCGTTTACTAATTTTATTTTTTTTACAAGTTTTTAAATAAAGGAATAATAATATAATGGTAGTTTGCTATACAATAATTTGCCACTATGTATTAAGAACGCGGGATCTATTTCCATTTTTAAAAGTAGATTGAAACAATATTTGCTGCAAAATATTGATATGCTTCCTTTATAAAAGAAATTTAATTATAGTTTTTATCTTTTTTTTCTCCTCTTTTTTTTGTTGTTTCTTATTATAAAAATTGATTTTTAACTTAAACATTAAATTTCAAATTAATTTATAATAATTTTATATCGTATGTTATCTCCAAATATATTATATATTCATAATGTAAAACTTTTGCCAGATTGTCTCAAGAATGCCATAATGGCGCTGAGACCCTATTTGTAATTAAAAAATAATGGGTATGAATAAATTGGAAATTTGAACCACTAAAAAAAAAAAAAAAATTTCATTATTGCAAATAAATATTGTTGGAAATAGCTGGAGGCAATAAAGACATTTGTAGCTGTAGAATCTGAACAGTTAGAGATAGAACCACCATAATCTTTTTTCCTTTAGATATATATTTCCCCAAAGATCATTTCTGCATACCCAGCTAAAAAAATTCAAATTTTGAGTTACTACGGTATTGCACCAAACACTCGATATGTATACGAGGTCTGTTCAAAAGAAAAGGTGAATTTTGTTTTCTTCGATTACAATGGAGTGGTGCATCATGAGTTCTTGCCAACAAATCTACACGGTTAATAAAGAATACTACAAGGAAGTTATGCAACGTTTGCGTGAAGCAATACGGCTCAAACGATCGGAGTTGTGGAAAAAAATCATAGATTCTGTATCACGATAATGTCCCAGCTCACACATCAATGCTTGTTCGTGATTTTTTGGCCAGAAACAAGACCCTAATCCTGCCTCAATCACCTTATTCAGCAGATTTGACTCCCTGAGACTTTTTCTTATTCCCAAAACTGAAGAGACTTATGAAAGGAAATAGTTTTGCCACAATTGATGAGATAAAGTCAAAATCGGAGAATGAACTGATGACCATACCAAAAATCGCATTTCAGAAGTGCTTCGAGGATTGGAAGAAGCGCTGCCATAAGTGCGTTATATCTGAGGAGGATGACTTTAAAGGGAACAAAACGGATATTGATGGATAAATAAATACTTTTCAAAAAAATTCTAAATTCATATTTTCTTTCGAACAGACCTCGTATATACGAGGGCCCGGGCTGGGCTCGTTAATGTATTTTAGAATTTAGAAATAAAAATATACAGTGTTAGCAAAGTGGGAAAATTTATTTATAGTGTTTTCACAGTAACTGTTTTTAAAACAAAAGTTCGTTTTGCATTCAAACCAACTATTAAAACCTGGTTTTACCATATAAAAATATTTTCTTAAAACCAGCTTGAAATTTTTTTTTCAATTGGTTTTAAGCTGATTTAATGAAATGGAACCAAGATTTTCATGTACTAAAGACAGTGCTACCAAGTTAAAAAATTTAAAACAGCTGGCAATTTAAATGGCTCTCAATGAAATAAAAAAATAAAGGAAAATGTGGTAAATAAAATCACTACAATAATTTAAAACAAAGAATGCAACATCAATAAAAACAGCAACAGCAATAAAAATGTGGAATAGAAAAAGAAGCTATTGGATAGATCATAATGAAAATGTATTCATCGAATTGTGGGAGGAGAAAATTAAATTTTATTACACAAACTGTGCGTTAAAATCTGAATTAATTAAAGTGTGAGAACGCAAAATTAGCTGTTTTGTGATTTTCCCGTTACAATCAGCTTTTGGTGTGAAAACACTATTAAAAACATGTACGCAAAATACCTAGAACAAGCATCCATGGTCTTACCTTTGCATGTATGAAAACTTTCAGAAATCGCATGGACTTCTTTAGTTTGTTAGCTTTTAGAACATTAGTTCAGCTAAAGAGTTTGTGACAAGGGCACATTTCGTAAATGAAGTAACATCGATTCGAACAATCATCACTTGGCAGCACTCTTTGCGACAAAAAGTGCTGCCGAGTTGCACGAATTGTTAGTATTTGAGTGTGTACGTACCCGACACTTTTCACCCCATGATATACTAAACGAGAATCCTAATTTATTTACTTATACATAAGTATACACACACATAGCCACACACACATACGAGTATGTATGCAGCTGACAACCTTTACATAATCAAGGCATTTATGTATTTTGTAATTTGGTTTTCAACATATCGAAATTTGTATGTGCGTGTGGATGTATGTGGAGTTGGGGGGGTATGAAAGTATATAACGGTTAAAAGGTGACATTATGACATTATCTGCCACACACACACACACACACACACACACACACCCATATACATAATAATTACATAAACGTGGTGTGCTATAAAATACAAATGCAATGGGAATGAAAGTAATCGTATAGGAGTTCTACGTAAACACACATACGCACACACACATATCCATACGATAAAACACTCTTTAATAAGCAGCACATTTTTATATTTTTAGGAAAATCTAAAAAAAAAAAAAAGAAAAGACAGCACGAAAATTACTTAAAAAAACATAAACCGTGAGTGGTTTTTTGTTTATCTTTTTTTTTGTTTTTTTTTTTTTTTAGCAGCATAATTATGTTTGTCATTTTTACTTCCACGCAAATTTTTCAAATGAGATTTTCTTACGGTGGCAAAATATTAATTTTCCTTCATTTAAAGCGTTATTGAAACGAAAATGCGCAAAATGTTAATGAAGTTGTCACAAATTCTATTAATTTAGTTTTCTTTCGTGGACCAGCAGCCTTATTCTGTAACTCGCAAAAGCTAAATCTCCATCGCTAAAAATCTAAAAAGTCGTTTTAGCGATTTTTAGCAACAAGCGGAATTCTGTAAAGTATATTGCTTAATTTCGCAACGTCTTAAAATTCAATTCGCCGTAATTTTAGCTTTCATTGTCAGCGCTAAAATTTTCTAATTTTGTATTCTTTAACGCCAAATAAGCGGTAGTTTTTTATTTAAAGTTAAAATTTTTAGCGACGAAAATTTTAAGCTGCTAAAAAGTAAGTAATACACAAATGGATTTTAATTGAATAATGTTGGAAATTTTTTTTTATTTTAGCAAAACAATGGAAGAAGTCACTAAGCGGGTGACTAAGGAACAAAAATTCATGCTGATACAATATTTGGAGGAGCACCGCGAATTTGCCCACGACAGGTAAAAAGGAGTTTAACTAACTAAAAGCCAATAAAGTAAAACAAAAATCTTTTTTAGATTTATAAACTCCACTGGGGTGAAAAGCCTTACGGAGCAATGGGATACCTTGGCAGAAAAGCTTAACGCTTTGGGAGGTGCCTTAAAAAAATGGGGAAAATTGGGAGAGGTAATTTTCTTACCATTCTTTGGAGATGTGAGCGCTTTTCAGTTTCTTATAATTTCACAGAAGTAAAGCAAAACAGAAGTACCAAGAGTATAAAAACTCATTGGAAAGAAGCGGCATAAATGGTGCTCAAAAATATAAACTGACAGAGTTAGATGAAAGAATAGTTGGAATTATGGCGAAGGAATCTGTGGTTGGGCAAGCAGAAGTCAAGTGAATTATTTTAATATTATTTGTCTAAAAAAATAAGACACAACAATTTTTATTATTTGCCAAATATATAAATACTATAAACAAAAAGTGTTGCCATCTTCAAATATGTTCCCATACTTTCGGCGGTTGATGATCTCATTGGTAAACACGACATTTAATTTATAAATTTTTTTTATTCAAATACATACGTATGTAAGTCTGTATATTGGGATAATTAAAAAAATTTGGTATTCTTTTCAAAATAACTTTTATAAATACATACTTCATTATATATTTTAAAAGCCTTTTGTGGGTAAACGCCAATCATTTACAAGGAATTCAAATCATAAAGTGCGGTAACACTAATATGAAGTGTCAAGAACTATAACAATATGTTTGTCTCTTTTCAACAGCAATTTATAAAGGCAGTGGAAAAGGATAAGTATAGATATAGATAAGTAAGATAAGATATAAGTATATAATTAGCTACGGCGAAAATGTAGAAATTTAGCTAAGCGATTGATATTACAGAATACTAATTTAGAGATATAGCTAAAATATTTGCCCTAATATATATTTAGCTTTTTAGCGATCGAGATTTAGCTTTAGCTACGAGAATTAGAGAATAAGGCTGCAGCTCTGTAACAGAACCAGATAATTATGTTATGGCAAGGAAGAATTAGGGAGAAGTGTTGGTGAACATTCGATTTATGACCAGTTTTTCAATCAAACTTACTTTAATTGCAGTTTTTTTTTTAAACTCTAATAAATACCAAATTCTCTTTAAGCCACCAAGTTCTTTCAAAAATGTCAAATTAGGTGATATTACGATATTTTGTACGAAAGAAAAAAATATATGGCAACATTCTAAATACAACTGTATAAAATCTAATAATACAACTGTAAAATATGTAAACATATGTATGGGTATGTGAGTGACGTTTGTAAAATATTTAAACAAAATAACAAAATAAAATTTGTATCAACATATTTCATCATTTTTATTTATAAAATGCCTTTTTTTACTGCGGTTTCGCTAATTCTCTTGGAAGAAAATAATAGGATGAATAGGCGAAAATATTCTAAGAAAACGTTTAAGTGATAAATCAAATCCCATAAATGTGCCAGCTGAAATTTGGATATTTAAATTTTTAAATTTCACTTCTATATTAACTAGTATTTATTTAAATAGATTTATTGAATATTTTCGTTTAAATAAGGACGGATTTATAATCATTTTTTATTTATTTTTTTAATTTTTTTTTGTATATTTCCTTACATTTTGTTCAAGTAAAATTAAACAATTTGAAAACGAATTTAAACTGCCATTATCGAAATGAGTCACATGTTAAAAACGTCTTTTTTTCATTGAAACAAGATGGAATATGAAATCGTCACAACAAATCGTCACATACAAATTCATCACACTATTTGTCAATTTCACAACGTTTTAATGCCGAAAACGATTTTCATCACATATCTGCTTGTCCTGCAGTCGGAAGACAACAGAGGTTTCTCCACTTGGGTGGAACTGTGGCGTCTCCACACCTCAAATAGTGCTTCGATTCTTTAGAAGCCTTATGATGGGATCTAATATGAAGAGCACTGCACAATAGATCTTTTTGGTCGCAGTGCTTCGGACCCAATAATATATAATATATCTGAACTGAACCAAAAAAAAAAAATCTAAACGAATCTGGGTATAAATAGGAATATCCCTTGATTTAGCATATCCAGAGACTGCCAAATTTAGGACAACACTTGTAACTACTGTTTGGAATTTATGCAGCAACCAGGACAATTTGCAGATCCTTTTTATAAAAATTATGGCGTGCTTTGTCGCATTTGTAATGCGTTGAAAAATATTGATTTGAGATTGTCATTCGATTTCCGACATCATCGACCTACTTTTGCTGAAATCATATTAATTTCAATATAATTTTTCCCATACGCATCATCAATAATGTTCAACAGATTTCATAACATATTCAGGCATATACGCACTCATATATTCGGTCAGAAATATTAATGTAAATCCACAGAAAGTAAATAAATAATTAATTGAACAAAAAAAACAAGGTTATATCGGCGCTTCTGTATGTCCTTTCCATACCCTCACACACACACACACACACACACACACGCTCACTCCCATAAACATATAAATAAATAATAAATGAGCCAATGTACAAGGGTGTACATAAATATATACATTCGGCTGTACATAAGAGTACATATGTACAACATATGTAAGAGTGTATGTATACACGGGTATTTGTGTGTGAATTTATGTGTGTGCACGTGTATGTGATTATGTGTGTTTGTAATTCGTGTGGTAATTGATTTGCAAACATAATGGCAGGATAAACAAAAATATTATTTAATTCTCTTGTATTTATTTAAGTAGCGAAATGTTGGAGAAAAAAAATTCCTGCATATGATGCATGTAAATGAAGTGTTAACTCGCATTTTATCAGTGGAAATTTTTAATTTTTTTTTTTTGGCGATTATGAGTACGGCCATATGCTGCTTATAAGGAGTAAAAGGATTATTTATTACTATTTATTATGCATATGATGATGATACTCTGAACCTTGCTGATGCAATTAGAAAGGCATAAAAAGAAAAAAAGCTGTAGCTTAAACATTACAAAAAAAAGACTGAGCATTTCCAGTGATTCTTCTCAATTGCCGCCGGTTCTCAATAGAACATCGGTACGAATAAAGTTTAAATTTGAAACTGCTGTTGTTTTCTTTTTTTTAATCCGTTCTTTTCCGAAATAGTTGCATTGATTCGCTTCACTCCTCACTATTAGGGGCTCCGTGAGTTTTTCTTTTTTTCTTTTCAGACGCTGGCAATAATTTTTTTGTTGTAAGGTGAGACAAATAGGCGAACAGACTGGTTGGCAAGACTCCACCCCCAAGACGGCGAGCTTCAGCCGGAGCGATAAGCCAAAATGCCAGCACCGCCAACAGAACTGCAACAACATCCTCGCCCAGCTGTGTTGGTGTCAAAACCTAAACAGCTGTCCTGTTAGTGGCATGTGGTAAACATCACCCAAAGCTGCCAGAAGATCAGACGTCAGTCGAATACAATACACAAGACACAGCAGACAAAAACATACAATAAACATAAACAACACACCACGTAGTTACAACAAGAACTTCTTCAATAAATCAGAAATAGTGCAATGTGCAAGTGATTGTCAAGATCCTGAATCTGGGAAAATATTTTATGGATGTAAGGCTGCATTATTATTTCAAAGTTAATCGAGAAACTTCCCCAGGGGTAGGGAAAATGACACAAAACTGGTCAGGGAACTGCTCTCAATTTTAAATACTTACTAAATTAAAAACTATGGTGATCTTACTAGCGTTCTATAACTCTCGCAAATGAGTTCTCCAGCTAAGGTTATCAGATATTTGAATGGGTGGCGATGGCTGAAGTAGTCTGCACGTTGACTGCAAAACCAAAAATCTCCTGGATTCGAGCCCAGTTGTAGACTAAGTTTTAAAAACATCTCACATTTTCTCTGATGTGCAGTAGTGTGTGACTTTGTGTCAGTTGTTGTGGGAAGGTTTCAGTGGCGAAGGTACGTCTTCAGCTGAAAGCAATCCACAATAACATCTTCCTTTGTCGATATTGTGTAGCACCGGCGAAGTAAAATAATTACTAGAAAACGAAGCTTCAAATTTTAATATGTCTCCTTGACATCACAGGCGCTACAATACTGCTATAAAAACAAAGAACGTGCAAAAGCAGAGTTATAAGATGTCGAAGCTTCACTTCCTGTCATTTCTCTACCTTTAGTTCTAGCATCGCATGTGGCATCTTCTGAGTGCTGGCCTGCCTTACTTAAGAGGAGTTATGACTTGATTATCACTTGAGACAGAAATATTTATTATTTTACAAAAAACCTCCACTGTTTCTAAATGCAGAAATACTTTTAATGCCGATATTTTCCTAACCAAATTAGTTTGAAATACTGGGACATGTCGATAATTGAATCGTGTGTGTTTGCAATAAATAAATTTGATAAATGAAACGTGCAATGTACTTGAAATCGAAATTACGAAATACAAATGGCTTAGCCGGTCTGAACCAAATATGACGCATTTTAAAGGCATTGAACTCTCTTAGATTTCGGGAGGCCTAACATTAGCCAATGGTATAACTTATGGCTAATGTGACGCATTAAAAAATAAAAAATAAAAATTCAAGCATTAGAAATTCAACTGTTCTTCATGTTTAAAAAATATATAAAATATATATAAGAAAAAGCTGAAACTTGTGTATGTTTAAACTTTTCTTGTCAAATGGCTGAAGCAGTCTGCACGTTGACTTCAAAACCAAAACAGATCTCTCTCTCTCTCTACGGACAGGTTCCTTAACCAGACAAGCTTTGTAGAAACGAGATTTTCATCAGTTTTTCAATACAATTTGTATTCTAATAAGTGGACACTCTATTAAACAGACACGGACACGAACTTTTAAAAAATAGTGCGCAAAAAGTCTCCCATAGGCGGACAGAAGCGTTAATTTTAATTAATTCGCCTTGATTGAAATTCACCAACACTGATTCATAGTTGTGTTAATGCCATTGAAAATTGTGATTCCCCTGTTGACACGACCGTACATACTCATGTGTTGGGGTTTTTGCATAGAAAATGCTGTTTATTTGAAAAAAATATATTTTATCAATTAAAGAAAAAATGCAAATTGCATGCACTTGATGCCTTAAATTCCTTGAGATGAAGCATTAAACGAAATTGCCGGTTGGAAGTATTTTACTAGACACGAATTCGTCGCATTTAAAAACATTTAAAATCATTTTGAAACTCAAAGGTTCAAATTGAATCGATCTAAGCAAGATTTAAAGCAATCTATTCTGTATAAATTTTTTCAACCACAAATCATTAGTTTAGTATTATAATATAAAGGAAATATTTAAAATAATAAAGCGGACACCTTTCATAAACGGACAAAAATACTGCGACAGTGAGTGTCCGGTTATGAGAGCTTTCACTGTATAAGAAAAAAAAATTTTTTTTTAATTACTAATTTATGTTTGTTGTTTACGGTATATGCCTAGTTCTAGGGATTTTAAAAAATTCTTTTTCATAAAGCTTAAAAATCTCACACGTTTATTTAAAAATTGCACTGAACTATTTGAGAATATTGAAATATTTTACGGTACCAAAAACAAACCTCAAGTTCCGTAAAAACAACTGATTTACTGATTTGTAACTTTAAACAATATTTTCTCTTTCATTTAATTTATTTTACTGTGCCAAAAATGTAGAACAAAGAAAGGAAAATTTTAAATGTGACTGAAAATCCGTTTTTTTTTTTATTTATATGAAAATCAGTTAAAAATAAAATTGCTTAGAATTTTAAATGTTTATTCATTTAAAAATTACTAAACGGAATACTTCCTCAATAAACTGCAGTCCGTTACTGTAATCATTTTGTGAGTGTAAAAAACCACCGTTCGTGCAAAAGTGGCATGTGCCATGAGATCAGGCAGCTCCAACGTTGCAACAAAATATATATTCGAACATGGTCAGGGATAACTGTGTTTGAGGATTGCAGCCTTCGTAGGGTTATGACCTTTGACAAGGTGCTCTCTAAGTGCCCATAGGAGCGGGAAATGAACGTTACTACAACATTCTCACGGTGATAAGAACACCATGGTATAAAGTGCCCCCGGCACACTTTACCGCCCTGAAGCCGTTTCCGGTTATAGAAGAACTCTTTCTTAAAAAAGACATACCCACTGTTCTGTAAACCCCAGTCGATTTCAAAACGAGTGATTTCTCAATACCTAAGATTGGGTATGTATGTGTAAAAAGGAAAGTTTCTGCGGATTCGGTTTACAGAACATACCCGCTAAATCTCGATAAGATTACATTAGAAAATGAGTTTGTAGCACGACGTTACACTCTTTGAAAATTCTCTGTACTTTCCATCTTTATTTTATTCAGCAAGATGCATGGCTTCAATAGAAGAGGCTTGAGTGTACTCGACCCTGGGCATAGACAATCGATTCTTAAATCCTTAGAATATGTGGATAAGAGAAACCAATAAAGGAAAGCAAGGAGAAACCATTTTCCTTTATTTTCATTATTCAATCTAAATTGATTTCAAGTGTTGGCGTTTAAGTGCTGACTGTTGTGGTTATTTCGCACTGACGCAATGTTATATTCCCACGGATTGGTATAGGAAAATCTACGACGTTATTATTATGAAGTATGACGCCATTACAATGTAAACTTTCCCTAACAGCAGGAAGTTTTTGTACGAAAATATTTTTCTATTTTCCAAAGCATTTGTCAGCCAGCCCACACACAAATTGATGGGTATTAAACGTCATACAAAAGAATGATGGAATTAAAGAGGTGATGATGATACACAATAATTTGGGAACATTGCCTTGTAAAAAAAAAAAAAAAAAATAAATAGAAAGAAAAACATTGTGGGTGTTTTTTCTTAAGGTCTGTGGGTTTGTGATTAAAAATTCAATGGAATTTGAGCGATATTTCTCATGTGGCAATTAATTCATATTAAAATAATACGACTCACCTTAATGCTGTTCGTTGTTGGGATCTGCAAATAGAAAAAGAATTAAAAATAATTTCTTGTTAATTAAAGAAGGACGAATTATGTTGAGTAATTCTATACAAATAATTAAATAAATAAATGAAATGGAAAATAAAACAGGCAGCAAAACTTAAGAGACCGAATTGAAGAAATAAAGAAAATCCTCAGTGCTTATTCATGGCTACGACCGCACAAGTACTCATTCACAATGAAACCATAAGAACAGCGAAAAAAAAAAGATATTTGAAGACACTGCACGGCACAGTGGACTCTATCGGAATAATAAATTCGTATAAGCAATCACAATCGGTAATGAATGTCAACGAATTTGTTTTATAAAGGCAGAGCTGTTAATTTTCGATTACGAGTAGGAATCAATTAGATTACATTTTAAAAAGAATTATACTGATTATATAATTCTCTTTTAAACAATTTCTGGTAACTAATTGCTTACAATTACTAATAATCGAAAAGTAATCTGGATTACTGGAAATTACGAAAAAATAATCAAAAACAATCAAAAGTAATCAAAAAATATACCGATTAGTTTTGATTCTTTTTGATTATTTTCAAAAATTTTTAATTTACTACATTATTTTATCTTGAAAAAGTTCTAAAGAAATTTATAAAATTAGAAGTTTCTTGTTTAAGAAATTATTAACATATTCAGTCATATAACAACAATAATAATTTTAATCTTGGAATAAACAAAATATGTATAAATAAAAACATAAAGAAAATAATACAGAAAATTAAATATATTCAATGTGCTTTAGATCAAATCAAAATTTGGATTTCATATACTGCAAATTTGTGCATCCAACAATTGGCACGTCTTTTACTCGCCAAACCAACATTTGCTCTGGACTCTGTTAATTTTTGGCTCCAACCTCACTGAGTCTCTTTAATGTTGCAGGGAAACATACCAGAGCCTCCGCTAGGAATTGAACCTATAACGCCACGCTACTCTATCGACTGCCGAGGCAACTTTCAGAAGCCCTTAAGCAATGCTCAGTAATTATAAAAACCAAACGCTTTACATTTTTTCTATTCTGCTTATTAATACAAGTGAAAATTTTCGAGAATTCACAAACAATTAATTTAGTTTTAGACTTTGTTGTTAAAAAAAGAACCCTTTCTTTAGCTGATGGAACACCAAAAGGTTGTAGCGCAATTCTCAATAATATAAAAAAATTAATTTAAAAAACGAAAACACTATAACGGACCAACTTTAGAGAGATTAAATTCAAATAAATCGACATGGTCGCCTGGAAATGAAAACATTTCACATGTAAGTAACTACATTACCAGCATAGAAGTCATCATCATCATCATCATTATCATCATTATCAGCATCATCAACTTCATCGTCGTTGTCACCGTCACCGTTACTAGGAACAGCACCGACAAATATTGTACATGCCCGCGGTCAATTTCTTATCCTCAATATGCCGCTGCTTACTGCTCATACAATTTACAAACAGCCAAGCCAGAGACAATGCTCGGTTGTTGGTCGCAAACAAGTTGTGTGCAGAAGCATGTGAAGATCAACACCAATCAGGCTAAGAGAATGTCCACACATACACACACACACACACACAAATCTACCCATACACTTATAAATGTTATCATTAAATATCTTCACATATACTCGTACTACGTCAGTCATGTAACCACTCACTAGTGCGCGGTTCTCGGCCATTTGTGTGACGTATTGACAGACCAACGTATCTTTCCGCCTGACTTAAGACCTGCCTTAATGCCTGTTGTTGGCTGGTTAACCATGCTGAATGTCTTTGTGCCTGTTATTGTTGATTTAGTTAAAGAATATGAACAAGTCAGAATTGCTGCAACTTAAGTATGCCTGCTTGTTTGTGTGTGTGTGTATGTGTGTGTGTGTGTGTTAATTTTCATTGCCAAAACATTAAAACCGACAAACATTCAAATTTAGTGTCTTAAGACCTTAACAGTGCACTAACAACATAATGTTTATAATCATATAGTTATAGTTATGAAGCATTTCATCATTAAAAGGCCCTAAATGAGGCCTTATTAAGCAGGCGCAAGAAGTTAAGATCCCATTACGAGTTGCCACAATCTACCGCACAAACTTCCCCAAGCCAATGATGTTCTTAAATAATTTCGGAGCCAAATTGTTTTGGAAACATTAGATGTTGGCGAACGTATCTGTACCTTCCAGCTGTCAAAGACAAATCCTTTTAAAACAATTTATAATGGGCTTGTTCCCTTTAATAGTATATAATGTGTAACATCATTTCGGGTGTTTGCTCACTGATGATTATTTTGATGAAGAATAAAATACAAAAGCAAAATTGTTCGTTCGCATCAACGGCAAGTATTTCGATATTGAATAAAATCCAAGGAGCAAAAAAAAATTAGCGCCTATGAACGCATATGCATGTAGTGATTAAGAGATAAAAATTTAACAATGTGTCCAGATTCTAAAGTAACATAAAGCTAAATCACGTTTGAAAAAGTGCTAGAAGAACTAAAAAATTTGATTTGAAGCTATGAAATGGCGCTAAATTTTTTACTATTTGCTTGATCACTTTAGAAATATAGACGCATATTCAGAAATAATAATCAAAGTCGAAACTAGTAAAACAGAAACTAAAAAATAGTTCATAGATAGTTATAGATGTTATTTAAAATTTATAACTAGCGTAGCAACTGCTCTCAGCTGATAAAAGAAATGCAACTATGCATATTGGCATGTAGAGAATATAAAATGTAGATAATGTTTTGTACGATATATACTGTTGACCAAAAACACATCTCTAGTTTGTTTTCTTTTTTGTATGGATTTTCTTGGACTCAGTAGAAATGAACGCAAGTAGCAAACACAATAAGGTAAGTTTATTATTTAAAAAATAAATAGTATTTATTGCTTTGTGCATTCTAGAGAGACAAAAATTGGTCGCCACACGAAAAAACTGTATTTAAAGATCTGGTGTCCAAATACGTCAAAGTAGTGGACGATAAACGAAACGACACCAAAATGATATATAAAAAAAAAGAAGCTTGGCGTCACATCAACTAGCAAATACAGTACGAGAAATAAATTCTGAGAGAAAAACGCTTAAAATTTAATAAAACAGAAAAAGTTGCACTTATCGAGACTGTTTTTTGAAAAAAGTTGCACTTATAAAGACTGTAATGTAAAAAAATTGCCCGTTGCGCTAATCGGGGTGTTGCGATAATCGGTGGTTGCGCAAATCGAGCTCGCACTGTAATGTCAATGGGATATATAACGGGGCACTAGTCGTTTGAAGCAGCAGTGGAACAGAATGAAAGCTAAATCCAAAACAAAGTTGGCCGCTGTCCGTAAGGCTACCAATGCTACAGGAAATTACGTTTCAATTCCTTCTCTTGACGAAAATGACGCGGAAATTTTGAATTTAATAGCGCCGGAATTAGCAGAAGATACGTGCTTAATAGATAGCAATTTTCAATTGGATATGACTGAACCGCAAGAGGTTTTTCAGCCATTAGAAGAAAGTCCTGTGAAGCAGCAGAAGAATAAGCCGCAACTGTCACCATATATTACAAAATTGAGAACTTTATCAAAAACCAAAAACAAATTGTCGGTGTTAGAGGAAAGGAGCAAAGCAAATTTTTATTACCTATTCAAAAATATTTTACTTTTCAAATAAAGTACAAAATGATATCAATCAGCTGTTCTTTGAATGTATAAGTTAGTTAACATTTAGTTACAGCTTTAGCCATAATTAAGTGTGAACTTTTCGTGCTGAAAGTAACCAACTGTGAATAACTTAAATAGGTACTTAAAAAAGTTTACAGTTACTAATCATGTCTGACTATGCGCCATAGAGTTTAAATAACATATAGTACGTATGTTAGCTGAGGCTCGCCAAGAGAAAGCAAAATGGCTTTACAGTTTTTGTTTGTTAAAAAATCTATTGCCGCAATTCACAACTTTTACTTATTTTTACAAATTAAAAAAAGCTCAACTGCAGGGTCAAGGCAGATTCAACTAGGTAGTAGCGTTTACTGTTGTTGTACTGCAATACAACAAACACATGCATTTTTGTTTATGTAAATTTGTTCTCTATGTCAAAAACATGAAGTGAAAGATAGAAGTATTTCAAAACAAAAACAAAAGTAGGTTTATACACTCTCAACAAACAACACATAACAAAAAATAACTAAACATTGAAACGACGAAAAAAGAGTCACCTGCCGTAACGATGCCACCTATTTGAAGACGCCTTGAGCAGGGTTGTGCAAGAATTTTGCTCTATTATTTTGCTTTCCCATGAGGGTAAAATACAATGTAACCATTTAGAGAGTTTAATTACTCCAAAAAAAAAATAAATAAATAAGGAAGAGTTTTTGATCGAATCCCGGTTTTTCTTTTTAATCACAAATTCAAAATAAATTTTTCTAGCGGCAGTCAGTTTGAAAAACGAAATCTATTCGAGTGCATTAAAATGTTATATTTTTTAAATTCGAAAAATTCGATATTCGAAATTTCGAACATGGGAAAGTGTTTTTTTATTAAACAAATTTTTAGTACTGGCAAAGAATTTAATTTTTAATTTTCGCAATTCTTAGCCATGGTTATAAAAAAAGATGGGGCGACCGTTAAACGACGTTATCATTTAAATGTCAGCAAAGCAATGCAGTTTGTGTTACGTCTTGCCAATACATCAGTCACCATACAAAATGATGTGCCAACGTTGTCCTGTATGTATTTTTCTGCCTGGGATTAATTTGAAAACGGCTTTGATGATTTCTTTTTTTTTTTTAATTGAATTAGATGGACCTGAACGACTTTTATTTCAGGCAAGAATATAGTCATATCCCCAGGGCCCAAATTAATGCATACGGAACGAAATTCCTGTATATTTGAAAAAAGTTTTGTTCGAAATTTCGAATCGAATGGCGTAATTTGGTCCCTGCATATTCTCGCGAAATATGCTGTTCTTATTCGCCTCAATTAATATTACAAAAAAATGCTGCTTCGGTTTTTGGAGGAAAACCCTTTACAACTGCCAAGCAGATCATCAAAACGATCTTATTTTCTCAATAAGAATTTGCTTGCCTTAACTTCTGTTGCTTTTATTTTTTTGGCCTTAACTTTTCATAGTCCAGAAGCACTTTGTGTCTTTTGCATTGCAGACTGAGAGGGCGGCCGAGTGAAAGATAAAGAGAAGAGAGAGAGAGAGAGAATCCATGTAAATAAATATTAACGGCCATTGACACAGGTCATTCCTTTCGATGTATAAAACAAAATCATATTATCAATAACAGCGCAGGCAGCAAAATGCAGCAAGCAAGAATTAGCTTGAGCTGATGACCATCATGATTATCGTTGTGTTGCAATCGTTCTCATCATCATCACCATCGTTGTCGTCGTTGTCGTTTTCATTGTCGTCGTCTACCTTGACTTTAACTTCTTGGTTATTAAAATGATCAACAACTGCAAGGCACACCAGCAACAAACGGCTGTGGCATTGGACTACACGTCGCCAAATCGCCAATTCAAGCAAATATACGAAATAAACGAAGCAACAAAAAACAACCAAAACAAAAAGGAAGCACAACAAAATATGGCTTTAAAAGCATGTAAAATAAAAATAAAGCTAAATGAAAAATTATGCTGCTCTTGCACACACACACAAACACACACACACAGCCACGAACATATTTGTATCAAAATCCATTGCGTTAAAAAGCTTCATCCCATACGTCATATTGTTGTTAAAAATTTGTAGTTTTCAAAAGGCGCGCAAATGCATGTTGTGCGTTTGTGGCAGGCATTTTAATTTTTTCGTTTTCTTTTTTTGTTTCTTTTTCTTTTCCTTTTCATTTTATTCTTTTTAATTTGTTGTTGGTTATTTCTGTAGTTTTTTCCTTTTCTGTTTTTTTTTGTGTTGTTTTGTTGTACAGCAGTTGGTTTGCATTCTTACAGATATCCATGTTGTCATCATCTTTATACTGATCCACACATTTGATCATCGTCAGCATTGTGATGATCATCATTCATCCTTGTGAACAATATCAAAATCCATATAAATGCATGTGTATGGTTATCATTCAACAAACATCACACCGGTACCGCACACTGGGTCCAGTGCGGATGAATATTAAATTTATGAACTAGTTTTATTGCTGCAGACTTCATTGTTCGGCACCCTGTTATTAATTTTCACAATATTTGCATTGACAATATAAAAACAAATTCAAATTGTTACTAAAAGGAGCCAAGGTGCAGTATACGTATTGTATTTTCATCATTATAATTGGAATTATTGCAGTTGTGAAGAGAAAACACAATTTATGTGTGCACGTACATATGTGTGTGTGTGCAATACGTAGTGTTGTTGTTGTTAGTTCACATTCGCACGCACATGGGGTGGACACACCAAACAAACATTCGACAAGATACGAGTATAAAATGTCTCTGTTGCCACGATTTTTTTTTTTTTTTTTGTTCCGACTGGACTGAACAGTTTGTATATTTTGATCTCACAATCTCTTTTACAGGTGTTTGTCTTTACGATCGACAATTTAAAATAAGTTAAGTTCCAAACACACTCGTAAATACCACACACTAGTGAATGCGCAACAGTAGAGTGTCCCCTCCAAAATAAATTGTTTTAAATTTCAAAAGAAAAATGACTTGGAAAGGGCCTTTTGACGGCTTAACTTTTTATTAAAACTTTAAATATTCCCTTCCCTTATTCTAATCAAAAAATTAATTTCTTCACAATATTGTGATAAAATAACTGTGAACTTGAACACGACAGGAAATTCTCATTAGTATGTAATAACTGTAGTTCGATTAAATTCTTTTCTGAACTTTAAATATATTTAAAATTTGGTGTCTTTCGTAAAACACTGTTTAATAAATTTCATATTTTGTAAAATAATCTGATAGGAAATCACTTTAGACTAGAGCCACACGTTCAATTTTTGCTTTCAAGTTTTTTACACAATTTAAAAGCAATTTTTTTATTAATTAATAATATTTTCGGCAGAATTTCAAATTATTTGTAATAAAAGACACAATAAACACAGAAATTATGATGGCAGAACCTTCGAAAAGAAAAACTACCATTTGCTCATTAAAATTAATATCAGCTGTTGTTTTCTTGCCCATAATTTCGAACAGAATTTGCGCCGAGAATTGGAAAGCAAATTCTCATCAAACTTTAAAGGCAAAAATTTATAGTGAAACACCCATGTTATTGGAAGAAACTTAAAAAAATCTTTAGAAAATATCTTTTTTAAAAGCTACTTTTTGAAATAATTTCTTCAAAAAAGTACTTTTCAAATTAGTACTTTTTCAATAAGTACTTTTTCAAAAAAATACTCTTTTAAAAAGTTGTCTTTTGAAAAATGTAGGTTACCAAACAATAGTTTTTTAAATGTTTCTCAAAAATTTAGTTTTTCAAAAAAGTTCTTTTTCAGTTAGTAACTTTATCAAACAGATAGATGCATTTTCAAAATGATGCCTTATCTGAAGAGTTTTTTTTCAGATATATAATTTTTCAAGCAGGTACTATTTCAAAAAGATTAATATTCAAAAAGAACTTTTTTAAAAATGTATTATTTCGATAAGGTATTTGTTTCAGAAAGATATCTTTTAGGTAGGGTAATTTTTTAAAAACTCCTTTTTTTTTAAAAAGCATTTTTTTTAAATGTACTTTTTAAAAAAGTTCCAGAAAGTACTTTATTAAAAATATGCTTTTTCAAGAAGCTATTTAAAAAAAAACTACTTTTTCAGAAAAGTACTTTGACAAAAAAACAGTTTTTCTAAAAATTTACTGTTTTCAGAAAAGTAGTTTTTCGAAAACGTATTTATTTATTAAAAAATTTAGTTTTCCTCCAAGTACTTTATAAAAAAGTTGCTGTCTCAAAAATTTAATTTTCAAAAATTGAATTATCGAAAAAGTAATTTAAAAAAGGCTTTTTGAAAAATAATAATTTTTCAAGCTGGTACTTTTTCAAAAAAGGTGCTATTTTAAAAACGTTTGGTTTCTCTAACTATCCCTTTCCTATAGTTCCAGCACAATGCATAGCATGTGTAGGGGTCATCACCTAAGTGCTGGTCGCAGATAATAAAAAAAAAAAAAAAATGGGTACTTTCTTCGAAAAGGTACATTTCGGAAGGGTAACTTTTCAATAACGTTATTTTTCAAAAAGCTACTCTTTTACACATACTCTTTTAAAAGGTTTCTTCAAAAGTTATTGTTTCAAAAAGGTACTTTAACCAATCCTTACAATCCTTAAAATGTGCTTCTTCAAAAGTACTTTCTCAAAAAGGTTGGTTTATGTGGCTATTTGCGCACAAACACTCAATTAGAGTCTTAAGATTCGATTTTCATGAAGTACCTACTGGAAAGCTACTTTTCATAAAAGTACTTTTCTAACGGTACTGTTTTTTTTTAAGAATCGACTTATCCACAAAGAACTTTTTTTAAGCTACATTTTTAAAAACCTTTGAAGGTTACTTTTCAAAAAAGTACTTGTTCAAAATGTAATTGTCTCAATTTAAATAAAATTTAAAGGGCAGTTTTTCTAAATAAACACTTTTTAAAAATTTTTTCTAAATAAACACATTTTTAAAGTTACTCTTTTAAAAGCGCAATTTTTTCAAAAACAAATTTTCTTTTTCTTAGGACAGTTTTAAGATTATTTTATGGAAAATATTTTATAAAATTTCGATTTTAAAAGAAAAAGGCTGGCACATCCCTTTAGCCAGTCTTAAATGAAACAGAACAAGATGCTGAAGTACCACAAACGTCAGGTATTTATCGTAATGAGTGCACGTGAATGTACAACACGTAACACATACAGCTGTGCAATGTTGTGTGTGCGTCTGTGAGAGTCTGTTTTTTTTTTGGTCTTTAAGCCAATAATAAACAGCAGCAGAAATAATACAAACTTTAACTTCAAATATTTGAGCATGAATTTTGTTTTTTTTTTTTTTGAAAACGAAAAAAAAAAATTAATTTTTCTTGTGCCGGTTCATTTGGCCGCGTTTTGTTTTATAAATTCTTTCTGATCATCTTTCATTTGTGGACATAAAATACAGACGTTAAGGATCGATGTGGTGGAAAGAAGTTGTAACACCGGCTTAGCGTTGCACATATAAAACAAAAATCTAAATACAAATGTATATCGCCACCTTAATATGGAAAGGCCTTAAGTCATTTTTTTTTTAAATGGAGTTTTCTTTATTTCGACTTTGAGGAGAAAAATTGGTGTGCTCCGACGGATCATTGCTTAGCTTTTACAATTTAATAACAAAAAAAAAAACTGCCTAATAAAACAGTCGCGACAACGAAACTTAAATTGTTGTGATTTTTATTCTTTGTCCTGCGCACTAAAGTTTATGCTCATTTTTTGACTTGATATTTAAATACGTATTTAGTTAATTTTCATTTACATTTAAGTGGTATTTAATTAAATACAGCGTCAGTTCTTCAGTACTAATTAAATGTTAGTATTTACATATGTCAAAAGTATGGCAGCACTATGAAATTATGTGTAGCTTTTCAGTACAACACTGTTTATCAGTGGCATCATGTGGTACTGAAATATTTCAAAAGTAAAAAAACCCTTTTTTAAGTGAAAATAATAACACTGTTCATATCATTTTCATATTGTAATAAATGTCTGGTTTATGTGCGTATATGTATATGAAATTAAATAAAAATAATTTTTGGCCTGACCACATGATGTTTGTGCAAAATAACAACAAATAGTGTAAATCATATATAAACTTAAATGGAACTTAAATACGCGACACTGACTATTTAAGTACTATCGTATTTAGATATCACAAAAGGGTGCTTTAGACGATAAGATTTGTCGTACGTAAAATGAGAGAGAAAATCGTGGCGATGGCACGATGGATGGTAGTCTGCACGTTAACTACGAATCCAAAAACAGACCTGGGTTCAACCCCAGTTTCAGACCAAAAATTTTAAAATAAAAATAAACATCTCGCATTTTTCTGATGTTGCATTAGTGTGTCTTTGTGTGTCAGTTGTTGTCGGAAGGTTTCAGTGGCGAAGGCATAGTCACTGGTCACTGAACAATACCGGCTTCAGCTGATAGCAATCCACAATCACATCAGAACGCCCTCCTTCGTCGGTATTGTGTACCACCGGCGAAGTAAAATAATAATAAAAATGGCTACTAAAGAAGCTTCAGCACTGCTACGAGTATAAACAAAGAACGTGCGAAAGCAGAGCCGCAAAAATAATTAATTAAGCTTCACCTCCTGTCGTTTCTCCTACTATCCCTTTTCTATAGTTCCAGCACAATGCTTCGCATGTGTAGGAGTCATCTCCTGAGTGCTGGTCCTAGATAAAAAAAAAAAAAAAAAAAAAAAAAAAAATGAAATTGCATCCGTATGTCAAAAAAAAGAGAGTAAAAATCGGATGGTTGTTTTCTGCCGTTTACACCATTGGTATGGATAAAATCAAGTAAGATGAAAACATTCTCATTTAATTTAACTACAGCTGTTTGCTTGTTTCCCCAGTGATGGAGTTCTTGTGCAATTGAATTTTTTTTTAATAACCTTGAAAAATATTTTTATAACTTTCGAATATGTTATTTTCGTGGTCAAAATTTTTAGTGTACTTTTAGAAAATATACGTATATTTTTATAAAATTGTGCTGTCGTGGTCTAAAATGTACATTTCGATTTTATAATTGGTATAAATTTATGAATCCAGTTTTCCCTCCCTGGCTTTCTTACATTTGTTTACATAAAAATGCATACCTGATCTAATGGTGTGTGATGGTTTTTTAAAAAATCAAGAGAGCCATACGACTGTAAAATTTTTATCCGTATTTTCTCTCAAAATCTTATAGTTTCATTACATATTACGTTTAGACGTTCCGACTTGTGCTCTTCTACACAAAAATTTGACATGTCGCACGACTTGTGGGACAATGTAAAGCACCCTAAAGCAGCACTGACAAACTGAATTTCGTATTTAAATAGCACTTAAGTATAAATACGATTTAATTACGAAATCAAAAATTCGCATTTTGTTTAAGGCGCTTATTTTGATAGCAGGCAAAATAACTAATAAAAAATGTGTAAATTACTAGGCTGTTAGCAACCCTCACAGATGTACAAGCAGCTGATCTAGACAGTTTTTATTGCAACGATATTCACGGTTCACATGATTTTTTTTTCTTTTATAGGACCATCACTCAGAAGATGACCCCTACACATGAGGAAGGATATAGCAGGAGAAATGACAGGTGGTGAAGCTTCACTATCATACAACTCTGCTTCTGCACGTTTTTGTCAATGGCAGTGCTGCGCACGTTTCTGATATCAAGGACACGCATTAAATTTGTTTTAGTAGTTATTTTACTTCGCCGGTGCTACACAATACCGACGAAAGTAGGCGTTCTGAAGTGCCTGTGCATTGGTTACAGCTGAAGCCGCTTCCCTACTGAAACCTTCTGACAACAACTGACACAAACACATACAAAATAACTTCAGAAAAAATGCGAAATGTTTTTATGAGCCTCAAACTGGCGTTGAACCCAAGAAATTTTTGGTTTTGTAGTCAACGTGCAGACTGCTTCAGCAATCGCCACCCATATTATTTTGATGAACTGAAATTGAAAAAGTATGTGTGAGATGTCATCGAAATTTTTTATTCATTTGAAAGACATTATGTTTGATGACATTATGTGTGGAACATCGTTCAAAAGCCCAGCATGGATTCTCTGGGAGGAGCGCATCCGAAATGTGTAATTTTGCGCATGGCTTGGGTTATGTTGACTTTGAGGACCGCTGTAGTTTGTTTGTGGCTCATTCGCCTATAGCTGCAGCTTAAGAAACCCCACAAGAAATACCCTAACGGTGTCAAATCGTACGATCTCCGTAGCCAGTTAACATCACCTTCACGTGTGATGACCAAACTCTCAAATCCTTTGTACATAATATCCTGTGTGGTATAAGCTGTGTGGCACGTGGCGCCGTCCTGTTGAAACCACGTATCTTGGTGTCCAGATCATGCAATTCAGGACAAAAGAAGTTGGTAACCAACGACCTATAGCGCTCGCCGTTGACAGTGATGGCCTGTCCAACGTCGTGCTCAAAGAAATATGGACAGATGAGGCCGCCAGGCCAAAATTCACTCTAAACAATGACGTTTTCGGGATGCATTGGATGCTCTTGGATCTCATGTGGCTGGTCATCGTCGCAAATTCGACAATTTTATTTTGTTTACGTAACTATTTATCCAAAAATGGCCCTCATCGTTGAAGATGATTTTTCAATGAAAATTAGGTTCAGTTGCCAACTGTTACAGAGCCCATTCAGCGAACACACGCCGTTGTCTATGGTTGTTTACCTGCAGTTGTTGGGTCAGTTGAATTTTGTACGGGTGTTGGTGCAAGTCCCGACGCAAAATTCGCTAAGTTGTGGCCTGCGAAAGATCCAGTTCTTGTAAGGGACGCGAAATCGACTGAATCGGATTCTCCTGCACACTTTCACGGACAGTGGCGATGTTTTCGGCAGATCTTGCGTATCGTCAACATACGAGTACTGGTCAATCGTTTATTGAAACCGTAGGCTCAAATTTATCCACCACGTCCTCTCGGTAGGACGATTATGGCGACCGTAAAGGAGGCGAAGCGCGCGGTACATTTAACAAACATAAGACCAATTTTTATCAAATAATTTTATTATTTCCACATGTTGTTGAATGCTATATCCGTCAATTTGTGATTTGGCAAAACAGGCTGCATCACAAGTAATTTGACTAATTGGCCGTTTACAGCTGTCAAAGTTCGGAAGTCCCTGTTGGAAGACAAAAATGTGATCGCTCTTTTAACTCTTATATGAGAAAAGGGCGTGGCAATGTTCCATTCCCGACAATTTTTCCAACAAACTTCTTTACGGCTCCACAACAATCTGTACAAAAAATCAGCTCTCTCCTTCGTTTAGTTTATTTTTGACCGCTTTTAAGACACTGTGCAGTGGAGTGAGGAAAACATTAGTTAGGACCTTTCCAAATTAGAGTGATGATATGATATATACATATGCTTCGAATATGTCTTTTTAGAGTTGGCATATTTAGAGCCTGTAAATTCATTTACTACTGAGGAATTTTAAAATATTCTAAATTTAATTTCAGTTTAATAAAAATAAAAATAACATATATTTTGGAAAATATGATATTTAAGAACGATCGGTTCTTGTTTCCCATATAGGAATAAAGTAATATTATCTATTTAGTTGCTCGCATGTTATACACCTACTTGTTGTTCATAAATATTGACTGTACTTGAAATAGTGATGATGTCGTGATTACCTTTCCACACGTGACCGTAAAGGGTCAAAAGCAAAGAAAATGGAAGATTGTAAACTATACTGATTGATAAGTATATCTGTAGGTTTATTTTCTTATTTGAACAATTCACAATCTGCAAAGATGTAGCGTGTCTGCAGAAATATCCAGGGTTTAGGCGGGAATTGTACCCCCCAACACCACATGGATAGAATAATGCTCGGGCACTAGGCTAAGGCGGCTTCTGGGATGTGTCTACATAAGCATAAACACTGCTGGTGCGTAAAAATCACTTTTGAGTTGTGGTTTGAACCCACAACAGCTGTCAACTCAGCCCGTTAATTACTACGGCCAATAGTACCCCCAAAAAAACTGTTAGAATAAAATAAGAAAATCGCGCAACGATCAGCCTCGTCTACAATCACGTGCCCATCTCCTATTTGGAGACATACAGACAGTGAAATAAATGTTCTGCGTACAACAAAGTCTTCTTAACTCAAAAAGGGTATCATTAGTAATTTTTTTTTTTTTTTTTGTTTTGTAGCAGACAACAAGAAAACAGCTTAAGCGTCGCCTTATTTTTGATAAACTTCAATAATGGTGACCAAACGAATGTGTACCAAATAAAATATAACAAAAAAAAAAAAAAAAAAAAAAAAACAGAACTGAACTGAAAGCCAAGAAAAAGTATAAAAACCTACAACAAAGATTTTCTCATCGTCCAATGTCTGAAGAAAAAAAAGAAATAAATTTTTTAACGCAGCAACACCAGCGCAATAATAATAACAGCAACAACAACAGTAACGACCGACAACAATGATCCATTAAGTTGCCACAGCCATCACACAATCATACCTTTCTGGTGCTGTTGCACAGACGTTATTTCAGTTTTCTTATGGAAACCTACAACAAAAACAAACACTGTGAAAAAGAAACCTTCCAAGTGGCCAAACAAAAAGGACGTTTAACAACAAAAAATTAAAATTATTTACGATCATTTTGTCAGCGCAGCTTTTGAACATTTTATTATATGAAAATATACAACGTCATCGCTTTTTGGTCTTCAATTATTCCCCTTTTTTAAACTTCTTTTACTTAAATTTGTTGGTGTTGTGGTTGTTGTTTGTATTTTCGGCTTTTAAAGCAGAAAAGAAAAAATAACAGCGTTTTTATTATAATTTTTGGTTCTTTTTTTGTTGTTGTTGTTTATAATTCATCTTAATATGACCAGTTTATATCATCATTATTTTGGTTCACAATCCCCTGAGTATGTGAGGGAGTGAGTGAAAGGGGGGAGCGAACGATTGTGCTGGGACAATATCAATTTCTTTAAAATATTTTTTGTTTCCTTTTTCTTTTTAACGCAACAGATTCTGACATGCTATTGGCAAATTTTGAACTGTAACGGTAAAGCTATGTACACACGATTTTCCGATTTTATAATATTGTTGGATATGGCAATGTGGTGGCAATGCACTCACAATGAAAAATTGCCACCGAAGTGTAAATTGTGTGTTCAGACAAGAAAACTGTGCAATTTCATTGTCATCAAAATTGTCAACAAAAATTGTCTGTTCACACGGTTGACAGATTATTGTATGGCAAATGTTGCCAGATCCGATGTTTAACATTGTATCTTAATATTTAAGAGCAGCGTTGCCAATAGAAATATTTATCTGCCAATGGTGTTATTCTTATACTGTGCACTAAATTAAGCACATGTGACAATAACAAATGACTGTGAAACTGAACTGAAGGGTATTCTCACGATTGTCAGAACTGTGACCATATTATTGTCATACAATGCACGACCAATATATTTTGTGGCAATGTTGCCACACAAAAATTGTGTGTTTACACGGTTGTTTAACATTTTATTTCCAATGGACGATTTTTTCAGGTCATAATTTACAAATAAGCTTGTCACGAATCTTTTAATTTGCTCGTCGGAAAAGCAAAGCTCGGTTTGTTATATTTACTACATCACATAACGAAAACGAAATATCTGATGACTCAACAGATGAAATGGAACCTTTAGATCTTTAAGAACAAGAAATAACATATCTATAATATAGATTCTATATATATAAAACAGGATGTAACATATGGACTCCAAAACGGCTGGGCCGATTTTGATGAAATTTTCAGAGAATCTTTAGAATATTCAGGCGGGTGACACTGTGAAGTCTGATTTTTGATTTTCGGTCTGCGGGCGGAGGGGCGTATCAAAATCCAATTTTCATATTGCACCACCAATGACATACATATATTTTTTTTTTTCCTTTTTTTTTATTTTAAATAAATAAATCGTGTGGTAATACAACACTAATGTTTGCTTAGGGCCAGCAACGCGGACCGGGTCAGCTAGTTTACTTATAAAAAGGCTTTGACTAAAGAGCAGGATCTTATAGCGTTTGTGAAATGCCAAGGTGATAACGAAGATATGAATATATTTCCATCGTTTGACTAACATCTTCAAGATGTTACCGCCAAAAAAACACGCCAAACTAGGATGGAGGAATATTTATAGAAATAACTCATGAAACTCATATGTACATATAAAACATTTTAAACCTTTATTACATATGCAATGCTTATTAATAATCTTTTCTTAGTAAGTCCAAATGAATTATATACATATTTATTTATTTAATAAAATTATTTAAAAAAAAGTAACCATCATAGACAAATTTTACTGATTTAAAACTGAGCAGCCCGGTCAAGTCAAAAAAAAAGATTTTTGTGCTACAGTATTCTTCTTCGTCAGTATTTTAGCCATAAAACGTCGGCAAAGTAAACCAATAACTAAAATGGCCACCCTTGGCTTAAAAATAATGCGTCAAAATTAGCATTGGAAATTTTAATGAATTGTGCAAGAATTAAGCTCCGTCTCCCCACCACTTTCACTACCGGTATATACTCTACACTATCCCTCACTCTCTCCGTCTCACTAGTTTCAGTGCAATGTAGGGTATTTCCCCTGACCGCTGCTCCAAGATAAAATAGAAAATATTTCAAAATAAAAATTGTATTACGAATTTATTTTACGCCCTGTTTCACGAGTGGTATAGGAGAGAGAGCAAACCCAAATACCGTTAGTTTTGTAAAATCTTCTAAATGACTACAAGTCGTGATATCTGGCGGCCATAACAGTAACAATATTGATTTTATATTAATTCTTCTACTTTTATTGCATGCAATAAATTATTTAGCACTGCAGGTCTTGTTTTTATAAAATTTTTATTTTATTTATTAATACGTTTTTTTTTCGATATTTCGCTAACCCTTGGTTAGCATCATCAGGAAAAATAAATTTTTTTGAATAAAATTATTCAACAAACATAAAATCAAATACTAATATATCAAATTCTAATGTCGCGCTGTTTGTACTTAAACTCCTCCGAAACGGCTTGACCGATTCTCAGGAAATCTTGTGTGCATATTGGGTAGGTCTGAGAATCGGACAACATCTATTTTTTATACCCCTAAAATTAACCACGCCCACTTTACTCCCACTTTTTTTCCTTTCTTGCAATATGGGTATCAAATGAAAGGGTATGATGAGGAGATTTTGAAAAGTTTATCATCAACCCAAGTCCAATATGGCGACTGACCCTAAAAGGATAACAACGAAGCCGGTCTCCTGTCTTACTCACTATACAGTTGATAGTAAAAATAGTAATAATTATTTTTAATGTTTAGTTAGCTATTTTGAGATTAAGATTTGAACACATTTTGTAAATTTCATTTTGAAAGATCCAAAATTAAAAATAACATGAAAGAAAAAAGATAGCTATCGAGAATTGTAATTTAAGATATATTTGTTACTTTGATAAAGATTAATTAATTAACCTAAAAAAAGCATACTTTCATTGCCTCTAACACTTTCGATTATAAGTAAATCCCCTCACACTTATAGTAGATATTTATTTTTATTGAACTAAAAAAGTGTTTCCTAGAAATAATATACATGGCAAAACAACGTTTGCCGGGTCTGCTAAAAACATTAGTAAACAGATTCCGTGCGAAGCCGGGACGGTGATCTAGTTTTTTATATTATTTGAAAAGAAAAAAAATTTTTTTTTTTTGTTGTCAATTGTATAAAAGTATTTTTTTTTTGAAAAAAATGTTTCTTTTCTTTTTCTTAAAAATTCAACATAACTGAAATATTTAACAATTATAATAAAAAAAAAACTTGAAATTAATATTATATGAAATAAATTCTTTTATATTGATTTTATATTACGAAATTAATAAATAAATAAAGGCATTTCTCTGTGTCGATGTTACTCTTTTTTGGCTCATGGAAGGAATTTTCACACCAGACGAGACTTTTATGGAACCTAAATACCGCGTTGCACGAGGGTTAGATGTATTGGGGTAACAACTAGCCATAAACATTGTAATTTCATGCTAAATTATTCAAAAACTAAATTGTTCGGTATAGGAATTTCCCCGTTTTAGCGAACGCGTCTACCGGGCGTCGACTCTATTTTGTTTCCAGAGTCCAACTTTTTTCTTCTACAGCGAAAGAACATCAACTTAATCCAACTTTAGCAGTTTGAATTTGCAAAATATTTTTTTCCAAAAAAAAAAACTTCGCGCGTGAAAAATTAATTTCAAATGGTAAAATCTTTTAAATTCATCAAATATTTGCAGTATGTAATTACTCACTAATTCACAACGCCTTAATATTGATTACTGCGTTCTTTGTTCTTTGCTTTTTTTTTATTCTTGAAAACTTAAAATTAATTCTTATTGTACAACCGCTGCCTGCATATCGCACATTTGTTTCCAACTCTCCTACAAAAAAAAAAACCGTCTAAAGTGGAAAGACAAAAAATAATACTTCATCATTAACCATTTGTAATTTGTTGGAATTTCCGCACCAAATCAAGCCTAAAGCCATCATCATCAACATCATCAGTGCTAAACTCGAAATGCGTATAAATGCACTTCTTTTTTCACCGTCCTTTTCTAAGACGTTTTCTTTTGTGGCTGCAACAAAGACAAAAACTATTTGTAGACATGAAAAAATCGTCTATGATTTATTTTATTTAAGTGAAAAAACCCACTAGTTAATGGCGCAACACCAACACCAGCAACACTAACGGCAGCAATCGCTGCATCAGCGTCCACTTTAAAGCAGCCAAGCAATAAAAACATAAAAAAATAAAAAAATATAACTTTTAAATAAAAACAATCAATAAAAATAAACAACAACTTCTTTAAGTTTAAAGAAGTTTTTTGCAGAAGTACATGATGGCCTATGGAACTGGGCAATCGTACGGATCAGCCAGGGGGAAAGTAGACGTTTGGAGAGGCGATACTTTTTATATTTTTGATGTCATGTAAGGAAGGGTGCTGGCCCGTCAGCGGAACACCTTCACCCACTAGGTTCATTGTGAATCCCCTCAAGAAAAGAAAAATAAGTAGAGAAAAGTAGAGACAGTGATAAGAATAGAAAACGAGAAAATTGGTGTTCTAGATTTACGTCAGCACCTGCCCATGGGGCTTAATCTGACGGTGGTCTTAACACCGAGTAAATTTTTGTAACGATTCACTAGCGCCCCCAGAGCACTGATAAGCAAATGAGCCCGTAGGCCACCTACTTCCAGAGTTGGGTAGCAAATCATGTATAGTTATCCCTGATTCTATAATGCACCTTGTTGGGGTGTTCGAGCTGTCATGACTCTTGTCACATCAGAATGTTTTTACGTCAAGACCCATTTAACAGTAATACTGTTGGTTCGAAACACATTCCGGTGACTACTGTCGAATGGCAACAGCACCTAGTAGAGTAAAAGTCATATCATTAATATGCGTCACTCCACACATATTTCCGATTAGACCAAAAACTCCACTCCCCGCGTAACTTTGGGTTACAACCACAGCCACTACGAGTCCTTACCCATACCAGCACACACTATCCAACTTTCGGGGTAGACACGAAATACTCGCAAGGAGTATATCAGTCCTTAAACCCGTACTTAGAAAACGAGAAAAGGAAGTAAAATCCCGCCCATAGTCAACATCTCATAGCCAGCCCATCCCTTTAATGAAGTCCCTGATAGCACCGATATCAAGCCCCGCCATATCCCTCAGTCCTATCATGAATATGCAAACCGCGCCAGTGACAGAAGACGTGTTCCATCGTCTCCTCATGTTCCTCGCACAGCCTGCAAAGATCGGAGGCCTCCTTCCTCCCACCTGCTGATCTTCACCCCGATCGAGCAGTGCCCAGCTAAATCCCCTATCAGAAACCTTAAGTCCCAGCTGCTTATTCTCAGTAGGCGTGCAAACTTTGCAATATTCAATTCAGGCCAAACGGCCTTCGAAACCCTGCAATTCTCCACATTCTTCTAGGAATGATCCACCCTTTCCGCCCCACCGTTGAACGCACCAACAAGTTCCACTCAGCCTCACCCAGCAACGAGCCCCTGCTCGCTTGTTGTCAACTTTTTTTTTTTAAGACTTTCTGTAGAAACACCCAGGGTCTAAGCGGGCACCGAACCCGCACCTCCATATTGATCCGACTAATGCTCATGCACTAGGCTACGGAGACCCCAAAAAATAGATAATTATTTTAAAGAATTTTTAAAAATATACTTCTTTTCAAAAATTACTTTTAAAAGGTACTTTTTTAGGGTACTTTTTAAAAGCTACTACTTAACAAGGTATTTTTTTTTGAGAAAGCTCTTTAAAAAAAATTACGGCCCCCATTATCAGCTGCAACAAAAACTAAATTTTTCGTATGTTTTCTTGACAACATCCCTTGGTGACGTTATTGATTGTAAAACTGTCGATAGAGCTGATACACTGAATACAAAAACAAATTTCTATCAAGCGTTAAAACCATGAAAAAAACTAAATTTCATTTGTTTGCAAAAAAAAATCACTGTGGAATCAGACCCCCGGTATTGGGGTGCACTTCGGAGAATAACATTTCACCTTATCGGTCGCATTTGGTGGAAGAGGCTCTATCTATGCGCTGCCATTTCAATAGCAGTACAGTAAACTCGCGAAAACATGAACTAATTTTTACCGAGGCCGTTCACATTTTCGAGTTTGTTCACGTCATCGAGTACCCAAATTTAAAACAAAATATTAAATATAAAAAATTATATTTTCAGAAGTAAAAATGCTAAACACTATATGAAATTAATTATTTTATTAATTTTTAATAACTAAAAATTTAATGCAAATTTATAGTTCATTCGAGAAGTAAAAAAAAAAATTTTAATTTAAAATTAAAATATAAATTTAATAAAAAATATAAAATATAAAATAAAGAATACAAGAAATTCATATTTAATTAACAAAAGAAACAAAAAATAAACTAAAATTAATTAATGAATTATTGATATTAAGAATCAGTTAAATAAAGTTTAAAGGAAAAAATCAGTCATTTGTTTTTGCGAAGTTTTTTGTTTTGCCATCTTTAAAACAGAATTTTCTTTAAATTTTCTCAGCACTCTAATGTCACTTTGGACTACCATCTCGCTTTCAGCCCATATTAAAGCCTAATGCAATGCTTCTACACATTCAGATTAAAATACAATGAATAAAAAGTGTTCACTTTTTAAAGCTTTCAGATTTCGTTCACGTTTTAGAATACACTAGGGAAAAGTAAATTTGTTCACGTTTCTGAGACGTTCACGCTTTCGAGTGTTCACGTTTATGCCAGTTCACTGTATTTCGAAAATACATCTTTACAGAAGGGTAATACGACAATTATAGTATGAAAGTTTTTCTGAGAACCTTCGAATCACTTTACTAATCGTGACATTTTTGGTAAAAATATTTCACAACTTTTTCAGTGAGTTTTTATTGAATGGTATAAGCTCTTTCTAATGCCAAACATTTCTACAAGACTTTCTATGTGAAAAACTTTTCATCAAGATTTCTATGGACAAATTCCTCCGATTAGATTTTTATACAAATTATTGGTTTTGCCCGGTTTATTTTCAATCCCCCGATAACTTCCCCTTCCCCTTAATTAGTTGCTTCACTATTTCCTGATTCGACAAATATATAAAAATCAATAATTTATTTCGCATCGAATTTCAGTCACTGAAATTACTTGGTTGGCATCTCAATTTCTTGGTGGAATAGGCAGGCGCACATAAATCGAAATCCACAACAATAAAACTAGCTTAAGTCCAAAGAACATATTTCTAATGCAATAAAACATGTACATATGTATATGAAGCATACACATACACACACGTATACACACACATACAATGAAGTTGAAGAAAAATAAATAGTCTCGCAACAGCTTGTGCTTAAACAACACCGAGTGATTCTAAAACCAGTAGATTAGAGGTATTTTCACTTGATTATGTTTTTTTTTTTTATTTTTTTAGAACCGACCAAATCAACGAAAAATGGAAAAGCAAAAATGAATACAACAGCTCTTGGCCGGAGTAACTAAATCTTTAATTCTTTATTTTTCAACACTTTTATTTCAGGGAGTCTCTTGAATATCGATGTATGCACGAGGGCTGTTTGATAACTCCGTGACTATTTGAATTTACAACTGGCAATGAGCGGCGTAAATTTTGCAAGCAACTTTTGATTTGATAGTGAGCGATGTAGACAAGTAGAAGGGTGGCGATGGTCAAAGTAGTCTGCACGTTGACTACAAAACGAAAAATTTTCCTGGGTTCAAACCCAGCTTCAGACTCATAAAAAAATCTAGCATTTTTGCTGATGTGCATTAGTGTGTCTATGTATCAGTAGTTGTCAGAAGGTTTCAGTGGCGAAGGCATAGTCACTGCTCACTGTATCCAATCCACAGGCACATCAGAATGCCCTCCTTCGTCGGTATTGTGTAGCAACGGCGAAGTAAAAATAATTACTAAAAATGGCTACTAAGAACGAAGCTTCAAAATTAAATGTCTCCGTGACATCAGAGGCACTACAACACTGCTATAAAAAAACAAATAACGTGCAAAAGCAGAGTTGTAAGAAAGGGAAGCTTCCCTATCATTTCTTCTACTCTTCTTTTCCTCTAGTTCCAGCACAATGCACCGCATGTTTAGGGGTCATCTAATGAGTCCTGCTCCAAAATAAAAAAAAGAGGAACTCACAAAGTCATACAAAGTTATCAAACAGCCCTCGTATTTTTGTTAAGAAAATCATAAACGACTGACTGTGTAAGGAAAGCAGTAGGTTTCTGTGTATTGACACAGCCAAGTATCCATCCAGCAAATAAAAGATATAAAAACACTTTTGCACAATGGATGCAAAACACATGAGAACGCCTTGTTGTTGTTCTAGTAAAATTGAGTGCATGTGCAGTAACCTTTTAGCGGCCGAAAATCAGAATGTGCACCCGTTTTTAATGACAAGAATGGAAGAAATTGATATGGGTTTTTTGTTATACTCGTATTTGGGAGATCAATTGTCAAATTGTTATTAGAGAACACTCGGTAGTATAACGCTTGGAATACTGGGAACAGTGATTGGTATAAATGTTGAGAAATCAGTTGTAGCCTGGCAATTCAATGTCATGTTCGATGGACTGAACACATTTTTCAAGTCTCGAAAGAAGCATTTTTTAAGGAAAATGAGGTGGGTCTTGTATTTGAGCCCCATATCCGAAAAAGTCATAAGAGCACCTTGCATTTTGCTGATGTGAATCTGTGCGCCTTTGTGTCAGTTGTTGTCGGCAGGTTTCAGTAGCGACAGCATAGTCTCTGGTCACTGTAGCGGCTTCAACTCCATCGGAGCACACTTCTTCGTAGATATTGTGCAGCAGAATCATCGGCCAAGTAAAATAATTAATAAAATGGCCCAGCAAAAAAGACGTGCAAAATAAATAATTAATGCATGGGTTCTATTGAAAATGAACTGGTTCAAAACATCTAAAGAATGCATGATTTTAAAACAGGGCTGTCGTTGTCGAGCACGTTTTCACATTTAACAAAACAAATCGTCATTTGAATGAGTGCTTAGAACCCATGAATGTTTCATGATGCGGTTACGTTTTACCATGAATTAATTAGTTGCTGCAACACATTTAAAAATTTATTTAAGCCGAGTGCATAAGCATTAGTATTATCAATCTGGTGGTGCGGGTTAGATTCCCGTCCCGTTCGACACCCTGGTTGTTCCTTGTGGTATCACAATGGGCCTAAGCTCTGGCCTAAGTTCGACACCTAACCTAATCTAAATTTACCAATCCTAAATTATAATTACAACAGCGCAATTATTCATATGAATTAATAGGCAGTGTTGAATGCGTTTTCCATGAGTTCAAAACTGATAATCTTGTTAACTTTTAAATGGTTGGCATTAGAAATGATTTCAGATAAAAAACAAGAAGAAGCTTAAGAAGTCATGAAAATAACAATTCACTGAGAACGCATTCACATAATTTTTTGCTGGGAAAAGTTTCTTCTGTCTATAAAAAAAAGAAGAAAAAAACAACACTCAGGCGTTACCTGCTGCAGGAAAGAGATGATACGTGGTGAAAGGATAGCGAGGGGAAAGCTTCAGTACCATTACAATTCTGCTTTTGCATGTTGTTTGATTATAGAAGTGCTGCAGCGGCTATTTTCGGCAATAGATATACATTTTTTTGGTCAAAACTACTAACTAATGGCTACTAAAACGAAGCTTCAAAATTTGATACGTCTCCTTGACATCCGAGACGCTACAACACTGCTGTTAAAACAAATAACGTGCAAAAAAGCAGTGTTGTAAGGTAATGAAGCTTCACCTCCTCCTATAACTTCTCCTACTATCCTTTTCCCTTAGTTCCACCACAATGCACCGCATATGTAGCGGTCATCTCGTGAGTGCTGAGTGGAAGATGAAAAAAAAAAAAACTACTTCCAATTTTTAAGGGATAAAATTTCTAGCTTCGTTATTTGAGCAAAAGTCGCCAAAGTAAAATAGCTCTTCTTTAGCTTAAAAATTAATGCGTTAACTCAACAGTTGAGACGTAGCAACCCTGCTTTACACAAATAAACACGCAACTAAAGAGTTGTGGAAGAACTAAGCTCTCTATCTTTCTATCTCGTCACCAGCTGTCTCTTCTCTACACGAATCCTTTGCATATGTAGCGGGCATCCCCGATGAACACTGATCCAAGAAAACAATTTCTTTATGCTACTTTTCAAAACATTTTTCAAGGAAGTATAGTGGCTCGACAGCTTCACCCGTAGACTTTTCGGTTCCATTGTAAATAAAAGGGTTAATAAAATCAACATTCTACCGTTCTCCTGACTATTTGTGGTACCGGAACGTTTATCTTGATATTGATGCAGTGCTTTAATGTTTATGTTTGTGTGTTGAGGCAGTAGTTGCTGATGCTGCTGCTGTTGCTGCCGTGTGTTGTTGGCCATAACGATGAGGTGGTTAACAGCAGATTTAGCTAAAGGACAAATCGCTTTAAAAAGTAAATTTTTTTCTTCTGTCGTTGATTTAACAGCATGTATGTTTTGGCATCGTATTTAACAATGCTGTTGCTGTTGCTGTTGTTGTTGTTGCTGCTGCTGTTGTTGCATTTTTCGTTTAATTTTGAATTTCGTTTGTGTCTAAACTTAAGAAGGCTTCTTGCTTGCTTTCTATATTTAATGTCTAACTTTTTATGTTTATACTTCTACCACATACATATGCACCAACACACATACGAGTACATTAGATACATGAACATATATATACTCATCTAAATGCATATAAATATGTATATTTATTTACGATGTATGTGTTGTATACAGTTCAAGCTCGGTATAGCAAATGATTTCAGTTCTTTTAAGGTTCTTTTAAATTTTAGTTGAAAAAAAGTTGTGGAAACTTACAGTTCCATTAGACAAATAAGCTAGAAATATTTTTTTTAGGCCGTGACTGACTGCAACAAATTTGTTGTCTTCGAATATATTTCCCGAATGAAACCAACGCTAAATGAATGGGTGGCGATGGCTGAAGTAGTCTGCATGTTGACTACAAAACCAAAACAGAACTGGTTCAATCACAGTTTCATACTAAAATTATAAAAAAAAAAACATCTCGCATTTTTTCTGATGTGCATTAGTGTGTCAGTTGTTGTCGGAAGGTTTCAGTGGTGAAGGCATAGTCACTGGTCACTGAACAAAACCGGCTTCAGCTGATAGCAAACCACAATCACATTAGAACGCCCTTATTCGTCGGTATTGTGTAGCACCGGCGAAGTGAAATAATAATAAAAATAGCTACTACAGACCAGTAGACCAAAATCCCCCCACCATTTGTTTTATAACATTTAGTTTGTCTTGTTAAGTTATGGCCTTATGATTGGTTGATTAATTACGAGTATTTTACTCGGTTTGGACATTACACTCCACACCACAAATGTCGAAACAATTGTTCATTCACAGAAAAATTTATAGCATCGTACGAGACACATTTCAACTATTCAGTCGTGTCAAATTCATTAAATCTGGTTTTGCTAATTAAAAGCAAAAAAAAAACCAGAGAAGAGAAGAAAATTCAGAAGAACACACAGGCGGACATCGCTAAATCGGCTTAAAATGTAATAAGGATCACGAATATAAAAAGTGATTTTTAAGTAACTTCCTTTTTGGCAACACTGTTTCAGCCAGCTCAGCTGTTTTCGTGTACCATGTTCAGTTTGGTCTATAATTTAACGATGAACGAACAACGCTTGCAGATTATTGCATTTTATTATCAAAATTTAAGCGCGGTTAAGAAAGTGCTTCATGCACTTTTTTGCTTCAATTTTATGTGCAGTTTGGGTGACCATCTGAGGCGGCTATTCGGCATCTTGTGACTAAATTTTGCACCAAATTTACTTTATTGAACAGTAAACCACCAACCACAGAGGAAAATATAGCAGTTGTATCCGCCAGGGTTGTTGATGACCGTTAATTATTGATTCGGTGCCGTTCGCAACAATTGGGACTGTGTTACTCCACTACGGAAGAGCTGGACTTAGCTCACATGTGGTTTCAGCAAGACGGCACGCAAAACAATGCGTCAAAATTAACATCGGAGACGCAGCAACTTTTCTTCATAATTAACACGCAAATGCAAAGTTGTGCGAGAATTAAGCTCGTATCTTTCTACCGCTTTCACCACCTGTCTATTCTCTACACTATCCCTCTCTCTAGTTCCAGTGCAATGCATTGCATATGTTGGGGATTTCGCCTGAGCTCTAGTCCAAGATAAAAAATAAATAAAAAGAAACGCAACTTAAGTTTGCTGCCAGTGTCGCCACATTTGTCGCGTAGAAGGCAAATCTGTCAAAAAAAATCTGTTACACAAGCCTGCATTTTACGCACACTATCTCATCACTATTTTGAATCCATACGGAATATTTTTTTACAGCAAGTATTATTAAAACTTACTGTGAATTATTTCATTTATCAGATATCATATCTTAAAATATACGAAACGAAAACTTTTCCTGGGTTCAACCCCAGTTTCAGACTCATAAAAACATCTCGGATTTTTTTCTGATGAGCATTTGTGTTAGTTTGTGTCAGTTGTTGTCGCAAGGTTTCAGTGGCGAAGGCTTAGTCACTGGTCACTGAACAGTAACGGCTTCAGCTCTATCCAATCCATAGGCACATCAGAACACCCGCCTTCGTCGGTATTGTGTAGCACCGGCGAAGTAAAATAATAATAAAAATGGCTACTAAAAACGAAGCTTCAACACTGCTGATATAAAAACAAAAAACGTGCAAAAAGCAGTGTTGTAAGACAGATCATTTCTCTTACTATCCCTTTCCTCTAGTTCCAGCACAATGCACCGCATATGTAGGGGTCATCTCCTGGTCCAAGATAAAAAAATAAAAAATTCCAGGGAATTTCCCTCCAATTGCTTTATAAGCTTCCTTCAATTTATAATTTGTTGTTGTTTTATTTAAAAATAAAACTCGTACGCTATTCTCAAAAAAAACCCCGTTGTATAGTGTCTGAGGAATAGGATTCGAACCCAAGACCGCTGAAATTTTTATTAAATTTATACAATAAAATTTCGAAAACGATTCCTTTTCTGTCGTTTTTCCAGGTGGCCAATTTTAACGTTGGTTATATTGTATTTGATTCAAAATGAGAGTCGTTATAACGAGTTTTGCCTGTGCTCAAGCTGCGATGATTGTTGGTCGTTTTCTGCAGTTATTTGTTTTTCTTTTCTTGATTTTTTTGTTTTTTTTTTTTTTAATTTAAGTTTTTATTTTCAAGTTAGATAAATGCAAAGTATCGAATTCCAATAGTTGTATTGACCTCTTCTACTTTTACTGCCTGCTAAAAGCATGTGTGTGCATATGTGATCATGTTTTTTTTTTTTTTTTTGTTATTTTCATTGCTGTGGCTTTTCTTGCTGTCTGTCGCTTCTACTGTTGCTACCATTTTATGTGTGTTGCACACTTGCATTATGCCGGCGAAGCAATTTTGTGCTCTCGTCGCATACACCGTAACTTGTAATGATCACTCTTAAATTGTCCACTTTATTTGTCTTCCTTTGATCCGTGTTGCTGTTTGAGTAGTTTTAAATCAAATGCTCTGTATGTTCTGTATATACATACATACATACATTCATACACACACACAAGTAAATAATTTTTCTTGTGCAACTCTGCAGAAATGGCTTAAATGGCAGGATACTGTATTATTGTTATTAAGAACAATAAAATTTTATGAGATTTTTTTCTATTTATTTTAAAACAAAACATTTGAGCTTTAATTTACTCTTGCGCTGCCTGCGTCTGTCTATCTGTTGCACAATTTTCCATATTTTCTGATTTCGATTTGCGTATGGAAGAGGAGAATGAGCGTAATTAATTTTGTAAATACGGTTTATAATCTGAAGAAATAAATAGTTAATGGATATTATGCAATGAGAAATCGGTGCTTTTAAAATTATGTTATTATGAAGTCCAAAGTCCATCATATTCTCTTAAGCACATCAATATTCATTTCTTACTTTCACATTGGGAAATAAAAATGCATCTGGGTCGTGTCGCAATGGTATGCAGAGTTGACTCAAATGAAATTGAACGCTGTACAAATTTATTAGAAACTCAATTTTCAGTTTAGGTTATGAAATTCGGCTACATAATTGTATAGTAAAACCGATATGGCGGATTTGATTCACCTTCTGCATTCTTCATCTCCTTTTCGACTCGTACCTCAATCTCTTTTCTTCTCTCTCTCTCTCTCATACTATGGTCGACTCTTCTATCTGTCTCTAACAGATAACAGAACAGAAGTAGCTCTGGGGACCCAAGTGCGCCGAACGCTGTGATTTCCTTTACCAGCGAACTGTATAAGCAAACCTAACCTCACCAAACTCAAATATAGAGGGTGGCGATGGTCGAAGTAGTCTGGACGTTGACTACAAAACGAAAAATTTTCCTAAGTTCAACCCCAGTTTCGGACTCATAAAAACATCTCACATTTTTCCTGATGTGGATTTGTTTGACTTTGTGTCAGTTGTTGTCGAAAGGTTTCAGTGACGAAGGCATAGTCAATGGTCACTGAACAGTGACGACTTCAGCTGTACCCAATCCACAGGCACATCAGAACGCCCTCCTTCGTCGGTATTGTGTACCACTGGCGAAGTAAAATAATCTCTAAAAATGGCTACTAAAAACTAAGCTTCTAAAAATTTATTACGTCTCCTTGATATCTGAAACGCTGTAACTGTGCTGTAAAAACATATAACGTGCAAAACGCAGTGTTGTAAGATAGTGAAGCATCACCTCCTATCATTTCTCCTATAATCCCTTTCCTATAGCTCCAGCACAATGCATCGCATGTGTAGGGGACATCTCCTGAGTGCTGGTCCCAGGAAAAAAACAAAAAAAATTTAAAGACATCAAAACAAAATCGTGCGTGTCACAACAATCGCCCCTTGACGAATTTCCCATTCCTACTTTAAGCCAGTGTTGCCATTTTGTTTTCGCAAAAATATTTAAATCATAAAAAAAATTTTTTTTGTTGTTAAATTGTTTCGTTGTTGTTTATTGATTCGTATTATTTTGTTTAAAGTAGAACAATGAACTATTTTTTTTTAATATAAAACTAAATAGCATAAAATATTTACGCATGTATATCGACCCCTGTGCGCGAAATTATCGTATGTTACACTTTTTCCGAAATCGATTTTTTTATGCAAATTCGTTCTAAATCCAGTAATTCATCTATCTGCTGATAGTGTATTATAGCGATAATTTTTATAGTTATAGAGATAATACTATCTACATTTTATCGTATGTGACAGCTAATGCTGTCAGACAAATAAAAAAAATGTATAAAAACGCTCTCCTGTAAAATTTAGTTTTTGTAACATACGATAAGTTAGAGCACTGGGGTCGATGTATGCATGTGCATATCCATATGTGCATGTTACGATCATTTTTTTCCAATGTCTCATTCATACAGAAAAAATTCCAATGTAAAATTAACATGACGAAATGTTGATTAAAATCATGTTAAATTCCTGCAAAAATAATGACTTGATTTAAATTTAACAAATGTGAATCAATATTCACGTTGATTTGAAACGAACAAATATCAAAATTACTTTAAAACAAATTGATTCTATATTTTTCGTAGTACAAATAACGAACCTTGTATTGAGCAATTCATTATGGAATGATAGCATTGGGCAAGCAACTGCCACAAAAGTAGTCACATAACTGGTGCCAAAGTGTTAGGAACTTCTCCGAGTACTAACACTTGCTATGGGGCAAACTGGTCACGTTTATATGACGATGGCCTAGGAGGAGCCAAAATGATACTTTTACAAAGTCTGTAACAGAGTCGGAAAATTTCACTTACATTTAACATCATTCACAATTACAAGGAATTGCATTTTTGTAATTGTAATTGAAAAAATATTTGTAATAAAAAAAAAGTCCATCGTTGCCATTGATTCGAGGACACTTTCAAAGAAAAGGCTTGAATAAAATCTTATACCATCAATTGCTGGTACCATTGAGTAAAGAAAATAGCTGCAAAGCAAATGCTTGTAATCCCCACCAATGCCTTTATAAAATCATGTTCTGTCGCATAAAGAAGTGCATATGTGTGTGTGTGTGTGTGTGTGTATATGGAAGTATTTGTGTATGAAAAGAATTACAAATCAATTTTATGTAAATTTTACATAAACGTCAACTTCCTGCTTTATAACCACCAGAACCGTGTAACCTCAAATTAAAAAAAAAAAAAAAAAAGAATCTTTGATCCACTTTCAAAGCATTTTGCCAATACTTTATCGGTTTTTACTGCCTCAAGTAACTTTAAAAAAAAAAAAAAAATAAATAAAATAAATACAAATGAAAAAAGCTGTGCTTCAAACTTGTTTTAATTAAAATTCCTTAAAACCAAATAAAAATTCAAAAATCCACAATAATTTTAAATAAAAAGAAAACGAAATAAATAAACGCACAAAAGCCAAAAGTTTCTTTTAAAGTTGAGTTTTTAAGTTAAACAATAAAAGGAAAAAAACAACAAATTCATATGAATACACTCGTGCTCATACAATTAAGTCACATGCAAAGTATGTTTATCAAGTAGCCGCGCAACCCTACAACAATATCAAAAACAACATGCATTTTGTTTGTGTAAAACTGATTGCGCATGTCAATAATAGATGACTACAATAGCAAGAAAAATATAAACTTCGTTTATGTATGTACAGGGTGGCCCAAAAAGAGCCAAGGTGTTTGAATTCCTTATAACTTTTTTATTATTCTATTTTTTTTTTGTTTTCAGTATTTTGTAAAGCAGAGTTGGGCAATTTAAAATGGAACAGTACACATTTCAAGAACGTGGCAAAATCATTGAACTTTATTTCAGAAGAAAATCATGATTTTATTCATAATTTAATTGTGAGCGACGAATCCCATTGCCAATTGAATGTGTTCGTTAATAGACAAAAACGGCTACGGAAAATCCAAGAGCAGTTCAACAGCTAGAATTATACCCACTTAAAGGTACCGTTTGGTGCGTTGTTTCGTCGAAACGGATCATTGGCCCATATTTTTTGAAAATGAACAAAGTGTCGCGTTTTTATCACTGGTGTTAGATATCGAACAATGTTGGATTATTTTTTAAGGGCAGCTGCGGGAACCATCAGCAAGTAGAATCCAATAGGTTTTTGAACTCAAACCCCTTCGTTCATTTTGGAACACCCCGTATTAATTGCTTTTGCAATCCTCTCTCAAAATAAAGGAAACTGTTAATTGCGCGCTCTCTCAAATCAAACATATGAGTAAAAATTGTATTGGCGCGTAAAAAAAGTAATCAAATGGAACAAATAAAGCTTAGGCCCCCTCCCGCATCCAAAAAAAAAAAACTATGCCACCCTGTGGAAAATGAAAAAATAAACAAAAAAAAGTGGGCGGAAACCTTTAGGTTTCGAGTTATGGGCCTCCGAAGTTCAATTATAATTTTGTGAATAAACGTTGTATTTGCCATCTATTGGTGAAGCGTCCGTAAAATAAATTCAAGCCCAGATTTTCTGCGTAGTTGACTTTTTTGCAGGCCTGAAGGATTTAATTTTCTATTATATCTAATAAATTTTTGTAAAGTTGTAAAAATATTCTGAACAGTTTTAAAATGATTTTTCCCATATTCACAAATTTATAATGGAACTTCGGAGGCCCATAACTCATTTTTTTTTAATTTTTTCTCCTTATTTTTAATTTTCTATGGGGTGGCAACTTTTATTTTGGATCCGGGAGGGGGCCCTAAACTTTGTTTAAGCCTAAATATATTTGGTCGCATACATACTTCCAGTTCATACTATGAAATTTTTAATAAATTTTTTCACATGCTTGTCAGCTCTCACCTAAAGGGTAGCACAGTAAGAATGCAGTTTTTAAATTTATTTAGTGCAATTTTGTTTTGTGCAAGTGGCAGCTGTCATGCCAAGAAGCTCTTTAAGTTTGCCAAAATGCTACAAAATGAAGAGTTTAGCAGAGGACGAGATTTAGAGCTTTTAATCAATAGGTATGGAACATACGGAAAAAGTGAAACGAGTATATACATACACATGTATGTAGTATATAATGTAAAATAAAATTCTTTGGGCGTTCTCTAATTTTTTTTTATTTCATTTCTGTTCAGCGGGACTATTTTTGTGAGTCATTTCATTAGCTTCTTTGGAAGTTATTTTATTTATTTGAATTTTAGTAGTATTTCCAGAGTTGTATAATGAAAAATTAGCAATAAAAAAATTATAGTAGTAGTAATATTTTGTGGGGCCTTCTTTAATTTCTTTATTTTGGGACTATATTTCATTTTGGGAACATAAATATGTGACCCCAAATACAACATGAAAAACAGCCCGAAAATTTTACAAAAAAAGCCCCAAATCACAATTTGAGGCGATCTTTCCTGGGGCCTTATTTTGCCTCGCCAATCACTATGACCATCGAAAACATTACTCACTGCTGATGTCTGGTGCGAGCAATTTATAAATTTCCACATCAGGGATGTTAAAAAAAACATGTAATTTTAATCTACAGCAGAGTATATCGTCATATGGAATCAAAAAAGCTTAAGTTACACTGCAAAAATTTTTCAGGAGCAGCAGAAACTTTCGAATTAACTGCTTCGCTTGACCTAAGGGCTCTTAAAATTTTGTTGATATGAACATTTGTTTGTAATGGTGGCATTTGTAACTTGATTTCATATGACCATATGCAATTTATCTGT
Source organism: Dexiosoma caninum (assembly GCA_963924685.1). Classification (NCBI taxonomy): domain Eukaryota; kingdom Metazoa; phylum Arthropoda; class Insecta; order Diptera; family Tachinidae; genus Dexiosoma; species Dexiosoma caninum. Next base: position 32,879,959 of record OZ004729.1, on the reverse strand, counting down.
GGACTTAATTTCATGAGCACAAGTGTACCTACGAGTACTGTACTTTATGACTGATGTTGGTTGGATACGGAGGAGAGTATCGGAGTATTTGTGCCATAAAATTGGTGCAAAAGATAAATAAATGAAAAGAATAAATTTCAATACAACAAAAAAAAAAATATCCGTATGCAAAAGTTAAAATGAGGAGAGAAAAAAATGGGGAAGAGGTACAAACGTACATCAAAAGTTCGATTTGTCTGCTGATTTTTTTTCTTTACGCTTCTGAACAGGTAGTAGGCACCACCATACCGTGTGCCTTTCCCATCAAACAAAGAGATTTTGTCGCAATTTTATTTCACTTTTCTCATAATATTTTTCAGATAAACAGTAACAGAAATTACAAAAAAAAGAACAAAAAGAAAAACATCTATGCAATCCAAGTTAAATTATAAAGCATCAAACAAATGCATTCGTACGTTTGTATGCATACGGATGTATTTTTATATGCAAAACGAGCTGAGGACTGTGCTGCAACAAACTGTTAAAGCCGATTTGTCTTTGTGATAAGAATATTTCGTCGTTTTGTAGACGAGAATAAAATAAAAATGTAAGTTTTCTAATTCAAAAATAAATATTTTTAAAACTGCGGTAGACGGACACTGGCATGAAAGCAGGGTATGGTGCAACACATGTGCAAAAATTCTCATACATGTACAGGAGCAGAAGCAAAATATTTCATTTTTCGAAACTCTCCCGCATAAGTGCACTATATATTCCATATGTAATATTTTTGCTGGGACCAGTGCTCAGAAGATATGATCCGACGTGTGTAATGCATGGGCCTGAACTAGTTGAAAAGGAATCGTGTATTGAAGCCAGATTATTAAAATTATTAGGCCAGGAAGCAGAGCGACCAAAAAGATCTATTGTGTAAAGTCCTTCGATGGCGATGGCACGATGGATGGTAGTCTGCACGTTGACTACTAAACCAAAAACAGACCTGGGTTCAATCCCAGTTTCAGACTAAAATAAAAATAAACATCTCGAATTTTTCTGATGTGCATTAGTGTGTCTTTGTGTGTCAGTTGTTGTCGGAAGGTTTCAGTGGCGAAGGCATAGTCACTGGTCACTGAACAATACCGGCTTCAGCTGATAGCAATCCACAATCGCATCAGAATGTTCTCCTTCCTCGGTATTGTGTAGCACCGGCGAAGTAAAATAATAATAAAAAAAATGGCTACTAAACCGAATCTTCTGCACTGTTACGAGTATAAACAAAGAACGTGCAAAAGCAGAGCTGCAAAATAATTAAGTAAGCTTCACCTACTGTCGTTTCTCCTACTAATCCCTTTCTATAGTTCCAGCACAATGCTTTGCATGTGTTGGAGTCATCTCCTGAGTGCAGGTTCCAGATAAAAAAAAAAAAAAAAAAAAAAAAGGCCCCTCATACTGGCTGGCGCAAAATTAAACACACTATTGCAAGATGTAAAGATTTGCAAATGGCGTTTTACGTCAATCATATTTGACATTTGTGAACTAGACAGCTGCAGAATACAAACAGACAAACAAAGGACCGCTATACTCCGCAAGAGCGTGGAATAATTGTGTCGATTTTTTAAACCAACAATCGTTCGGTGATGTTGGCTCAGCGTGAATTTCGTTGTACATTTCCTAATCGTGTCGCACCAGCTGGACAAACATTACGCCGCTTAGCTGCTCAACTCGAACTGACTGGAACTACAACAGATCTTTCAAGGCTTGGCCGCTACCGGACTGGCCGTTCTGTCCAGAATATCATGGCTGTGGCTACTAATATTGCTGAGAACAAAGAAACATCAACCAGACGGCGTGCCACCAGGCGGACCCTACAGCGAATTTTAGTGAAAGGCTTACACATGTTCCCATACATAGATTACACCTACACATGCGGTGCATTATGCTGAAACTAGAAGAAAGGGATAGTAGGAGAAATGACAGCACGTGAAGCTTCACAATTTTAGAACTCTGCTTTTAGCAGTGTTTCTGATAAAAAAACTTGCATAAAATTTAAAAATTGTTCTTTAGTTTCTGATGTCTTTAATACCAAATAATTAACCATAAATTCTGTAAAAACAACTGATTTTAACTTTGGTTTTTTATAGATAAACTGTGAACTAAATAAATCGAATAGAAGTGTAAGAAAGTTATTTTTTTTTCAATTAAAAATTTATGTTTGTTGTTTTTTTGGGCTATATGCCTAGAACTACTGGTCTTAAGAAAAATTTCTTCAAATATATAAAACAAATCACACGTTTATAAAAAAATTTCCTTAAACTAATTGTTCCCAATTAAATATTTTTCAGTACCAAAAACAAACTTTAAGCTCCGTAAAAACAACTGATTTAAACCGTTAAACAATTTTTTTTCTTTTATTTTATTTATTTGACTGTGGCAAAAGCGTATAACAAACAAACGAAAATTTTGAATGCAACCGAAAATCCGTATTACTGGGTCAGAATCAGTTAAAATTAAAATTGCTACAGAACTTTAAAGGTGAAAAGACTGAAGGAAATACTTGTAGAATAAACTACAGTCCGTTACTGTAATAATGCGCTTCTGATGTCAGGCAGACGTATTAAATTTTAAAGTTTCGTTTTAGTAGCCATTTTTAGTAATTATTTTACTTCGTCGCTGCTATACAATACCGACGAAGGAGGGCGTTCCCATGGCTCTGTGGAAGCAGAAGCCGTTACTGTTGAGTGACTATGCCTTCGCCACTGAAACCTTGCGACAACAACTGACACAAAGTCACACACAAATGCACATCAGATTTAGTCTGAAACTGAAGTTGAACCCAGGAAATTTTTGGTTTTGTAGTCAACGTGCAGACTACTTCAGCCATCGCCACTGAGCGTTAAAATTATTCGCATAGGCTTTTACGAAAATCCAAAGTATATTTTTGTTATACATTCCAATGTCACTTATTGCACATACGTAATGCTCATTTGCTGTAAGAAGCTCTTAAGTCTCAGAATTAAATTTTTTAGTTACCGATCCAGATTAAGGTTTTACCTTGCTTGCCACCGTAGTCTAGTGCATTAGCATTAGTCTTATTTGGAGGTGCGAGTTCGATTCCCGCTTAGACCCTGGGTGTTTCCACAGACAAGCTGTAAGAGCTTCGTAGAGTTTTTCTTGTCTTAATAAAAAAAAGAAAAAAAATAAAAAATTTGTCCAAAAAACTCCTGCGCTCACGTCTTGACCAAAGACAATTATGCACTTAAAGGGTGCTTTACATTGTCCCACATGCCAAATTTTTGTGTAGAATAGCACAAGTCGGATCGTCTAAACGTAATATGTAATGAAACTATAAGATTTTGAGAGAAAATACGGATGAAAATTTGACAGTCGTATGTATGGCTCTCTTGATTTTTTAAAATTTTTCAAAAACCAACGCATACCATTAGATCAGGGATGCAAATGTTAGAAAGCAAGGGAGGGAAAACTGGTTTCATAAATTTATACCAATTATAAAATCGAAATGTACATTTTAGACCACGACCGCACAATTTTATAAAAATATACGTATATTTTCTAAAAGTACACTAAAAATTTTAACCACGAAAGTAACATATTCGAAAGTTATAAAAATATTTTTCAAGGTTATTAAAAAAAAATTCAATTGCACAAGAACTCCATCCCTGGGGAAAACAAGCAAACAGCTGTAGTTAAATTAAATGAGAATGTTTTCATCTTACTTGATTTTATCCATACCAATGGTGTAAACGCCAGAAACAAACGTCCGATTTTTACTCTCTTTTTTTGACATACGGATGGAATTTCATTTTATTTTCTCTCACATTTTACGTACGACAAATCTTATCGTTTAAAGCGGCCTTAATAAACATTCAAAGAGTTGAAGTGATAAGAGACAGTCTTGGCGAGAATTCGAAATAACTGTGTACGACAAATAAATAAGTACCGTGCCAGAGGGGAGCAGGAAACTTCAAAAGACCTCACAGAAAGCTGTGGTCTATTTAAAATAGACGTGCTTTAAAAAGCCTCTTTATTGCTTTCAGTTTCCAAATTTAAAAACCACCATCAACAGTTTATCAATTAATTCACAGTTAAAAACATATTCGCGAAAGAAAAAAATTCATTAAACAACATTTTTGTCACCTTTAAACATCGTTCGTCTTAATGAAAACACAAACAACAACAAAAACACAAACACCAACATGAAAGAAGCAAAAGATAATTTGTGTTCGAAAGGGTGAAATGCCTGTGATCCTCAATTAGTAAAAGCGTTATTATTCACGTGTGTCATTCTCATTGTCGCAGCATGCACAGGCTGCACAACAAGTCTGCATGCAAACGCTCTTAATTACGAGTACTTTTTATAAAAAGTTTAAAATTGTGGTAGATTAACGTCCGGCACTTTTAAATGTGGAGTGTGATCGGTGTAAACCAACTGCATTAATGTTTACATTAAGATAAGACAATTACGGCAACAACTATAAAAATATTACATATTCGAAATATAAATATTTAAAAATAAAATAACAAGTACAGTGCCGGCAAAAATAATAGCAGCATTAAATTCTTACTTTCTGATCCTATTCAGTTTTGCAGAAATTATTTTTTCGTTCATACTGTAGACGTTTCATTTGCAATAGTGACTTTAAAGTGTACAGAAAAGGAACGTTAAAATAGTAATTTCGAAAGGTAAAATCGAGGCCCCCTCTAATGGGGATTTGAGAGGACGGTCTTGGTGGACCCAGACGTGAGTGTGTAAGGAACGGTGCTGATTGGAACGCTGCTCTGGGCCTTCCCGAAGTAATGCGGAAAGCGTTGCCGGCTAAGAATCTACCCAAAGGAGGAGGAGAAGGAGGAAAGGTTTTAGTGGTAACACCTCGCGACACAGATGACGACGGTCTCTGTAAGTGCGAAGGCATTTTAAACCGCACCTCTACCAACAAAAAAAAAAAAAAGTCTATCAATTCCACAAAAATCCACTCACTTCAGTCATTATAAATCTCGTTGTGCTGTCTGGACTGAGGAACGAAAAAACAGAAAAGGTTCCTCCTCAATCATCATCCCAATTGAACGGCATTAAACCAGCCTGAGTTTTTTGTTTCTTGGATCAGTGCTGAGTAAATATCCCCTACATATGCAATGCATTGCACAGGAACTAGATAGAGAGAGAGAGAGAGAGAGATAGTGTAAAGAATAGGCAGGTGGTGAAAGAGGTGGCAAGGGAAAGATTATTGCTTGAACAACTCTGCAGCTGCCTGTTAATTATAAAGCACAGTTGCACCGTCTCTGTTGTAAATTTAGACGCATTATTTTTAAGCCAAGAGGAGGCATTTTATTCATTATTTAACTTTACAGCACCGACGAACGAGGGTGCTGTGGTACATAGAATCTGGAGAAATTTTTTACTTGACCGGGCTTGCAGAATCAACACGCTAACTCCTCAGCCCTCATCACCAATGCCGCTTGCCGATATGTCAGCAATGTCCTGCAGAAAGGGAATGTTTATTCAAGACGCCTTTGGAACAGTAAGAGTAAGATATAGAGCAAATGCATAACTTTCCCCCTCCTCCTCCTTCTCAACATCACCGCAATTCCAAGAGAAGTCGTTGTAGGAAGATTGAATGTCTTAGCATACTATCCTATATGATGCTGTTATACGGAGTTTATATTTCCGTAGCTGTCGCATGTGGCCATTATGGCGGAATACTGTTAACTCATGTCTTCCAACAACAGTTTAAACGCTTATTCTAACAAAACCCCCAAGCGGTAAAAGCAAAATCGTCATCTTATTTTTAACAGAAATTACACTCAAGCAATGAACGATCTATACTTTTCTTGGAAACATATAACGTAAAGAAGGGACAGATGATGTGGTGATAAAATAGGCCTTAATTATTACACAACTCTGCTGTTGCGCTTTTACAGAATTAAAAAAACATTACTGATGATTGAAGTAGTTGTCGAACTGTAGACCCAAAGTTCTTACTACTTCAACCAGTAGAGCTTTTGCTAGTTTTTAAGAAGACCTGAAAAGTGGATCCAAGCCATGGGATAAATACTACAATAAGACAGCATGTGAACATGTGTTCATTTACGTACTTATTAGCAAATATGTGTCTTCCACCAATAACACAAAAAATATGAGAGTAAAATGGCTCGCTAAATCTACAGGCGGTTGTTAAATTTTAGAATATTGTCAGAAAAATTTTAAGAAAATGTTAAACATTGAAACGTTGCCATGAAAAGCATTGTCAATATATTCTAAAACAATACTGTCCGATATTTGGCAATCGTGAATACGATCTTCATTGCTATTGTTAGAAAATTACCATACATTGTAAGGTCATATTTCATTGGCAGATGTGTTTAAGTTCATACTTCTGACAATGCCACCATTTTCAGGTAAATATTTCTATTTGCAACGCTGTCCATAAATATTAAGAGACAGCTTTTGCCGTACCGTAATCTGGCAACAGTGTGAACTGACAATTTTAGTTCACAGATAAATTGATTACCTGTCAATTGTCTGCCAATAAAATTGTGAGGTTTTCCTACAATAGTCTGGAACTGACAATTTACCTTTTGGTGACAGTTTTCATGTGCCAGCACTTTGAACATTGTCAGAAATGCTGTAATATTTACTGCCATTATAATAACAAATAAAGTTAATGTACTGTGATTATTCACTGCTAGTTTTGTCACTGCAGCTGTAAACGTATACAAATATCGGCAAGTGATATTTTAAATAAATTTCATAATGCGACAGACAGACGCGTTGTAAAAACAAAACACGCAGAAAAGCTAAATTATTTCTTTTTTTTTTGTGTTCTTTAGGAAGTTTAAAACCGGAAAATATATGTTTCAGTTGTACTTAACGTTTTTTTTTTGTTTCTTTTTTTCTTTCTCTTCTTTAGCCAACAATCACTATTTAATGGCTGATGCAGCGTATGCTTCGCTCAATGAAGAAGCAGATGATTTCGTAAGCAACTGCAGGTGTTAAAACTGTGAGTTACTTACGGAATAAATATTTGAATGTTAAACAATTACAGAAACAGAAAAAAGTTTACTGAATTTATTCTTAAGGAAGTAAAACAATTCTTAAATGAACCTCTACAGTGGCAAAAGGCAATAAATTGATTCACGAGTTTAAAGCGATGAAATAAAATCAGTGAAAGAAATACACAAAATAATTTTCAATGACAATGTGCATAAAAAAAATTTCTTTTTATATTCGAAAATTAAATTTGGGTGAGTTCAAGACGCCGTCAGTCTAAAAACTTTTGTGATATGTTTATGCTAACAGTAGCGCCCTTCGCCGTTTTTGAACTTTAAAAACGTGCGCAAAGTAAGTTGGCTCTTGTGGTGGTGTTAAAAGAGCACTGCTGCATGAGTGTCCGTGCTAGAAAATGCGATCTGCCTTATAATGACTTTTTTAGGAGCTGCCAGGATGAGGAGGAGGAGGAGGAGGAAGCGGAAGATAACATCCTCTGCTATTGCACGGTCCTTTCCGAGTAAAGGAAGGTTTGTCTGGGTGGTTCGACAATGCGCATATACGCAGAGGTGTCAGAAGTACGACGTCAGGGAGATATACTTTTGTTTATCCTGGCTACGGGGTGTTTTGGCAACGGTTAAGGGTACCTGGATGCTACGAGTTACCTCACGGGCATCACAGAGGAACCAAGCTTGTTCCCAAAGAGGGTGGCGATGGCTGAAGTAGTCAGCATGTTGACTACAAAAACCAAAAAGTCCTGGGTTCAAACCCAGTTTCAGACTAAGTCTTAAAAACATCTGGCATTTTTTCTAAAAATGTCTACTAAAACGAAGCTTCAAAATTTAATACGCCTCCTTGACATCAGAAGCGCATTATTACAGTAACGGACTGTAGTTTATTCTACAAGTATTCCCTTCAGTCTTTTCACTTTTAAAGTTCTGTAGCAATTTTAATTTTAACTGATTCTGACCCAGTAATACGGATTTTCGGTTGCATTCAAAATTTTCGTTTGTTTGTTATATATACTGCTATAAAACAAAGAACGTGCAACTGCAGAGTCGTACGACAGTGAAGCTTCACCTCCTGTCATTTCTCCTACTATCCTTTTCCTCTAGTTCCAGCACAATGCATCGCATGTGTGGTGGTCATCCCCTGAGTGCTGGTACATAATAAAAAAAAGTAAAAAATGGTAACGTCTGGCGGCCTGTGTAACCAACAAACCAACAAAGTTGTCTGAGTAGTTTGTGCGTTGACTGTACAAGCACAAGATACTTTGTTGACTCTAGGGCGGGTAATATTGTATGGAGATGGAAACTGGCTTTTTCATATTCTCCTATTCTTCTTCCACTCTACTGTTTTCTATTCGATATATTCTTTCTTATTTACTCATTCTTCTATCCTCAAAGGGATTCCCAATGGACCTTATGGGTCTCCGAGTAGACGTGAGCGCGTTATCGCACTGTGGCACCACTCTTCTGTACCTTCAGAGTTTTGCAGGAATTAACCTTTATTCGTACCACTTCACAGTCTTTCCTCTACCCTATCCTTTTTCCATTTAGTTCCGGTACAATGAATTCCTTACGTGGCGACATGCTCTGAGCACTGGTCCAGGAAAAAGGATTAGAAATCGTAATTGAAAGACAGTAGACGTCATTGAAATGTTCTTTGCAACATCTTCCAATGGCAAGAATACGATGAGTGACGTTCTCAGGAAAAACCCTTAAGAACATTGAAGTCTGAGGTTGTTACGAAATCCATATTCGATTTATCATTAATATTACCACGCACAAGAGAAAGAAGAAATGAACATTAAAGAAGAAGAAAGTGCGAAAGTTTGCGAGACATCGCAATTAATATTCAAATCGTTTGATGAAACCTCACGTGCTGTATGTATAATGTGAACCCGGAAATACCAACAGGTCTAGAAAAATGTGTTCTATAACACCACACACTGTGCCGAACAGCACCAACTAGCTCTCGCTAAAACAGTGAATGGAATGATATATTTTTGCCTAAAAGTACAGTCGGTTAGTCACCAGTACAGCCTTTCATATGAAAATCTTACTGGAGGCCCCATGAATAAGTCCCTCCTGCTGATGAAAATTGTAACAAAGAGGTTCAATGAAGCAAGCGTAACACGAGGTAACTTTAACAAATTAAATTATTGAGATATCGATTTTATTCGCAAACACCCAGTCATAATTTATAATCAGAATCATAATTAATTAAACAACCTCGCAATTTCACAAAAAGTAAAATAAATGTGTTGAATTGAAGTGAATAGAAACAAAAGATGATGAGTTGAGGAGTCCTCCATCATTAACAATGACGACATGAAACGTGCAATTTATAAAAATGTCAATACAAAATGTTAATAATAATTAACACCGAACCCACATTTATGTCAACAGCTACTTCAGCCACCAGCAGCACAACCAATCACAGCGACATTAATCCAATCGATACCTCAAACATCAGCAAAAGTGTTATGCTCGCACAGTATTTGCAATAACACAGACAGAGCTTTCAAAGTAAATTTGGCATGACTTGTATGCGCTATGAAACGTCTAGAAACTAATTAGATGACTGTTGCAAAGCGTTATTAGAAAAACTGCATATGAAATGCAACTCTGTTTCCTCTACACAGAAAAGACGTTTACGAAGTCACTGTGACACTCATAGCAAAAAAAAAAAAATTGATGCAAAATTTTGAGAATTGATACTCAGCAAATTTAGTACCGCACCGATTAGGAACATTTCGTAAATGGGAGTCTTGCATATGCCATCGCGTCTTTAACTAGGTGGTATTGAATCGAGTTGTTGTACAACAATCCATGTTTTTTGTCCGCGATATGTCAAAAACAACTGCTGCTAATATTTCAGAGAAAATGTGTTTTACTTATGAACAAAAAGTGTGTGTAATATTTGTAATTTGATAAAATTTTGATTTGATTTTAAATACAAAGTTTGTTCTCACCAAAAATAGAATTGTTAAAGAAGTTTTTGAAATTTGTTGCACAAATGTAGGTACAGCAAAAAATTGCCACCTGTTTTAAGAACTCCACCTAGTTTGATACGTCTTGACATATGCATTGCAACTTGCAACGAAGAGTTCCATGGACTTGTTCCAAAAGTTTTTAGCTTTTTTAAAAGCATTTAATTCTAAAAGAGGATGGCGATGGTCGAAGTAATCAGCACATTGACTACAAAATGAAAAATTTTTCCTGGGTTCAACATCATTTTCAGACTCATAAAAAATCTCGCATTTTGTCAGATGTGCATTTGTATGTTACTTTGTGTCAGTTGTTGTCGCAAGGTTTCAGTGGCGAAGGCATAGTCACTGGTCACTGGTCCTATCCACCGGGACAGCTGAACGCGCTCCTTCGTCGGTATTGTATAGCAGCAGCGAAGTAAAATAATGACTAAAAATGGCTATTAAAACGAAGCTTCAAAATTTAATACAGAGACGGTACAACACTGCTATAAAACAAAGAACGTGCCAAAGAGGGTTTTGTAAGATAGTGAAGCTTCACCTCCTGTCATTTCTCCTACTATCATTTTCCTCTAGTTCCAACACAAAGCGTTGCAAGTATAGGGGTTATCTCCTGAGTGCTGGTCGCGGATAAAAAAAAAGAAGTATACCCAACTTTTGTAGTTCATTAGGTTCAAGCTTCCCCAACACTTTAGCGCTTCCAAATCATGCATGATTTTTTGTTCGACGTGAACCGGCCAGAAGCGATAGGTTTAACTTCCAAAAAAAAAAGCTTTAGTTAATTGAGAAATTTTAAAGCTCCGATGCTTTGCTTTAGGAAGCTTTCCTAGTTGAGTAAGCTAGATATTGCTTAAGCCAGCTTTTAGCATTTACAAGTAATACATGCCTTTTGTATAGAGGGAACCGACCCGAAGCAATGAGTTCAACTTTTGAAAAGAGCTTTAGCTTTTAGCTTTGTGGAAATTGTCTTATTTCTTGTCTTGCACAAGTTCTTCTGATACAACGCCTCTCGATTATTTCTTTACGGATTCATCATGTTATGCTGACAATTGCACTCCGAACAGAATAACAATTAAATTTTTTTTTTCTGCTATTTCTTAAGTTTATTTATTTTTAGTTTTTATTTAAATTCTGCGTCTCTTATGAAAGCACCCTTTACATATGATTATTACTATTTAAAATTGCATCAATATATTGAGAAGCAATCAATCATTCATAAGTTGCTCTTCCGCACTAAACTGCAGTCATATGCATTCAGCAAGAGCTACTGCCACCGCTGCCGCGTGTTACATATTGACGCACAGTAAGCAGTCGCTGATAGATGGATGATAGATGGACTAGAGGTGGGTACTTAAAATGTGATTAGCGTGTAACACTCGTGTTAGCGCATGCTCGTGTGCACCCAGTTTTAATTGAATTTCGCAATTGTTTTTCTTTTCAGACCATTTTTTCAATTCGATTACTTTTTTTTTAATTGCAGCACTTTTAAACAAAATTAAATAATTTTTCCTGGGCCCAAATTACGGCATATACATTTCGATAGAATTTTTTGCGGCTGTTAGATATCAGGCAATGTTGGAAAATTTCTTAAGGCCAGCCGTGGAAAAGCATAAAACAGGATGGAGCCAAACCGCACACTGCGCGAAACACAAAGGCTCTGTGAACTCAAACAACTTCGGTCATTTTAGGCCACCCTGTATAAATATATCTCTCACTGTAACAATGAGTTTTCATTATTGAATTGGATATCAAAAATAAATGAAGAACTCGCTGGCTCTTGTACAGATTTTCGGCATTTGTTATTCGTATTGCAAAATTTCTTTCAATGAATTTTTCTGTTTTTTTTTTCATTTTTCATCATTTAGACAGTTTTATAAATTTGCCGGTTTTTTTGTGAAATTAAATATTTTAAAATTTATTCCCATTTATTGCACTCTTATTTTAGTAAAATTTTTTTATAATTTTGCCTTTTTTGTAAATTTTTTTTATTTGAATTTTTTGTGAATCGCATGAAAATAACTCACGATGCCATCTCTAATACAGACTAAGGCATTCACGTATGGCAATTGCCATGCTGGTGAAACCAGTTTGAAAACGATAAATTATTATAGTCAATAATAACTGCTGCAATCGGAAAGGCAACAGCAAAACTGCTGTTACTACAGCATGTTGCATTAACAACAACAACAACAACAATTCATCAACACACGAGTGTTGCAAATTGTGGCACAATAGCGCCATTAGTGGCACTTTTGAATGTGTTATGGCCCTGTGGTACCTTTTAATTTATTTTGGTTTTTGATAGTTAAATATTTATATATATAAATCATTAGAATTGTTTTCCTAATTAATAATTTAATTGAATCCACGTGTATTTTAATTGATTTTGTTGTTTCCTCAAAACAAGGCAATCAAAATAACATAAAATACTCAAATGGAAAAACATTGTAAAATTGTTTGCATGAACATTGCACAGAAAAAATAATAATTAAATTTTTCCCAATTAAATCTTTGCTCAGAAAAATTTGTTTCCTCAATTAATAATTTAATTGAATCCACGTTTATTTTAGTTGATTTCGGAATTCTCTCAAGAAAGTACCATGGAAATGGGTAAATTTTAAAATGTTTTTCAATTAAAACTGTTAATTGATTCTACGTTTTTCGTGACAGATTGAAATCTAATTATAATTTTAATTGAATCTTCGTATTTTTCAATTGAACCTTGATTTTACTTTTTTCTGTGTGCTAATTGATGTTACAATTTTCGTGATAGGTTTAAATCTAATTGAATCTTCGTGTTTTGGTCTCGGTGATATCTTCTCTTGATTCATATCGAGCTTTCTCAGGGAGCGCATTATAACAATTGTTAAAGAGTACAAGATATACTCAGAGGTACCGCAAGGCTCCACTCTTTCTCCTACCCTATTTCTTGTCTTTCTTAATGACCATCTATGTCAAACTTCCAACCCTATCCACTCTTATGCGGATGACAGCAGTATCATATTCACTTGATCGTAGGCCGACATCGACTAAGATCGCGACAACGAAGCAGAATATGAATAATTCGCTAAATGATGATCTCACGAGGATTTCGGAATGCGGTTACGCGAACAGGGCCGATTTCAATGCTCAAAAGACCCAATGCTGCATGCTTCCGCATCGACGCATGCCCGATCACGCTGGCTTATCTGTAATTATGGGCGATGTAAACATCCAGGCATCAGAAGCTCTTGATGTTCTTGAAATGATAATCCAGTGTGATGTTCGATGGACTGAGCACAATTTTCAGGTCTCAAATAAAGCTTTCAAGTGCTTCGGTTTTTTAAGACGGTGTAAGACCGCTTACATCCGACCGAAGATGGAATAAAACTCTCATGTATGGGCCGGTGCTTCAAAGACCATTTTGAAGTTACTCGACAGTGTACAGAAGATGGCGAAGAAACTCATTGGGGACTGTGGGGTTGCCAACTCTATTAACCCTTTTGAGCATCGTAGCAATGTGGGGAGCGTTTCGTTGTTCTATTGTTACTTTAATTTGCTATGCTCTCATGAAATCAGAGAACTTGTTCCCGAAAGCCGCTTATTTATACGCACAATGCGTTCATCATTAAGAGCGTATCCATTTGTGGTCGATTTGGCAGCGAATTGCACTACGCATTACAGAGCAAACTTGTTTTTTGACCAAAAGGCACTTATTTGGAATTAATTACCCGCAGAGGTCTCTCCTGGCACTTTTAACATTCCCGCCAAGGGGTTTATGGACAATTGTGCATAACCTACGGAACATTAGCAATCTCGCGGTACCTAGCTCATTATTCGAAGAATTAACTCATCGTTCTTCAAATTCTAGTAATTAATGTATATCGTGATCATTTGATCTATGTGAACGAAATAAAATAAATAAATATGAATGAGGGAGGCGAACTTGAACTTATTTTAAATTTGAAGAGGATGGAATAAAGAATCAACTTCAACTAGATCCTTGATCTGATGGACTACTATTTTGTAGCTTCCCTCAGACTGCAGTAATGCAGTCTTGGTCTTGTCTAGCTCTACGGGCAGCCAGCGAGTCCCACTGCTCTTACGCTAAGTCAGAGATTCACGACTGAAGTGCTCCAAGTCAACTCCGAAAAGTTGCAGTTAGTGTCCTGGAATGTGTTCGCATTCGTGATGGCTGTGGTCACTATCTAAAACCACGCGGAGAGATTAGTTATTGGTCGATTCTGGACATATTAATTGTATTAGGATACGCATATGTTTTGATATGACTTTTGCTAATTTAGGTACTCCTGCTATTCAACAGCAGTCACCGGAGTCTGTCTTCGTCTATGGATGGAAATTCATAATGCTCTGTCTTGCAATAGATTGATTGATGAATGGAAATCTGTATTAAAGATCTTGGCGTTAAACTCTCTGATGTGGCACAGGGTTTAGTCAGGCCGAAACACCTCAGTAATGCCTTCGTCAGTATTGTGTAGCACCGGCGAAGTAAAATAATTACTAAAAAAAAAAGGCTACCAAAACGAAGTTTCAAAAATTTACTACGTTTCCTTGACAGCAGAGGCGCTACAATACTGCTATAAAATAAAGAAAGTGCAAAAGCAGAGCTGTAAAATAGTGAAGCTTCACCTCGTAACATTTCTCCTACTCTTCCTTTCCTCTAGTTCCAGAACAATGCACCCACCGCATGTGTACGGGTCATCTTTTGAGTGCTGGTCCAAGATAAAAATAAAAAAAATATCATATCATCAAAGGAATACTATGATACTTGGAAGGCATCCTGTATGTACCTAATCAGTTACTAGTTGTCTTTCCACGTACCCATCGGGGCGGTGGTGAACGCCAGAATTCTCTCGGCGTTGGGTGCAGCGTGGGTTAAGACGCTATGCTCAGGTAACCACGTTAATCTTGAACACGCATCTGTTTCTTTTAACATGGGAAAATTCTAATTGAATAACTCTAAACACTCCATACTCCATCTACTCCTCCTCCCACAAACTAATTTCCTAGTTCCAGCACAATGCATTGCAATTGTAGGGGACGTACTCTGAGTGCCGCTTCAAGAAAATAAAACCAGATCATATGCATTGAAAAAGAGTTTATAAAAAGTTAACTAAAACCGAAAAAAATTTCACAGAAACACATTGGGAAAAAAAATAGGCAATTTTGATTAGAAGTAAAAAAAAACGGCAGCGCTGATCTCAAGTCAAAACGATACTTTTGCTCTCTCTCGCACATCTGTCAAAAAAAAAGTTTCACTTTTTGTATTCGCAACACTGTCTGTTTGAAAGCTTTCGGTGATGTTTAATGAAATACACAAAAACTTGTGAAGATATTATGTTTTGTCAACTAAAAACAAACACATTCTAATCATAAATTATCCTGAGTGTTGTTGACATTTTCACACTGACAGCACAATGTTGGAAATGAAGCTCGCCCAAACAGTTTTTTTTTCTAACATTTAAAATTGGATAATTGATGGGTTAACTTGTCTTTGAAATTAGTATGTGTGTGTGTGTGTGTTTGTGCTTAAGAGTTTCAGCAGTTGCGATTATAAAGAATTTCTTTAGCGGATGAGGTAAATGTACACTTTAGAGTGCAGTGATGTTCTTAATGTTGATTTTTTAGCTATTTTTTTAAAGAAAAACCTTCAAAGAAAAACCTTTCAAACTTATGTTTCCGATATAATTCAAAACACAATGATACAGCCAACGTCAATATATGAGATGATCGTTCGAGTTCCTTCTCCTTATTGATCTGCCTTGCCTTGCCTTGCAGTATATCAAAATACAAAATCTGATTGTGTCTCTTTCTCTAATTAAAATTTTAAAATCAAAATTTCTTATCTCTATAAGAAATCGCGTTCTTTTTAAACTATAATTTAAAGATAATTATACGAAGAGGAGAAGAAACGCTGTATGATTAATAACTCTGCTTTTAATTCACTTGAAAATGTTTCGGACACAACGCACAATTTAATTAATTGATTTTATTAATTGGCGAGCGAATATTTTGCCATCAATTAGTTGCTCTCGCGTGCAGCTGTTTTGCAAATGCATGTCGATGTTGTTGTTGTTGCTATTTTAGCATGTACTTAATGTTCGTGTACTTTCAACAAACAACATCGTTGTCAGGTGTAGAACATGTGCGCAGAAGCGTTGTTCTTGTCAGCTACATAGTTTGGTTGAAGTTGGTTGTTGTTCTTGATGTTGTTATTGTTGTTGTTGATTTTGTTGCTTTTTGTTAGTGCATTTTCATGCGTAAAAGATTTTAATCGCTGCTTGTTCTACAAGTTGTCATCACTCATTTCCTTAGATACGAGTAGCAGGTTGTTTTTATTTTCTTTCGCTTTGTTTCTCTACCTCTATCTCTTTGTATTTGTTTTTGTTTTTTATTTTCTTATTTTTTTCACTTATGCCAGAAATTGATTTAAATTGTTTTGATTACAGTTCATGTGAGGCATATCAATGATATTGATGACGATAACTTTGGTGACGGATAAAGAATAATAATTTATAAAAAAGTAATTGAAGCATGAAGGAAGCATATCATTTAGTTTCGATATAAATCGATAAATGTAAAATAAGTGTTTATTTTAAAGGTTATGTTAACAGATTAACATTTCTTTTTTGTACAGGGTGAATCAATTATTGTATGATCTTACGCAACAATTATTTTTAATAGTCATGAAGCGATAATCAGTGGAAGAAAGCGTTTCGGGCAACGTGAATTGAAACTCCACATGTGGCTATGATTGCGTGACTTGATTGCGCGTTGACTCAATGCTCCCTAAAAAAACAAAAATTGTTTGGTGTTCATGTTAACAGCACCCTTCTTAGTCGGTATTTGAGCAATAAAATTGCAGCAATACAACAATAACAAATAAAATAACACGTCATCAGCATAAAGTGAGAAAAGCTCCAACTCTACAAATTCACTAAAACGAACAATTTCAGAGTTGTGCAACAATTAAGCCACAATCTTTTCTGTCTGTTTTCTGCACTATTGCATGGCATTGAACACTAGTTCCATAAACAGACTGTCACTCAAAAATAACTTATGAGCGACTCCAAGGTCTATTTATTAGGTCTGTGCAACTCGCCATGTATTTTATATTCGACTATCAAAATTTGTTTAAATTTTACTCAATTATTTAATTTGAGAGAGAGAGAGCAATTTCATTTCTCATTTCTTTATTTTGAGAGTGGGTTGCAAAAGCAATTAAGGCGTACATAAATGAAATTAATGGCTATTGTAGCCGCTGTGTGTTTACTTTTGAGAGACTTCCCAAAGTTTATTTACACAAACAAAATGCCGGTCCTTTTTTGTGTTGTTCTTTGTTGTAGAGCTGCATAAACCTAATAAATATACCTTGAGCGATTCTTTGATATGATTTTTTTCGCTTGTAGAGTCATCAGAAGGAATTTTTCCTAAAACCATGCTGGTAATGCTCTGAATAACATAACCTAATTTAGTGTATTACACTACTAGTCGAATGATCGAGATTCGATACCCCCAACGATCTGGCTTTCTTGCAGGCAAGCCAAAAGTTTATTTCTTTTTATAAATTTTAACTTTTTGTATTAAATATATGTACGTTAAATTTAAATCAATAATCGAGTAAGAAAAAAATTATCAAAATTCAAATGTTGTTAGAGCAAAAAAAAATGCAGGTAAATAATTTTAAATGGATGAATTTTTATACGCATTTAAAATATAATTTACAAATAAACAACAAATCGAATTAAAATATGAAATCTACAAACACTATAAAATATGTTTTCATTTGCATATGCATATGCATGCATATGCATGCGCATGCATGTCCATGTGTGCTCAAGTGTGCATATCTGTGCATGGATATTAAGAGAACCACTTGAATTTTTAACAACTGAAGTGAGAAATTTTTACAAATCCTGTTCCTGAAATGTATTATTAATGAAAAATGCACAAATTCACGTTGACTACAAAAAACGAAGAATTTTTTCTGGGTTCAGCCCCAGTTTCAGACTCATAAAAACATCTCGCATTTTTCTGTTGAGCATTTGTGTGTCTCTGTGTCAGTTGTCGTCGGAAGGTTTAAGTGGCGAAGGCATAGCCACTGGTCACTGAACAGTACCGGCTGCAGCTGTATCCAATCCACAGGCACATCAGAATGACCTTCTTTGTCGGTATTGTGTAGCACCGGCGAAGTAAAATAATTACTAAAAATGGCTACTAAAAACGAAGCTTCAAAATTTAATACGTGTCCTTTTTTTTTTTTTTTTTTTTTTTTTTTATAAATTTCAAACAATACAAAATTTATTAAAGTGAACTGGTAAGAAGAAATTAAATTTTTTTTTTTTAAGACAATACAAACTCTACGAAGCTCTCAAAGCTTGTCTGTAGAAACACCCAGGGTCTAAACGGGAATCGAACCCGCACCTCTATATTGATAAGACTAATGCTCATGCACTAGACTACTAGACTAGACTACTATGTCATGCACTTGACATCAGAGACGCTACAACACGGCTGTAAAAACAAATAACGTGCAAAAAGCAGCGTTATAAGATAGCGAAGCTTCACCTCCTATCATTTCTCCTACTATCCCTTTCCTCTAGTTCCAGTACAATGCAGCGCGTGTGTGGGGTCATCTCTTGAGTGCTGGTCCATGATAAAAATAAAAAAAAAATTTATTTTGCAAAAAAAATTAATGTCCCGGTGGATATCTGAGAGGATATCGGTGAACCAGGTGATGACAAGTAGTTAGCGTGTTGGTTCTGCAATCAAAAGGACACGGATTCGATTACCAGCCCAGTCAAGTAAAAGAAAAAATTTTTTGTTTGAGTTTTCTGTAGTACCACGGCACCCTCTTTCGTCGGTACTGTAAAATAAAATAATGAATAAAATGGCTCACCTTGGCTTAAAAAAATTGCATGAGTATCAAAATTAGAGACGGCGCAACTTTGCGTCATAACACAGTACACCACATGCGGAACAAACCTACTCGAAAAAAGTGCATCCAGCGCCTTAAAAATAGCAAAAATGGCAATTCTTTTTAAATTTTTCACTTTTACTCAATAACTGGATTACAAATCCACAAATATGCTATTTTTTTTTCTTTATAAACTTTATTTTGAAAGAAAATAAAAATACCAATTCATATTAAAGCTCTTCTTACATAGAAAATATGAGATTTTTATTTGTTATCTATGCATTCAAACAATTCACGATGCTTTCAAATTACAAGTTATTGGAATTCTAAGGTAAAACATTAACCGTCTTAGACAAAAAAAATGAAAACGCTTAACAAATGCAGGAATTCCTCCATTTAAAAGGAAATATCTTTAAATGTGGAAACGTAAAAAGTGTCAAAAATAGTTAAACCGGTCACGTTGTGGACACTTTTGTAAGCAATAAATAAATATTATAACAATCCTTGCAATACACACACAAGCAATTATACCACTCACTCAAATACAAACAAGGACAACAATTAAAGAGCAGGTGACAGGAGCAGTAGTTAATTTTTATGTCACTACATCTGCCGGCCTACGAGTACTAGAGATGAACAGTGTTTACGTGGTTGCATTGAGTTATAAAAAATCGTAAGAAACTCCTATATCAGCAATGAGATATGGATCAGGGTATTGAAAATAATTTCTCTCAATTCATACTGAACTTTCGCTCGGATCACCATATTCCAATTGTTATAAATGGGCTCTCGGCGAAATAGTTCAATATTTCTTCAAGGGTAATGCAAGGTTCCGTACTTTCTCCCAACCAACGGCTTCATTTTTTAAACGCCTTGCACCACTATTTTCTCTCCTGCGACTAACAGCAGCATTTCTCACTCTCATCAATTCACTAATAAGCCACTCGTGTCCGACATTGCACACAGAATAAATTTTTGCGGGAATGAATTCAATTTAAGGAATAATTAGTTCCAGTCTTTTTTTCAAACAATCTGTTAATTGCGACAATTAAATTTCTTAGTTGAAAAAAATTCTAAATTTTTTGACAACTCCAGCCCAAAGTCATATCGAGTTGTGTGTAGGAATACGTACTTCAGTACTTCACCAGCTCTCTCTCTCTCTCTCTATCTCTATCTCTTTCTCTCTCTCTTTCTCCTTCTCTCTCCCTTTCTCTCTAAAGAGTGTATCACGCAATTTCACCCTTGTTTGTGGGCATATTTATTGCCTGAGTTTAAGTTTGAAAATAAGTATTAATGCACCTGAAGTCCTTGAAGAGCGTTATAATTAACACATTCCATCTGATCTGAAATATTTAATATCGCACATAGCCAATCGAAAGTGAATTAAAAATATCGTGTATGAAGTACTTAGACCTCGAATTTCACGAACCAAACAACTTATCGATAAACACCAAAATTTGCACGGTTTTAAACTGATTCTTATAAGATTAACTTATTGAATCGATATTCAAGCGCAAGGGAGGATGCTCTAGAGCGAGTAGTTAGCGCATTGGTTCTACAACTAGAAGACCATGGGTTCAATCCCCACGATCCAAAAAAATAAAAAAATTATATCAGTAGCCTCCTTCGCCGGCGAAGTAATTAAGTAAATAAAATTGTTCTACTTTGGCTTTAAAAATGTATGCTTCAAAATAATAGCTGAGGTGGACAACTGTGTTCTACAAATTAAGAAAACGCGCAACTACAGAGTTGTGCAAGCCTGGAGCCGTATTTCTTCCTGACACTTCACCAGCTGTCTCTTAGCTCTACTAATTCTTTCAAACTAATTCCTGGTGCAACGCATTGCATATGTGGGGCACATTCCTTGAGCACTCGTCTAAGGAAAAAAGGTGTTAAATTGGGAAGCGTCTACTCTTTAAAAAAAAATCCATTCCCAATTGACAAAGTTATTGCTGAATATAAAAAAAGGCCTTCAGAACTACAATTTCTTTAAAATTTTCCCATTACAATTGTAATTGGAGAGGTCTTTCCTGTCACTTTTGACGTGGGAAAATTTAAATCAAATGTCAATAAACACTACTCCCGCTATCCTCCTTTCCTTAACCTAATTTCCTAGTGCCAGCACAATGCATCGCATGTGTAAGGGTCATCTCGTGAGTGCCGGTCCAAGAAAAAAAATTTTTCTTTACGTTTTAGCTGACGATATGCCATGTGCATCAGTATGCATGTGTATGGGTATTTATTACATTAATTTCTACAAATGGGCATACAATGTTTGTAAAGGTATTTATGTAGATGCATATATACATACATGTATATACATACAGGGTGGACCAAAAGTCACGCCTGCGTGCAAAAATTTAATAAATTTTCTGTTTATTATTATTTTTTATTGTTTTTTCTTTTAATTTTATTCATCGAACCGTGTTACACCACCCTGCAAAATTTAACGACCGAGCAACGAACCAAAGTGATAGAATTTTACTTTTCCAATGGGCACTCAATTTCACTGACGCAACGAGCATATCGAAATTCTCGTGATAAAACTCATTTTCATTTTAATGGTTACGTAAATAAACAAAATATGCAATTTTGGGGTAATGCAAACCCCAGAGTTGTTCAGCAGCGCCAATTGCAATCGCTCAAGTGTACAGTATGGTGTGGAGTGACATCAGAAAGAGTTATAGGGCTCTATTTCTTTGACAATGAAGTTGATAATGCAGTGACGGTGAATTTTGTACGCCCTGTGGCAGCCAACAAGTATTTCCAGCAGGTTGGAGCAGCACACACGGCCCGTGTTACAATTATTCTTTTAAATTAACATTTTGAAGACCGAATTATCTCAAGAAATTCAGAATTCAATTGGCCAGCACGTTCACCATACTTAACTGCCCCTGATTATTTTCTATGCGGTTATCGCAAAGAATGAGTGTATGTTAACAAGCCCCAAACTATAGAGCAGCTGAAGCACAACATTGAAGCTG
The DNA here is from genome assembly GCA_963924685.1 of Dexiosoma caninum. Taxonomy (NCBI): domain Eukaryota; kingdom Metazoa; phylum Arthropoda; class Insecta; order Diptera; family Tachinidae; genus Dexiosoma; species Dexiosoma caninum. The sequence continues at coordinate 32,858,084 of OZ004729.1, read as the reverse complement.
AGATCAGGGCTATAGAGCCTGAAACTTTGCGTGCAGTTACGCAAAACGCCTGTTTAAGAGCCCAATTGTGCATCGATGAAAATGGTATTCATCTCTCTAATATTATTTTTCATAATTAAAATTTAGGTCGTACAAAGCTAATATTATACTTAAAAAAAAAATAAAAAATAGTAATAAACAAAAAAGTTATTAAATTTTTACACGCAGACTTTTGGTCTACCCTGTATATATATATATATATATATATATATATATATATATATATATATATATATATATATAGATAGATACATCGTATGTATTATATTATAAATGTTTTTTTATAAAATTTAAACTGTAGTAAATTGTTGTACAACATTTTAACCATTTTGACCGCGGTCACCACGGGTTGATGATGGTGAACGAATACTATCGGATTGCACGGTCATGCATGTATGTGCATGCATACGTACAAATGTACATGTGTTGGTATAATTGTTTGCACTTAAATGAGTTTGGCGAGTGTATTTGGTAGTTAAACACGGCAGGATAATGTATGACAACAAAATTTAAATAAAAAACAAAAACAATAATAGAAATGGAAATGGAAAAAGCAAAGGTCCAAAAACAACCAAATCTGAGCGTTAAAATTTCAATAAAAAAATCCAGCCCAGCATATTGTTTTAAATGAAACCATACAAACATACGTACGTACATACCCTGCAGATAATATTGGACTACGTGGTCCATTTGTAGGTGAAATGGACTGGTTACAAGCATCTCAGAGCATCATTTTTTCTTTATAACATGTTCTATGTTCTATGAAATTTTAAAATATTTTCAATCGTATTCTTTGCACATTTTTTATGACACATGCTGGGTTACAAAATTTTTTGTTATATTAATTTCAAAAACAAAAGATTTTGTATAAAATATTAACATTTCCTGAAGATGTTAACCGATGGTTAACGAAATATTGCAACAAATAGAAAATATTTAATAAACAAAGAATAAAGAAATATTTACTTTAAATAGTTTATTTTTTATTATTTTTCAATAATTTAATTAGCAAATTATTTTCATCTATGTATATTTCATTGGTTTGAAAAACAAAATTATATACAGGCCTGTTCTGTAAATCACTTTTCGTGAGAGTAATTTGAAATCACAAAAACGGTGTTTTGCGCACAAAACTTTTTGGACTTTTGCGATTTGAAACCGATCAGCTAAGTGGCTGCCGATTTGAAACCACTTTCTTAATTTATTTTTTTAAATTTTATTTTCAGCTCATTAGAAATTCATCAAGTGAATAAATTAATATGTTTTTTTATTTATATTAATAGTAACTCTGATGATTTAATACAAAAAAATTTATGAAATTATAAAAAAAATTTGAGAAACTTTCTATTGTAACAAATGTTGTTATTTGCTTTTGTGATTTGACATTTACTTTTTAGTTGTCAGCTGTTTGTGTTCTTCGAAAACACATCTATCAAGTAGAAATGTATTTTATTTCTTTAAAAAAAAATTAACTACTCGTATTTTAAATAAAACTTATTAATTTTTGTTAAGTCATATTGCAAGCTGTTATTAATAATAATAAATTGTTTGCATAATTTGTCAAATAATAAATCATAAAGTAATAGAATAGAAAATGGCAATAATAAGTAATTACGACGTGTGGCAACTTCTTGTTTGAGTTGTTAATTTTATAGTTTCTTAATTGTTTTCTCTTTAACTCAACAATCGATAAGAATTAAACTCCAGGCATTTCAATGTTTTCTATTTTATTAGTCTCACTTCTATTTTTTGAGCGATGATTTTTTTTTAATTATTTATTTTCAATATTTCGCTACCTAATAGGTAGCATCGTCAGGAAATAATAATTTGTATTAACAAAAAAAAATTTTTTTTTAAGAAGAAAAAGAAAATATTTTTTTAAATTTTTTTTTTTTTTTTTTATTTAAAAAAATTATATTTTGTTTTATTTTCACTAAATATTTTGTTAAAAACACTAACTATTTTTTAATGGATAAAAAAATGTCGCCCAATCAAGGCAAAAGTCAGCTGGTTTTTAGTGTTTTCGAAAATCAAAAAACACATCGAAAAGTAAAAATTATTGTGATTTGAACCGCTTGTGATTTTCAGAACATGCCTGATATGTTAATTTTTTGTAAGAAGAAATGACAAAAACAAAAAAACATCTTGAAGTTAAATTATATAATGAATTTTTCTCTCGCGATTAAATTGTTTTTTCTTCAATACACATGTTTATTTAAAAATGCCCTAAACTATTTGAGAATTACTAAATACATTACGATACCAAAAACAAATCACAAGCCGCGTAAAAATAACTGATTAATTGATTTAAATACTAAAAAAATTTATATTCATTTACTTTACTGTATCAAAAATTTATAACATTAAAATAAGGACAATTTTGAAAGAAAGTAAAATTCGTCTTAATTTGTACTTAGTTTTTTAAATGAATGTCAGAATCAGTTAGAAATAAAATTACTTGGAATTTTAACTGCAGCATTCATAAAAATTTTTTTAGATTTATAGCAGGTATATTTATAGAATTTTGCATGGAAGTTTGTCTAATAAACGTTTAATAAATAAAAATTGTTTTATGAATACGGCAGTAAATATTTATTCATTTAAAACTGACTGAATACAATATTTCCTGAATGAACTGCAGTACATTACTGTAATAATTGTGAGAGTGTAAGGATCTATCTATTTATGTTTAAAATATCACTAAAATTTGATAAATAGTGTGTCAACACAGTTTGACATTCTCAGCTGTCAAACCATAGTTATCGATATCGATAGTTATCAGGCAGCTAAAGAAAAACAGCCGATATATTTTTGTAGTTATTTGTGGGAAAGTCAGGCTTCATGTCATACCGCAACCGCTTGCAGCTAAACAATTAATTTTTTATTTTTTTGTCAGTATAAAACTATCGCATGTAATTCTCATTGCCTGTAAAGGTATCAATTATCAGTTTCAACTTATTGAAGAAATGAAATAATTTTCTATTTTTTTAAACATTGAAGCTTCAAAATTGCGAATTCCAAAGACTTGCAAAGTTGCTTACCCAAAATTTTCTTATATAGTAGTGTGGCGCCCAAAAGAAATCGTGGGCGACAATCTATGCAGAAATGCTATTTGTGGAAAGTGGCATGAAAATAAAAATTTTAAATCGTTTGGAAAATATTGGGAGAAGGAGGAAGGTGTTTATCAACATATTGGAGGTGGCGAACGCTTTTTAAAATGCTTAGTTTAGCAACAAGGACCTCTGCACCAAGTTTTATGACCGTAGCTCAGCTCAGATATAATTTTTGCGCAATTTCGGCTTTGGCCACATAGTGCAATGGCATGATTATGCCAGCCAGCGTCAGACCAAACTCTTCCTGATCCACTAATACCAGCTAGACTGCTTTCGAAGGTAGTTCAAAGACCATTAAGCTCTGAGGTACCACCTCGGCTAAATTGGCCACTCTGAGGCCAATGTCTGTCAATTTTATGAAAGTGACACTGAAAGCTTTGAACACGTACTTTGTGATTGTCCTGCGCTCGAAACACAGAGTTTTCTTCACCAGGATGGAATTGCGGTGCCCCTACACAAGATTTGGAATACTACACCTCTTATAGTGCTTGGGTTCACTAGGAGCCTTAGGATGTCGGTCTAATATGAGGTACTTTGCACTATAGATCTTCTCGGTCGCGGTGCTTCCTGGTCCAATAATAAAAATAATAATAATATTAATAGTGCAATGGGTGATTGAACCCACGATCTTCTGGTTGTAGAGTACAGAAAATTGTACAATTGTAGCAGTTGTCTCATAACAAGCATGTTTAACGTCATTTGTTACTATAAATTTTATTAGCTGCAATACATATGTATATCTATATGCATTTGTATTTGTGAATGTAGATGATGTTATGAGCATGTGTAAATATGTGCACTTAAATATGTGCATGTATACATACATACGTACATATGTATGTACTCGTACATATCTGTGTATGTTAAGTTGAGTGGCTTCCAAAGGTCGGTACAAAAGTGTGTGCAAATGCAAATGAATTTAAAAGCATTTTACCGTTTATTGACTCAATATTTTAAGTTCAGCCAGTGCTACATGTTACTTTATGTGGTGTGATTGTAAATGTATGGTCAGGGGTTAGGGGTGCTTCAATTACAAATGTGTATGGAGAATCTATGGAAATAAATACGCGTATCATAAAAACATCTTAAGTTGACTTTTTGAAAATATGAGATTACGTACGGCGACCACACGTTCTCTTTTTGGCAGGACAGTCATCTACTAGGTGGTGCAAAATGAAGCACCGTATCGTAAGATGGAAGAGCTTTTGCAAATGGCGTTTTACTTCAATCATATTTGACATTTGTGAACTAGACAGCTGCAGAATACAAACAGACAAACAATGCAGCGCAATACTCAACAAGATCGTGGAATAATTGTGTCGAATTTTTTAATCAAAAATCGGTCGGTGGTGTTGGCTCAGCGTGAATTTTGTCGTAGATATCTTAATGGTGTCGCGCCAACTGGACAAACATTACCCCGCTTAGCTACTCGATTCGAACTGACTGGAAGCACAACAGATCGTTCAAGGCGTGGCCGCCACCAGACTGGTCGTTCTGTCGAGAATATCGCGGCTGGGGCTGCTGCTGCTGTTGCTGAGAACAAAGAAACAACAGCCAGATGACGTGCCACACAATTGGGTGTTACCAGGCAGACCCTACAGCGAATTTTAGTGAAAGACTTACACATGTTCTCACATGGAGTCATAGAAAGTGCAAACAGTGCTTTATTTAATGCCATCCTCAATCTCAACAACGAAGAAGACGATTTAGAGCGGAAAATCATCATGAGCGACGAGGAGCATTTTCATTTAAGCGGTTACGTCAATAAACAAAATCTTTGTTTCTGGGGCACTGAAAATCCGCGTGTGATGCACGAAAAGCCGTTACATTCACTTAAGCCTACTGTGTGGAGCGGTGTTTACGCTGGAGGAGTGATTGGACTGTATTTTTTTGAGGACGCCATAGGCAATACAGTTACTGTTACTGGTGAACGCTACTAGGCCATGATAAGCGACTTCTTCCTGCTTGAATTGAATGAGCGGGGCTTGGTAAAAATGTGGTTTCAACAAGACGGTGCAATGTAACACACAGCAATAGAAACAATGGATATTGTGAAGGAACCATTTCCTCGTCGCGTAATCTCACGTTGTGGTGATTTCGCATGGCCAGCGGGATCGACCGAGTCAAACATCCCAGACTTCTGCTTATTGGCCTCCAAAGCCGTAAGTGACTATCAGATTAAGTCATTAACAGCTGTCAATAATTCCATGTATTATAAAATAGAGGGTGCCGATGGCTGAAATAGTGGGCACGTTGACTACAAAACCAAAAGTACTGGGTTCGAACTAAGTCATAAAAACATTTTGTATTGAGGATTAAAATTAAATGTGTGTTGCCAAATCTGACCAAACTGCTAATTCTGGGGATAAAATTCCACGAAATAATATTTTCTATCTGATGAGAGGCCGGAACAGCATTATCCTCGCTGTCTCACTACACCATGCAGATTCCGAATAGCCCTCTCAGTTCCCTTTCATGAGAGTTCATATATAATATTGAAGGTATAGGAGGCGATGTACATGCTGCAAGTATCAGCCAAAGCAGGACATTGGCAAAGGAGGAGAAGTGCCGCTTCCTCCTCTTCCTCCTCCTCCTCCGTATCAACCCAGCTCCAGCAATAGTCATTCCAACTCAGGACCTTCATCGAAGCAACGCGTTTTTACAGTCCAGTGCCTCGTTACCACCGCCACCAGTAACATAATTCGATCATTACTGTACTCCACTAACACGTCAGTTTTCCGTTCATCAAGGTGAGGCCTTAGAGTTCTTGCCCCTCATTCTACCGTTGAACTGATACATGGCAAAATGAGGTGCGTAGAAGCAAGTCGTGAGAGTCATTAACGTTTTCAAATGTTGCTCCAAACATAATAAAATAAATTGAATTAATTGAAATTAAATTAAATTCTTACTTATGGGTCGATTCTGGATTGCAACCGAACTCCAGTTGAGTTGGAAAAAAACACTGAGAAGCACTCGAATCTTGGCAGCTGGAGTTAAAGCAGTTTCGATCTGCATTATCTGCATTACCATTTTTAGCAACTGGCTGGCAACTGAACAACAGTTGCAGGTTGCAATCCATAATTCATTTATCATTTTATTTTGTCTCAAATGAAAACGTGTACGCTCCTACAAGAAAAGCCTACGGATGTTGATTAATAAACTCCTCAATTTGAATTTTAATTTCAAAATTATATATTTCCAACTTAATCCTCTTTAACAACAAGGACAGCAGCAAATGTGTAGGAATGTATGTATGTATGAGTATGCGTAATTACATTTTGATGTTTCAAAACTATAGTCGGTATATGACTTCGACATCATGTAAATTATATATATTTTTTTCTATTTATTTATTGTTATTTTATCACTTGCTTTTTTCAACAATAAAAAAAAAATATATTATTTAATGATTTTTTGTTTGTTTTCTTTTGTTTAAGGGAGTGTGTAGAAAAAATGCATTTCCCAGTATTTTAGCTGTGTAGTGCATGATGTGAATTGAGTGTGTGTATGTGTGTGCTTTTATATGGTAGTGTGTGTAGGAATGTATAGCTGTGTATATGAACAATTTAATTATCACTTTTTGTTATCACTTTTTGTTTGTTGTTATTTTAATGATTTTTTTTTGCGTATGTATTTTACTTATGTATGTTATTTGAAATATTTATATGTATTGGTTTATACAATCTATTGCTTTTATCATTTATGGCTTTCATTGATTGTCTATTTATGTTTATTTAATTATGTACAGTTGGACCTCGATTATACGCAATTGGCGGCAGCGGAAGCATTCTGGACAGCGTTACCATTTCTCAAGATTTCCAAGTTTTCCCTTATTTTTCAAGGTTTTTGAAATGCCAAAAAGTTTTTAAGTTTTTAGCTTCAAATTTTCAAGTTTTCTTTATTAATTTTTAATTTACAGATATATGTATGTATGACGAAAATATTATTTGATGTTGCCATGTAATGTAAACGATTTTATAATTTTGCAGTATTAAATGTGTCTTTAATACAACTGTACTGTATTAATAATATTTTAGTTTTTTAAACCTGTTTTTTTTTAAGTTTTCTATTTCAAAAAAGCATGGATAAATATTTAAAGAGAAACGGTAAGGAGAATGGAATATTTTTAGTTTTTTAAGCGGCAATACAAGTGGAGAAAATAGTTTAGAATACGCTACAGACACATCGAAGACTCGAACAAGAGCTAAAAAAAAAGTGGGGATCTGCTCAAAATCATGGAAAGAATAAGTTTGTTGTTAATTTTCACCATTTTTTGTTTATCTTATTTTGAATAAAAATGAATTCCAGATATATATTTTTGTGCTTTTTCTCATTATTTGGACACTTTTATGGAAAAAAGTTTTTTGTTGAAAAATTAATTTTTTTTTTTAATAAAAATTTCTTTGTTGAAAAATTATTTTTTTTTTTTTTAATTCAAAGGTTTCCTTAGAAAATATATGGTAACACTGATTCTGGATAATACATTTTTTTCGGTTAATCGAGTAACAATAAAAACAGGAGAATGTGTTACAACAGTTACCGAACAAAATACTTTTCAACCATACCCTACATACCGGCAGTATTACTTAGAAGCAGTTAGGTAGTAACTTGATTATCACTTGATACAGAAATATTTATTATTTTACAAAAAGCCTCTATTGTTTCTAAAGACAGCAATACTTTTAATACCGTTATTTCTGTAAGCAAATCAGCCTAAAACATCAGGACCTGTCGATTTTAATGGAAATTCTGTTGTATTACGTACAATACAATGGGATGAAAGTGAGTTGTGCCCATTTTTAAACATAGTAAAGCCGCGTTAAAGCCATTTTACATAACTTAAAAGTGCATACATTTTAAAGTAATGTAAAAAGTGCAGTACCTTTTTCGAGAATCGAAATCGAAATCGAAATCATGAAATAAGAATGGCTTAGCCGGTCTGAACCAAATATGGCCATGAACTCACTTAGATTTCGTGAGACTTAACCTCAGCCATAAGTTTATGTGATTGCTAGCAAGATCAAACGATTCCCATTTTCTTTAAATTTTTTTTTATATGTATTTCTTAACAAAAACTACGTTCGAGAGTTTAGCATGTTATTTTCATATCGTAAAGATGATATTTCGGCTAGTAAAATTTATATACTGCATTAAAAAATAAAAAAAAATTTAAGTATTTGAAATGTAACTGTTTCTCAAATATTTAAAATAAATAAATAAAGAAGCTCAAGCCCGTGTATGTTCAAAAACTGTTATCGTTAAATACAAATTTCTAAAAATAAAAATTATTATAATCCCCCCTGTTCTGTAAAACGAGTCGATTTAAAAACGAATGATTTGTCAAAACCGAATAAATTCTAATTTGGTGTTCTAAAGATCACACTATTTCCAAAATTCTAACTTGCTTTAGAATAATATTGTTTAAACGTCAACACGTCAATAAAGCTACTGAAAATTTGTTCAAAATAATGTTTATTCTTATTTAAAAGTGATTTTTTAATGAAATGTGTTTTTATTCATCCATTTACTTTATCTGCATACTTTAACAAGAACATGGAGATATATATGTATATTGGAGTGTTTTTTTAATTGATTATTTTATATTAAAATCTATTACAGAGTAGATAACAGAGTTGCACATTTTTCAACTTCAAAATCTTCAACCAATTGAGACTTCCAAAATCTGAAAGCATATGATAGTAGAAGAAAAACCCTAGCTGCATTTTGAATTATTAACTAAGGTTTTTTTTTAATTCATTTTTGAAGTTTTCGACTGGGAGGAGGACTTTAGTACATTTCTCAAAGAACATGTACTGATTCTTAAGTCTATATCTCGTGAACTATTCGAAATATTGCTTTCTTCCCTTCAGCAAATTTTTACCTATTAATTAGATCTAGAAATTTTGTCTTGAGATAAAATCAAAAAAAATACGCAGATCATTTAAAGAAAATCTGTTGCGAACATAAAGTTGTCAATATTTTGCTAAGCATAAAGGGTGGATGGCCAAAGTATTATTGCTTTGTGTGCCGTTGGGAAACACCAGCTAAAGTCGATCACTACTCGCACACTTGGGAAAAACGAAAGTCGGGAGTGAAAGATGCCACTATAGACATGACAGCAAAGCCACTAATAAAAAATATAAGTGACATATTGTTGCCACCGCTGCATATTAAGTTGGGCATAACGAAGAAGTTTATAGAGACGGTGACGAAAAATAAGGACACCGTATTTCACTGCCTTAAGAAAAATTTTCCAAGACTCAGTGATCAAAAAATTAAAGCCGGTAATGTACTTTTTAACTAATCTCTACAAATTTGTATATATTTTTTTTTGCTTAAAGCAGGTGCATGTAATGGACCAGACATTCGAAAATTGCTAAAAAGTGAATATTTCAATATGGTTTTGCACGGAAACGACTTAATTGCTTGGGACGCACTTAAGACAGTTATAGAAAGAGTCTTAGGAAAAAATCGAGACGACGAATGAGACACAATTGTACTCTGGCAACACCGACTCTTGCTCAGAAAGAGAATATATGTAACACATACAACCGAAACACTTAATAGTATAGGTTTGCCTGCCATTGATTTAAATAGTTTTGTACACTTCAGTATAGAAAAAATTACGATACCGAAAGTGATTTCATTCCGAAAATTTTTTTCGTTTTTCGTTTTCTAAAGAACCAAAACATTGAATTCATTCCATTTCCTAACGGAATTTGAACTCTGTAACATGGCTGATTGTGCAAAAATAATCCAAAAAAGTTATGATTATAATTCCGTATAATAAAAATAATCACAGTTAATCACTGCAAAAACAAATTTAAATCAATGCAAAAAAAGTTTTTTTTCTTTCCCGTATAATTGATGTGTCCGCTTAATCGAATCACTGATAATCGCGGTCTCACTGTATTATGTACACACATACATATACATATCTGTAAATGCATTATTTTGTTATTTTTCACTTATTTGCGATGCATAAAAATGTTCATTATTAAGTGAATGCAAATGCATTTTTATTAGTTTGGCAGCGCAAAGAATAAATAAATAAATAAAAAGAATAGTTTTAAATTTAAAAAAAATATATAATTATTTCTTTTTTTTTGTATTTCTAATAATTAATTTTTAAAAATAAACTTCATAAATTAGACATGTATGGCATGTGGGGCGCTAAAATGGCAGCAGGATTTGAAAGGGTCCTTCTCCCGAAAATATGTGTGAAATATGTGTACACTGCGTTAATGTTAAACGCAGAAATGCAATAATAATATATTATTAATATTATTATTAATAATAAAGTACAAAATTATTATAAATACTGAGTAAAACTTGAAATGCAACCCTTCTCGCACGTACGTTTACTGCGAAGTATGTTCAGTGAAAAGAAAAAATTATACACAATGGCAAGCGAAATATCAAAACAGTAAATAAAAAAAGCAAAAACGAAAAAAGAAAAAGAGATGGCCAGCGAATTATACCAGAATACGATAAATTGACTAAATAAAATATGTGTGAATAGTAATTTAAATTTAAAAATTCATGTCTGAACATAGTATTAGGATTGCCTCAAATTTGCCCATCCTTTACCTGCCTTTGTAAATAAAATAAATGTTTTCGTTTGGATTTTTACACTACAAACAATAATAAAAAAAAAACTCAAATTTGTTTAACAAACAATTCGAAGACCCTAACGAAAATATTTATTTTATTAAAAACAACAACAGGTCATAGTTATACGACAAGTCTTCGTGCTTTTCTTCGTATTTACGATTATTCCGTTGCATTGATATTACTCTCTGAGGTGCCCCATGGAGGGGTTACATGGTGCAGTTGATGGGTTAGTCCGATGTAAACCTGGGTTATATGGTCCATGCGTAACCATAGTAATTTTAAATACACCACTTTATCTCCATAAATTTGGGTTAGTCTTGGACTAGTCCTATTTCTCTATGGACTACATTTTAGATGAATGTATGGACTAGTCGCGTTATCTGCAGGGTTGTCCATCTACTTCACATCGAGGTTTTTGCAATGGGAAGAGCGGTGAACAGTTTGGTTTGTTTTTTTGTGAATCAGAAGGTTAGAGGATGAGGGTTAATGTTATTGAGAGAGAGGCCTTATTCTTCATTTCTCAAAGCTAAAGCTAAAGATCGAACACTTGAAAGGGAAAACAACTTTTGGATCACTGATTTAACGATGTCGCCAATCGGTGTTTTGTAAGCCTAATCACCGTAGTTAATTTTCCATCAACAATATAAATTAAGAAATTATATAAATACAATTTATGAATTTATAGCGATGGATATTTTGCTTTAGCGAGCACTCAATATGGTGGCAGGTCACACGAACATCATGAATAAGAAGGTCGGTTTCAATGGACGATATGTCTCCACAACACATGCGTTCACAGACCTTAGGATTGCTGAGATTGATTTTGGTACAACATCCACGCTCATTCGTGATACCTCATAGGGATTTACGGTTGCATCCAGGCTTTACGAGAATTGTGCGCTCCTTACCGATGGTTCTCGTGTATATAGCGTTCGTACATCCTTGCCTATTTATTACTGGTGCAGTTTTTAATTGTCGGCAGTGACGTAGTTACAGGCTGAGTCATATAAATTGTTTATAAAATGCCGGGCTATTAAAAATGAAACAACCTGTTTATTCACTTAAAACAAAACCTGTTTTTCTAAATACAGATTTATTTAAATTTTCTATATGCCTTAAGAAATTACGCCATTGAAATTTTAATTAAACGAAATGTCCTTTAATGAAATGAATCAAAATTCAAAAGTCTGGACAAATAAACTCTCATTAAAAGTAATAATTTCCTCTTGAAATACACATTGAATTATCATCTACAGCAAATTATGTATAAACAATTTATTAAATAAAACAAACGGCAGCACAATTGTGGAAGTCAATTTAAAAGGATTTCACAGACCAAATGAAGGGCATATTAATGCAAAATCCAGAAAATCCATTGTACTTGTTCAGTCTGCTTGACCACAAGAGTACTGAACCACTGCAGCAAAGTGGTTTATTTCTGTGACACTTGTTTGTCAACACAATTGCCAACGTCTTCGTCTTCATTATCATCACCATCATCATCGTCATCTTCATCAACAATAATATAATTTACACAACCCAACAAAACAAACACCTGAATGTATACACAAGCATAAATATTACAGGGTGAAGCAATTCAGAGTGTATTTTAAGGCAGTGATGAAACGAACAATTTTTGTGCCTTAAATTATTTGTTCAATTCATAAGGACATCTTAACGTTGTATGTGCATTGTGTAATCGTTTTATTGTACAGTATTGTAGTTTTGTTGTTGGTAATTTTCATACAAGGATGTGTTCTGGGCGGGGATACAATGGATACAACGCGTTAGTGAATTCGACAAATATTTTGTTTCAGTGGACTCTGCTGTTTAAATAGTTCGTGTTTTTCTGATATCGATTTAATGTGAATTTTAAAGCAAAAGAAAATAATGCACATCTGCATACAGGCAGAGCCACACACACACGCATACAACCAATCACACATCCCTGCACATGTTGTTGCCCATTCACACACGTGTAAACTTTTGTGTGGACAAGAGATTTTGCTTAATTCAAATAATTATAACGTAAGTGCGTGCGTGCAGTTGACCACTTTTTGTCATTTAATGAATGTTTATGATTTAAAATCATAGTCAACGTAATCATGGTAAGTAATCAGTTAATTTATAATCAAAAATCCCCACACCGCATCCCCGTGTCTGTTCTGTGAGGTTAGTTATTCATTCGTTGCATATCCTTTTACTCGTACTTCACTTTTATTTATGGTTTGGTGGCACTTAAAAATTAAGCAAATTTGCAGTTACGAAATAAATTGGTTTGAAAATAGATGTGACAAATGTGGAAATAAATTACGGCATATAATGGCGGGGTCTAAGTCCATCTCCGGCACTTCGTACCACCCGAAAATATGCGCGTGTATCCACATTTTCACTATTGAATGTTCCCGTGCCAAAGAGATGCCGTACTGTTCGCAGAGATGAAAATACGCCAGCCGTGAGTAAAACGATTCAAAAAGTATTCAAACCAGAGGGTGGCGATGATCGAAGTAGTCTGACTACGTTGACTACAAAACGAAAAATTCTTCCTGGGTTCAACCCCAGTTTCAGACTCATAAAAACATCTCGCATTTATTCTGATGTGCATTTGTGTGTGACTTTGTGTCAGTTGTTGTCGGAAGGTTTCAGTGGCGAAGGCATAGTCACTGGTCACTGAACAGTAACGGCTTCAGCTGATAGCAATCCACAATCACAGCAGAAATTTGGATTTTCCACCGCTATCACGCACTGCAGTCCGTAGTTTTGCACGTTTGGGGGCAATCCTCCGAGCAGATGGACCATAATGAGACTTGTGAACAATTTTGCCGAGTATGCAACAGTCCAAAGAAGACCTTACCATCGAAACCCTTCAGTTCGGACGGAGGAAACAATCGCTGCTGTAGCTGCTGCCATACAAAACAATCCAAGAGTTTCGACAAGAACCTTATCTGCTCAAATGGGTATAAGCAGACAGTCATTGCAGTCAATTTTGCACAATGATTTGGACTTATTCCCATATAAAATTCAAATGGTCAACAAACTGAATGCAGCAGACTTACCGATTCGCTTGGAATTTTGCCAGGAGATGCTTCAAATGGTGGAAGAGGACGAAAACATGTTGAACTGCCTTTTCATGTCTGACGAAGCCCATTTCGATTTAAACGGCAACATAAACAAACAAAATTGTCGAATATGGAGTGCTTCCCACCAACAGATACTCCATGAGACGGAATTGCATCCACTTCGTGTCACAGGGTGGTTCATGTTGATGGTCTCATGTAGAAAGGCCCTAACTCAATCTTTTTTTTTAAATAGATTTTTTTAGTGATTTCGATAAAAGAACTCAAAATAATATTTTTTAAAAACCGAAAATTTTGCGAGGGAAGACGCAGAGTCAGCGAAAACCATAGTAACAAAAACTTTATGTTGTGTTTATTTTTTATGTCATAATTTGATATACTACATACAACTCACTGTGAAAAAATTGCAATGAAAGAGTCACAACTCAAAATATCTCCTTATTTTCATAATAACAGCACAAAATTAAAAAAAAAATTAACTTAACTTTCTTTAAAGATTCTTTAATGTTCTTTACTGTGGAACACAATTTGATTATAAAATTGCAATCATGTTTCTAAAAATAGTTTTTTGCCTCTACTAAAAACTTTATGAATTTTGAGTTGTGACTGTTTATGATTTAGTGTGCGATATGTAGGCGTACATACATATGTATGCGTACACATATTTGTTTATTTGCTATTATTTAATTGAATTTTATGTAAATATAATTTCATTTAATTTTAAATAAAAGCAAATAATGAAATTTTAAATCTTTTGTAACTACAAGTGACCGACAACCATTAAATGGCAAAAAGAAAAAATGTTATCAAAAAATTTACATTTAAAATTACATATGAATGTAAGAGGGTATTCCACTTGATGTGGAAGTGATAAAGAATTTAATTGCATTTTATGTTTTTTACTAAAAATACCCCCATCGGCGATCACCGCGAATAATTTACCACATCATTTCGTTACAGTCACTTTTCACGAGCATCTTTACGATTTACTGATCGTATCAGCAGCTAATTCTCCGCTAACGGCGTAGACTAATTGGACAAGGATAGTGTAAAGAAGGAATAAATGGTGAACTGATAGAAACGAATTGAGCTTAATTTTTGCACAACTATGCAGTTGCGTGTTTTCGTTAATTAGTTACGCAGAGTTGGTGCATCTCTGGAACCTGGGGTCGAACACAGGAAAAATTTAGTTTTGACGTGCAGACTACTTGAGCCATCGCAACCCTCAAGAAACGGCGGTAGTTCTTTGCCTCTGGCTCTGAACTCTGCCGTGTGAGAATTGTCTCAATAGTGGGATTTATCTTGGAATCGGGATGATATCGTGTGGCGAATGTCTGCTCCCAGTGTGTGAATGGCTGATAATATCACATTGGGCCTAAGTTGGGCGTTCTTCTTCGTGGAAAGTCCGCCAACTAACCTAACCTAACCTCGTATCACAATGCTGTTACTTACTCTCCGCTCTTGGCTTTCAATTGTAATCTCGTTTATTTGACTTTTTCTTTGGTCCCCTGAATTTCAAATTATCAATCCTCGACTGTATGTACATTGTATTCCATGTAAACATTTGCTTTTTATTTTTTAATTGAGGGTTGCTTTCATCCATAAAATTATGCATTTAAGACACGTTTTGAAAAATTGTGGTTTTTTTTGTTTTACACTTTTAAAAATTTAACTTCTTCACAGAGATGGAGGAATATCAAAAGGAAGTTGTCCGCCGCGTTCTGTAAACCGAGTCGATTTAAAAACGAGCGATTTCTCAAAACCGAATAAATGCTAATTTGGTGTTCTAAAAATCACACGATTTCCAACATTCGAATTTGCTTTCGAATAAAATTTTTTTAAACGTCAATACGTCAATGAAGCTACTGAAAATTTGTTCAAAATAATGTTTATTCTTATTTATAAGTGATTTTTTAATGATATATCTAATGAATTTATTGAAATGTCCATCTACTTCATCTGCATACTTTAACAAGAATATGGAGAAATATTGGACTGTTTTTTAAATTAATTATTTTGTATTAAAATCTATTACAGAGTATATAATTTGATTTAATTTAATAAAAGAAAGACTTCAAGTAAAAATTGGTAATTGTTTTTTATGTTTCATCAGTTATTTATTAGGAAGATAGTACATTGGATTTAATTTCGACCGGACTTCTCTACTCGATTTTAAACCGAGTAAAATTATCCGCATTCGGTTTACAGAACACATAAATATTCCTGTATTCGTTTTAAAAACGAAACATTTTTGCGGATTCGATTTACAGAACATACCCGTGTGACTCGAGGAAACGTTCTTTAGTCCCCGTCTATACTGTGAAGCATATGCTGCAAAACTTTTAAGTTTGTTGATGACAAGGGGAAGAGGAGTGGAAGTATGTACGCTGTTTCATGTACATGCAGTTTTTGTTGAATTTCTTATTTGCATCTTTTGACATGAGGTGTATTTGACGTTTCATTTTATTTCTTTTCGTTTGGTATACTGTTAACTTCTATCATAATAATAGCTACCCTGTTTTATTGTTAATTTTTTGTGAAATATAATCAAAAATTTAAAAAAAAAAAATAAAATTATATAAAAATTATTATATAATTTTTCTTCTTAGCGTCCATTTTGCTTCAAATTATACCTTGTGCTTCAAATGTGTATCCAAAAAAAAATATTCACACCTTCTATCACAGGGTAGTGATTTTATATTTACATTCGGTATTGAGAAATGTCAAACTAAATTAAAAAAAGAAGATAGAAGGGAGGAATAAAAAATACTAAACATGAAGCAAAAGCTTCATGTATGGACACTGCTGCACTTTCAAAAGAGAATTCAAAAAACTTTTGCAGCATATGCTTCACAATGAGGGTGGCGATGGCACGATGGATGGTAGTCTGCACGTTGACTACACAACCAAAAAACAGACCTGGGTTCAACCCCAGTTTCAGACAAAAAAAAAGAAAAAATTTTTAAATAAAAATAAACATCTCGCATTTTTCTGATGTGCATTGTGTGTCTTTGTGTGTGAGTTGTTGTCGGAAGGTTTCAGTGGCGAAGGCATAGTCACTGGTTACTGAACAATACCGGCTTCAGCTGATAGCAATCCACAATCACATCAGAACCTCCTGCTTCGTCGGTATTGTGTAGCACCGGCGAAGTAAAATAATAATAAAAAATGGCTACTAAACCGAAGCTTTAGCACTGCTACGAGTATAAAAAAACAAAAGAACGTGCGAAAGCAGAGCTGCAAAATAATTAATTAAGCTTCACTTCCTGTCGTTTCTCCTACTATCCCTTTCCTATAGTTCCAGCACAATGCTCCGCATGTGTAGGAGTCATCTCCTGTGTGCTGGTCCTAGATAAAAAAAAAAAAAAAAAAAAATATAGACGGGGACTTACAGAGAAAAATACACCATTGAGAAATTCGTAATAGGACTATAAAATTGTAAGGAAAACCTTAAAAATCGTTTTTCATTGCAATCGGATGGCAAAAAAAATTTAATAAAGAAAGACTGTTAAAAAGTACTACAATTGTACTAAAAACAGAAGCTTTGACCTTTGGAAATATAGGAAGTCTGGCCTTTACTAAAAACATAAAAAACAACAAAGCTGGCAACCTTTGTTGATATTGTGTGGACAGTAGCAATTATTCTCGTATGCATTTTCCTAAGCTCTGGCGGGTTAAAGAGATGATATTAATGACTTTAGAACGACCTGCCTGTTGACATAAAGAGCACTGATGACGTGTGTAGTGTAGGGCTGCCAGAAGTCTGAACTCGTCGACCAGGACACTTATAATACAAATCACAAACGAACGTACAACAAAACCTTATATATTCCAAAAACTAATCATATAAAAATTAAACCCAACAAATGTTTATCTTGATACATGTATCAACCATATATTTCAGATTTAAGTCCAATATATACATACAAAGCTTAACATGTAATTCTTACATAAAAAAACAATTTGTAATCGGTTTTCGATTACTTATAAAAGTTGTTAACACGGTTCAACTTTTTATAGCAACTAGATGAAACAAAAGTTGGTTAAATTGTTTCATGTAAACAGCGTAATAACAGAAAGCTTAACATCGGTTCATAACAAATATCAGAAAAAATTAAATTTTTGTCTGCATTGACCTGTATTTAAAAAACCATGACAATTAAAGTGGACCAGGACACCAGGACAATTTCTCTGAAACCAGGACAAATCCTGGAAAACCAGGACGTATGGCAGCCCTAGTGTAGTAGCATTGAAAATACGTATTATAGTCAACTGGTGTTGCAGATTAATTGCTCTATTTCCCTTATTCTAATCAAAAATGTAATTTCCTCACAATATTGTGAAAAATTAACTGTGAACTCGAACACGACAAAAATGGTCATTCATTTGCAAGAATTGTAGTTCGAATAAATTCTAAATATTCAACATACAGTGTTCTCAAAAATAATTATCTATGGATAAAAATTCGTTATAGGGAAGTTCGACTGTAAATACAAGGCATTCAAAAATTACAAAAAAAAAAAAAGAAAAACCAAAAGAAGTTAGCTGTGGAATGCCCCACATGATTTACATATGTCTATATGAATGTATGTATGTATTTATGTATTTCGTGGTGTATCTATGCCTTCATGCGAGTGTATAGAAGAGGAAGAGAATAAAACTGTTAAACAGATAATTAGCATTTTGTTATACGCACACAGCCAGTTGCAAACAATAAAAGAGAAACATTGTAATGCTGATTATGATGATGTATTTATTGTACAATATTATGTATCAATACAATATCGTGCATGCATACGCATGTACGTTTGTGTAAATATGAACATATGTATGAGTGTGTGTGTGTGTGTGTGTTTGTGTGCAGATAACAACTAATAAATGTGAGGAAAACTGTATAAACTGGATCATATAAAATATAAATATCCCACCAGTTGGCGATGGAGGTTGTAAATCTTTTAATATTAATGCCTGGATATTTGTATGCGTTTACATACGAATATATCAGAGAGCTGCAAGATATTCCGAACTACCAATTACCAGGCATGTTCTAGAAACCACATTTCGTCAAATTGATTTTAAACAGACATTTTTAACTCATTTGGTTTTTTTTTTTAAATCTTGGACCAGCACTCAGGAGATGACTCCTACACATGAGAAGCATTGTGCTAGAACTATAGGAAACGGATAGTTTACAGAAACGACAGGAAGTGAAGATTAATTAATTATTTTACAGCTCTGCGTTTGCACGTTTATAGCAGTGTTGGAGCTTCGGTTTAGTAGCCATTTTTATTATTATTTTACTTCGCCGGTGCTACACAATACCGGCCATTATATGACGCATTTTATAATAAATTACTCAATGTGTTCAAGTGTTCAAGTTCAAGGTGTAAAAGTGAAAAGTCGAATTACATAAAATACACAATCTTGCATTTAAAAATAATGGCAATAATTCTCAGATATTTTTTTCATTGCAGTCCACTGTATGTGTATGCGAATGTTGTCAGCATTAAAGTGTGTAGACCGTAAATGCATTGCATTGAAGCGGAAACGGAAACCAAACAAAAACATTGACTGCGAGCTTTTCACGCACACACCACCAACACACTCACACATACATATCGTTAGGTGAAATGGAAAACAACGTAATTAACATTTTTACTTTTTCACAGGTGAAAGAAGAAACTTTTTAACATTATACACATATTTGTAGTGCTACACAATACCGACGAAGGAGGTCGTTCTGATGTACCTGTGGATTGCTACAGCTGAAGACGTTACTGTTCAGTGACCAGTGACTATGCCTTCGCCACTGAAACTTTCTGACAAATACTGAGACAAAGTCACACACAAATGCACATCAGAAAAAATGCGAGATGTTTTTATGAGTCTGAAACTGGGGTTGATTGAACCCAGCAAAATTTTTTCGTTTTCTAGTCAACGTGCCGACCACTGCGACCATCGCCATCCTCAGTTACTTTGATTTGATTTTCGCTTATAAAATAGCTAATTTTTATTACATAAATCTAAAAACCATGCAGTTTGCTGATATGCATCATAATCAAACAAAAAATCAATTTCAAAATTTTTGCTAGTTACGTGCTTTCGCATTTCATCTAACGATATGTACTTGTATACATATACATTTAAGCTATATTTATGTATGCATAACGACATGATTTACCCAGTAAATAAAATAGGTGCTGGGAGTGAGCCTGTGTTTTACATGAATTTCAAGTCCGACGGTTGTTGCTGCAGTGAAATAGAATTATTGGAAATGTGTGCTTCTCATTTGGTTTCCGTATGTGTGAAGTATGCAACAGCAATAATAACGTAGCAATTTAAAAATATTTATTCATTGTTTGTCTGTTCGTACTGCCAAACTATTGGGTAATTTTAAAAATTCCTCAAATATTTTGAAATCAAAACCAGTTAAGTTGAAAATTAGCCAGCTAAAAGACATGACAAAGACGTAGTTACTGCAAGGGTTCAATTGCAACTCTGAAAGCTAGAATTCTTTCGAAATCATTTCACACAAAAAAAATTTTAAAAATTTTGTAATGCAAGAAATATTAAAAAAACATTAGCCCAACTCACAGTAACAAAGTACACAGCAATGCTGCAAAAATATGCTATACCTTTTTGCAAATGCAATGATGCAACACCATATGCACAAGATTGTGAGTTGGGCTATTATAAAAGTTGAAGAAAGAAAAGAAAAATGTACAGACAATGAAAAGGCTTCCTGAAGGTTTCCTGTAAATCTTCCAATATGTAGGAAAATGTTGTGTATTCTAATAAAAGCCAAATATTTATATTAATAGTTGAATTGCTTTTTTAATGATATACAGGGTGGGCCAAAAGTAATCACCCGGGGCATAAGTAATTAACCGATGTTCTTTTGAGGTACGTGAACAGCACAGGCTGGCTGTGGCGTCCTCTGGTTTCTGCGGCGCTAGGGTAGCTACTTGTGTCGACCCGTCTTGGTCGACTGCCCTCTAATCTAACCTAACATTTGTATATTTTTGAAATCTTCTTCCCTTCTCTACATTCACTGAGAAGGATAGCGGGAAGGAATTTCCACGTGAAATTCATGATACCAATTTTCAACTCGAGGGGAATGAAAGTTTTACGTGAACAAAAATTTCACTTTTTATTCGGGATAGGGGTGATATAGTTGAGGTATTCAAAATCCAAAATTCGAAAATCGAAATTAGAACAGCTGCACCAAGAATGCCCCAGAAGGGTTAAAAACACGCCCTTTATTTATAAGTTTTCCATAGTGAACTTTATAAAATTGCTACAATTTAACAATATTAAATCATTTAAACAAAACTTAATTGTTTATAGAGTTTGTACAATATTTTCAATTTCTCTATGGCACCAAGTAAAATTCCAGTGAATTATTTAAGGCCCAGGCAATTGCATGGGTTTAACTCGCCCCTTTTAATTATGAATAAAAATTTGCAGAAAACAGTAACGGCCTGTTCCCTTCTGGACTTAATAATGCATTATTTACTTAATTAAAGTGTAATGGAATATTTTAATTGACTAAAACTTTTTAATAAAAATATATTCGAGTTATAAACAGTGTATAAACTTAAATCCATGTGCGTTTCTTTCGTTATAAACCAGTTATAAAACAAAAATATTTTGTATGAATTGGACCCAAAAAATTTAAAATCTTTTTGTTTTTTAGATTTTAAGGTAAAATTATTATATTTAATTTTTATTTATAAATTTTTACACAGGAATTATGACTGTTAATTAATTGTTTTGTTTCCATGAATTTTTTTCAGTTACTTTTTTTACAATTGTTTTTACATTCATATATTAATTATGTTGTTTATATTATTTCTTGTTTAATATTTATAAAAATTTAGAATTTTTCTTTAATAGTTGACTTCAATTGCATAATTTTTATGCGATTCGACTTAGTAATTATTTCCTTCAAGTACGACTACGAATACGAGTTCTGTTCGTTCTAATATTTTTTCCATTTTATTTCTTTTTCATTCATTGAAGGTATGTTTTCTTTTTATTTAAATTGATTTATCGTTAAATTGTTAAGTACCTTCTTTTTAATATCGTTTGTGTGAATATGCAAAGCATAGATTAAATTTTCAATTTAAGAAATTTATATTTAGATCTACATTTGAAACTAAAACTTGTATTTTTTTTATTTTATTTGATTGTAAGAGATGTGAAAATAAATTGATAAATGCAGAAAATTTGCTTTAATTTTTCTGTTTTTAAGTATTGGAATTGTTTCTTTTGTGCATTTAAAATTAGGCCAGCGAAAGTAGCAAAAATGTTTGACGGCAGTTGGGCACGGTTTCTCAAGTGTGTGTTGTATATAAGAAAATGACAGCAGATGATAATCAGTTCCGTTTTATTATAATAATAATTTTTATTTATTTTTTTATTTTTTTTTTTTATTAAAACTTGTTTGGCAAATAATCATAAATAGACTTGTATCGGCAGTCGGACCACAGCAGTTAACTACCTGAATGATTAGAGTAAAATTCTTTTTTTTAACAACACAAACTCTACGAAGCTCAAGGCAAATTCATTACCAGGTAAACTCACTAGCAAATTCGCCCGTAAGCTGGTACAATTACTTGTAACGCATTTTTATAGCCGAACGGCAAAGTTTGTTTACTTTTGTGAGAAAGTTAAGAAAACTGGTTGTAAATAATTTAATAATTATAATAATATAATACTATAAGAAGAATGCAAAATATACAACTTTTTGTAATAATTAATTTAATTTTAACTCATATTACACTAATTTAGCACATTCTTTTTAGGTTATGTTATATTTAACGAAACTCATGTATACAAAAAATTTGACGTTTGGACAAACAGCGAATTGACGAATTCGCCTTGCGACAACATTGTATTAATAAACCTTGAACAATGTCATTATAAAATTGGTTTAAACAAAATTTTAAAACAAAATTTTAAACAAGTTTTTTAAGCTAAAATAATATTATGAATACAATATGGTGAAAGTTTTGCGGCTACAGTTCGCAAATTGCGATCAATTTGCGGTCACAATAATGCTCCAAAAGAGTCAACTGTAAAGAGATTAATGGATAAATTTGCCGAAACTGGGTCTGTTAGTGATGTAAAGACAACAACGCGCCTTCGACCAGGTCGATCGACAAAAAAATCGAGCTGAGCTGACGTGATAGTGTTATTCTGAAGTCAGATCACTGGTCACTGAACAGTAACGGCTTCACCGGCTGCACCGCATGTGCAGGGGTCATCTCCTAAGTGCTGGTGCAAGTTAAAAAAAAAAGATGCGAATTGAGAACGTCTAATACCTTCGGGAAATTATAGTCTGATCCTTGATTAGAAAATGTCAGCAAATTTTGTCGGCCTTTGTTATGGTTTGCGATCGGTAAATTCAATGATAATGCAGTATAGATCTGCATATATTGCAAATAAGTTGCAATATATTTTGAAATAAAATATTTGAGTTTTTATTTTACTTTTTTTATTGTGAGTTAAAATTTACGAAGGCGAATTCATACCAGGTAAACTTACTAGTACAACAACAACCAAAAATCAATGTACGAGTACGTTATCAAAATAATTCATACAATTTGACATCAAACAGTGATAAAAATATTAGGCCAGCTGGGCTAGTAAGTACAGCTGTTATAAATTCGCCTTGAAATTGACATTATAGTGTACAAAAACTTATCGACTAAAAAAACACACACACACAAAAATTTATTTTTTTAACAAAATGTACTTTTTCACTTCTTTTGAACAAAACGTGCCTTTTTCAAATTAAAAGTCTTTAATTTCACACATTCTTAAAAAAAAAACTTTTATGGGTCTGATGCATTTATTGATACGGAAGGAACTTGATACATTTTCAAGGTTCTGGTGAACAAAATAATCTCGGATTTACCAACATTTTGAAATAATCAAAAGGCCACGTTTTGTTCTGCGATTCCGCATACGAGTATGTATGTAAATATTGAAAGGAATGACCTTCCACTGTAAAATTTAGTTTTTGGCGTTTGTGGCCTGGTATAAACCAAACAAGTTTTAAGTTTTATTGTGAAACGTTTTTTTTTTTCTTTTATATGTGATTTCAGCAACCGAAAAATTATTATATTTATTTAAGTTTGCGTAGTGTGTATTGCAAATATGGCCGGATTTTATAGACAGTTTTTCTATACATTTTAATATTAAATAATTACTTTTTATAAAATGTATAATTTTTTTTTTAATTTTCTTTACTTTTGTACTTAATCAATATACTTTTTAACTCATAGTTCTGCCAACGCCCACCGTTTCTTTTTCATTTTAAATTTTTTTTTTTCTGTTTTACTTTATCCTAAGTGTAATAATAATTGCTAATTGTAAATAAAAATTGATTTATATAGAGAGAGCTATTGTCCATAAAAGATGTGTTTGTTTAAGTGGTGTTTTCTTTTCAACCAAAAGTGCATTGCATTTCTTGCTTAATTTTGCCCCTTTTATAGTGCAACACCATTGCATTTTATTGTTCCCGTTAAAGGCCATTTTGCAGCACTTTAAAAGAGAACAATAAAGTGCAATTATTTGAAATAAATAGTGTGAAAAGTGCAATGCACTTTTTGAGAAACGAAATTACTATAAATCAAATTCTGTGATATAAGTATGTATATAGAAAAATGATACATACATATATTTGATTTAGCGAAAGGCTTAATGAAATTTATTACAAGAATTATATATGCAATTGAAATAAATTGGAAAATAATAAACTAAATGATATTTTTTTTATATATATATTTCCTAAGTAAAAAATGCTAATTATAAGTAAAAATATTTATAACGAATTTTTTATTTTCGTTTAAAAAATTCCTGCATATAAAAAAATTGATAAATAGATAGAGTATATTTTCATCGAAAGCTTTAATAAGATTTTATTTTTATAATAAAAAAAAATATTATATGCAATTGAAATAAATTCAAAAGTAATAAAATAAATTTAATAAAAATTTGACCTTAAAAACAATATATTTATTTATGTTTTTATTTATACATACATATAAATTTAATAACAATGATTCTTATGATTTTTTTTCTTCTTCTTATTTATATAATTTATTTATTTAAATTAAAACAAACTTACTTTAAAAGAAAAAGCATAATTTTACTGATATTCATCATCACTGCTCAACAACATGGACTTTTCATTATAATTTTGACTAATGGTCGCTACCCTTTGACCGCCAGGCATAAATTTGCGCTGATTGCCTAAAGTTTTCGACGCCATACAACCTAATGACGAATTTCGACTATCCTGCGTTAAGCTGGCATTAACATTGCCTTGGTTGGTGTTGCTAACATCATCCGGATCGTAAGATGATACACGTATGCCTCGAGAATTTTTACCTAATTCCAAGTTTTTAAATTTGTTTAAATATGTTAAGATTCAATCGAGAAAAGAAGGTAAAACGCAAAATTAACGCAAAATTCCATAACAAAAAACATTTAAAATCAGAAAAAAAATGAATTGAAAAAAGCAGCCGTTAATAAAATAAACACACAACCATTCATGCAAGAGTACACTTAATTCTGTTTTTACGCGATAGATATGTTCCTCGCAAACTCGCGTAAAAAAGGCACCAGTATCCATATAAAATATGCGGAAGTGGTTTCATGTACATACATATTAAATATCAGGTAATATAATATAAATATGCAATTCAAATTCACGTGACTTGGAAAAATATTTCACAAAAATCATAAAAAAAACTTTATACACGAAAAAATTAAAAAAAAAAAAATAGTTCATTTAGAAAAAGAAATAATTAATTTGCACGTCATAAATGAATGCATAGACAAAAATGTATTAATTATCATTTATTAAATTCAGAAATATTTACATTTTTATATTTTTTTTTTAAAGAGAAGTAACACTCAGGGAATGATTGCCTACTCGGTGCTACTTTCTATACGAAAGGAATAGTGATAGATATGACAGGTGATGAAAGGATAGACTGAGGAAAGCTTCACTATCTTACAACTCTGCTTTTGCATGTACTCTGTTTTTTATAGCAGTGTTGCAGCGCCTCGCATATCAAGGAGACGTACTGAATTTTGAAGCTGTGTTTTAGTAGAGATTGTTATTTTCCTTCGCTCATGCCACACAACAATAACGACGAAAGAGGCGCTTAGGAATGCATGTAGATTGGAATCAGCTAAATGCGTTAATGTCTAGTGACCAGTGACTATTCCGTCGCCAGTGAAACCTTCCGACAACAGACATAAAAGCAAACTAGGTTAGGTTAGGTTGGCAGGTTGCCGGATGTTAAGGTATATATAAAGCAATTTCATTCAATTCTTTTGTGTTGTGAAAAGAATTAATTCAAAATTTAGCTAATTCGTACTGAATTAAAATCAAAAAAGAATGATTCATTTACAATTCTGCATTGTGGTAATAAAAATGCATAAAATCATTTGCAGGTATTAACAAACTGTAGAAAGTGTTACCCAGCGAAAGGGTAACAATTTTGTTCAGAAAGCAAATCACTATTAGTGGGAAACTGGGCTCAAACCCAGGACCTTTGATTTTGGTGTCAACATGCTAAACTACTTCAGCTATAGCCACAGCACTCTTACTTCACCTGTTTTTACCGTGGTGAAATTTGCTCATCACGCGATTTGCAGCGTCGAAAACTATGCCTTTAATTTAAACAGGTTTTACTAATAAAAATACACAATTTTTAGACTGTGTTAAATTATATCCAATTGTGTAAAAACAGCATTAAAAATTTTTTGGAATCGCGTTAAATCAAATATCGCGTAACAACAGAATTAGGTGTAATACCATTCGATTTAATAAGAACAAAAATGTTTTTGTATATTTTTGTGAGTATTTAAAAAGTGAAGCATATTTTCAGGAGTTAAAATAATGGAATTTCTGTTTGAATTTAAATGGAAAATATTTTACTTAAACTCAGTGAAAACTATCCCAATCAGAATTTTAGGACTTTTTTTTATTTTTATGCATCAGTATTTTGCTAAATGTTTTATTATAAACGTTCTTACATGGAATATGTCCTATAATCAGAATTTAGTATTAAAGAGTGGAAATGAACGTAAGTACCAATTAGTAAATCATAGTTTTAATGTACATCCATACATACATCTCATATAACATCACATGCGAAGCATTCGAAACAGAAAATGAGAAAAAGAAAAACGAAATCATAGTTGTTACGATGGAAGTTAAACGAAAAAAAAAACATACACAGTACCAGCGATAAAAAACTTTTAATTTTATTTCTTTCACTTAAACTGTGCTCAAATTACGGCATTTTAATAGAATTTTGTTTGAAATTTTGATTCGAATGCCGTAATTTGGTCATTGTCCTGCATTCCTAAATGAGATGGAAAGTTTCTTTCGAATAATTTTTTTCAAAATAAAAATGAAATTATTGTTTTTTATTTTCGTTCAGATTTAGATAAGCAGGCTGAGTAAATTTTCAGCGTCACTTATGTCTTATTTTGTTTTTTTTTTTTTTGACTAACGATAACTTAGAAATTATAAAGATATGTATATGTAATTTGCATTTCAATATCAATTAAACATTAAACTAACGCAGCAATTTTTCAATTAATTATAGAAATATATATTGTTGTTGCTTTTTTAACATAAAAAAAAGCTATTAAAAATCCATAAAAATTTATAATAAAACTTAAAGTAATTGGAAGTAAAGAATAATATTTAACATTTTATTATAAAAAAGGTACACACATATTTATATATATATATAATGGGGGAAGAAAAACTAATTTAAAAAATACGGAAATTATTTTCAAAATATCACGTAATTTTAAGTACAAATTTTGTGTTTATAAAATATTAAAGAAATGAGAACATAACTTCGGTTTTTACTCTTTAAAATTAAAAAAAAAAAAAAAGTAAATAAATACATAGGAAATGCATTGAGTAGAAGAAATAATTAAATAAAACGGGTCTGGCTCACTACACTACTAATGAAAATTTCATTCGAGTGTTCGTATTGAAAACAAAAAGAATTTTGGGAGCCGCAGCATTACAGCATTCGATATCCATTCGATTCTATACATTTTAATAATTAATTTTGTTTGAAATTTCGACTCGAGTCGAATGCCCTCGAATTTTTTTTTTCTTTTGTGATTGTTTTCAATTTAGATAGCCGAATGAAAATTTAGCCTTATACTGGAACAGGCTGTGTAAAACATTTCAAATGATCGCCTTTGAACCGTTTAAAATTCAAGTACTTTTAGAGCAGGTTGTTATTAATTATGTCTTACGACATTTTGACATTTGATCGGCATCACAGATGCTGTGTTAATCTTCAAGCTTTTACTTTTGATCGGACAAT
Source organism: Dexiosoma caninum (assembly GCA_963924685.1). NCBI lineage: Eukaryota > Metazoa > Arthropoda > Insecta > Diptera > Tachinidae > Dexiosoma > Dexiosoma caninum. The sequence goes on along the minus strand of OZ004729.1, from coordinate 32,829,860 downwards.
GATTAAAGTTTTGCATGTATAAAGAATTTTTACAACAGGTTTCTGTTTAAAGGCATGTTTGGTAGTTTCGTTTCGTTTTTTTTTTTTTTTTTTTTTTTTATATAAAACTTATTAAATACAGAATTCATTCTAAATTTGATATTATAATTTAATTAACTTAACGAAATATTATTTGTCTTTTGATTTTTTTCCTGTTTTTGTTTAATTTTTTATTTTTCGTTTCTTTTCAATTCAAGCAAAGCAATTTAAAACAACTTTTCGGTATGTGTACGTTTGATTATAGTACTATTATTTTTAGTAATATTTAGAGTTTTTCATAACGCTGAGATGAAGTTACGTCTGCAAAATGTGAGAAAAAAAAACAATAATATTGTCAATTTGTTTAATTTATTCTATTTGATATTGATTGTTATGGCAAAACCCTTTACATAATGAGTTACAATTACAAACGAGTGTGGTGGTGGTGGTAGAGATTGTTAGTGCTTCGTTAGAAGCGTTATTGGATTAATTTTAATGAAAGTGAGACTTTACGTGACGACAGTATTACGAAGGAGAACAAAATTAATAAAAACAAAAACCAAAAGTAATAGATAAATAAATAAATAAAAATATATATAATAGTAAATACAATAACCAAAAAATAAACAATAAATATTTACAAAAATGAAATACTGTACCAGAGAACAATAAAAATAATGTTGTAAAACATACGGCGTACCTTACAAACGTGAGTAACAAAACTTAAACAAAGTGATGATAAATACATAGAATGTAGTGTTTTTGGTAAATAAAAGAAACAAATAAAATATATTCAGAGATATTCAAGTAAATAATGCATTATCAAGCGTCTATCAAGAGCATTTTCGTAATCAATTGTTAAATAAAAATGTTAAAAGAAAAACATATGCAACTATGCTATGAAAAATGAGAGAGATACTAGCAAAAGCATTCAAAGCCATCAACATAATAATATTATATACACAAGAATAATGAAAAAAAGAAAAGAAAAAAACTAACAATAGAATAATAAAATATTGACTTACCGGAACTATATTGTGTGTACTGCTGGTACTGTGGATGGAAATTGTGTATAGCATCTGTCATAATATCTTTAGGATTCATGGTTTCCTAATTGAAAGAAAACAAATACGTTAATTTACGTTAGACTTAATAATATAAAGTGATTTTTGAATACTTTTAAACTGCTAGAAATTGATTGCATGGTTACAGAACGGCCATGTCCGTCGCCAATGCAACTGCGAGCGTACACCTGAAAGAGAAATAGTTTTATAGTTTTCTGATTCCATATAATAAAATGAATAATATAATAATAAATATTTTTTTAAATATATTTATTAAGCTTGAGGTCCTTTTTTATTTTATTTTGTTTTATTATTTTTTTTACTACACATTTTTAACTTTTCAAACAAATTTTATAACAAAAATTTTGTGACATGTTTCACAAATATTTTTATATTTCAAACAATTATAATTTCCTATTAACTGAATTTATTTTGGGAATATCTCTTTATATATGATTTTAATTGTGCTTTTTTCCCTTTTTTTTCCTTATGAGAATATCATAATAAATTTCACATATATTTTTTAAGGGAAAAAAGCACAATTAAAATCATATATAATTATAATTTCCTATTATTCCTGATGATGTTAACAAGCTGTTAACCTGTTAAGCTGTTAAAAAAAGACCTCAAGCTTAATAAATATATTTCAAAAAATATAATAAAAAAGGTCAATTAATAATATAATTGAAAATAATAATAAATATGAATAAAAATGAATAATGTGCATTATTTCGAAGAGAACTACATATTTCAAAAGTATTAATCAAATAACTGGCTCTTAATGAGACAGCGGGGAAAAGGCTTCGAATTGGTTTGATATTTGCCAGCAATGCGAAATTGGTTTTTCGAGTCGGTATTAAAAACAATTTTTGGAGTACTTTTTCGATATCAAATTATAAACATATTAATTAACAACAAGGGTGCCGCGGTAGTCTAGTTAGTAGTGTGCTAGTTTATCAGTTGGGGGTTCTAGGTTCGATTCCTAGCAGAGACTCTGATCTGTATCACAGCACCACGTGAAAGTTTTTTCACAACAGTTATCACAATGGGGCCATAATAAATTGCACCCAAGTGGGCTGATACCTTTCTTTGCTCTTACATCCAGCAACCTGCCGACCTAGCCTAACCTAACCTAATTAACAACAAATTTTAGGAGATGACCCCTACACATGCGGTGCATTGTGCTGGAACTAGAGAAAAAGCATAGTAGAAGAAATGATAGGAGGCGAAGCTTCACTATCTTAAAACGCTGCTTTTTGCACGTTACTTGTTTTTATAGCAGTTTTGTAGCGTCTCTGATTTCAAGGAGACGCATTAAATTTTGAAGCTTCCTTTTGAGTAGCCATTTTTAGTAATTATTTTACTTCGCCGGTGCTACACAATACCGACGAAGGAGGGCGTTCTGATGTGGTTTTGGATTGGATACAGCTGAAGCCGTTACTGTTCAGTGACCAGTGACTAAGCCTTCGGCACTGAAACCTTCCAACAACAACTGGACACAAAGTCACACACAAATGCACATCAGAAAAAATGCGAGATGTTTTTAGGAGTCGGAAACTGGGGTTGAACCTCGGAAAAATGTTTCGTTTTGTAGTCAACGTGCAGACTACTTCGACCATCGCCACCTTCATGATTCCATGGTATCAAATGAAAGGAATTTTTTAGAAGAATACTAAAAATTAAGTGGAATGGGTACTTTTCGGAAAAACTACGTTGTGAAAAAGGTACCTTGTTTTATTTTTTAGAAAAGGGACTTTTTTTATATTTTTATATTTATAACAATAAATGTATTCAAATTTGGTGCAGATGGCTTGATTACCGTTAACGATATCTATACAAAAGTGGGTGAGATTAGATAAGTTGTTGTGAGATAGCGAAGCACCACGGGTTAGTGTAGTAAAATATAACAAAGTTTACAAAATTCGAAAAAATTTTCTTTCGCTAGAAATAAAATTTCTTTCTTTAGTTATTTGGAACGCATAAATCTCAAATCTGCATTCCGTTTTTTTCCATCAGCTCTAGTTTTCGCGATATCGCGGTTTGTAAAAAATAACAGCACTTTCACAACATATGGTAACATAACTTGGGAAGGATTTTTCCTATTCTATAAAAAAAAAAATGCGAAATTTAACATTTTATTCACTAAAATTTTAATAAAACCAAAATTGCTGCACCAATTTCATTGAAAAAGTGCTCAATTTCTTTGGAATACATTTATATACAAGTTGCTAAAGCAAAATTAAACTTATTTTGTATTTTAATTTTTAATGCATTTTTTAAAACAAAAAATTCTATTTTTTTTTTGTAAAATTTCTGAGCAAACTTAGAAACAATGTCCGCATGGCCTAAAGATTATTTTCTTGTCGAATTTCGGATTTTTTGTTTATAGAATAGGGAAAACTAATCCCAAGTTATGTTACTCTATGTTGTGAAAGTGCCTTTAAAAAGCGCGATATCACGAAAAATAGAGCTGATAAAAAAATTATAATTACACCTTGAATATCTGTATAGCCAATTGAGTCAGTCACGGCTAAAATTGCTCCCGAACGAAATTTACTGTAAACTGGTGTAATACTGGCCTGTTCTGCAAATCACGTGATTTGAAATCACGAACCGTTTTGAAACCACGCAGATGATTTGAAAATGTTCTGTAAATCACGCGATTTTACATTTTTCGGCGTGGTTTTAATTTTTCGAAAACACAAGAAAACAGCTGATGTTTTATATTTGTTTATATTTTTGCATTGTGAATTAAAATATTAAATGAAATAAAGAATATAAAATTGCCAGGAGCTACTTTATTGTCAATAATTGCTTTAAGCATCATTTAAAAAAAGAGCGTGTTAAAAATCGACATTTAGAAGACTCTTAAAATCTTAAGGATGCATTTTTTATTAGCACAACAAAATACCTGCATATGTATGTATAATTTCGAAGTTGCCAGTGTTTTCATTAATAAAATTTACTAAATTTTGCATTGAGTACCGTCAAGTCTGTACCCCTTTCCATACTCTCTTCCCCGTTCGTCAAAATACTCAAGACTTGACGAGTCAAACTTTTTTTTTTTTGATATATATTTATTAAGCCTGAGGTCTTTTTTTTATCTTATTTTGTTTTTTATTATTCGATATTTCGTTAACAGCTTGTTAACATCATCAGGAATAATAGGAAATTATAATTCCTTTTTTTTTAATTTTTTTTTTTTTTAAGACAATACAAACTCTACGAAGCTCTTAAGCTTGTCTGTAGAAACACCCAGGGTCTAAGCGGGAATCGAACCCGCACCACCATATTGATAAGACTAATGCTCATGCACTATAATCATGAGTTAATGAATGAAAAATAAATGTAGTGTCATACGGGCTTAAATGTTAGTAAAGTGAAATGCAAAGTGAAAAGGAAAAGGTGAAATGATAAATTAAATTCCATCGCTTCTTGCCAAATTTTTTTTTTTATTTGACAATAATTCACAGTTTACAATCAAGGCTACCAGATTGGCCTTATATGATTGTTTAGTATATTCTACACATTTTATTCATTAAAAGAAAAACTAAATATTTCAGTCATCGTCTGGCATTCGAAGCGATCGGTTATTCTGTGAATTCTTTTCTGTAACATATTCGCTTAGTGCTTTCCCGTTAACTTTTGTTTCTTTTTTCAACTTTTGATAAAACCGCGTGTTTTTTCTTTTTGCTTTCCCTCTTACTGATTTAACTTATTACACTAATAAATATTAACAAACAGTTATATAAAAGGAGAAGAACTCCATTTAACTTTTTGGACAACATGGCTCCGGGCCCACCGGACAAATTCTCCAATAACAGGTTCTCTGTGTTGGGGGATTATATAGACAACCCACCGAAAAAACCAAAACCAAACGCAGACACTTCTACAATTTACCACAACAATAGAAACAATCCAAAATACGTGATAATCTCATCTACTGACCCGAAAAACCAACTATCAAACATTAGCCCATTTGCAATTAAAAAAGGCTTGGAGAGCATCAGTTCTGATTTATCCTCAATCACTTTACTACGAGACGGCAACATCTTAATACTCACGCGTAGCACACGCGTAGCTGAAAGATTTTTGAAAGCCAAAACACTATCGAACATATGCCAAATTTCATGTACACTTCACAACAGTCTAAACTCAGTTAAGGGTGTTATATATGCTCCCTGTCTAGTGAACGCCCCAGAACAAGAAATAATACAGGAGATGAAAGACCAGGGCGTTACCGACATATATAAATTTACTAAACCAAGTGAAGACGGCAAAACACGCATTCCATCGGGCAAAATGATAGTCACCTTTGACCTCCACAGGTTACCAGCATCAGTAGACGTTGCTTGGTATAAATGCAAGGTTGATCATTACATCCCTAACCCGATGAGATGTAAAACATGTTCAAAATTGGGCCATACCAAAAACAGATGTAAAGGAAATGCTACATGCCCTACATGCAACCTTCCTCCTCATGGGGATGCAGAATGCACTCGCACTTTTTGCACGAATTGTGCAGGCGAACACTCTTCAACAGACAACAACTGCCCAAGATACCTACAAATGAAAGAGATACTGAAACTTAAGACTATCAACTACTGTAGCATGGGCGAAGCTCGCCGCGAATACAAAGAAAAAAACCCCCTTCAACCCTCCATCAACACTTACGCCTCCACTGTATCTAATCATCTTCCAAACCGTGTACATAACCCGTTTAATACTACCGTAAACAAAACAATATCATCAAAAAGTAACAGTGAACAATCAACAACAACGACAAAACTATTCAATAAATCCCCGCATATCACACACGAACACTCACACATACAAGACCCCAAGAAACTAACACAAAACAGAAATAATACTTTGTCATCGACGATCGACAAAAAATCACAAGAAGACACAACATCATCTAGCAACAACACTAAAACTGAAATAAAATCACAAAAAATAACAACAGCTATTAACAACAATAACAAACTTTTAAGTAACAATACAAACATGAATACACCTAACTCACCAATTTCACATTTAACTCAATCACTAATAAGCAACAACAATTATTACATCCCATCTCTTGACGAGGAATCCCTCGACGAGATTACGATGGGACCCTCTCCAACGTAGGAGCATTTGCGAATACAACAACTCTTAGTCTCCCATCATCCATTTCCAAATTAACAAAGTCTACATGTTTTACTGCACGGAACATAATGGAATTTGTTATCTTACAATGGAATATCAACGGCTTCAATAATAACTACCATAATCTCCAACTACTCATTAAGGAAATGGATCCTAGCTTGATATCGTTACAGGAAACTCATTGCCCCTGCAGTTTCAACCCAATACCACCCAAAAACTTCAACGGTCATTTCATCAACTCATCACAAAATACCTCACAAAAACAAGGAGTTGGAAACTTCATTAAATCAAATATACCGCACAGATTCTTACCGATCAACTCCGAATACCAAATCGTAGCAGTCGAAATAAACCTAAATATAAAATTCACCATCCTCTCCTTTTATATACCACCCAACCAAGACATACGTCCCAGCGAAATTACCAATATTATCTCTTCATTCAACACACCATTACTTGTTATTGGGGACTTTAACGGGTGGAACACCATGTGGGGTTCCGTGACCAACAACAATAGAGGCATCTTGCTGGAGAACATAATACTCCAAACTGGTCTGTGCATATTAAAAGACAGCAGTCCCACTCACCTCTCAACCCACAACACCTTCACTAACATAGATATTTCACTCTGCTCAATAAACCTACTCCCCTTGATCTCATGGTCCACTCTTGACGACTTAAATAGCAGTGACCACTTTCCAATTAAGATATCTATAAAATTATCTGAAGCGACATGTAAACCAATGAAAACTAATAATTACCTACTCCACCTGGCCGATTGGAAAAACTATACTCACAGAGCAAACATCGAAATCCAAAAACACCAACCCTCCTCCTCAAGCAACAAAGATGCGGCAGTCATCACCAAATCTATACGCATTGCAGCTAACAACCACATCCCGCGATCTAAGCAGGGTACAAAAAAAGAATATATTCCAGTCCCATGGTGGAGCCCATCTTTAGCAACCATACGGAACCTCAAAATGAAACGCTGGCAACGTTTTAAAGCCAACCCTGTACAGGAAAACCTAATATTATACAAAAGGGCAAATGCTAAATTTCGTAGGGAAGTAAAACTTGCAAAACGCTCCAGCTTCGAGGAATTCACAAAGTCAATAAACAGAAACAGCACCACTTCAGAAATTTGGAACAAAATTGGCAAAATCACTCGCAAGGGCCCATCTAACATTATAAAAGCAATAGAAACTCCATACAATACTTTAATAGACCCAACAGAAATTGCTAACCATTTTGGACAGAACTGGGCAGAATATGCATCAGACTCTAACTTCCCTCCACTTTTCACTACATCAAAACAAACTCTCAATCCATTTACCAATAACACACACGATAAAAGAGCACAAAGCCTTGAAGCCCCAATCACTATGACTGAATTAACACACTGTTTAAACAAGGTAAAAGGAACAACGCCAGGTCACGACAAGATACCCTACCAAATGGTCAAAGCTCTATCTCATAACAGCAAGGGATTTTTATTAAAATTATATAACACCATTTTCAAATCTGGCACTATACCACACTCTTGGAAACTATCGCTTGTAGTCCCTATACCAAAATCCAATAACCCGTCTTCAATTAAATCCTACCGTCCCATTTCCCTCCTACCATGTCTCTCCAAAATCATTGAACGGATTATAGCCACTCGACTTGCATGGTTTTTAGAAAATAAAAACCTTATAGCTAAGGAACAAGTAGCTTTCAAGTCTAACAAGGGATGCGTTGACGCACTTCTTCATATTGATTTCTACACAACACGAGCTTTATCTGCCAGGAATCATGTGACAATTCTATCAATTGACTTCGAGAGAGCATTCACCTCTAGATACCCTAAAGGACCCAACCGTTGACAATATCAGAAAAATATTCAATTTTATAAAAGTAACAAAACTTCAAATATAGCCCAACAATATTATAATCAATAGCACATGATCCAAAACTGTAATTAAGTAATACACTTACTACACTAATACTTATAGAGCTGATGGCCACTGCTGCTAGTGCTCCTCTTTTTTTTTCTAATTTAATCTTAGAATTATATTCCTTAAGATTAAATAAATATAATAATAATAATAATAATAATAAATATTCTTACCTGATAAGGAAAGGCATAACGTAAAGCAATTGCAGCAAATAACATTTCAATACAAATGAAGAAATTCTGATAACCAGCCGAAACAGTACCAGCTGAAGTCACAGTGCCAGCATTGTCAACAATGGGAGAAATTATATTTGCCTTTTCTAAAATAGCCAAACCAACACCTGTTGAATAAATAAGAAAAGAAAAAAAGCACATAAACAAAATGGGTTTCCATATTTTTATACAATATTCAGGCCTGTATGATTCTTCCACTCACCTTGCCAAAATGATAAGAAAATAACCGATTTGATGGTACAGAATTTTAGAACAGGTTCGAAAGGTGTTAGCAAGTCACGAGTGGCAAAATAAAACAAATATAGACCGTATAACGCTAATGAAACGGAAATGTTATAAATAACAGTGATATAAATATAACCGCCATCGGATCTAGTTTTAATGATAAAAACAATGATGAAACAATAATAATGACATTAAATTATCTAAATAAGTTACCTCCAATCGCCGTCATGATAATGGCCAAAAATTTGCAAAAATATTATTATGAATGCCACTAGAGGTTTAACCAAGCAAAATTGTAAAGTTGCTTGTTTGCAAAATCGCAGAAATCCTATTGTATAGGTTTTACCCTGCAAACAACAAGTGCCATAGAGACACGAAGTCTTTATAGGTTTGCCACGGATCTCGGACATTATGTTGCCTTCGCCACCCAAATACTCATAACATAGCGAAAGGAAATTATAAATCACAAAAGCTGTAACGAAAATACAATTAATTTCAAATGACTTTAACGAAAAAAAAACCACAGTTGAATAATCGCACTGCTGTTCCTACCTTCATAGCAATCACGCACGGTGAAAAAGTACACATAGACATTGTCAGAATTAAAGAATAACAAACTTATCCACGAATATGTTGCATATATGGGTACAATGAATAAAATTCGCACAATCCAACGTTGCTCTTGCGGATTTGTGTACCAGCGTAAATGCTGATAAATCTGGGGAAAAAAAATGTAAAAAATGCAGCGCATGATGATTAAACCAATTCAAAGAAATGCAAAACAAATTAAAGCAAAAGGAAAAATCAATGTGGCATGCGTCACCTACCTGTTGGCATGCAATAAACAAAGCTGCCCAAACAAAAATTCCAGCTAAACCTTGGGCGGTTTTTGTCTGCAGAAATATACCATCACCCACATGGCTTAACGGATCGATGGGGGCGGCAGCGGCGGACATTTGTGGCATGAAATTTAATTTTATTGTGCTTGATGTGCTGGTTGTTGTAGCATTTACCAAAGCAGCTATTGTGGTGGCGCTGTTAGTGACATTTAAGGTCGTCTCAGTTAACTTACCACTACTTAACGCTGTGCTCATACTTTTGTTTGTTTTCGCCAACAAAATTCTATACAAAGAAATATATACGAGTATGTTATTCACAGATGTATAAAAAAGAAAAGAAAATAAAAAATATGAAGTATAAACATCAAAAAAAAAAAAAAAACGTCAGAAATTATTAAACACAATACACATGAGACCAAATATTGCCCGATGTCTTCGGCCTTCAATTACTATTAAATTTTAATATACACGACAATGTTTTCAACCCTGTTAATTAATGTTCACTCTTTCCCTGTACAAAATAATAAAACAATTAATAAAATAAAAATTATCGCACCCATACTCTCGAATAATACGAATTGATAAGGGAAAATAGAGCGATTCCCTTTCCAGTGATTATTTATTCTTCAGTTTCAGATATATTTTTGTCGTCTGGATTACGACACATGCATCGTCAACTCAGGTTCTTGGAAGCCAATATACACTTTTAAATTAAATAAATAAGAAAGTATTAATAAAGTTTTAGTCGTGGGCAAGTTCACAATTAATTTATCACAATATTGTAAAGAAATTACATTTCTGATTAAGAATAAGAGAAAAAGAACAATTAATCTCCAACACCAGTTGAGTAGAATACGTATTTTCTATGGCACTACGCATGTCATCAGTACTCTTTGTGTCAAAAGAGGAGGTAGGTAGTTGTAAAGTCATTAATATCACATATTTAACCCGTCAGAGCTTAGGAAAATTATGAGAAAGTTACGTGAAATTTTTAGGAGAAAGAACGTGCCAACAAAACGCACTATTTATCGTGTAGTGAATTATTTCGAAGAAAGAGCGTCTATAGGTGATAGGCTCAAGCATGGACCACAACGATCGGCTGAAAACATTACTGCTGCTCAAGAAAGTGTTCAAAACAATCCATCAACCTCAATTCGACGCCGTGCTCAGGAGCTTGGTCTTCAAACTTTTTATTGCCACAACTGCATGCTTTGGGCTTCATTAACATGTGGTATCAACAAGACGGCGCCACATCGCATACAGACAGGATTACAATTGAATTACTGCGAGACCTCTTTCCACAACAAGTTATTTCAAGAAATGGTGATGTTGATTAGCCTCCACGGTCGCCTGATTTGACTGCTCCGGACTTCTATTTGTGGGGATATCTGAAAACCAAGGTTTATGCAAACAAACCAGAATCGCTTGAACAACTCAAACAAGATATTCGTGATGAAATTAATGAAATGCCACGTGAAATGTGTGAGAATGTAATGAAAAATGTGCTCAAAAGGGCTCGCATTTGTGAGGCTAACAGAGGCGGACATTTATCTGATATTGTATTCCATACATAATTGCCGACATTAAATAAAACATTAATCCATATAAGATATATTCCCTCTCATTTAATCAAAAATTATAAACAAACAAAGTAGTATACCTTCCCGGCGGACACCCTGTATTACTTCCTTAAATGAGTAAATAAATAAATAAATATATCGCAATACCATACCATGTACATGAGAGCGTACCACTTTAAAGGCAAAATAAAAAGTGCGTGTGGCGTTGTCTTTGTACCGCGCCGTTATTAGAATACCATCAGGTTAGACCGTACGGGCAGGTGCTGATGTAAAAATGGAAACACAATCTGTGCATCATAATAATAAAGCATACAAGAAGTCGATATCAAAAGGGTTTTTATGAAATCATAAGGCGATATTGTATGTAGTTCTTGGTTGTATGTAATCAGGGAAGACGACGAAGACAAAACAAATGGGCCGTTCACACCTGAATAGGAAAAACAATTATTTTGCTTTAAATTGTATGCAAATAGTGGACACCATCTTGCACATAGAGTTTATTCGTGACAGTCATAACAACGTTAGACGTCAAGCAGTTGATAAGATAAAATTACAAACATATTTTGTTTTCCTCTCATTTTTCAATGCTTTTGAAAGTTTCTCAAAAACAAAATTTTTTGCGTTTTTCCTTTGTTCATCATTAACCCTAGAAGCATAATGTACGTAAATTGTACGTACAGTCATATGTATATAAAAGAAGCGTTCGGAATTCGAATGGCAATTCTCTTATCAATTGTGCTGTTATTCTTAGACGTGTTAAAGCACAACATATTTAATGTTTTATAGGCCTTCGTCGCTTGCGCACTTCGAGACTGCACTTAAAACTTACGTATCGTTAGTAATAAAGGTTAAATTCTTGCACATAATTTTTTCGAAACTTTTGCGCACTACGAAAGCACAAAGCTGAAATACCTTCCTAGGTACTCGGTTTACAGCTCTGTGGATCATCCCGCTCTGTTTATGATAACGTTAATCTCTTTTATGCCGATGAAAAATAAAAACTTGTTATTGCTGTCGGCAATGCACTATAACGGACTAGTTCGAGAAATTTGTACATCTTTGAAAATTATTTTAATTTTTATAAGAAACTAGATGACCCAGGCCGCTTTGCTGGCCCTAAGCAAACATTAGTGTTGTATTACCACACGATTTATTTATTAAAAATAAAAAAAAAGCAAAAAAAAAAAATATATGTACATTAGGGCGGGTCGATTTAAAAATCGCTCAAATTACAAGGAAAATCGTATTCTAGGGATCAAAATAAGAAACTTTACCGAAGGAACCATACCTCTACAATGTATTTGGATGTCCCGACTTTTGACCCGAAGGGTCAAATTTTGAAAAATCTCACTTTGACCCATTTAGAGTGCCTCATCGAGTCAAAATGTATGACCGAACCCCACTAACTTTGAAGGGCCGACCCACCTATGGCAGTGGCACACCCCCTGGAACCACCCCTGGGGGGTTCGCCATACAAACATTTAAAAAAATCACAATTTTTGTCACTTTACAAGAAAAAATCAGCGAAATGGCTATGTTTTTTTTATTTTTGGAGTTTATTTTTCTCTTTAGAAACTTATTTAGTCAGAATGAAATGAAAAAATTAATTTTACTTAGTAATAGAAAATAAAATAAAAAAAAATTATTGTTTGAAGTCTTTTTTTTGCAGTCAAGTCTGGGCAATTTGGCACGGCTCTCTAATGTCGTCGCCATAACAGCCTCTATATTTCCCGGAATGACTCGTTTGGGGACGCTAGCTAGCAATTGAACGTGTCGTTCCGTTCCTTGTATGTGTGATGGAATTTTTGGATCAAAAAACGGTGGATCATCTTGATTTAAATATTCTTTCAAAGTATCGTACGGAATGCTCCGCGTGAATGGTGGTTCAATTACGTTATTTATATCACGTACGTAAAATTTACGTATTGTTGTTGTTAACGTATTGTAAAATATCGTTGTGGTTCTAGGGTTAAAAGTGATTTTATAAAATAATGACTGTTGTGACCTTGATTTTTATTTCAGTTCTTCCTAACAGCTTTAAAGTGCGTGAAATGTTATTGAGCTATACATATTACTTTTATGAAATACCTTTATTTACACATTTTTACGAATACGAATTTCATGTAAATGACATCTTTTCGAATAGAGAATAGAGAAAAGAAGAACAAGCAACATAAGCGACATGAGCAAAAGTTGCTCTGTGTTTCTGTTTGAACTTCAAAAAATAAAAATAAAAATTGAATAATGGAATGAGGAAGGAAAGTAAACGAAACAAGTTGTAGAAAAGAAAACGCCAACAAAATGAGAAAATAGTTTTCCAATACCAGTTTGGTTTGGTCATGGTCATAATAAACGAAGGCGTCAGGTGCAGTCTTTTTAATAAAAAAAAATTTGTTGCGCTGTTGCACTAACAATTGGATTATTATTAGCAACTACTAATGTTCAGTTTATGACTGGCTCTAGTTGAGCCTACCATAATCATTTTATTTTAGATTCAATAAAAAAATTAATACCATTCCAATTTTAGTCGTAGATTGAACAAATAAATTACGAAAAGAAGCCTTGTTAATTTAATTTTGACTTATAAATTCCAAAATTGTATTGTATGTAAAGTAATTTACGATGTACATACATACATACATAAATACATACGTGCAAGAACATTTGTAATATTTACTTTATAACACTGTATAAAACAAAATTTATTATATCTGTAATGCAAAGAGGAATGGAAAAAAGCTCATTCGTGATAAGATTGTGTAAAAATTTCGTCATCAGAAAATTAAAAATTCTACAAATAACAAATATGAAATATGGAACGATGTTATGGCGAATGGCACAAACAAACTGCCATATTCACAATTTTTTTTTTTTAGATTTATAGAAGGTGGTATATTGATTGAATTTTGTATGGAAATTTGTCTAATAAACCTTTTTGTAAACAAAAATATTGTATGAATGCGCGCCAGTCGATTTTAACTTTAAAAAAGTTTTAGATTTATGAAAGGTAATACCATGTTCACACGGCAATATGAAGCACTTGGTTCGGTCTCTGAACTACGATTGCCAACCATGGTGTTCACACAACTGTTCTTGATTCATGTTGGCATTTCGTTTTCTCAATTTCCTTCTTTTTTTTTTGCATTTTTTATGCATATGAATATGTACTCGTATATTATTTGTTATTGTAGCAAATGCTTTTATTTATTTTATTTCACTTGGGGGTTACACGATCAATTTTTGCCTTTCAAATTGTAATGCACTCACACTTTTTAACTAATAATTTCTGTTTATGACAAACGACAATATGCAATTATAGCGCTGCCAATGTAATGAGAAATTATTAATATGTAAGAGCTTAAAATTACTTACTTTTATTTGAAAAGAAAAGAACAGAAAAAATTAATATATTATATTATTAACTCATATATTAACAACAAAGAAGAAGAACAAGAAGGGGAGTTAGTCTGTATTTCGAATCGAAAGGAAATGTTATCGTATGCCAATGTAAATAACATACAAATTCGAATACATTTCGTTTCGTTTCGAATTGCAGAGTAAGCCCCCAGTTGTTCATAGCTGCCGCCTTCAAAATAATTAAGTAGCCGGCTACAAGGGAACGAATGCAGCGAACTATATTTGTAGTCTCTGTAGCTCGTAGCCTGCTGTGGCGAATGTGTTTCATGCTATTCTTTTTAAAATTTGATGAGCATTTGCTTTCAAACTCTCTTACCCAATTTTGTTTCAAGTTATGGGAAAGAAAACAGCCTGGCGGTAAACGGTTGGCCTTGCAACTTCCCGCTACTTTTAATTAATTCAAAGTAAATTTAGAGCATTCGACGATGTATTTTAATTCGTGAAAAAATTAATGCGTTTCGTAAAATAGTATTGCCATGAAATTACGGAGTAATTAAAAAACAAACAAAATTTTTCGAAATTTTGCAAATATATATGCGACGTTTGATTCATTTTTGATGTCTATACAATTGCTCAGTGACCAGTGGCTATGCCTACGCCACTGAAACTTTCCGACAACAACTGACACAAAGACACACCATCAGCAAAAATGGGAGATGTTTTTATAATTAGTTTTTGTTTGTAGCGAACAAGGCGAATTCATACCTGTTAAACTTATACACTTCCAGATACTTCCAGAAATCGGCTTCATAATATTTTATCCGCCTATCTCCTACCATTTTCGAGAAAAGGACAAAAGTCCTTTGACAATAGTAAAAATGGGTTTTTGCGAAATGTTCTTATATTTTCTAAAAGAAAAAGAAACTGTTAAAATTTCCAACATTTCTAGAAATCGGGTCCGTAAAATTTCATCCGCCTATCTCCTACCATTTTCGAAAAAAGTACAAAAGACCTTAGACGAGCTGATGGCCATACCGAAAAGCGCATTTCAGAAGTGGTTCGAGGATTGGAAGAAGCGCTGTTATAAGTGCAATATATCTGAGGGGGATTACATTGAAGGGGACAAAATGGATATGATGAATAAATACCTAAATACATTTTAAAAAAATTCAAAATTCACCATTTCTTTTGAACATACCTCGTACGTGGCGAAATATATTTAAAACCTTTCAAATGAAACCAGTGTATTGGCCATATACATATGTTCAGAAATATAGTCGAAAATAGCATCTATATGGGAAAACTTCGGAAGTACATAAATGGAAATCGCTGCTTTTCGAAACTTTATTCAACTTATATTTTCTTCTTATTTTGCAATTTATTTTTCCATTTGGTGATGTGTACGTAAACTGGATCTAAGACATCGTAGAACAGGCAGCTAATTATTAAACATTTTTAAAAGCAAAATTATTCGTTAATAATAGTAGGTCTCCCACTTATCTTCTCCAAAATGTTTTTTTTTTTTTTTTAAGTAAAATCATATTGTTATTTTCTCTCTGACTCTATCTATCTGTTTCACTCTCTTTACAAGTTTTTCCTGTGAAAGTAAATGGATGAGCTGGGATATATATACATATGTACACGTACATACATATATATTTTTTTAACAAGTAACAAAACAAAATTCATTACAAAATTATAATAAATCTGCTTTGTTTGAAATTTGCAAATATGTCTAGGTCAACTTCGCCGTTAACAACAAAAGTTCAAGTCATCAAAACTATACATACCTATATGTGCGATTCACAAAGAAGCAAGTTTGATTTACAACTTAATGATTACGTACTAAACTAAACACCAGCAGACCAATAAGAAATATGTAATTGGAATGCTTTTGTTATATATAAATAAATAACAATAGCAAATAACAACAACAACAACAACAACAACAACAACAACAACAAAAAAGAAAAATAAAATGTCTTCATGGTTAAGCAAGAAATTTACCCAGAATTTAAAACATAACTTTTAAATATGTATGTAGGTATTGAAAACGATTAAATAATATTTTTAATTATTCAAATGGTTTTCCTTCCTGCTGAAAACAAGAGCAAAATAAAACAACAAACAATGTCATAAATCAAATCTATAAAAACACAAATCAGGAGAAAAATTGCAATAGATTCAGAGAAATATTCCACACAATAGAGGTTATAAAAAAATAATAAAACTTATTAATAAACAGCTGTCTCATTAGTATGCATGTTTGTGCATAGTTCATTTTACTAACCTTTTTTTTAATAGTTTGCAAAATTATTCACTTTTTTATACTAATTGTAGCTATAATATCAATTATAAATTTAATATTTTTGAGTTAAACATGGGTGATGTGTCTCAATTGCAAATTTGTATGGATTAATGCCACATCCCCCTTCAAATTTTTAATATATAAACTATTGTTTATTATGGCTATAGTAGATATTATTTCTAGTTTTAAACACTGACGTATAATTTCTTCTTGCCTTTTGCTTTTAATCTTGATTTTATGTGAAAAATTTTTGGATCAATTTCGTCACTTTTCGTGTACACTTTGAGCTGTGCAAAATTATTTTCAATTGAAAAAAATGTGTATTTAAAGTTGATTATTGATGATAATCTTATGTAAATTATATTAACACAAAATTAAAGTTTGTAATGTTTATAAATATACCGATTATTTAAACATTATTAAGCGAGTTTTTATATAAAAAATAATTACAGTGAAGAATCCCGAACAGACGAAGTTAAAAAAGAACTGCCGAATTAGAGAAAATTGTGGTAAAATTAGTGTTGTATTCTTGTATGACGCGTTTGTGGCGGCATCGAAAAGTCAAAGTTTTCAGACAAGTTTTACAAATAACAGTGGTGCCACAGCTACATGACTATATTTGTACACCACATTTTAATTGCCATGAAATATGTCATGAAATTTGCATACAAAGTCTGTTGTTCGATGTTTTGCCATACACATGTTGTATTTTTTATCGGAGCTGTTGTTGCTGGGGCGGAGAGAGCTCAGCCCATTCATAGCTGGCAGCAGTGGCTGTCGCGTTTAATTATGTTTGATTATGTAAATGTTTAAATCTAATTTTTAAATGCCATTAAATTCCAAACAATGTTATTGCTAATATATACACGACTTGTTTCTATTAATGCCTGCAATCTATGGCGCAGTAATTGCTTAAGTTGGGTTGCGAGTTATAAATTTTATTTTACATTTAAGCCTGCCTCAGTTAGTGAAAACGTAACACGTTTGCGGAGATCAGCAGGTAAAATCTGTAACATAAGTAATACTCGTTGCTGTTTACTAAAATTGTATCGTTGAAGTAATAACAAAACCATACTGAGTAAAAATCAATATATGGTTATCAAGCCGCTTGTGCAATAAATTTTAAATTTTACAAAATTCAATCATGTAACAACTGCATTATCATATAATACAACTCAGAAATGTTGTGTTGTAGAGTTTTTAGTGGATCAACGCCCGTAGTGTAATAACGATAGGTATAATCATTTTTTGCATTTTTTTTGCTGCATAAGAAAAAAGTTGTGGAATAAAAAATTCGTGATATATTACAAAAATTTCATTGAAAAAAATAGAAAACCAACTTTTTGGGTGTAATTTAACACAATTTAATATTGTTGCACAGTTTTGGGTAAGTTTTGTGCTGTAATACGTACATTACTGGATTTCAAATGTGTTTCGATTAATTCAAGGTGAATGTACGGTCTTATTCGCAAGTGTTAGCAAAAACCTAGTCGGAGAGAAAATGTGTGACGTTTTTTTAACCACATTGAAAAAATTTAGCTTTACTATATATTATTAGGTTTTAAGTTAAAATTAAATTAATTTCTGTACGATGTTTGTTGAAATGTCTGGTGAAAAAAAGGTGGTGGTTTCTTTTCAAGTTATAATTCCCCACCGTTATTATCCATTGCCCACGCCAACAACAAAAATCGTGGTCGCTTGTGTCTATTTCAACTCATACCGGGAATGTTTTCTATTGTTTCTTTTGAAACTTTTTGTCGGTAGGTTTGCGAGTATGAGCGTATGTGCACCATGGTATGCATCTTCGGATATTATCTGACTTCGGTTTTGTGGATTGGCTCTATGTAATAGTTGTTCATTCAGGATGTTTTTTAAAATTCCTTGTTCAAATAAGGGTTAAATAAAAGTTTGCACTGCTTCCGTTTTTAACTGTTATTAATATGTATCCAGGGGTTTGACAAGTTGCTTTCATATGAAAATGCGAAAAATTTCCAGAGGAGTAATTTTCAAAAACTATTGTCTGGTTTTATTAAAAAAATTTGGGACATGTGTATATAAATTTTGTAAATAACAAGAGCCTTATTGTAAATACGTGAGAAGTAGAGATTTGATGTGCCAGCTATTTTCAGAATATTGAACATAGACAATCTCAATAAGTATAAATCCATGTGATTAATTAACCAAGCAAGCGTTTTCGATTTGTAATATTGTGTTTGCTACAGGTTTAGAAACATTTCCTTTACTGAGAAGCGTGAATGAATGTAAGAAATAGAATAAATTAATTTATGTTTCTTGTTTCGTTAAGCTAGCCTATATGGTACATTTCGTTATGCTAGTGCCAACTCATCAGTAGACCTTCAACGAAATTCTTGAAAACAAATGAAAAGAATAAATGGAATAAATTTATATATTTTTATAGAAGTTCTTATGGCGTAAATTCAAGCTCGTAGTGTAGACCACCTCGTATCTGGTACTTTCATTATTTAAAAATATATTACCATACCTTCATGTTGGCGCATTCAGCTGGCACTTGAGACAATAGATTTTAAGTTCGAATGCCTATTGTAAAACGTATGTTTTTTTTATTTAATTTAAATAGTATGTACCAAGAACAAATTTATGGAAAATAATAAATAATTCTTCTAGTTTTTTGACCTCTTTTTATATTAATAACACTAATTATTTAAGCTGTAGGTCTTTTTAATATATGTAATATTTATTTTTCGATATTTCGCTACTCGAAAAAAAGCTAAGAAATTTCAAATGTTTTTAGAAGAATTCCCGAAAAAGTACTGAGAATCAAGAAATATACAACAGGATGAACCAAATAGCTTCTTTAAAAATTTTCTTTATACAACAAACATTTTATTATTCGATTTAATCTGCTTAAATTTTTCGAAACCTTTCTTGTTTCGAAATGTTTTTGATAAAGCTCTTTGGTTTTTTTTGTTTGCATATTTCGTCATTCTCAGGAATTTTGTTGAGGTTCTTATAGAAAAATTTGAATTTTCGAGAATTTGACTAAAGGTCTACCGACGATTTTGGTATTGCCATCAAATGAAATGTACATATAACAAACATAAATAAATAATTAATCAACTATTCTTTCAATTATTCAACGTTCGTCAAAGTTAGAAAAATTAAATAGATTTAAAATCAAATGATAAAATAATTGTTGTATAGGGAAATTTTTTAAAGAAGCTTTTTAATTTGTTTTGTTTGTATATTTCGTAATTCTTAAATTCTTTTGGAACTCTTCTTGTATATTTTTATAAATTCGTAGTATGTTGTTTAGTTAAGCCATGGCTGAAGTAGTCTGCACGCTGACTTCAAAATCAATAACTTCTGGGTTCGACGCCAGTTTCTGACTATGTCAAAAAAAACATTTCGCATTTTCCTGATGTGCATTAGTGTGTCTTTGTGTCAGTTGTTGTGATTCACTTAACAGTACCGGCTTCAGCTGATACCAATCCACAGGCACATCAGAACGCTCTCCTCCGTCGGTATTATGTATCACCAACAAAGTTAAATATTTACTAAAATTGGAAATATACAACCGCAATTGTTTTTACATTTTATTCAGTGATTATCGAAAAATAACAAGTTTTTTTCGGTAATTCCCCTGTATAGTGAAATTTGTTAAAATTTTCCCTTTAAGTTGAAACAAAGACTGACATGATTTGCGCTTCCATTTGGGAGCAACTCCAAATATTTATTTATTTAATACATATAGAGCTAATTTTTAAGCCGCACAATTGGTTTTTTCCAAAACACACTAGACTAATTCATCTGGCATAAAATGTATACGTATAGGAGGACTTTTAAGTTCCTGTAATTTAAAAGCTGTAGCATTACTTCTAGAAGATGAGAAAAAAAAAGCAGATCTTGGGTCCAGCCATTAGTTATTAGTTTTAAAGTTTGTTGGCGCGACCAACCTCCTTCTTCTTTCAAGTTCATGTTAGCAAGACGAAGGCCAACTGAAGACTAAATACGCTCGGCAAAGAAAAGAAACTCAGAACCTGTGTTTTCGTATGTGTATATGTATTAGTTTTGTGCTGTTAATGCGGGGTTGTAGCTGGTTGAAAAATTAACCCAACCAAACCAACCCTACTCTTCACCGAATTTGCCTACAAGGTGCCATGTTATGCCAACATAAATAAATTGTAAATTGGCTCATTGAACAAAAAAGCCAATTTGGCCAGTAAACGTATTACATAGTAATGCAAATAGTAATATACATGTAATAAATTTACTACAATCAATCAATATACTTTCTATAAATTCAAAAAGTGTGAAGGAATACGGCAGTTATAATTTAAATTTATATTCTTGAACAGTTAAAGCTAACAACAACAGTAACCATAATTATCTCACGTATTAGTTTGACGCGGATCAAAGAAAATAAGTGCTCAACATTGGTAGCAGAAAAGGGTAAAGGCATATCCGGTAACTATTAGTAGTAGCAATATTTCGTAGAGCAAGGAATAAAAAAAATTTTATATTATAGATTCGAGTTCGAAAAGTAGTAATATAGTTGACTAAACGAGCTACAAGTGTTAGGTCGGCAGGTTGCTGGATGTAAAGGTAATGGGTCCAATTTATTATGGTCCTATTGTGATACCTGTTGTGAAAAAAACTTTCACGTGGTGCAGTGATACAGATCAGAGTCTCTGCTAGGAATCGAACCTAGAACCCCCAACTGATAAACTAGCACACTACTCACTAGACTACCATCGAAATAGCCGAGAAAATGATGTAAGATTTTCCCAGCAGCTGGATATGATCACTGTATAAAGTTTTCTTGCAAAAACTGAAAATTTAAAAATGTTGAGTTGACTCGTTTTAGAGGAACCTGTGCGATATGCTGCATGTGGTTGGTGCTAATGCCAACTCATCGGCATACCTTCAACCAATTTTTTTAAAAAACCAACGAATTTTCAAAAGTTTATATCAGAGTGGGTCAATAAGCCCGTGACATTTTGTATTTTCCGTCTCTTAACTGAAAGGGTAGTAACACTGCTCCTGTCAACAATCATCTGTCAGTTTGAGAAAATACCAAATATACAAAATAGAAGGAAAAAACTGAGTAATCTTTGTAAACGTTTTTACACTACAGACATTTTTTTTATTTGATTGAAGTCTATTTTTCTAAATTTATTTATTTTTATTTGTATTGCAAACTCACTTTTTTTTTTATTTGAAAAGGAGACTATTAATCGTTTAAATAACTTCAAAGAAACCCATTTTCAGGCATATTCATACATACGTACGTAAATATAAAAAGAAGAAATAAAAATGACGTGGGAACCACAAGCAGATGGCTTACAGCAAATTATAAATATTCTTAAGGAGTCGCAATCCCCCGACACAGCTACTCAAATGGCTGTGCATTTGGTAAGTATATGAATAATTAATATTATGGATTTTTTTTCCGCATTTTCACATGTTATTAACTCGTAATTGTTTTGCATAATATTTTTCAAATAGAAACTTGAAGAATTGAATCGTTATCCAGATTTTAATAATTATTTGATTTATGTTCTAACCAAACTTAAATCGGAAGATGAACCAACTCGCTCATTAAGTGGTTTAATACTTAAGAACAATGTGCGCACTCATGGAAACAATTTGCAGCCTGAAATTGTAGAATACATCAAACATGAATGTTTGCAAGCTATTGGTGATCCATCGCCTTTAATCAGAGCGACTGTTGGCATTTTAATAACGACTATTGCCAGCAATGGAGGTCTGCACAATTGGCCACAACTTTTGCCGTCACTATGCGAAATGTTGGATTCACAAGATTATAATGTATGTGAGGGCGCTTTTAGTGCTCTACAGAAAATTTGCGAAGATCATGCCGAAATGTTGGATTCTGCTGCTTTGAATAGACCACTAAACATAATGATCCCGAAATTTTTACAATATTTCAGTCATAGCAGTCCCAAAATTCGTTCGCATGCTATTGCCTGCATCAATCACTTTATTATAATTCGTTCACAAGCTTTAATGTTGCATATTGACAGTTTCATCGAGAGTCTATTCAATTTGTCCTCAGATGATGATCACGAAGTGCGCAAGAATGTTTGCCATGGTTTGGTCATGTTATTGGAAGTGCGCATGGATCGGCTATTACCCCATATGCCGCAAATTATAGAATATATGCTAATGCGTACTCAAGATTCTGATGAAGGTGTTGCCTTGGAGGCGTCCGAATTCTGGCTATCGCTGGCCGAACAGAACATTTGTAAGGATGTTCTGGCGCCTTATTTGCCGCAATTGGCGCCGATATTGGTGAAAGGAATGCGCTATTCAGATATTGACATTATACTGCTGAAGGGTAATGTAGAGGAGGATGACATGGTGCCAGATCGAGAAGAAGATATCAGACCACGTTTTCACAAATCTCGCACGCATACAATAAAATCCAACGACGTTGGAGCAGATGATGAGGATGATGACTTTGACGATGGTCTCGATGATGACAGTTCCTTATCTGAATGGAATTTGCGCAAATGCAGTGCAGCGGCATTAGATGTTTTGGCTAATGTGTTTCGTCAGGAATGTTTGCCTATACTTTTGCCCATATTAAAGGATACGTTATTCCATCCGGATTGGGTTATAAAAGAGAGTGGCGTTTTGGCTTTGGGCGCCATCGCAGAAGGCTGCATGCAGGGTATAATACCCCACTTACCCGAACTAATACCCTACTTGATTAGCTGTTTGTCAGATAAAAAGGCTTTGGTCCGTTCTATAACTTGCTGGACGTTGTCGCGTTATGCTAATTGGGTGGTTAGTCAACCCCATGACCAATATTTAAAGCCTTTGATGGAAGAACTACTTAAACGTATATTGGACTCCAACAAAAGAGTACAAGAAGCAGCCTGTTCTGCTTTTGCCACACTTGAAGAAGAAGCTTGCACCGAACTAGTGCCGTACTTGGAGTATATTTTGCAAACTCTAGTGTTTGCTTTTTCTAAATATCAGCATAAAAATTTATTAATTCTTTATGATGCTGTCGGCACATTAGCCGATTCGGTCGGTCATCATTTAAATAAACAGCAATACATTGAGATTTTAATGCCACCCCTCATTGACAAGTGGAATCTCTTGAAAGACGATGACAAGGATCTCTTTCCACTCTTAGAATGTTTATCGAGTATAGCAACAGCATTGCAATCAGGTTTCCTACCCTACTGCGATCCAGTCTATAGAAGATGTATATCATTGATTGAGCAGACTATAAATCAAGAAATGGTAATGCATACGAAATGCCTTGCAAACAAAGAGTATTTTTATTTATTTGAAATCTATATTTATATACAGGCTTGCAAACAAAATCCTGCTATTGATCATCCCGACAAAGAGCGCATGATAGTGGCTTTGGATCTATTATCTGGTTTAGCTGAAGGTCTAGATGGTCACATTGAGTCTTTGGTTGCGAACAGCACTATTATGCAATTGTTATATCAATGTATGCAGGATGTGTTACCTGAGGTAAAGAGATTGTAACAATCAAAACATAATTGTTTTATTAATATTTTAATATTTTTATTTCTAAAGGTACGTCAGTCTTCCTTTGCTTTGTTGGGTGATTTAACCAAGGCTTGTTTCCAACATGTTCATCCCTTTATGGCAGAATTTTTCCCCATCTTAGGACAAAATTTAAATCCTGACTACATTTCAGTTTGCAACAATGCCACCTGGGCAATTGGCGAAATATGTATGAAATTGGGTAAGTCGAATGTTGGTGCCGTAATTTGGTTTAGTTATAATCTAATTCTGATTTTGTTTGCTATATTTTTTTTGTGTATATGGTTTACAGGTGAAGAAACTTGCCAGTATATACATTTAGTACTTAAGGAATTGATTATTATCATTAATCGTCCAAATACACCGAAAACGCTGCTGGAAAATACAGGTCAGCTTATGAATTTTAAACTGAATTATATAAATCGTGCATAATGACTTTTTTTTTGTTACTTTGCGTCTCTGTATATAGTTTTCTTCTTCTTTTTTTTCTTGTCATAGAAATCTTAAGTAGTTTTTAAGCACGAACAGGAGCACATACGTTTAATTTTATATTTGTGAATTTTGCCTTAGATATAATACATATTTGATTTTTGTTAGAGATAAATTTGCAATATTATTAATAATTTTTAAGCTTTAGAAGACATTTAATTAATTAATTTACTTCGCTGACGCTGATTTATATTTGCATAATTAAGACTAATCGTCATGAGACAAGCGACGGGTTTGGGTCTGTATTGGAGAAATGTTAAAAAAGAATTTCATAAAAAGTCAATTGTGCATAGTAAAAAAAATTTTTTTGGGTGTCCCGCTAGTTTAGTGATTAGTGTACCAGTTTATCAGTTGCGGGTGCATCACTACAACAGGTGAAAGTTTTTTCACAATAGGTATCACAATGAGACCATAATAAATTGGGACGCAAGTAGACTGGGACCTTTCTTTACCTTTACATCCAACAACCTGCCGATCTAGTAAAATTTTTTAAACTTTGTTATTTCATTGCTTAGCATTCCTTTCATAATTTATTCAATGTGTAGTTATTATTATAATTATTACTGGGGTCAGAAAAGCAAGGCAACCAAATGAGATCTATATCACTTTAAACCTCTATTGTAAGGAATCGAACCACTGTTTGGGGTCTGAAGTTCCACAACCTGTGTGTGGAGTCATACCATTGCCACTCAGATAGACAAACAGCTCTGTCTGCTGAGTGCAGGGCAATCGAAAAGAACATGTCCAGAGCTCTCAGTGTCACTTTCACATAATCAACAGACATTGATCTCAGAGAGTTAAAATTTTGTTCAAATTGTACTTTACGTCACAATGGCCTGTGAAGTACCCTGCCAAAAGTTTTAAGTCTGGTCTATTCAGCTAAAGCGCTTATCTGAGATTGTCCTGTTCGGAATCAAGAAGCGTTTAGCCTGTCCCTGGCTGGCACAATTATGGTTGTGAGCAGCGAATTTCCTTCCCGTGGCAGTTTCTGCACAAAGGCAAACTAATGCACATCCGAAAAATGTCGGTTTAGTCTGAAACAGGGGTTGAACCCAGGTCCGTTTTGGTTTTGTAGTCAACGTGCTTCAGCCATCGCCATCCTCAAAGTGTCTGTCAAATTTTGAGCAAGTTTCGTCATTTACTTTGCGTTTAACAGCAATATATATGCATTTATTTGGTCAATAATTTCATCGTTGGAACTAAATCTCTTTCCACCGAGCCATTTCTTTAGGTTTGGAAATAGGAAGTAGTCACTAGAGGCTAAATCCGGAGAATATGACAGATGAGATACCAATTCGTAGCCCAATTCATAGAGTTTTACCATTGAGACTGCACACGTGTGCATCCGTGCATTATTTTGATGTCTTGGTCTTGGTCTCCGGGGTACAGTAATGGATCCATGTTTACAAAATGCCGCAAAAATTCATTCGGATTGCGATTAAACAACTCCACACAGTCCCTTGAAGTTGTCACACGTTTACGTTTATGGTCAATTGAGAGCAAACGCGGCACCCATCTTGCAGACAACTTTCTTAAACCCAGTTGATCATTTAAAATTGAAACCACACTGCCATATGAAATGCTTAAGGCATCAACAATCTCACGCACTTTTACTCTTCGATAGGCCAACTCCATATCGTGGATTTTTCCAACTTTTTCGGGTGTGCTGACCTCAATTGGCCGTCCAGAACGTTCAACGTCATTTGTACTTCTGCGACCACAATGAAAGTCAGTAAACAACTACATTCGACATTGAAATCGATGGTGCATAGTCCAAATAGTATTTATCGATCTTCTCCTTGGTTTGATTGACGGTTTTTTTTTCGCAAAAAATAATGTTTAATGAGCACTCGAAATTCACTTTTTTACAGTTGTAGAAAAATACACGGGGTTGTATGTTTTGAACAGCTGTTAAAAGCAAAGTAAATGACGAAACTTGCTCAAAATTTTACAGTAGTCTATTAGCAGGTGGTACTTGATGGGAACAGTGTTGCATTTCATATAACTACGAGGGAAGTTCGAAAAGTCATGGACTTATTGATCCGCCCTCGTATTTTTATAAATATTAATATAAATACATTGTGCTGTAATTGTTCAAAAAAAAAAACCGAAAAAAAAAACATTTTGAAAATCCCGAATTGATAGACTTAAACACGATTAATAGATCGCAAAAATTTAAATGTTTCCCGTATACGTGATGTTGCCGCTTAATCGTATCACGGTTAATCCCAGTCACACTGTAGTTTCTTTTTTATGGTATGGTTTTGTTAAGGAGAGCCTTAATATAAATCTCAGGTATTTTAACGGTAACGAATAAGATTTATGTTAAGCTCCATTTGTTGAACATTTGTATTTTATTATATCTTTGTATAAAATCATAATTTATGATTTTTTAATTTACTTATATTTTTAATTTCTGTTTTTCGTTCCTTTATAGCAATAACTATTGGTCGTCTAGGTTATGTGTGCCCAATTGAAGTGGCTCCTTATTTGCCCGAGTTTGTACGACAGTGGTGTGTAACACATTTCATTTCGTTTTATAGTTCATATAATTTATTACAAGTATTTTGTTTGAAAAATAGCTTCTTATTGTTTGTTTATGTATGTACATCAATTTGTTAAATGTTTTTTTTTTTTATGAAAATTTGCATTTTTTGTTATTTATTTGTTTTGTTTGTATTTTTTTTCGTGTATAAAAAACACGCTAATAAATAATTTTATATTGATATTTATTTTCCTTTTCGCACAGGTGTACTTCATTGCGTCATATAAGAGATAATGATGAAAAAGATTCAGCCTTTCGTGGCATGTGTCATATGATAACTGTAAATCCTGCTGGTGTTGTACCTGATTTCATATTCTTTTGTGATGCAATTGCATCATGGGTGAATCCTCCACAAGATTTGCATCAAATGATACAAAAGGTAGTTTTAATTTCGTTTGCAAAATTCATTTTATTTCAAAACTATATATTTTTTTTTAGATATTGCTCGGTTTTAAATCGCAGGTTGGCGAAGAGAATTGGCGATGTTTTGTTGATCAATTTCCCCCCGTTCTATCGGAACGTTTGGTCCATATGTACAACATTTAAAGATTTTTATGTTTGTTTGACGGGGGCATCAAATATGGAATTTTGGCGTTCTTAGGTAAAATTTACGACGAAAAAAAAGGGCCACACAAAAATAATGGGAATCACCAGATCAGTCTGGTGTAACACAAATAAAGGGAATGTGTTTTACATTTTACAAAATGAACACTTTTTTTGTTAGAGTTTTCGTTTTATAATCAGTGAAATATGCAGATCATTAAAGTAGAGATAGCAAAACAAAAGAAAAAAAAAACACTATAAGCAAAATATAAAATTGTACACATACCATTTTCAAAATTGTATTAGAAAGTCTGTACTATTTTCTTTTTCTTGAAAAGGTTATGAATACTAATAATAATTCATTAATAATAATAGTCCTCTAAAGAAATCGGAAACAAATTTATTTGAAACTGAGATAAAGGAAGGGAATACATGAAAGGTCGAAGCTAACCATATTCCATGTGCAATCCATTCGCTGGGCATTATACTGGCATTATTCTTATAAATATTTATTTGCAACAATAATGATACGACATTTCCTAGTAATTTGATTTCACATGGAATTCAGAACAGTCCTCATTATATCTTTATTATATGTAAATAATAATAAATGCAATTTAATTGAAACTTATTTAACAAATAACAAAGACTAGATTTATGCTTTTTTTTCGAAATGTATACATGTAGTATATTGGTGATAGAAATATTTTTCATTTGGTAAAGAGATGTAGTTGTAGTTTTTTTAAGAAACTGTGTAACATACAATTTTAAGAAAGTTTTTGGCAGTTGCTACTACTTTGCATTTCCCAGATACCTATACGCAAATAAAAACAAAACAATTGCGGAGATATAATCTATTTTTAAATAAAAAAAAATGCGGTAAATCTAGTCATTAGTATATACCCACATGCAAACATGTATGTAATTATAAATATAATCCTACTTAGAAGTAAAATAATTTTGTTTTTTTTAACAAAAACTTCATAGATCCATACATAACACAAATTGTGCATTGTCATCAACTAAATTGTTGCAATTCGCATAAAAAATTAACTAACTACATACATGCATACGTATTTAAAACAGGAAAGCCACCATAATTTGGTGAGTAAGATAAGTTGTCTAAAATATGTTTATAATTTAGTCCATGCTAAATAGTACTCAAAATTATTTTCAAGTGGCCAGTAAATATTTATAAAATTTTTTTGTTTTAATTTTAATTACTCTTAGATATTTGTATGTGTATGCAGTAGATTCTTTTAAAACAATATTTTTCTCTTACACACTCACTTACATATTTATTCACACAAAACATTCAAATTTTGGAACATCATCTGTACTTAACATTATTTAACCGCTATAATATTCAGTACGGTACAGTACACCATTTCAACCAACTACATATACATGTTTTTATATAATTAATGAATTATAATTTTAATTAATTAATTTTTTTTGTTAAATTACTTGGGACTTTTTTTTTTTTTTTTTGTAAATTTTAGCTAAAAAAAAAAAGTGTATTAATATAACTAAATCGTTCGGGTCGGGTCGTATTCTCTTCGTCGCGTAAAACACACATACTTTAAATAATTATGTTAAAATCAAAATATACATATAAGTATGTATATGAAAAAAAAATATATAATTATAAGCAAAAGAAATGTGTTTTATACATTTCTTTAGAAAAGATGTATTAAAATATTTGTTATCCAAAATATTTATATTACGAAACGAAAATTCTTTTCGAATATCTATGTATATTGAAAACAATAACAAAATGTACTATTTTATTATTGCTTTCAATAGAAATGCCTGAAAGAACTTTTCGTTTCTTTTCAGTACAACAGACCATAAATATATTTCTGGTATGGAAAGTCGAACGCTAAAATTAGCACGGTTTTCATTAAAATTCCATTTATTTTAAGAACGATTGCACGCGCTCTGACAACGGATAGTATTTTATTTCCAAATATACAACTCTGTAAATAAACATGACGTTTCCAAAGTGTTGCCTTTCTTCAAAATTTAAAGAAAAAAAATTATATTAACTTTTCTACTGATTTTACCTTTTTATATTTTAATTTTAAATACTTGTATGTGCTTTTTCAACCATTACGTAAATTTTTTTTAAATAACAAATGACGATTTGTTTGCGTTTTGCTTTTTTCGAAGTTGTGTTCGAGCAATGAAAATATTTTTATCAACAAAATATAAAAGTGGTTGCGATATGGCTTTAAAAAAAATGTACAATCAAATAATGGTTCCGATATTGGCTGAGACAGACGATTGAGTATTTCCATATTTTGTCACATTCATCCCCATGTGGCATCCGACCAGTCACCATTCCCTAATTGGCCGACTAACTCAGGGACGTCAGGGGAGGTAAAACCCCTGACTTCCGGAGGAGGGATTGACTATAAAAATTTTATTTCCTTTGAAACAACAAAAAAAAAACTACAACAAAAAACAAAACAAACAGAATTGACACCATTAGGAAGGGAAATGCAACAAATTTCGGACAGACGTACATACAGTCAATTGGGCTGCGATATATTGGAGACAACAGGTTTTACATATGTCCCCTCTAGCCGCCGGCCCTGCCTTGGTAACACTTTCCCAATTCCCATGTTACCCCTCCGATTATACATTTGGACACTTCAACACATTCTTACATTACACCAAGATAATAAAAAACGTATGCGTTTTTCACCACATGAGTGGGAATAAAAAAAAATTATTTTTTATTCGAAAGATCTATATGTGTCCTTAAGATTTGATTTCGGGAAAATGGCAACCGCTACTGTTCCTGACAGCCACTTTTCTAGCATTGCTGGACGTATGTCATGAATGAGACCAACAAACAATGTTGGCTTCATCACTAAACCAGTGACTTCACAGGAAATAATCGAGAGATATAAAATTGAAGGCCCTTAGAGGCCAATTGAAATTAACTTATCGCTTTCTCGAATGGACGATTATGTGCGCCATAAAAATTACGAAGTTAGCTATAATTTTCGCGTATTGATGATTGATTTTCAAAGCAAATCTGGTAGTGTTGTTCAAGTTTTAATAGATGTGACTTGGTTTGAACTCTATATTATAAATTTATATGTTATTAGTCAAACTCGAGGTCTATTTTATAAAATCAAAAACTATAGAATTAAAAAATATTAATTTTTTTTCATGTAATTGGCTTCGAACTTGATCAATAACATATAGAACAAAAAATATTGTCTAAAAGCCCTTAAACTTTTAAAGCTAACGTATTGGTATGTCGAATGTACATGAACTAGCATAAATCCATTAATTAGTGAATTATATCCATCCTACTTTTGTGTATTTAAATATAATTATCGATTAATTAACCAAACTTTTGAGGTCTTTTTTTTATAAAAAAAATAAATTTTATTTGTGTAACCACTGTAGGGGAAAAGGGCAACAATATAATAAGAGCTCGATTTGCTTTTCATCGAAAAGTTAAAACAAATATCTAAACTTAATGAAAAGAAATTAACATTAAAAATTTTTATATAGAAGCTATTGAGATTATGTAAAATTGATGTTCGCTCCTGCTTGCAAACAGAATGACTACAGAGATCCGAAATAAAAAGTATTAACACTGACTATGACGTATGGAAAACGTTTTTGGGATGCTTTTTATTGCTTATTTGGCAACCACCACTGAACGCAACTGAAGTTCAGTCGGAATCCATAATCGGGCCATAAATTCTGCATTTTAACTGTTATAATGAAACTAGAGCTTCTTGCATCATGCATGTAACCTTGAGATTTATTATATAAACCGACTGAAAAAGATATGTCTTTGAATTGCAAAGAGTTAACAGAACAAAACCAATTGGAACCGTTGTTTGCTTTTTGCAAAGTATTGCAGAATAACGCCACTTGTAAATCACAGGAACAAAAATAAATGACCACAATTTTATACAAATTTATTTGTTAACTCTCGGAGTGCAAGTGCAGAAATAACTTATTACATTTTGCATATCTACTAACATTCCCTCCGCCACACTCCTTCGTTCCGTTCATTGTTTTTGTTTTCAATACAAATGTGCGCACGGAACGAACGGGTGGGATATCGCTAAACCGCCAGTTGTCAATTATTTCAATACAGTGGAATTGCTCTGTATGTAATTCGAATTGAAAGGAAATGTTTTCGATTACCTAATCTAATTAACTTACAAATTCGAAGACTTCTTTTCGTTTCGAACTACAGAATTACCACCAAGATATTTTAAATAATTCACTAATAACACTTGGTTCAAAATTAGTTGTAGGAGTATTCATTTAATGTTCCACTAAAACGTAGAAGATACTTTCCATTTTATAAAGTAATGTGCCTACAAAGAATTTTTATGCGTCATATAACTAAATTTAAATCGTCTGAGATTTTCGCTTCTACCAAACAGTTCACAATGCGAGAATATTTATAATATAAGAAGAAAAAATTTTTTATGATTTTGGAAATAATTTTACTATTCTTAAAATGATAAAATGCATCATTATTTCTTAAAAAGTTGACAAATATTTTAATACTATTCTTATTAATAATAATAATTGAAATAAAAATAAAAATCGTCGCGTTTCGGGTTTTATCGGTTTCGCGTTCGCGTCTCGTCGTTCGTTTAATTAAGCACACTGCTCGGTTCTCATCGTCGTTCGTTCGTTTTTTTTTTCTTTGCTTCGAAATTAGTTAGAATTAGGGTTCGCGTTATTTTAAATTACAAATACCAACAAAAAAATGTTTATAAACTTTTTAAACAACAAAAACAAAAAAAAAAAAAACAGAAAGAAACACAATTAGTAAATCAGGAGAACAAT
The DNA here is from genome assembly GCA_963924685.1 of Dexiosoma caninum. Taxonomy (NCBI): domain Eukaryota; kingdom Metazoa; phylum Arthropoda; class Insecta; order Diptera; family Tachinidae; genus Dexiosoma; species Dexiosoma caninum. Next base: position 32,797,196 of record OZ004729.1, on the reverse strand, counting down.
AGTATTAAAAGTATATATATTTTTTTATTTTTATTTAAGAAAACTAACTTTGCACTTGAAAAAAATCCTATAGAATAATTTTATTATAGTTCTTCGTACAGAATCTCATAAGATTACAACATTAAACTGCTTATTAGGAAAAATTTATAAAATTTTAAATAACGAATTCATTTGTTTTTTTTAGACATAGAAAAAGTAATATATAGTGAAATCTAACTGGCGTATTCATAAAAAATTTTCGAATATATAAAAGGTGTAAAAATTGAATTTTGTGTGAAAATTTGTTTATTATTTTTTTAATTATTATTTATTTTTTAAGAATACGGCAGTAAATATATATACATTGGGCGGGTCGATTTAAAAATCGCTCAAATTACAAGGAAAATCGTATTCTAGGGATCAAAATAAGAAACTTTGCCGAAGGAACCATACCTCTACAATGTATTTTGATGTCCCGACTGTTGACCCGAAGGGTCAAATTTTGAAAAATCTCACTTTGACCCATTTAGAGTGCCTCAATCGAGTCAAAATGTATGACCGACCCCCACTAACTTTGGAGGGTCAACCCACCTATGCCAGTGGCACACCCCCTGGAACCACCCGTGGGGTTTCCCCATACAAACATTTCAAAAAATCACTATTTTTGGCACTTTACAATAAAAAATCAGCGAAATGGCTATGTTTTTTTATTTTTGGAGTTTATTTTTCTCTTTAGAAATTAATTTAGTCCGAAAAAAAGTCGGGACATCAAAATACATTGTAGAGGTATGGTTCCTTCGGCAAAGTTTCTTATTTTGATGCCTAGAATACGATTATTTTCCTTGTAATTTGAGCGATTTTTTTGCCTCCATACAAATCGACCCGACCTAATATACATATGTACATACATATATAGTGTTTTTGTCAGCGTTCATAGTATTTTATTTTTTCAGCCTAGAATTGCTCCGATATAAGGCCTATCAAGATATTCATTGGAGTCATGGTATTCGTTATCGGTCGGTATTGAAATTTCCTTTATAATCGAATACCTATAAGTAAGACAGCTGATTTTGTTAGAAACCTTTTAAAGTACAGTTTCAAATCAACCTTCTGTTAAGCTGTAATACAAAATATAAAATATTTCGCATTCGAAATTACACCATATGATTTTTGATGCCAAATTTAGAACAAAATTTCATGTATATTTCGTTCGATATCGAATGCTGTAATTTGGTCATGATGTGAAGGCGAAACAATTAAAAAGTTGAAAATCGAAAAAAGTTGTGATATGCTCATTTGTTTTCTATTTATTCTAAAATTAAATTTGAAAGAAGGTTTTTTTTTAGATTTTTAATAAATTTTTTAACTAAATTATTTTATATACTATGTAATTTATCATATTTTATGCATTAAAAGAAACCCTAATAAATGGACCGTTCGAAATTCGTCACAACTTTTCAAAACGATGCTTACGATAAAGCTATTTTTCACTTCCAGCAGTTTAGCGAGATCTTTTAAGTAACACTGTTGCCAAAAATCAGTATTTTGTCTTTAACTTAACACATTTTATTTTATTTACTTTTTTCAAATAAAACGTTTAGTGTTGTAGGTCTTAATGAATAACAACAAAAACTAACTACTATTAATAAATTTTATGTGATGTTTCATTATAATAAAATTTTTCGATTTGATTTCTAACAAAAAGAATAAAAACAAAAGAAAACAAAAGACTTATTTTTTATTTAATTAGTTATTATAAACATAAAAAAGCAGGTGTATGAGAAAAAAAAATAAATAAAAATAACTATAAACAGTTTTTTTGTGTTTTAACAAATATTTATCTACCATAAGTGAGTGGGGATTAGTTTATCAAATTAAAAAAATATACTACGTGTGATATTAAAATTAATATTTCGGTTTCGCGTCGCGTGTCATAATAAAAAGAATAACAAATATGGATCTCCGCCCCCAGATCCCAAACGTATTAAATATATAAAAATAATAAATAATAAATAAAATTAAAATCGTCGCACATTTGTATATAATAATAATGAAAAGTAAAATTAGTGTAATAAATTAATCGTGATTTCGTATGTACCTAAACCAGTTTCACCGCGGAAGCTGGTCGCGTTCGCGTATATCTCTCGGGTGATTATTTAAATTTAAGATAATAGTAATTAAAACTAACAAAAAAAAACAACACTATTTCGTAAGAAATCTATGAAAAAAAATCTAACTCAAATAATAAGAATATATAATTCATTATAAAATACACAAATAGGGAATTTTTTATTTAATGTTCATTTTTTTTACTTTGTTAAATAAAATAATATAGTACATTTTTTTATGCTTTTTTTAATAACTTTTCTTTAAAAAATTGTTATAAAATTCCGTTAATTTAATAAGCATCTGTTTTCTTTTTCTTTTTAATGAAGTTGTCAAGAATGTATTCAATAATAAAAAATATCTGCATACACTATATTTTTGTTATGTTTTTATTTAACATATTAAAATCAAATTTTCAATCTAAATAAATACATGAATCATACATATACATGCATACATATTACATACATACATACATACATACATATCGCACTTAATCAAAAAGAGGGTATTAACTCGAAATTTTAAAATTTCAGTACATGCCAACAACTATTTTTCTTTGCATTTGAATTGTATAGGAAAATCCAAAAATAAACTGGATAAGACGAAATTTTTACCGTTGATAGATACGATTGATAGATACCTTCTTATTGATCAAGTGCGATAAACTATATACATACATACAAAAAAAAATACAAAAAGATGTAGTTCAAAATAAAATTTCGTCAACTTTTCCATATTACAAGTAAGACAGTTTATAGTAATAATAATAATAATGAAAAAAAAAAAAATTAACTTCAAGTTATTCACTTTGATATTAGATATCAATAGTATATAATTAAATATAAGTATACTTTGATCTAATAATAAACATATAAGTATACATACATATGTATCTCATCACTACAATTATATGCGAATGCTATGTGCATAGAATAACTTATGTATATCTTCTCTATATTCATAATTATGCAATAAATATACATACATACATACATACATATGTATGTATGGACATACATATTTAATGGAAGTATTTCATTTTTTTCGCCACAATGTGTATGTATGTAGTATCTGAATAATAAATATTTTAAATAAAAAAAAGCTCCATTTTTCTTCTTTTTTGTAGTTGGATATTGAGAAAACAAGTCTAAAAAAGTTTGCATAAAATTTCCAGTTTAGTTTCGTTCAGTTATACCAATTCATTAAAAGAAAAAACTGAACTTTTCGACAAAAAAGTAAAATGTTTTTTCTTTTATTTTCGTAGTAAAATTAATTATTGATTAGTTTTTAAATTCGCCGTGAACGAAGGACTACAACTTTTTAAGGTTAAATTGAGAAAATCGAAATTGTTATTGAGAAAATACAAATCGATATTGAGGAAATAGAAACTGATATTGGGAAATGCAAATTTTTATTGAAAAAACTAAATTCATGTTGAGAAAATAGCTCTGTTCATTTACTAAAAGTTTTTACAAATTTGTAATAATTTTTTCAAGAAAGCGTTCATTAACCCAAAAAATTTGCAACGAGAGAGCGTAAAAAATTGAGGGGTAAAAAAATTCTTTCAAGTTTTTACAAGTAAAATTTTTACTTGCAATAATTATTCAAACAGCTGTTTTGCGTTTGTGTTTACAAAACAATATTTCTAACTTTAGTTAAAAATAAAAATATTTTGGAAAATTTAAGAAATTGTAAGTAAATGTAAACTTTTAAAATGATAAAAAGTATTTAAAAGCTAACAAATTTCTTTTTGTGTAATTTAGGAACAACAGAAGCAAAATAAGATGCCTAATGGAATTGAACTAAGCAACACAGCATAGGCTAATTTTAGGATTCTTTTAGGATGTTCCGGCAAACAGACCAGCTGTTATTTTTAGTATTGTAAATATTATGGGTACCTAGCTACTCGGCACTTCACACTAAGCAGGCAAATAATTCAATTAGTTCAGATATATATTTGCAAATAAATTTAAATTTACACATAATTTATTAAATTACTTTTTTTACTGCTTTGGTTTTTAATGTTGGCAGCAACAGGATATTTTATTTTTGATAAAGCTTTTTATTACAATGAAAATGAAAATGCTTAAATTTGTTTCTTTTTTTCCGCTTTTCGGCTGCTGTTTATTATTTTATTTATTAAATTAATTAATAGGAGGCTTATACTTATTGAATATTTGCATTAAATACTTTAGGAGCAGATTGCTATAAATTTGTGAATACGCTACTAAAAGTAATATGGCAATTTTATTTGCAAAGACTGAAATATCTTACAAATTCGTGTGTAAAAAGCATTTATATTAATTGTCTATAAATGTAAACCCTTTTGAAAATATTTCATTTATGGTTAGAAAGACTTATTTTCTCTTATTGTGAAAAAGCAATCAAAGTCAAAATTTGGAACTTGTAAATTTACATCAAATTAGGTAAATTCGCAAAAGTTATTGGTGTACATATGAAATGAAACATAGTTCATAGTATGTGCCTAAGTCCCAAAATTTAGTCAAACAAAACGCTCCAACCCCCATGAACTTCAGTTCGTATGAGGAATCAACACATTATGAAAGTCGTTTGGAAAATAAAACACAAAGTTGGAAATAAACATGTTTGCGACCTCATTCTGCCGTTATTTCCGTTGTTTGAAATAAAAATGCTATGTGTAGGCAGGCTGTTATAACGTATAAACTAATTAAAAATAGATATTTTATTCATTCATTTTATTCAAAAATAGCTAATCACCCTTATCGTGTTTAGCGTATTTCGACTACGCCTAGTATTGCAAAACTTTTCATTATTCTATTACAAGCCATACAGGAAAAACGCCAGTCACGACAATGCTGAATATAAATGACCATAATCACAATATTTTTATAATAATATACATATATGTATAATTTGTCCAAAAATATAGGGGAAGTTATTAAGTACTCATATATACCTATACATTACAACACTACTTTAACTTGAAAATTTTAGCAAGTAAAGCGTTCATTTACTTTTTCACATTTTTGAGAGTAATTTTGGAAAATTTCTTGTTACTCTCTCGTTGCAAATTATTACAAGTAAAGTAAATAAACAGAGCTAATGCCAACGTAGAACGGGTATTTTCTTTAATCGAGGCGCAGTGGACGCCAGAAAGAAATAAATTAAATTCAGAAACTATTTCTGACATTATTAGAATTAAACATAATTTTGATATGAATTGTCAAGAGTTTTATGAATATTTGAAGAAATGCGACAATAATATATTGATTAAAATTGGAAGCGTTGAAAAATATTCATAAAACTCGTGACAGTTCATATCAAGAAATTATGGAAATTAACATTCCCGAAAATTTACCCGATGAATTTGTTAACCGTTATATTATTTTGTCTATTTATGCACTATTAATTTTATGTTTTTCTTTTTGTTTATTTATGTACTAGTTTTAAGTTCAGACTGATTTTTTTATGTTTTTTAAAAATGTGAAATGAATTTATTAATCGTTATGTTTTTTTTTGTTTATTTATTTGCTACCAATTTGAAGTTCAGACTGATTTTATATGTTTTTGTTAAGTTTTCTTAGTTGAAATAAAATTTTTTTCTCTATAAAAATTAATTTTATTTGCATATTTTATCACGTTTCAGATTTTTTTTTTAAATAATTTACAAAAAAAATGTCATCTTTTTGGAAGCAAATGTCCGGGTTCTTTTAGCTTGACGTCCTCCTTTTCTCAAAGTGGAAATGGCAACCCGAGTTTAGGGAGATAGATTACACAGACCGTCGGACATAGGACATTTAAAGTACGGAAAAACGGTTGTCCTTCCTTCAATGACTGCTTTTAAAAAAATATTTTGTTTATTTTATGGGCAACAAATTAAGGAAAGGAGAAGGAAACTCAAAGTAAAACCTTTTAGTACTTTACATGCGCATGCTCGAAAAATATGTATGTACATACATATGTATGTATGTATACGAAATATGTATGTTTGTTCGAAGAATTTCACACTCTAATAATAAATCTATATATGTATGTATGTATATAAAACAGTATGTGTGTATGTATGTAACGTATGGACTCCAAAACGGCTGGGCCGATTTTGATGAAATTTGCAGGGAATCTTCAGAATATTCAGGCGGGTGACACTGTGAAGTCTGATTTTTGATATTCGGTCTGCGGGCGGAGGGGCGTGTCAAAATCCAATTTTCATATTTCACTACCAATGACATATACATACATACATACATATGTATATACATATTTTTTTTTTGTTTTTTTTTTATTTTAAATAAATAAATCGTGTGGTAATACATCACTAATGTTTGCTTAGGGCCAGCAACGCGGACCGGGTCAGCTAGTTGAATATAAAAACGAATTTTAGTTTTTTTGTTGTTTTCAATGTGAATACAACCACGGTCGGGTAATCAGCAATTCTAAATATGAATAAAAAATGTAAATAAATTCTTTTTATTTAAATTCGAATTTCGAGTTGAATAAAATTTGTTTTTGTTACTAAAGATTTATTACCTCCCGGCGGGATTTAAGATTTTCTCCACCACTAGAAACGGCACTGTCTATTAAATTTTTTCTCCATAATGGTATTTAGCAAAACGACGGAGCCTACTGAAAATTTGTTACATAGCTGGCGTTTAATCGTCCTTGAGAATTTAATTTGCGATTATATCTAATAAATTTTAGAAAATTCTTCTCAAAAGCTGTCTTCAGTCGATGGAAAATAAACTATTCCTTCACTAACTTGTAATGGAACCTAAGATGCATATAACTCGGAAAATAAGGGTTTCCGCTCATTTTTTTGTTTAATTTTTTCTTCTTAAGTTTTCAATTTCCTATCGGATGGTAAATTTAGTTTCTTTTCTGGTCGAAAGCATTCATTACCCCAATATCCTCAAACGAGCAATGCTTGTATATCTACATATGTACATATGTATGTATATATACATAGATATATGTATATATGTACAAAAATCTCTTGTCATCGCATGTGTGACTAATGTTTTCTTATATAATTGAAATAAACACCCCTTTTCGCGGAAAGATTCCATAGAAGAACTCGGAGTGAAGTACGGTCAGGCAGGTACTAAACGCCCTTTCAGATATTTTTATTTTGTATTAATACTATTCAAAAATTCAAGTATTACATTGAAGTGGGATAGTTTGAATGCAATGTGTTATGAAAATAACTAATAATGCATTACAGTAATGCATTTGCCATCCTATAAGGCATCATCGGTTTTAGAAATTTTTCAAAACGATAAGATTTTTCATTTTATCAAAAAAGTCATTTACTGCTGAACCGGGTTATTTCTTTCTATTTATACTTTTGATTTTATTTGAAGTGCGATAGTGTGAAAGAAAAATGTAATGTTACTTTAGATTTTTTGACAGTCGCACCAAATCTAATTAGATTTCTTCCTCACAAAGTCTTATGAAAGTCGTAGGACTTGTATTATAGTGTGAATGGGCCTTAAGTAAATATATTACACTACGGTATTAACGTACGGTTAACATCACTGCATCAACATATCACAACAATAACAGTAAATGAGAAACAAAAAACAACTCAAACAAGTATTAACAAACAAAAACAACTTTTATTTCGTTTTATACAGTAATAATAGTTGGGACAGTGTGTGTTATCAATTGCTTGATTAGTGAGAAATAAAAATGTTTTGAATTAAATAATACAGAAGAATTAACTGGACTACATATGCGATTCAACATTACGGCGCATGCATCATAGTTTTTGAGGAGGTCAAAAAGTGTATTATAAATAATTATTAATTATGTATATTGCCGCATTAGATGTGGGAACAACAACAGTCCGTTGTTATGTGCTGAATGAGAACTGTCTAATTCTGGGTTCGTCCGAAGAGCCGGTAAGAGAATTTTAATTGTGTTCTGATGTGAGACAATATAAAACTTACATACAATTATATGTATGTACAACATACATTATTATTAATTACAGGTGGACTTGTTAAATCCAAAGCCGGGTTATTTTGAAATAGAACCGAAAGTATTGTGGCGCAAAATAGTACGAGTTATTACAAATGCTGTTCAAAGTAATTAAATTTAAAATGGTCTTAAAATTTCTACATGCACATACATACATACATACATATGTACCTACTATAACTGTTTATTTCTTTAGATGCTAAAATTTCACCTTCGGACATTGCCTGTTTAGGCCTTAGTTCACAACGATGCACCTTTGTGTCTTGGAATCATTTGACCAACGAATACTATCATAACTTTATAACCTGGAAAGATTTACGTGCCGACTCTTTGGTTAATAGTTGGAATCGTAGTTTAACTATAAAAACTATTAAATTTATGTCTTCTGTGTTGCATCTTATAACACGAAACAATCGGTTTATGGTGGGTAAGGTATTCAAAATGATGAACAGTCAAGTTACTCCACGTTTGATGTATGAAATGAAAAATAACTCAAAATTAAAGGCAGCTTTAAAAAAAAAAAAATCTGTGAGATTTGAACTATTGGATTCATGGGTTCTACATAAATTGAGATCTGGCAATGGAAAATATCCACATGTAAGACATGTAAGTGATATAACGTCTTGTACGGCAACAGGCTTATTTGATCCCTTTTTATTGGATTGGTCACCATACCTTGAAATTCTTTTTGGCATCAAAGTAAGTACATAATCGTAAAACTTAAGTATCTACATATACATACATACATACATATGGATGATCTCAAATAGAAAGGCCCTAACACGTATTTTTTACGAATTTAATTTTTTTTTAGTGATTCCAATACACTTCACATAAGTACAACTCGTCACAATAATTTATTGCAATAGCTGCAAAAATAACGGTTTTTTTACATTTGTATAATTGCATTGTCGCAATTTCTTGTAATTAATTGTAAGAAATATACTGAGATTTGGTAAGACTGTCAAAAAATGTTTTACCTCCCCTCCCTACCCGTATACCAAATTTAAGCTCTATGGCTATGTGGAGAGTGCGCACCCGTACATCAAATGAGAGTGCCACATGAAAAAAAAGATAAGCCTATCTCCCTGATAAAAATTGCCAGTTTTCATATTTTCCCATTATTTACTATCCCGTATACCGAATTCCATCTCTGTAGTAGCTATAAGGAAAGTGTCTGAAGAAAAAAAATGTACTATCAAGTCTTTCAGACCAAAAAGTGAAACTTTCGCTTTAACAGTTCTCAAGGTATACAAAAATCAATCAGGGCTGTCATAGAAACCAATCTTATCGGAATTGGATTTGAAACCGATAAAAAAAATACTTTGGTGTCATGAAATCCAATGTTATCAGTTTTATGTTAGAACTAGAAATAATGTCGGTTTAAGGTGTCACAGAAACCAATGTTATCGGATTTTTATTGGAAATAAACCAAGCAGGCGACTGCTGTCGGTTTTTTTTTTATCTGGGACCAGCACTCAGGAGATTACTCCTACACATGCGAAGCATTGTGCTGGAACTACAGGAAAGGGAGTGTAGGAGAAACGACAGGGGGTAAAGCTTAATTAATTATTTTACAGCTCTGCTTTTGCACGTTCTTTTTTTATACTCGCAGCAGTGCTGAAGCTTCTTTAGTAGCCATTTTTATTATTATTTTACTTCGCCGGTGGTACACAATACCGACGAAGGAGGGCGTTCTGATGTGATTGTGGATTGCTATCAACTGAAGCCGGTATTGTTCACTGACCAGTAACTATGCATTCGACACTGAAACCTTCCGACAACAACTGACACAAAGCCACACATCAGAAAAAATGCGAGATGTTTTTACGAGTCTGAAACAAGGGTTGAACGCAGGAAAATGTTTGGTATAGACTACTTCGACCGTCGCCACAACTCATTAAATATAACATTGAGTATTGTAATGTAGGAAAAAATTAAGAATATAGTTGATGATATACACAGCATTAGATATCAGTGTTAAAAGCAGATGTTTAAGCATTAATGTTTAAAGCCAGAGAGAGAGAGAGAATTAAAGCTTTTTACTCTAATAGGTAGCTCATTGTAAAGCTACAAGACCTCATAAAAAATGACTTCTCAAAAACAGAGTTATTAACTTGAGGTAAAATCGACTTGATGTAGAGTTTTAACTTTTTAGTTGTTTTAGCTTAAACGCATTGATTTTTATTGTTAAAATTATAGAGCTTTCAAACTTTGTTCATCTTTTAGAAATTTTTCATATTAAGCGATGTTCACGTTCACACGGAGTGTGCAGTATTTCCTTTTTGTGGTAAAGTGTGTTTTTTTTCGTTTCCTTTTGTATATTTTTGTCTCTTCTTGATATAATATTATAGTTTACTCTAATTTTACCGGAAAAGTAAAGAAACCAACCTAATAAAGCTATGCTCAAGTCGAATGTAATTTTTACCTCGTCTACGTTTTTCAGGCAAAATATACCCAGAAAATTTAGATTTATATTTTTTCTTTATTATTTATTAGGAAAGAAAAAGAAAATATGAATTCAGGAACTGATTTAAAATTTTAATCAATTCACTGCATATAAAATAAAATTTCTCTAATGCATATTCACTAAAGTCAAACCATAATCTACCCTATTTTATAGTTTATGTGAACTCGTGTCGTACGGAATTATGTATGTATGTATGTATGTATGTACATATGTATATTTTTATTAATGAAAACTTCGAACATTTTCATTTCACTAGAATACAAAAAAAGAGCGGGGGTGGGGTGGTAGGGGGGAAATATTATTCAATTCATTTTACTTTTAAAACTACATTTTCTTTGGCATTTTAGAAATCATTACTACCTAAGATTGTAAATAATTCCTACAATCATTACGGGTATCTCTGCCCGGCCGAGTTTGGACCAGATTGGAAGTACTGCACTATAAAAATTACGTCGTCAGTTAGTGATCAGACTGCTGCTTTATTTGGTTCGAATTGCTGTTCAAAGGGCGATGTTAAACTCACATTGGGTACGGGAGCATTCTTGGATTTAATAACTGGCAACAATTGTAGTCCCTCCTTAAAGGGAATGTATCCCTTGGTAGCTTGGCAATTTGATGATCCTGTTTTCTGCCTTGAAGGAGCTGTACACGACATAGGTACAATTATAAATTGGGCACAACAATGTGGACTATTTAGGCATCCGCACGTAACATCATATATTGCAGAATCAATAATGGATTCCAATGGAGTTTATTTCGTGCCTGCTTTTAGTGGTTTAGGGGTAAAAAAAAAATATTAAAATTCAATGGAGGTCTAGATTTAATACGTGTCATTTTTTACATATTAAATATACATACATAGACACCGATTAATGATAATACAGTAGCAAGTGGTTTTATCGGTATAACACCATCTACAAGAAAGACCCACTTGATAAGAGCTTTATTAGAAAGCATAGTGTTTCGTTTGGTGCAGTTATGTGAAACCGCAGAGAAAGAGACCAGTCAAAAACTTAATATAATTAGGTAAGGTTTCTAAAATTGAGGCATATGTATATATAAGTATATTATATTTTTTTTTTTACCTTAGAGTTGATGGTGGAGTCTCCAAGAACAATTTTATTTGCCAGTTATTAGCTGATGCTACCGGGCTCCGTGTTGAAAGAGGATCTAATACAGAAAGTAGCATAATGGGCGCTACGTATATCGCAGGAATAAACTTTTGTTTATGGAATTCTCTGAGTGATGTGAATCAATTTTATATAATCGAACGGATGTTTTTTCCAAATCCGGATAACTTTCCAGAAATTCGCAAAAAAATGAAGATGTGGCTAAAGGCGGTGGATCGTTTAAGGAAATGGCATTAATAAGATACTGTCTATGCATACATACATATATATATATGCATTTGTTTGTTTGTTTATTTTTTTCTTTGGCTATTTCAGTTTTCCAGTAATGTAAGCTCTACGGAGCGAATAAAATACATTACATAGTTATTAAAAAAATCCTAAGTATTTACAAAAAATGTATATTGAAGATATACTTATATTAAAAGAAAATTCATTCATCAGTTCATTACTCTTAATTATTTACCTTATACTATTATTATTATGCTCCTTAAGCTCAGTTTAGATACATTATTGCTCACAATTCCAAAGGCAAACGATGCCAATAGCACGAAATTCCAATGACAAAGGAACTAGAAAAGGACCACCTCAACTATATATTTTCTTTTTAATTATTATTATTATTGGGCCAGGAAGTAGCGTGACAAAGAAGATCTAATGTGCAATTTTTTTTAATAAAATAGTTATTGGGCAAGTAAACAAGCAATCAGCTGTTTCGAAGAGAAGTCTGGAATATCGACTAGAGGCATTAGCCGGTCGGCCCCTACGCAGATTTGAAGATGTTTCCTTACAAAGTGCAGGTACAGTAAGAACATCGTGTGATTACTCTTGATCCACATTGTACAACATTCACTTGTGAGTTTTGACAGCTTTCAACGCTACTCGTTACGTTGTTCAGCGACTGTTCTGTTCTGTTTCTCAAAGCTTCACAGGAGACCTTTTGAAAATTTCATTTAGTGTCTTATTTTTTACAACAAATATACTAAAAACCTAATCGTTACATAAGACAAAGTTTTAGTGGTCTCAAAATCAAACATAAATGATTAAAGTTATTTGTATCAACTCTTATCCATAATTTCTATTATATATTTTTAGCGGTGTATATTTGTAGACTTGTTTCCGCATTTAAACAAAATCAATTAAAACAAGATTTTATGCCTTGTTTGATAAATCTATGGCAGTACAATATATCCAGACTAAAGGTGTAAGTATGTTATAAGTCCATATATTAAATACAATTTATTCCATATTTAGAATTTTGAATGAGCGGGCCGTTTTGATACTAATTCAACACCCACAATGCATAAAAACATAAAAAGATGTATGTACAGACGTACTCTATATTACGCTTCTTTACTGTTTAGTTGGAGAAGTCTCAAGAATTTTTTAAGAATTAATGACTAAAGTAGCATTTCAAGAATTAACAACCTGAGATGAATTGTTATGTTCCTGAAATCTAACATTATAGGTGCACATAGCAAATATATTTAAGTTCGGCGAAAAATAGTCAAAGAATAGCTAATGCTTGCAACAAAGGTAAGTGTATTAACCAATATTATAGAAACATATTGTTCTCTTTATAATCCAATACATATTTTGTACATTTTTAATGAAACATAACGTACTTACATAAATGTAACTGGCAACAGCACCTTATTAGTGTCGAGCTCAGTATGTCGGCTACTTATTCCTGCTGACAAATCTCATTATCTTGCAAAACAAATTATTATATTTATTCAGTTCCATTAATAAATAAGTTTATTATTTTAACACTAAACTTATTTAAATCGCTTCAATTCAATTAACAAATCAAACAACTGCAACATAATCACTAAAAATATACTAGAATGATTTGCAAAAAACTTTTTGGCACTTTAGCCGCGCTTTCATGCTAAAATTGATACTCTTATGATGAAATAGCTCCCACTTTTCAATATTAAATAGAGAAATACAAAAAAAATTATATACACAATTACATTTTGATAGTTTTGAATAGTTTTAATTTTTTATCTGGGCGATATTAGGCACCCGACTAGTTGAGGAAATGGCGCGACAAATACTAAAGAATACTGCCAGATTGTTCATTATCTAAAAGGTATTAGTGCTGTCGGAGTTATAAAATAGTCCGTTCATTTGCCGATATGTGTAGACGCCCTCTTGCCAATGGTATAGCGCGAGAAAACTAATGTTACCACATTTGATTACAACCAAATCAACAATAGCCTTGCTATACAAAATTTTTTATGGTTTTCCGTATTTCTGTACATACTCACTCCCTTCTCTACATAATTTATATTTAACAGGCACGTTTCGACACTCGTCGCAATATTTTCCAATCGCCAAACTTGATTTTACATGTTCTGATACCTACGCGTTTTGCTTGTAATTTATGATTTGACAATTTTTTACATAGAAGTCTGCATTTCTCAAAGCTATAATAATTTTATATGGCAAAATTGGAAAGTTCTTTTCTATTGTTCACTGCGCTGTCAACATACATTTTTCGAAGATCATTCAGATCAGCAATAGAAACAGAAAATTAACAAAACAATATAAATTCAATATTTTTAATAAAAATATTATTGAACTATTACTACTTTTGAGTAAGATAAAATGAAAACATTATTAATTTAATTTCATTACCATTTTATTGCTTCTTTACACCGCGTACATCCCACCGAAAATGGAATCCAACTCCCATGTATGGTCCGGTGCTTCAAAGGCTATTTTGCAGTTATTCGACCGTGTACAGGATAGTACAGTAGGATAGCCAACTCTATTGACTCTCTTCAGCATCGTCGCAACGTGGGGTGCGTTTCGTTGTTCTATCGCTACTACAATGGAATGTACTCTGGTGAAATCAGGGAACTAGTTCCCGAAACCAGTTCATTCCAGCGAACAACGCGTTCATCATTGAAGCCTTCCGATTTGAACTGGCCAAGATTCGTGCGATTTACAGAACACCTATCTTGTAAATATTGTACGCTATACGAGTGTCAGAACATACCCGCAAATACTATATAATTTTGATAAATGACTAAAGTTTCATGTACCTTGAAGAATGAATGGATCCAAATGTCTGCATTTCACAACTTTCGTGACATTGGCAGAAGGCGTTCACACAATTTACCAAATCAACAAACAATTTTATAACTCTGGAAGAACTAATACCTTCAGATTATAAACAATCTGGCAGTATTCTTTAGTATTTGTCGCGCCATTTCCTTGACTAGTCGGGTGTCTAATATACTTCAGTGAAAAAATTAAAACTATCCAAATTTGTGCATATTATCAAAAATTAAATATATTTGTGTATATAATATTAGAAAGAAAGAGCTATTTCATTGCAATTTCATCATAAGAGTATAAATTTTAGAAGGAAAGTGAAGCTAAATTGCCAAAAAATATTGTTTTCTAAGTTTTTTGCAAATCATTTTTGTTTATGTTTTGTGAGTTTGGCACAGTTGTTTGGTTTCTTAATTAAATTGAAGTGATTTAAACAAGTCTAGTGTTAAAATAATAAACTTTTTTATTAATGGAAGAAAATAATTAAAATAAATTGTAATTTGTTTTGCAAGATAATGAGATTTGCCAGCAGGAATACGTAGCCGACACTATTAAGAAGCTGTTGCCAGTTACATTTATGTAAGTGCGTTATATTATATTAAAATGTTACAAAATATGTATTGGAAAAAAAAACAATATATGTATTTTTATAGATAATATTCGTTAATACACTTACCTTGTTGCATGGCTTAGCTATTCTTTGATTATTTTTCGGCAAACTTAAATATATTTATTTATTTGATATGTGTACCTATAATGTTAGATTTCAGAAACATAACAATTCATCTCAAGTTGTTAATTATTGAAATGCTACTTTAGTCATTTATTCATACAAAATTCTTGAGACTTCTTCAAGTAAACAATTATGTATATATAGTACGTACATACATTTTTTATGAGTTTATGCATTCTGGGTTGAATTAGTATCTAATTATTCAATATCAATTCAACCATTCAATATTTGGAAACATCATTGACCGAGACTATACTCCAAATATGGGGTATTTTCCATGAGTGACATGCTTGATCTGAATCGGTTCCAGGCCGTGGTGTTGCTCTATATATATATTATTCTCTTATATATAGTAGTCACAGATTATTTTAAAGCGTTAAGCGATTGCTACAGGATCAATGTTCAGCTTCAATATTTGGCATAGTTTGTGCGTTATTTTATAAAAAATAGTCACATATACGTATCAGTGTGACTATTTTTTTATAAATAACGCACACAATAGGTATGTTCGTGTACTATAAATTAAGCGCCCGCGGGCGCCCAATCTTACCCAAAAGCGTTTTCTTACGCAAAAATTGGGGAAATGAGAGAGATTTTGAGAGAGTAATATTCTTGTTCTTCACGCATGACAACGCCCGTATTTTTTCTTCGGGCTAGTTTGGGCGTGAAGAACAAGCAATCAGCTGGTTTATAATAAACATTGAAAATAACAAAGGAAGTAAAATTAAAAGTTTCCCAAAAATGCAACGAACAAAGAATAGTTAATTTTATTTCACGATTTAGTTCAAAATTATTTAGGGTTTCTTTAAATAACATGTATAAGCCAAATTATTGTGTTTTTATGGATGTATGCATGTGTGAAGATTTGTAATTGTACATGGTCATATATATTAGGTCCGTTCTAGTTGCATAACAAAATTGACCGAACTCGCACAAATTATTTTATTTATATGTGTATGATTCTAATTTTAAAATTGTGCTTTTTCCAGAAAAAATATGTGAATGTATCATAAAGTATTTTTTTATATAAAAGCAAACTCAAAAATTGAGGAGGAAAGCATATCCATATAGTACTATTTTGCTAATGCCTCTTAGCTCAGCAGTGGACTTTTCCCAATTTTTGACTAAAAATTCAAGATTCTTATGTTAAAAATTCAACTAATCAATCGAGAATTGAAGTTGATACCGAACAAAACACCAAAAATTTATAAATAAGAGCATAACAATCCATTAGTTTACTTTTTTTATAACACATACATATGTGACAGCGCATAGAGAAAGGGACCTAAGGGTAAAAAAAGCAATTTTCACTTTTTTTTTTTTGATGTGGACAACATCTGAGCATCGAATCAGACCGATCCCATGCCCCAAAAGTGTTCCCTCCCAGAGATATGCGCGTTTTATGAAAGTGATGGTACACCAAAGATACACGTATTTAAATCTTTAAAATGGCTCTCCTGAACAAAACCGGTTTTTACCCTTAGGTCCCTTCTATTTTGCGCGTCACATATTTCTATTTTTAGATTTTTCTTCTCATCTATAAATGTATATGCTTTCCCCCTCAGTTATTGAGTTTGCTTTTATAAAAAAATACTTTATGAGAATATCATGAAGTATGTAATAATACATTTCACATATTTTTTCGGTAAAAAACACAATTTTAAAATTAATATCATATATAAATAAAAGAAATTTGTGCGAGTTCGGCCACTTTTGTTATGCACCTGGAATGGACCCAATGTAAGAGATATTCTGTTTTTTTATTTATAACAATGACCAACAGAGTCCATAGGGCCATATACAGTTGGTGGACTATAACTATTACATAAGAATAATTAAACATGTAGGCAACAGATAAGCTAGAAATAATGTTCATAAAAAAAATAATAGTTATATATTATTAGATAAGGCTACTATATAAATTCAGACTATATATATTCAGAATCTAGATCAGTTAAATTGCGAGGAATGTTCAACTAGCTTATCTTTGAATGAATTACGTGTAAGATGGAATACTATAAACTTATCCAAAAGCGTTCAAGATATAAGTTTTTGTGGTATTTGGTAAAAAAGTTCGAAAATAAAATTTTTCTTTTTCTGTACAAAGTTGCAAGAACTTTTTGTTTGACTAAGTTCGGTCTAGAATTAAATTATCGGCTGTTTTTTATTTAATTAATTTAATTAAATTAAATTAATAAGGAAATTGCAAAGCAACGACAAAAGTTTTTATTTAAAAATTTTAAAAAGAGGAAGATTTTTTTAAATAAACTTTAAGTTGTAAGTACATATATTTGTGCATATTTATCACTTTATGGCTTACCCTCATTTTACAGAACTTTACCAGAAAAGTAAACGAACGGACCTAATGACAAAAATTTTATACACTTCAGTCTCTTATTGTCTTTTATGAGGGAAAATAAGATTTTTTTTTTATTTCATATCCAGTTGTCAACTGTTTGTGTTACAACTTCAATAGGAAAAGCCTGGTATTAGTTAAGATCAGATAGAGGTGTTGAGAAACTAACTAACTGAGCTACTGAACCACAGATACCTTATTAGCCTATGTACTGAACTAGTGAACTAATATAGCGACATAGTTAACATAACTGAACGGAGGTAAAAAGTAATATTTGAATCACCCTGCTATTAGAAAACAACACGTGTGGGATTTTTTTCACATGTTGAAAAAAACCCTAAACAAATCCATGGTTCGAATTTTGTTAAAAAAAAATTGTTCATATTTTTTTTATAATGGGTAAAATAAATAAAAACAATATCAAAACAAAACTAATTGCAAAAAATTCACAAAAAAATAAAGTTGCCAAAAAAATGAAATCAAAAGTAGTCTCCTCTGATACAGTAACAAAAAACAGAAGTAAACTTTTGTTGACTAAAACTATTGCAGCTAAGAAAACTACAAGTAAAAAGGAAAAATATCTTCAGAAACGTAAAAATCTGATGGAGAAATTCTCTCTTTTGAAAAAGCAACAGAAAGAAGAAAAAGCACGCAAAAATCGTGAAAAAACTGCTGTGATTGGTGACATGAAACCCCTGAAAGATGCTCTACCATCCTTGGATGAAATATACAGACTGTCCAAAGAGAAAAACCAGTTGAAAACCGGTGTAAAGGAATTCGATTTAAAAGACGAAAAAATACATTTAAGTGCAAAACAAAAGATCAGAAAAAAGAAGGAAAAATTCGTAAAACAGGTTAAATCATTTCAAGCAATTTTGAAAGATCCGGAATTTAAAAAAAATCCCCGGGAAGCCATTAGATATCATATACAATATACTCATGGATTATTAGGCGAATAAAATTTTGCAAATATCTTCATTTATATTCGTATTTTTATTTTGGAATTATGGCATTATCGTAAATAGATTTGTTAGTGCGGTGTACGATTTCCGTAGAACACAGTTAACTCGACGGAAAAGTTTTAAACATGATCTTTAAATCAACAATCTTAAGAGGCGGAGAACAAACCAGCTAAACGATAAGAACTGGGTACATTTTTGCATGATAATGGGTGCAAAAGAACTAAACTTTTGTGAACAAATATAGGTATTTCTCTTTTTAGTGCAAGGAGCACAGAACGTGAAAAATAGCAAAGCTGGTTACAAAGTAAGTGGTACGTATATTTTCTTAAAATAAATCTTCAACGGTGTCAAGACAAATTGCTGTTGGCTGAATAGTTAGTGCGTTGTCTTTACTACCAAAGAAGATCGTGAGTTCAAGCCCAGTCTCGTCGTCAATCAACAAAATTTCATGTAACAATTAATTACACTGTGAGACAGCATTTTTTTGCCAGCAATGGCACCCATGAATCTAGGCGCAAAAGAAAGTTAAACTGCATAGTTGGTTTTTCATTTCCTAACTTTTTGTCCTCTTTAACGGACTTAACATGTCTTAAGAATTCTTATTTTAAATATTTTTTTTTTCATATTAAGATAAAATAGTTGTTAAGCAATATTGGTATCAAAATAAAGGAAAGGCTATAGAATTTAATAAAAATATTTACTTTACATCCCTAGAACAAAAATATGAAAAATATCCTTTAAAAAAATATCTTTGAAAGTTTCCCCAAAATAATTTTTTTAAATTGTAGAAATAATGAAGCTCTGTCTCTCCCTTCACCATCTGTCATCACTATCACTATCCTTTTAATAGGTAACACCTAATAGTAAGTAATCATTGCCTGAGTGTTACTTGGGTTTATATATAAAAAAATATCCTGGTGGAATCTTTTTTTAAGTGACTTGTTAGCATACATTTCTGCATTAAATTTCTATATAAAGTAGTTCTTTATCTGAATTCATTTTCAATGACGTCTTAAGTGGTAACATGCGAGGCGTTTTTAACTAAGTGGTTGTGAATCGACTTGTACAACAATCCACGTTTTTTCCGCGATATATCAAAAACAACTGATGCAAATAATACAAAGAAAATGTGGTTTACTTATGAGCAAAAAGTGTGTGTAAGATTTTTAATTTTTTAAAATCCTTTGATTTAAAATACAAAGTTTCTTCCCACCAAAAACATGATTTTAAACAAGTTTTTGGTGTTTGAAGTACAAACGTAGGTACAGCAAAAAATTTCCATCTGTTTTAACAACCCGACAAAGTTTGTTACGCCTTGGGTAACATGATTATGACTTTTGTTTCCATGGGAAACGCATTCCACTCCATAGGCTAATGGGAGTCTGTGCTCCACTCACTCACAAAATTATAACAGGAACGGACAGTAGTTTATTCAAGAAATCTTCCGCTCAGTCGTTTTAAAATGAAATTGTAAGCAATTTAATTTCTAACTCCTTATGACATTCATTTAAAAAACTATTTTTCTTTGCTTTAAAAAATATCCTTATTTTTTATAAGTTGTTGGTACAGTAAAATCAATAAAATAAAAAAGCACAAATTTTTTAAAAGTTTATTCAGTAAATCAGTTTTTTACGCAATTTGGGCTTTGTTTTTGGTACGGTAAAATATATGTATACCACACCATAGAATTTTTTTATTTGAGAAAGTGTCGGTAAAGTATATGTAATACTGACAAAATTAATTATTCATATCAGGGGACCGATCTCTACAGGAAGCATTTGAAAATTTTTACTGCAATTTCTGCAATCGTAGAGAAAACCCAACTACAAATATGTATACAAGAATTTCTCGTTGAAAGATATTAGATAAGAATAAAAGTAGAACTGCTGCATTTTGCAAAATATAATTGGTATCGTTAAAATGCTTTACGCTTAAACAGTCGAGTTTTTTCGTATAAAAAGTCTTACATTGACACAAACAGCCCTTTATACAGGGTAGCACAAAAGGACCTATATGGTTTGAATTCTTTATAACTTTTTTAATTAAAGCTAATTGCAAAAAATTCCCCAATAATATACTGTATTTAAAAAAAAATATAATCGCATAAATAAAAAAAGTTATAAACCATTTAAACCATATAGCTTCTTTTGTGCCACCTTGTATAAATTGCATTTGCCATTCCAATATATCATTTGATATGCATTATGCACATATTTTTTATGTAGGCTTATTTTTCTGCACATGATTTTTTTGTTCACACTTGCAATTTTTGAAATTAAAACACTTGAAAATTATATTTCATATTTTAACAATCTATTTTTTTAAGCTTTAAGGTTTTTTTTTCTCTTTTTATTTATTATTTTTATATTTATTTTCGATATTTCGTTAACCTTCGGTTAACATCTTCAGGAAATTTTTTATTTAAATTATTTTATTTAAATTATAAAAAAAAACAAAAAAAAAAAACCTCTAAGTAGTTTTTCACAATTTTTCAATTTTGAAAAATTTTGATTCTCTGAGGGATGACCAAATTGTTTTCTTTTTTTATGTAGAGGGATGTCCACTACATTTCTGTATTAACGGAATCTTTAACAAATGACTTTGTAGTTAAAACAAATGATCAGTCAAAAACTGGGGCGTATTGGACAAGTGGGCGTGGTGCCTCCCATTCAAACATAATGAAATCAATATTTAATCTTGAGAACGTTTAAAGCTAAAGTTTCTATATTTGGTGTGAGTAACTTAATGGTCAGTAGAAATCATCAGTCAAAAAGTGGTCGGAATTCGACAAGTGCTTGTTTGTTTGTGCTTTATAAACAGCTAAACGCATGAACCGATATTCTTATAATTTTCACAATATTCTGGCACCTCCAATTAATAGTAAATAGGTATTTTCATATATTTAAATTCAACTTTTTTTAATTTAAATATGTGTAGCGAAGCACGCCCGGTTTTAGCTAGTGTACGATATGAAAAATGTAATAAAATTAAACACTCAAATCTGTTCTTATCAATGTTGCTATTTTATATTTTATTAGAGATAACTTAAAATTACTTCTTTTTGATATTGAAAGTCAATTAAGATAAAATAACTTAATAATAGAAAAATATACTATTTATATTGCTAATAAAGAACTTAATGACAATTTACATAGCATTGGAAAAATAACTTTAATATATATGTATGTTTTTATACATTCGTGTGACAAATTCTTAAAGCTAAGTTAGTTACGTTTTCTTTTAATTACATATTGCCAGTGCCCATAATAGATGAATTTGTAGCATGATATATTTAGGCTAGGCCAGGCTGTAGTCCAAATAGTTTATTCGAACGAATTTTCATTTTATGTTATGGCTCTTAGGCTCACAATGTGACCCAAGTGGCCTGAGTCTCTTTGGGACTTGGCGGCCTGATAACCTAACCTAACCTATAGCTGTTATTATGAACAGCGTTCAAAGTCGATATTTGACGACCATCAAACAACGAATGCCGAATATTAAATTGAGGTGGAAATTGCTCAAAATTTTCGTTGAACCTAAAAGTTTTTATAGTAAAAAATTTCGCTTTCGATGCGTAAAAGTTGTTTAAAATTTTTGTTAATTATATAAAACGTAAGTTTGAAATTTTTTTGTTATTGCAACAGAATTTTGTTAGAAATTTTGCCAAATCCCTTATTTTGCCACAGATCTAAAGTAATAACTATCAACAGCACGAAAGGCTGGTTTATTTTTTTTGTCTTGGACTAGCACTCACTACCTTACAACATTGCTTTTTGCGCTTTATTTGTTCTTATAGCATTGCTGTAGCGTCTCTGATGTCAAGGAGACGTATTAAATTTTGAAATTTTGTTTTATTAGACATTTTTAGTATTTATTTGATTTCGCAGGTGCTACACAATACCGACGAAGAAGGGCGTTCTGATGCACAGATTCTGATGTGCCTGTTGATTGGTTACAGCTGAAGCTGTTGCTGTTCAGTGATCAGTGACTATGCCTTCGCCACTGAAGCCTGGCGACAATAACTGACACAAAATTTGTTCGAAAATGCCTTCTCCAGAAAATTAAAAAAGGAAAAAATTTTCGTTTTAAATTTGTTGCAAAATTTCAAGGTCGAATTGTTAATTTGAGAGCACTTAAATAAAATTAACGTTGAAAAAATATTTCAAATGGTAAAGAATCCTGTTGTTTCTTAAGTTCTGTTTTAAAAAATTTACAAAAATCAGTTTTAATTGCGAATTTTATATATTTTTTAAAGTTTTCAAAATTCACAGGATAAAATTTGAAAATAAAGAGAAAAAGAACCACAAAGCATAATACTTGACAGTTCTTTAAGAATAAAATTTAATTTCAAGCAATTTTTTATTTTAATTTATTTTCAAAATATCGGCAATTATTTCCATATTTCCCCCTTTTGTTTACTTTTATTTACTTTTCGGTTGTTTGAAAAGCATCTACTAAATAGGGATGTGATATTTAGGAGACAAAAAAAGTTTTCATTTTTTTCGTATTTACGAAAACTTATGAAAGCTGAAGAACCACAATAAAAACGTTACGATTTGAAAAATGTGAACTCACCTGAATAATTGACATAAGACTTACTCGTTTTTAGAAATTTTTTTAACGATAAGATTTTTAATTTTATCAGGGTTGGAATATTGCAAAAACAAATAAAGAAAATAATAAAATTACAAAAAAATCATTTGCTTTTGAAACGGTTTTTTTCTCTCTACTTATACTTTTCTTTTTATTTGAAGTGTGATAGTGTGAAAGCAAAATGTAATATTAGTTTAAATTTTTTGGAACGACTTGTCTTATAGTGTGAAAGGGTCTTAAGACTGTGAGAAAGAAATCTAAAGACTGTCAAAAAATTTAAAGTAACATTACATTTTAATTTCACATTTAGTGTGCTTTTTTACTCTAAATTGGGCACCCGCGGGATACCAATCTTACAAGAAAGCGTTTTCTTACACAAAAATTTGGTAAATGAGAGACGTTTTGAGAGAGGAATATTCTTGTTCTTCTTGAACGAAACAGTCCGTACTTTTTCTGCGGGCTAGTTTGGGCAAGAAGAACAAGCAATCAGCTAGTTTATAAGTAAACAATAATGAAGTAAAATTAAAAGTTTCCCAACAATGCAATGAACAAATATTAGTTAATTTTATTTCATGATTTAGTTAAAAATTATTTGGATTTTCTTTAATTGACATGTATAAGCCAAATTGTGTTTTATGGAAGTATGCATGTGTGTAGATTTGTATTTCTAAAGGCGTGCGTGTAGTTTAGTATTATACGTACATAGTCATATACATTAGGTTTGTTCCACGTGCATAACAAAAGTGCCCGAACTCGCAAAAATTTGTTATTTATATATGATTCTAATTTTAAAATTGTGCTTTTTCCCGAAAAAATATGTGAAGAGTATTATTACATACTTTATGATATTCGCATAAAGTATTTTTTTATATAAAAGCAAACTCAATAACTGAGGAGGAATAAATTATCGGCTGTTTTTTATTTAATTAATTTAATTTAATTAAATTAATCAGAAAATTTTTAATAAAAAATGGCTTTTACTTTTTCTTAAATTTATTTTCGTCCACATTTTACAGCCGTTGCCAACGATGCAAATGTTTTGCTTTTCAGATATGATGCAAATAACATTTATTTGGGCACTTTTGTTATGCATGTGTAACAGACCTATTTTGTGGTAAATTTTATTGCTTTTTGTACATTTTGGTCTCTTATTGAGATAAATTATAGTTTACTCTCATTTTACCGAACTTTACCAGAAAAGTAAAAAACACACCAATTATTACACTTCAAATAAAATGAAAAGTACAACTAGGAAGCAAAATACCGGTAGCGCGGCGCATTCGTTTTGGTATCAATCCATCAGTAGTAGACCTGAATCGGTTTCTATTTAAATTAAGCCGAATCACTTTAATAGTAACCGAGCTACAGCCGAAGAAGTACGACCTTCTCGTTTTTTTTTCCTTGAAATTTTAGTATAAAAACTTCCATAACTTCGAAACGGCTGGATCGATTTTCGTGAAATTTAGTTCGTGTATGTAACTAGGTGGACTGCTTACTGTAAATACCATTAAATCAGGGGTGCCATAGAAACCAATCTTATCGGAATTATAAAAAAAAAATACTTTGTGTCATGAAATCTAATGTTATCGGTTTTATGTTCGAACTAGAAATAATGTCGGTTTTAGGTGTCACAGAAATCAATGTTTTCGTATTTTTATTGAAAATAAACCAAGCAGCCGACTGCTGTCGGTTTTCATTTGCAATCGTTTAATTTTATTAATTCCATCAGATATTTTGTTAAAATCTTGTACATTTATTTACTTAAAGTAATTAAAAACTACATTTTTCATTTTGTTTTTCAAGTTGATTTTTTTTGCGAAAATGTATGTAAATTGTAGTTGATTAATTTGTAAAAAAAAGTATTTATCTCCATGTTTTTATCCTTAAAAAGGAAAACATAAAAATAAAAAATTTTTTTTGTTATAAATTTAATTTTAAACAGCAATTTTTTATTTTTAATAAATTCGTTTCCCAAACAAATTCAAACAAAAATTGCATTAAAAGTAGTAAACAAATGAGCAAAATCATAAAACAGCCGATTCGAATATCGGTTTTATTTGCATTCGAAGATAACAAAACCGACACGTTTTCATGACCACCAAATGAAACCAATATCGGTTTGCAAAACCGACTTGAATTCTATGACAGCACTGAATATGTTATTTTTAAATGTTTTAAACGAATTCAATAAAATTTAGTACGTTTGTTCAATGAAACATATACATATAAACATTTCCGACTGCAAAATTTCATCGGTATAACAGGTTCCGAATAATAGGCCAAATTTCGGTCCGCCTTAATGTTGAACTGATTCGACGAAATTTGTCATGGTGTTCAGATATGCGCTTAGACAGTTATGGGAGACAAGAAAAGTTCGTCAGAGTTACCAAACTCGAAAAATAGTTCAAAGTGCGGTTCGGCTAAACGATTGAACAATTTCGGTGGCTCTGAAACAGCTGGTCCAAAGGACCAACTCCCAATATTAAGTAAAAATCCGGTACTATTAAACGAGTAGGCGGAAATTCAGACGTACATATATGGAATATAAGGTGGGTCAATGAAGGCTATCTCAGATTCGGCACTGCAGAATGTAGCACTATTACTTGTGTTTTTTTTTTAATATACACTGCAGAAGTAAAGCAGTATGTAGTTAAACGCGACTGTATGTACATAAATGTGCCGCATATACACTATGCTATAAATTCATCAATTGTTGACTCTGGGTAATATTAAATAAATTTTGTATGTGAATATAATTTTATAATGAGACTATTGTAGGTATGATGAAATAATTTCTATTACACTTGAACCTCGGTTATCCGGGCCTCTATTAACCGGTTAATACTATTAAACGGGATGTTGCTCGCTTTGTTTTAGATTCTCTATAATACGTGATTTTACATTTATTATCCGTTTTTCCTTTTTATACCTCTATCAACCGTGTTTTACTCTATTATTTGTGCAACAAAAAAATTTATTTTTTTAAGCCAATCGTATACAGTGAAAACTCATCCTCGCGCTATTTTTGTCCGGTTATGAGAGGTGTCCGCCTATAAGAGGTAGGCATTCATTATTTTAAATATTAAATTTATGTTTTAATGCTAGACTAATGCTTTGTGTTTAACAAAATTTATTCAGATTGGACTGATCGGTTCAATTTGAACCGTTAATTTTCAAAAGGATTTTAAATGTTTAAATGTTGGAATGCGACAAAGTCGTCTCTAGCAATATGCTTCAAACGGACAATTTGTTTTAATGCTTCACCACAAATACATATTTATGGAATGAGTACATATAATTTTATTTTTTTTCTTTAATTGGCAACTTAATTCGATGTGACATTTTGTCGTTCTGTGGCTTGTACAAAAATCAAAAACTTCAGATATTTCGGCTAACATTTTGAATTAGTAACAAGCCGCTCGCTTGAGTGGTGTATTGCCAATTACTTTCATTTATAACAAAATTCTAAAAATAGAGTGTGCTCATTGTGGGAAATAATGAAAACTCTATGATTGCACAAATTAGGTTGGTGTAGACTGTATGCAAATGAAAAATGTATGTTTTTCAAACCGCATATATTGTCTATTTGGCTCATATGAATCACGGTTGAAAAATGAAGAAATATATATAACTGTTGCTGGTGAGTTGCAATCAAGAGAACTAATTTTTAAAATTAAAGTTTCTGTCCGCATGCGGTTAATACAGAGGTCCGGTTATGTGAATACAATTTGTACGAAAAAACTGATGAAAATCTCTATTCTACAAAGTTTGTTCGGTTATGAGAAGTGTCCGGCTATAGGAGGTGGCCATTAGTGATGGCCCGTCCCACTAGTAAATCACCCAAATAAGCAAGAAGAGTTCTTTTTATTACAAACAAAATTGCTTTAATTTATGACTATCGCAAAAGCGTACCAATTAAATTGTTATCTGAAATATATAGTGTTTTTAAATAACCTCTATTAACCGTGCTTTTCGATTATCCGTACTAACCTCGGTCCCGTGCGACCCGGATAATCCAGGTTCAACGTATATGAAATCAATCTAGGTATGAATATGAAATTTTTTATAGATATTTTTTATATGATTCGAAATTTTGCTTCCTTCGGTTTTAAACATACACAGTAAATTTTGTTTAAATAGTTTTGATATCGTTAAAGTAATTGTAGGTTTTTAAAGTTAAATAGATTTTTTGTATCTTAGCTGACTTAAGAAAAGGTTGGATACTGTGAATGCGATTATTAAATAGACTTTTTACACATAAAACAAAATATAATGAAGAATTTTATTCAGCAATCCTTCCACCAAAGATTAAAACTATGTATAACAAAATATGCATGTACGTATGTATGTATATTTAAAAATGTGATTGTAACAAATTTTTTGTAAGACAATCTAATAAGGATATTTATATGCATGTATTTAATTGTGTTTAGATTTAGAATATGTAAATATGTTGTATATAAATTTGTTTTAGCTTAAATTATAAAAGATTGGTGTTGTGTCTTACAGTTTCAATTTGGTTGATATTAAATTAAACCACATTTTGGTGTCAAGATATTCTTACAGTGAAATAGTTTAAATATATATATTTTTTTAATTTCATTTACTTAATAGTTTTCTTTTTTGTAAGTAATTAAAATATTTGGTAAGAGCTTATTTATGTGTATGTGTATGTCAATGAGTTTTGAGATCTTGTTTAGTTGTTTGCATTAAACTTTATTACAAGTGAATTTTTAAAGTTCATTAATTAGTATATTGATTATTGTTTTACATAAATTACAAGTAGATCTCAAAAGATTGTTAGATTTAAATTTTTACTCTTTGTTTTTTTTTTAGAAATATAAGTAAGTTCTTTATTAGCAATAGATTATTTTAGCAAAATATATTAATGTCTTCGAATGGATTGTGTATTAACATAATTAATATAAATATATATGTATATGTGTGAGTTTGTTAGAAAAATTATTGCAACGAAAGAAAAAAAACTAATATAATCATGATGTGTGATAAAATATACAAACATTATATGTATGTATGTATGTCATGCATTAGAGTTAATTTTTTTTTCAATTTATTCATTTTAAACATGAGTTTAATATACATACATTAATTTAAAGACTTTTACTGCATGTTCATAGAAGCCGAGTGAAAATAGTCGTTCGCCATATATATTGAAAACAAAAACAAATTGAAATTTTTTATTGTATTTTTCAATATAAATGGCGAACCATTATTCTCACACGGCTTCTATGAACAGGCAGTTAAAAGACGTTTCTTACGATATGAATCAATTGAAACAAATTATAAACAGAAAGTAAAAGTAAAATACGAGTATTCGAAAAGAGAAATAACTCATATATGAATGTATGTAAAGCGAATTTTTGTTGTCTTTTCTTTTCAAAATTTCTTTGTTAATAAATACGATACTGAATCGATAAAAATGCACCGATTTTTTTTATTAAAGAAATAATTTGAAAGCCATAAGCATCTCTTTTATACAGCGTTGACCAATAGTATTTATAGTTAATTTGTGCTTTCATTTAATATTACAAATCACAGTGCTATACAAAATACTCCTAAATATGTTTTCAAACTCAAATCAAACAGCATTCTGTTAATTTTTATTTTCCATTTTTACACATCCATCTTATTAGTTCGGCTATTTTTATTCTTTTATAACTGGTCTTTTCAAATTTTCTTTACGAGAATTGCAACTTATTCAGTCAGTTGAAATTAAAAAATTAAAATAATAGAAAATACAGAAATACTCGTTGGTAATGAAAGAAATATATTGATGTTGCGAATAAAAAAATTTCACATGAAATATTTTACCGTACACATTTGGTCTATTCTGAATAAAAATTATGTTATAACAACGAAAATTCTCTCCCATTCTTTTTTTTCATCAATTGATAATTTGTTAATTAGCGAAATACTTTCTCCGGCAATAGTTTTAATTTGATGTATGTACTAATTCTCATACAATGTTATGAAAATACAAGTTCATAATCAAAAGGGAAGTGAATGTAATGTGTTAAAATATTTTTCAATTTCACTTGTGCTATCTTTTAGTACATTAACTGCCTGTTCATAGATGACGAGTGAAAATATAAATATTGAAAACAACAATAAAAAAACTCAAATTGACGATTATTTTCATTCGCGTTCTATGAGTTGCATTTCTTCAATACTAAATAGAATTTATGATTATTAATTTGTATTTTCTCAAATATAAATTTAGTTTTCTGATTATTAATTTGCATTTGCTCCATATCATTTTGGTTTGGATTTTTTTTTTTAATTTAAACTTAAAAAAAACTTCTTTTAAATGAGAAAAATTTTATTCGAAATTTTAAAGCATTTTCTTATATAAAAAAATTAGATAACAACTCAAATGTAATTTCTTTACAGTAAGATTTATTAAAATTTTAAATTTTATATGTGAATAACTAGTGAAGTTTTTCTTTTATTATTAGTTTTTATTACTTAATAAAATGCTTAAAATTGTCAACTTTTTGTATGATGTTGAATATTAGAAATTATATTTTTATAAAATAAAATTATAGAAAGAATCCTTAAGTGTAATAAAATTAAACTAGTCTAATAATAACTTTAAATATTTATTTATTTAGCAAAAACATCAAGAGACTGTAAATGGAAAAAACGGTCAAATAATTTTTTAATAAAGATTCTCAATGTATCGAAGGTTTTACATTGTATAAAAAACAAAAAAAAATGGCTTAATTTTGAAATATACTCACCGGAAGTTGATGCCTTTATTTGACAACAAACGATTACATTCATTGCTATCGGGTAGGGGTAAAGTATAATAATCGCTTTCGGTACTCTAAAAAAAAGAACAAATACCAAAGAAAATTACAAATGCAATTTTTCAATAATTATAATTTTTATTTACTTGTTCCGTGAAATCATGTTTATATATTTGCGTTCCCACTTTCATGTCCGAAAAAGGTCCCTTCAAAGCAAAGAAGTGTATACTCATGGGTGTGCTAGTCTTTGTTTTTAATATAAGCTATGAAAATAAAAATAATTAATATCTGTATATTAGCAGAAATAATGAAATAACTCCCAACAACAAAAATTAAATAACTGTTAAAGATTTTTTCTTACAAAATGACTTATTTCATAATGGACGACTAATTGTGAGTTATTTAATTTTTTTCGTTTGGAGTTACATATTTCATATTATAACACCCAAAATGAAATAATTCTCAACGAAAACTGTGTTCGGGCTTAGCTTAGCAGTTTGAAATTGATTTTGAACAAAATTTTCCGTTATGGAAAATATTATATATAAAATGTTTAAGCCCGCACAAAGGCAAGAAATCGTTATGAGGGAGAGGTAGTAATACAGAGTAGAAAAAGGCCGTCGATGCAGAAGGACCTTGTATAGCGATATATGTTAAAAAAGCCATCTTTTATATTCACAGAAGTGATGTAATGCAGTGAAAATTGAAATGTACTGTTTCCTTTTTCTTTAGTATCTTGCACAGGGTGTCTGGTAGCAGATTTATATTTTCAAACTTAAATAAAAAACGTAATAATTGACACAAAGTTTTATTAGGAGCATTGAACGCTCTTTTCCGTATTTAAAGTCGCAGATTTTCACGTTTTTTTTTACACAATATATATTATTTATTGAATCTTCAAAATCAATTGAAGTATTCAAATCTTAAGAACTAATTGCTAATTATTATTAAGTACAGCCTAGCTGTACAAAATTATTTATTGCTCGTATAGTTTTATTTCCGTTCGGGCTAGGGAAAGAGTATCCCTTCTTTTCAGTCGAATGAACCCTCTTTCGCTTAAAATATTTCGGGCTAGTATATTTGGATGATCTTGGAGTTTGGTTAGGTATGACGTTGCGTATGTTGTTATCTCTTGTTTGACTGTCGGAATATTTAAATCCTTGTGTATGTTAGAATTTTTTATATACCACGGCGCATCTGTTATCATTCTCAGTATTTTGTTTTGACACCTTTGAATTTTTTCTATATTGGAAGCTGAGGCAGTGCCCCATAGCTGGATACCATAGCTCCATATTGGTTTTAAAATTGCTTTGTAAAGCAAAAGCTTACAGTCCAGTTTTAGCACAGAATTTCGACCAATAAGCCAATTTAGTTGAGTTGCTTTTAATTTCATTTGAGTTAATTTTGCATCGATTTTCACGTAAACTACTTTCAATGTTTTCGGGAGTCCTTGAAAATCGACTGGGCCCTGGCCGTGGGCCATTGCAGTTGCGCCGAATTTATGCACCCACGAACGATTTAAATTTACACTCGGTCCATCACTTATTAGCCGAATACCGAACTTAGAACAAAATTGTCGACGAGCAATTACGTAAGAATCATTACTCTTAAAAAATGTCTCCAGAGCGAACGCGCGATGCTCACTCGACCACTGCGACATCGTGACTGACAAATCCGCACAATCGATAATTTCAACGGTGCCACCCTCCCTCCGCACCGTTCGTTACTTTCTGAAGTAATCGTATTTAAAATTATAAATTTTCCACCAGACACCCTGTACTTATATAATAGTGGTTATTTAATTTTTTTTTATCTTGGACCAGCACTCAGGAGATGACCCCAACACATGAGATGGATTTTGCTGGAACTAGAGGAAAAGGTTAGTGAGAGAGATAACAGGTGATGAAGCTTCACTATCATACAACTCTGCTTTTGCACGCCTTTGTCAATAGCAATGCTGCAGCGTCTCTGATATCAACGACATGTATTAAATTTTCAAGCTTTGTTTTAGTAGTTACTTTAAATCGCCGGCGCTACACAATACCGACGAAGGAGGGCGTTCTGATGTGTCTGTGGATTAGTTACATTTGAAGCCGGTACTGTTCAGTGACCAGTGACTATGCCTTCGCCACTGAATCCTTGAGACAACAACTGACACATAGCCAATCAAATGCACATCATACATAATGCAAGCGGTTTCTATCATTTAGCCTGAAACCGGGTTGGACCCACAAAATTTTTGGTTTTGTAGGCAACGTGCAGACTACTTCCGGCATTGTGTTTTTCCGTTTCTTTTCAGTAAGAATTATTTCATTTTACAATTTGTGAGTTATTTCAGTTTTTCTGATTGGGACTTATTTCATTTGGGACCTACTTCATAGTACCATATTAGCAATGTGAAAAATTTATTTATTTATATTACCTGGTAAGTAATAGTTCTTTCATTTGATTGATGAGGATCTCGTTGACTATTATTTATTCTAGCCTTGACAACCCATTGATGGTTAAATGCTGAAAATCTAGCCGTTTCATAGAAAAGTTTATGAACATATTCATCGGTACGATAAGGCTTCATTTGTAAATCTAAAAAAAGTATAGAAAATTGAAATTAATACTTTATTATCTGACAATATTTTGGAACGTACCATTGAATATAATCTTCTCATAACTCAAAAGATCAATAAGGGTGTTAAACATTTTCTTTTCTTCTTTAATTCTTGCATCATGAGCCTCTAAAGCTGATATTATTTCATAGCCAGATTTTGTCGGATGTAGACAGCTGCGTTCATGTTCGCTTGCTAAAAAGAAAATTACGGTTTTAAATTTTTTTTTTTCAAAAAAAAAAACATTAGTTTTCTCATTTAATGAAGAAACTGAAATACGAGGGCGGGTCAATCGTTCCCTGACTTTTTGTGTTCAACACAGGCTTTTGGTTAAAAAATTATATTGTTTTGCAACGAAGTCTTCTTTATCCAGCCTTTTTTCAAATTTTTTATCTCTTCCAAAAAATAAGATTTGCCGAGATCATCAAAATAGGCATTTGTCTGAGATAATTTCATAGTTTGAGTCAAATCTAACAAACAAGAAATAGTCACCCGGTGTAATACGTAGCTCTAATTCATTGATTTTTGCCATGGAAACTACACTCTTGCATTGGAAAAACGCACGACATGTCTTTTTTGGTTCTCTGTGAAATTGATGGCACAGAATTCGTATAGCCTTGGTTAGACTGATGGTTTTTTCCGCAAAAAATAATGCGTAATGACCACACGAAAATTCCTTTTTTCCATTTTTACATAAAATCTTGCAGTAGTTTGCTCGCAGTGGCTGTTAAACACAAACTAAATGACTAAGAAGACAGGCGACTATGACAGTGCGAGTGTTGACCTTTCAGTTAAGACGTGGCAAATGAAAAAAAGTCACGTACTTATAGACCGCTCTCGTAGAATTAGTTTTTACACTAATTGATGAAATGAATTAAGAAATAGATAAAATCTTTATATAATTATATGTGTGTAATTATACTAGCTAAAACCCGGCGTGCTTCGCTACACATATTTAAATGTAAAAATTTCAATATATTTGCTTATATTGCAAATAAATATTATTGTGAATTTTTCTGAAATAAATTCTGATCTTCGGTGATTATGACGTAATTAGCCAAAATACGTCATAGTCAATCAAAACATCCACTTTGAATTTTTTGCCCCTTACATCCTTTAAGTTTTTAGACTTTGATATTCATGATATGCACAAATCAATATTTATTATTCAGTTTATATTCCGCCCACTTTTTGACTGATGATTTGTACTGACCATTAAGTTACTCAGACCAAATACAGAAACATTAACTTTAACCGTTCTCAAGATATAATGAAATGAATATTTCAGTTTGTATTGGAGCTACCACGCCTACTTGACCACTTCCTCCCAGTTTATGACTGATGATTTGTTTTAACTACAAAGTCATTCCAAAAGTCATGCCATTTTCAGAAACTTTCACTTCAACCGATCCCAAGATATATTTACTTGGTATGGGCGTGGCAACGCTCCGTTGGAATTTTTGAAATTTATATAGCCTATAGTTCCTTCCAAATATACAGAGAGATACTGTGAAAATTTCAAGAAAATCTGTTCAGCCGTTTAGCTGTCCATAAGGCACAAACACACATACATACAAACATGGCATTTTTATATAAATATAAGAAGATATCAATTTATACCACTTACTTTCATGATTTGGTCCACGCCATTGGCAACCAATTCTGGAATATTTGCATTTAGTTGGCCGTTCTTGACACTCATGCTGTTCATGGCGATCTAAAGATTTATAAGGGAATTCTTTGCTGCAAAACTATATATAAAAGAATAAATAATACTTAATTTAAGTATACCATTAATTAAAAACTATACTATCACTAACCTGACATTCACTAGGGAGTTCTGAAGCAGCCTTTTCAACAGCTAAATTGCGAGAAGCGGTACTTTTTGAAATTTCCACACGACAATTGGGACAAGTAGCAATTTGATCTCGTAAGCTAAAATTATAGATAAAAAATCAATAGCGATATATCTAAATTAAAAATTATATTCCCAGGTATTATGTTTTAGTTCTAGAAGGCATGTCATTAAATAAATAAATACGATTATATAACCAGAACTAACTTCAAAGTCAAGGTTCGTTTGGAGATTAATTATTTTTTATTTTAATTAAATACCGTATCTTAATACTAAATAATGTTACTTAATGTAAAGCCACTGAACAAGTTCAAGAGCTAATTGTGACTCTGGAACTAAGATTGCAGCATTTTGTTTTGTTTTTTTTTTTTTTGTTTAAGAGAGAAGTAACATTCAGGCAAGGAGATGCCTAGCAACAATGGTGACATTGTGTTACTGTCTCTTTTGGCAGAGGATGGTGTAGAGAAGAGGCATATGCTTAAGTGATAGAGAAAAGCTTAATTTATACAAAAGTCTGCCGTTGCGCGTTCTGCCAATGCCAAAAGCAGAGATGCAGCGCGTCTCTGGAGTTGATTACAGGCAATATTTATATAATAAGAGGATAATTATTTTGCTAGTTATCCCACTTCGCCGACGATTTCATTGGGACGAAAAAAAGAGACAGCTCTAATATAAATTAGCATAGACCCTAATTCACATCAGAAAAGTTCTGATGACTGACACACAAATTTTTCGACGTATAGTTAGCGCGCTAACTAATTCAGCCCCCGCAGCACCCATTTTTCTTTCAACTTATTTTGTTCAATATAATTCAAAAATTCTGATAAATTGCCGCATAGACTAACTAAGCGAGCAAAATATGTATGTACATACATACATATATAAACATAACACATGAACTTTCTAGAACACATAATTTTAGTATAAGTTCTATGATTTTTCCTGGATTTATAAATATTATAAATATTAATTTCTTTATGGAAGACAATTTGTTTTTACCGTCCATCAGCCAATAAATGTGTAAAGCAGGCAGCACACATTAAATGACCCATTTGACACTGCAAGAAATAAAAGAAAAATAAAAATAAACCACATTAGTACGTATTACCAATTTTTAAAGTGATTTATATTTTTTTTTAATACAATGAAAAAATTTCAATTAATAAAACTGAAATAAAATTCAACACCTGTGAATGAAAGAGAAGAAAAAAAATTAAAAAAAGAGAAATTAGTTTGTAAATCAACAAATGTTTTATAACAGCGAATAGATGAATAGGATGTCATGGTATATCTGGTGATGTATCGTCTCAGAGGAGATTATTTGATGTTTTGAAATGTGAACTAAGAACAATATAACCTACATCCATAATATTTTTGAATATGTTGATAACCAATTATTAAGTGACAATAAGAAAAACACACACACACAAATTTAAGTTTCATTTGATAGATAGTAAAACAACTTTATTGAAAAAATTATTTTGTTAAAAGTTTTTGTACATAGCAATTTTAGATACTCAATAAAAGTATATTTTAAATAATCGTCTAAAGCTAACGTTATTAATAATTAAACAGGTATGCATTACGCAAAATAATTGCACTATGATAAAAATTAAAAATAATTTTAAATTATAATTATTATTATTACAAACGCTTCCTTACATTGTCAAATAATTTTGCGTCGGAAATCAATTTTTTTTTTCTTCTACATTTATTATTTATGTATGTATCTGCTAGTATTTCGTTAGATGTATTGCCTAAATAACATACATAAAACTTTAATGTGAGGTGGTAATTTGATTTTATAAATTGTAAAAAATTCTCGGTTTTATTTTTTTGCTATTAAGATTCGTTTTTAATAAATACATAATTTAAAAATTTGCTCCAATTGGAATATTTGTGAATTGAAAAAATAACAAAAAAATATAGCAAATTCGACGTAGCCGAACTAGATTTTATTTGTAGCCTATTCATTAAAAAAATTTTAAATACGTGATGAATTCATACATACTATTGCCATTCAATTCATGCAAAATTAAAGAAGAATTCTTCATTATCTCAAAAATTGGCAATTTTATAGAAAACAGAATTGTGTATTCCTTGAAATGAGAAAATTTCAAATCTTAAAAATAAATAGGTAACAAGTGTTTGCGACATTGAACATCGTTAGCAATATGTACATACTTACATATGTATATACATATGTATGTACATATGTACATACATTTCTGCTTGAAATCGGAAGAGCCAAGAAGATGTTAATTTAATTAGAAGAATTTTAAATAATAATAAATTAAATTGCCTAAATTTTAAGCGAACGGAATTGCATGATGCAATAAAGTTTCACAAATTTTAAATTTGCAAAAATTACATATACATATGTACATATTTAATTTCTAATGTTAAAGAAAGTATAACTGTTTTAAGTTTAATGAACTTAACAAGAAGGCAATCAATGAAAATAATTTAGAAATGAAATATGTATCTACATACATATAAACGAAATGAACATCCCATAAATTATTAATCAAATTCGAACATTTTTTTGACTATTGTGCGCGATTAAAAAAGCGGAATATGCGCTCATTTTCTGATCTGATTTTACTCGGGAGGAAATGGTACTCTACTTCAGAAGTCATTTATTATTTTTGGTTTTATTTATTATTTATTTTGGTTAGTTTACAATCATATAATTTGTTATTTCATTTAAAATCAAACACTTTTAAATCATATGCGCTGGTCATGTTCGAGTCCTTTTTTAAACGTGCAAGTGGTGAATCTGTTTTTGATCACCTTAAGAACTGGACGAAGGCTCATTAAGGTGATTTTTGAAAACATTATATTCCAAATACTAGCTGCGCTACTACATATCGTCATATGAATTCACAAAAGCCCTAAGTTAAATTCAACAAATTTTACAGGAGACGCAAAATACTAACTTCTACGGTTGCACTTAGGCATTTCTGAAATTTTTTTGATAAGAACATTATTTCTAATTGCAGGCGTGTACAATTTTACAGGCACATGCATTTTAATACTATGGCCCATTATCAATCAAATAGTGGATTTCGAATTTCTTGTAACTTAGAGCTTTTTTGAAATCATATGTATGTTGATATACTGTATGCATCTGAGTATGTGTACAATAAACAATAAATTTCTGGTTTGGCAAACAAAACAGATATAAAAGCAAAAATAAGCTATCAAATTTAGTACAATATGAGGTACATAAGTACGTGTCTACATACATACCTATATACTACACATAAATATATGTATGTATGTATGGATATAAACACAGCTGATACAAAAAAAGTTACAAATACGAGTAAATTATAATTTATCTACTGTGAGTAAGGATGTAAACAAGTAAACAAATGTGTGGAAAGAACTATAAGTGAACAAGAAAAACAAGTTTGAAATTTCATCTACGCTTTTGGAAGGCAAGTAAAAAAGAACCTGTCTCTTTATTTAGAAAACACATAACGGAAGGAACCGAGAGAATAACTAACTTTCATTATTACCACAAGAAATTACACAAGTAACGAACAGCAGGAATAAGTTTCTTTACAAAACAATAGACTTTAATAAGATATTTTTTTCGCCATCCTTCTTATAGTTTACATTCAAATCCACAGCATTGGTCTTTTTATTTAGTACAACAAACATGTAGACGTATCCAAATAAATATACATACATATATGTATGTATACCCACATACAACCGATGGTCTCAAGTAAAAAGGCATTGAAAAACGGATTTTTTACGAAATTGAGTTTTTCAGTGATCCGAATACATTTCACACAACTCGTCACACAAATTTATTGCAATACCCTCAAAAATAACGGTTTAAAAAGCAATTACATTTTGATAATTGCATTGTAATAATAACAGTTTCCGTTATATTTTTACCTTATCCTTTAAAGTTACAATTATTTGAGGTCGTCGCCTTTCTACTTGAGACCAGCGATATGTAGTATGTATGTACATGTGTACAGTTATACCACTTTTTACAAGAAGATTCTCGTTTTATACATTTCGAAGTAAATTAATGAAAAAATTCAGTTTGTTTAGTGAAGCAGCTCCAAAAAAAAAAAGGAAACTTCACAGGCCCATAAAGCTCAAAATATGGGTTGATGACAATTTTTTTATATGCATAATTATTATTTATATTATTAGTAAATATTACTATTTTTTTCTTATTTTTCAATATTTATTCGCATAGGTTATTTTTTGTTGTTGTTCAGCTTCAGTAAGCTGTATTTAAGAAAAATTAATTATACTAGATTAAAGTAGTGCGACTCGCTGCCCTCAAAAATTCTTTAAGAGAAATTATTTTAGTTTTACTATAAATTTTTAAAATTTTACTATGCACTCCCCCCCCATAAATTAGTATAATGCGTACATACATATTTAAGTATGTATATATGTATATATATACATATATAATGTATGTATGTATATATATAATACAAATGTTCCTTGTTCTTATTTTTCTTTATATTTTATATACACCAATATCGCGCTTTGGGTCGGTAATTAGGACCGAAGAAACGCGGCAAAAATCGAAGCACGATTTTTAACACTTTTGTATTGATTTTCATTTCATTCATAATTCATAATTTTAATCGAAAACTGATTTTTCAATGCATATACCAAATTTCTTCAACCAGTTCTTATTATTATACAATAAAAATATAACAATTCATGAGAAAAACGCAAAAAAAAACATCACAAAAATATTCACCCTTATTCTGTGTTTCCATTCGAATCGAAATTTTCTCAGTTTGCCAACGATGGTATACTGCGTTCCGTTTCTTTTAGATTGTATGTATTCTGCATTACGATAGTAAGTACGTATTTGTAATTTGTAACTTTACTAAGGGAAAGTTTTGTGACTTTTGTTTGTGTTAAGAAATGTAAATTTATTTTTTAATTATTTTTTTGTTGTACTGAAATATTAAAAATTTATTTAACACCTGAACAGTACGAAAAGCCGGCGGGTTTCTCAATCTCTGCTCTTCAATTCTTGACTCTGTATTCTGGAGCGCATTATTTTCCTCCTCTAAAAACAATGCCGCTGCTATCGATTCCAATTTTTCTTGCAATTAAAATAAAAAAACTTTACTTTTCTTCTTCCATAATGCATAAAAAATGAAAATATCACCTGCGCCACTACAGGTTTCTTCAGACTTGAATAGTTTGGGTACAAATACTGTTTACTTACATATACATGTTCTACCTTTTTTATTTCTTTCCGTATTTAACTTATATTAATATATGATGTTATAGTTCCCACAATATTTAATTTTTTGTTATTTATATTAACTAAATTTGTAAAAAATACTTTATGAGAATATCATAAAGTATGTAATAATAAATTTGACATAATATATTTTTTAAGGGAAAAAGCACAATTTTAAAATTAGAATCATTTTATTATTTATTTCATTTATCACTGTTTTTTGCACTTAATTTCATAGTAAAGCTGCTGCTTTTTCTTCTTTTTCTGTCGATTAAGTTTTTTTGCAGATACGTGCGCAACTGAATGCGGGAACGTAATCGAACACAGAATAAGATTAAAATTAACATAAGAAATTCTTCGTACATATTAAACGATAAGTCTATTTTAATGTGACAACCTTCAGATACATATTTGTATTAGACTTTAACGCGGAATCCCCTTTTTCTGTTTTAGCTTTGTACAAACATTTTCATATTAACGAGGTAACCACTAACGACGCAACGAAGCTATGATACGCAAACTGAAACCAAAACGACTCAACGTCGAATTCACAGAAATTTTAAAAAGACGCAACTTCGAAATGACGCAAAACGGGGTATTGGTGTACACATAAAATAGGTGTGTTTTTTTATTTTTCTGGTAAAGTTCTGTAAAATGAGAGTGAACTATAATACTATACCTCAATAAGAGACAAATATTTACAAAAGTAAGAAAACGCAAAAAACCATAAAATTTACCACAAAAAGTCTGTTCCACCTGCATAACATAAGTGTCCAAACTTTTGGGAATAAAAAGGAAATTACTCTCTGAATGTGATAAATTTGCCCAAAATTGCTGGAACGCAGACAACCGCAATTGAACATCTTCAAGTCATCACATAAATTTTATTTGAGTGATTTTAGGCGCTTAAAATGCATAATATTTTAAAAACAAAACATTTCCATCATTGGCAACAACTGTAAAAAGTGAATGGAAATAAACTGAAAAAAAGTAAAAGCCATTTTTTTTAGAAAATAAAATAATAAATATGCACAAATATATGTACTACTTACATTTTCAAGTTTATTTAACAAATCTTCCATTTTGCTTTTTCATAAATTTTTAATTAAAAACTTTAGTCGTTTCTTTGCAAATTTTCTGATTAATTTCAAGAAACTAAAAATGTTACTCTCTAAATTTCTCTCAAAATTGCACAACAATTGTTATCTGGAACGCTTTTGGGTAAATTTAGAGCATTCCTTTTTATACGTAATTCACTCAAAGGAAAGCTTATTGAACATTTCTCGCAATAGAACTGATCTAGATTCTGAATATCCATATATGTATAGTCAAATTCATGCGCAATATAACTTCCAATTTATATTGTAGGCTTATCTAGTTATATTACAACTATGTTTAATTATTTTTATGTTACACTTGTAGTCCACCAACTATATATGGCCCTATGGTATCGGTTGGTTATTTTTATAAGTAAACATACATATGTATATAAGTACCTATATATGTCATATTTATAAAAAAAAAAAAAGGAATTGCCGCATCTAACGAAACCAGAATTTTAACGTATTAACTTTTTTTTAACGCATTGATTTTTATTATTTAAATTTTATAGAGCTTTGAAACGTTGTTTATCTTTTAGAATAGTAAATTTAAAAAAAATTTGTCCACATTAAGCGCACTGTTGCCCTGCAAATAATATTGATTACATGGTCCATTTTACCTGAAATGGACTGGTTACAAATATGGTCCTATGTAATACAGCAGTGGACCATGTCATTGAAAACAATAACTTATTGTTATGCGACAAGTGTTCGTGCTTTTTTTCGTATTGACGATTACTCCGTCACATTAAAATTACTCTCTAAGGTGATCCATGGAGTAGTTTTTGGGTTAGTCCGATGGGCTATATGGTACACCGCCAGGACAAAGTAATGTTAAATAAATCATGTTTTCTCCTTAAAGTTGGGTTAGTCTTGGACTAGTCCCACTCCTCTATGGACTACACTATACATGCGTGTGTAGACTAGACACATTATTGGCAGGGTGTTTGCACTGACGTTTCCGTTTTTGTTGTAAAGTCTGTGGTTTTTTCGTTCCCGTACTTTTGCACATTTTTTTTGGACCGGCAGACGTGCATACGTGCTGTTCGGCCAAAAAAATTATTTTTTTTTTTTTTATCTAGGACCAGGGGAACATCCTTGGCGATATTCTGTCTTACCCTCCTACCATTTAGGATAGGCAGGGCATCGAGGAGGCGGTGGCTGCTTTCACTGGCACCGTGGCCAGGCCACGCGGCGATCGTGTGGACCCACGGCCCACAGGGGTCGCGGCAGACCACCTTTTTTTTATGTGGGACCAGCACTAAGGAGATGACTCCTACTCATGCGAAGCATTGTGCTGGAACTATAGAAAAGGGATAGTAGGAGAAACGACAGGAGGTGAAGCTTAATTAATTATTTTTGCAGCTCTACTTTCGCACGTTCTTTGTTTATACTCGTAGCAGTGCTGAAGCTTCGGTTTAGTAGCCATTTTTATTATTATTTTACTTCGCCGGTGGTACACAATACCGACGAAGGAGGGCGTTCTGATGTGATTGTGGATTGCTATCAGCTGAAGCCGGTATTGTTCAGTGACCAGTGATATACCTTCGCCACTGAAACCTTCCGACAACAACTGACACACAAAGACACACTAATGCAACATCAGAAAAATGCGAGATGTTTATTTTTATTTTAAAATTTTTGGTCTGAAACTGGGGTTGAACCCAGGTCTGTTTTTGGATTCGTAGTCAACGTGCAGACATCGTGCCATCGCCACCCTGAGTATTTTCTTTGTAATGCGATTCGCTGCCAAATGGATGAGCTTTTCGGGAACAAATTCCCTGATTTCATTAGAATAGAGAAAGTATCCCATTATAGTATCGATAGAACAACGAAACGCACCCTACGTTGTGACGATGCTCAAGAGAGTCAATAGAGTTGGCTACCCTACTGTCTCCAATGAGTTACTTCGCTCCTTCCTGTACACGGTCGAGTAACTACAAAATATTCTTTGAAGCACCGGGCCATACATGAGAGTTGTATTCTGTTTTCAGTCGAATGTCTCTTAATGAGATA
The DNA here is from genome assembly GCA_963924685.1 of Dexiosoma caninum. Taxonomy (NCBI): domain Eukaryota; kingdom Metazoa; phylum Arthropoda; class Insecta; order Diptera; family Tachinidae; genus Dexiosoma; species Dexiosoma caninum. The sequence continues at coordinate 32,754,254 of OZ004729.1, read as the reverse complement.
AATTATAGTTTACTCTCATTTTACTCAAAAAGTAAAGAAACAAACCTAATATGGAAAACTCTAGTTACATTTTGTTGTATGCATATGCACATATGTACCTAAATACAGGTACCTACATATGTATATACATATATGATGATGGAAATACTACAAATATACATAAATTCATGTGCAGATATGAACAGAGAACTTTTATTTTTATATTGAATGGTTGAGTTTTTGTCCTGACAGATTTATTTACATACATATACAAATCGGAAGTTACTACGCATGCGCTCATTAAATAATATGCCAGCATACAAACCACAAAACACCATACAAACCTTGTATGTACATACATATATAGAACTATTTTAGAATAATTACAAAATACTGTCAAAATACATATACATATATATGTATAAACAATACACAAGTATAAGTATATATTTTTATATGAAATAATATGTATATGAAAATGGAGACATAAGAACACGTATGATAAATATGAAAACCAAAGCATAAAGTACTTCAAAACAATACAAACGAATATAGAGACCATAACAGAATTCAAACAAAAACAAAGAACCCACCTAGATATCTGGAACTACATGCAACTTTACTCCATACTTACATCCATACATATGTATATGAACACAATTAAAAAAATTCAATTGTCTGCCAAACTACATAAAATATGTACATATACATATACGTATTTATTTATTTTTATTTTTTACGTTGTAATAAATACAATGACGTTCTAAACTATTGCTTAGCTTATTAGTTATAGGAAGGAAGTCTTTTAAAGCAAACAAAAATTTGATAAAGCCTTCAATCTTAAGAGAGAATAAAATGTATATATGTACATATATACTACATACAAAATATACATACTTATGCAACAGCTATTTACTAAAAAATAAAGAAAAACAATGAATCTGTCTTAACCTATAAAATAAAATCATATATCTGCATACATATGTATGTAATAGATAGATATATGTACATATATATATGGAGATCGTTAAAAATATTTGTTTATTACAAGTAAAAAATTTAAGGAGTGCACCGATATGTACATACATACATATCTAAACTAGTTTTGAAATTTGTTGTGCATTATATGGGCTACGCTAATATGTATGCATATATTTACATACAATATGTAATATGTGCCAACCTACTTTTAAAAATGTAAACTTCATAAAAACATAACTTGAATTAATAATCTTATTTTGTTCAAAAAATTGCCTAATAGAAATAAGATTTTCTTTTTGTTTACCTATTTTCAAATGTGTGCTCATTAAAAAATTAAAAAAATAGATGCCTATGTACATATGTATGTACATACATATCGTTGGTATCATATAGAAAAGGCGTAAGTAACATACATTGCGAGTCTTGATATTGGTAATTTTTAGGCGAGGGAGACGAGAGGAAAGCTTCATGCGCTGTCAATACGTTTTGCTTTTCCATTCGTAACACATACTTGCAGACACACAACTATACTAAGGAGGCATGCCGTCAACAATAAGACTTGAATTGTGTAAACGCCGAAGATAGTGCAAGAAAGAATAAGTAAGAATCTGTACAATAAAAACTTGCATAGTCCGAACACAGACTAAATCTAACTTTACAGAAGAAAAAAAAATCAATTGAAACTGTTATTATTAAAGCAGGTTCACACAGATTAAGTTTACTTTATCAGTTTTTGTTCAATTGACTGTGGAACCTGAAATTGCGTACATACACGAAAGCATTTTTGCGTCAAGTTTTGCTTGTTTAAAAATACTACGGATTAATAGACGAAAGAAAAAACAAACTAGACGGTACTGTCAATTCTGTATACCTTTCTATTTTCTCTACTTTGCTCTACAAAAACTCAGGACTTGACGATTCAAACTTGATGCGTAAAACATGGCTTACAATGCAATTATTAAAATGTTCGTTATAAGATGTCTTTGTATGGAATTAATAAGAATCACTTAAAAATTTAATTTTGAAAAAATGCGAGTTAGAGCCTCTCTATATGATACTCACGATATGTACGAATAAATTTATGAATATGGCTAGTATATAGATATTTATATACATACATATGGGATGTAAATAAATAGATATGTATGTAAATATGTACATATATAAGAATAGATGAATGTATGCATTAATACTAAACAGGAAATTTTAAATAACCAAACTGAGCAATCAACAAATAAAGTTGTTGTATAATAAAACAAAAACAATGATGTAAACGCAAATTTTAGCAGCCTTAGAGTTTTTCATATGTATTTTCTTTTATATTATCAGAACAATTTTCTCGCCATTCTTAAAAATAATTTTACAGCTTATTCATGTACATACCTAGTAGACATTGTCAATTGTAATTTGACATGCAGGTACATATATATCTCTTTATTTAATTATATTTTTAAAAAAAATTTAGACACGTAGTATTACAATTTTTTAATAAATAATAAACTGCGCATTTAATATTATTTCCTAATAGAGTGATATGTTTTAAGGGGTTGTAAATTTTATATAAACAATTTTCATTTCTTCTTCTTCAGCATTTTCGTAAGTATAAAACACTAAAAATAATCTTAATTATTGCCACTTGTATACAAACTAGACGTGATTTCATGCAACTACAAACTACGTCGGAATATATACAGGCGAAAAACAGCCAACATATAAAGAACAACAGATGTACATATATATATATATATATATATATATATATGTTTATCCCCCACCAAATACAAACAAAGCATATTTTGTAATAAAATTAATGACGCATTAGCTTTAGTTTTGAAGCTTAAAATAACAGTACAAGTATGTAATGCTTCATTGTAATTAAGATGCAATTTATAATTCGGCGATGTTCTAAACCGTTACGAAAGAATAACTGGCTACTACCTATAGGAGTTTTTGCTGAAATCAATAATTTGTTACAAATTTATTAATCCAGTTGCGATACACCTATCCTCGCGAATATCCTTTCACCACCTGGATTAGTCAGGTTGAATATCTACATTTGTATGTTTAAAATTCTACTTGCTAACAGTTTACGACATATTTTTTAATGACGAATTAAATTCGTCATCTTAACTCACCTGATACATAGCGGTTTTTGGTAGATCCAAACACACAGCACAACACAGTATACCACCCAAACGGCTTTCAAGTTTCTCATAAGCAGCTGATTGCACCGTCAATGACGACGATGTTGACGGATGATCAATCTTTTGCTTTTTAGCAAGTGGTTCGCCCACATCAACAGTTGTAGTTGGTGTGGTTGTAATGTTGGATGTATTACTACTGGAACCATTATTATCATTCGATTGTGTCAAACTGGCAGAAGTAGAGGCTGAAGATGCCCGTATTAATGCGGAGGCTACACCAGAAGATGTACCAGTGGCTAACGATATAGTAGCCGATTGAGCTACAGTTTGTTGTTGCTGTTGCTGCATTATGCTATTATTATCATTTAAGATTTCGGCTGCTGCTAATAATGGTATGATATGTCCACTGGTAGTAGAAGAAGGTGGCTGTTGAACAGCACTTGAAGATTCAACATCTGCCATGATTTTATTCCTTTTTTACCTATTTTATTGAAAACTGTTTCTTGTATTTGATGAAATCAAAAATGTTAGGAAGAAACAAAATGGATGAATATATCCACCCAATTTCTGTTTCACCACACACAGTACGTAACGTAATTGTATTTGCTTTGTTTTGGTTTCTTTTGACTTTTTTTCTACTTTTTACAACGTTACTCTAATCGATTTTTCCTTGAATTTTTGTCTTGAAAAGAAAATATGCATTTAAGGCAAGGTTTGTTTAATTATCCAAAAGTATATGCACTTATTTTACACAGAATGGTCACAAAAGATTGACAAAAAAAGTTCTTCGAATTAATATGAACTTTATATGTATGATTTTATTTTATTAAAAATAAACAACTTTTCAATACTTCCGTTTAACACGTCTTATTCGTTCAGAGAAAATAAAGAGAGTGAATGCCTAGTATGTAAAATGAACAAAAAAAATTCACCTAAGTGCCTGTAATTATACATTGTTCCCACATTCATTCAACCAGGGCTGGAAAAGTTACATATTTTACACTGTTAAACTACAAACTCACGTATACTGATCCCAGCCATAGTAAAACAAGTTTAAAGAAAATTTACAAGACTTCATTTACAGCAAGACGTCTTTAACTAGGTGGTGGGAATGGAGCTGTACTACCACACACGTTTTTGTTTGCGATATGACAACAGAAAGTAATGTAAATATTACAAAAACAATGTGTTTTTGACGTTTGCTGCACAAACGTAGGTAGAGCAAAAAAATTGCCACCTTCTTTAACATCCCCGCTTTGTTTGATCCACCATAATAGGTCCGTTCGTTTACCCCAAATTGGGCGTCCGCGGGCGTTTTCTTACGCAAAAATTGAGTAAATGAGAGAGGTTTTGAGAGAGTAATGTTCTTGTTCTTCACGCACGAGGTTGCCCGTACTTTTTCTTCGGGCTAGTTTGGGCGTGAAGAACAAGCAATTAGTTTGTTTATAAGTCCCCGTCCATACTGTTGAATTTTTGCTGCAAAAGTTTTTTGAAGTCTCTTTTGAAACTGCAGCAGTGTCCATACATGAATCTTTTGCTTCAAGTTTAGTATTTTTTATTCCTCCCTTCTATCTTCTTTTTTTAATTTTTTTTGACATTTCTCAATACCGAATGTAAATATAAAATAACTACCCTGTGATAGGTGTGAATATTTTTTTTGGATAGATATTTGAAGCACAAGGTATAATTTGAAGCAAAATGGACGCTAAGAAGAAAAATTATATAATAATTTTTATATAATTTTATATTTTTTTTTTTAAATTTTTGATTATATTTCACAAAAAATTAACAATAAAACAGGGTAGCTATTATTATGATCGATGTTAACAGTATACCAAACGAAAAGAAATAAAATGAAACGTCAAATACACCTCATGTCAAAAGATGCAAATAAGAAATTCAACAAAAACTGCATGTACATGAAACAGCGTACATACTTCCACTCCTCTTCCCCTTCTCATCAACAAACTCAAAAGTTTTGCAGCATATAGCGAAATATTGAAAAATAAATAATTGTTAAAAACTTTTCATAAAAAAGACCATCGCTGAAAAATAAATATAATTAAATAAATTCTTTCAATACTTGTTTTTTTTAATGAATTCTTTCACAAATGGTTTTTTTCGGTAAACTTTCATCAATCACATTAGACTTCCAATGAAAATCAGGGATAATCAAGCTCGTACAATTGTACTTTTTTCAGTACACTTTGCATTGCAAAAGTACTACTTTACTCCACTAAATATTAGGTACCAAAGTATATTCATATGATTATAAGTTGTTCAGTAATTTAAATTAATTATAGCAAAAATATATTTTCGATTTTTCTTAATATAATATTTAATTATTAAATTATTTACAACCACTTTTCACAACTTTTTCACAAACTTTGACGTTTGGCCTGTTGAATGAAGTGACCAGCGAAATAGCTAATAAGTTTAGCTGCCCTACAAGAACATTGACGGTCATTTGACCGGTGATATGACCGTCATTGCTGACAGAATTATCGGTCATTGCGTAGAACAAAGTTTATATCATTTTCTTAAGGGCAATATGAGAAAAATTACCGAAACTTCTGTGTGTATGTGATAGTCAGCGTTGATGCATATATATCGCTCACTGTAGACGGATATCCTAATTGAAATGAAACACTATTTATTTCAATTCTTTACGTTGATTTTATTTCAATATTCTTATATGTACATATGTATATAAAAAAAAGAAATGTAATATAATATAAAATAGAAATATCCATCAGAACCTTGGAGTGGGCCATCATCTGTGAATTTTTTCTTAATATAATTGCCCACAATTGGGTGTGCTGATGGCGAGTAGTCAGCGTGTTGGCTCTGCAACCAGAAAGACCCAGGTTCGAATCCCAGCCGGGTCAAATCAGAAAAAAGTTTTTTCTGAGTTTTCTGTGCTACAGCACTCTCCTTCGTCGGTATTTGAGCAATAAAACGTCGGCGAAGTAAAATAATAAATAAAATGGCTCAATTAGCTTAAAAAAAATAATGCGTCAAAAAACATCAGAGACGCCGCAACTTTGCTTTATAATTTACACGCAACTGCAAAGTTGTGCAAGAATTAAGCTCTATCTTTCTACCACTTTCACCACCTGTCTGTTTCTTCCCTATCCTTCTCTCTAGTTCCAGTGCAATGCATTGCATATGTAGGGGATATCCCCTGAGCACTGGTCCAAGATAAAAAAAAAAAAAAAATTATTTAAAATATACAAATATTAAAACAAACTATTCAGGGATTCGCATAAAAATTAATTCTATCCATCAGCATAGACAACATATGTCGTTGTTAAAACGTGTCGCCGAGTACCGAACACAAAAACGATGCTCTCTTCCAGACCCGTAACATGCTACCAAATTAAATGTTTTCTCGTCTAAACTCAGTCGTACGGAGCTTCAAAAACTATGGTCCGAATTATAAGTTTACAAACGAGTAAAATTATCCTTTCTGTAAAATTGATGAATTTGCGAAAATTCAAGAATACTTTTGTAATGAACTGCATTAATTTTTAACTATTCAACAACACGTTGGTTGTCTCCCAACGAGGTGCTCTCTCGAGTAATAGGAACTCCTTCAGTATTACTTTAATTTAATTGATTTCGAAACAAATTCTCAATATTCAAGAATTCATTTTATTTTATCTTTCTGTTACTAATAGTAAAACTTAACACAACTTTTATGTTTTTAGTACATTTGGGGTCAAAAAAGTACAATTTTAAAATTGTCAATTATCATCTCCGATATAAACAGAGCTGTAAAAAATTTACATTTCTTTTTTTCTGGTAAATTTTAATGGTTTTTACGTTTTCTTACTTTTGTACATTTTGGTCTCTTATTGAGAGTAATTATAGCTTACTCTCATTTTACCAGAAAGTAAACGTACAGACCTTAAGCGTATGCTACACGCATCAGTATTCAGCTTCTATATTTGGCTTTGGGTTAATATATAGATTGCAGCCTCTGACATACTACGTCAACATTTCTCATCAATATGCATTTTTTTGGTTATTATCAAGTGTAAACATATAGAAGTTACCGTCGGCAAAACATTAACATTAATTTTGATGCATTAGTTTCAAGTTACGGGGAGCTAGTTTATTTATTATTTTACTTCGCCGACGTTTTATTAATCAAACACCGACAAAGGAAGGTGCTGCACGATAATGGGGAATGTATTTATATATAAAAATCATACATATATATAGATATTCCCAAAGTAAATTAATTTAATATATCGGACAAAATAGTGTACCAAAAATGTAAGCAACTTTTGCAGGGCGGAGAAATAAATATTCACACATATGTGGACCTACATATACTTTGAGAGCAATGTTGAAAATTATTATTATAGTTCAAAACAAAACTGTTATAAATTTTGGAAGTATGCAACCAATTTAAAGATTTGGCGTGCATGTTGGATATCTTGATATTCGTGTTCGAGTCGTTGTGTTCTAAAAATATGACGTGCCCTATGCAAGTCTTATTGATAAGATTTTAGTTATTTTTTTTCTTTTTCTATCAATATTATTATATTGAGCTATAACAAAATAGTATTGAAATAACTTTTGGATAAAATCAATTCTGTACCCCTCTTCTTTCCATGCTTTCCAGCGAAAAATTCTATTGGTTATGGAAAGTCACTTATAATCAAATACACCATATGGTTGGTTCGAACAGCTGTTTTGTATTGTTATGGCACGTCTAATTTAACATCAAGACTCGAATCAAGGTGTCTTTAACTATCTAGGCGGTGGTGAATCGAGTTGTTGTACAACAATCCACGTTTTCAGTCCGCGACATGTCGAAAATAACTGAAGCAAATATTACAAAGAAAATGTGTTTTACTTAGTCCGAGTTCACATGATTCATGTTTTAATGACATGATTCTTATGAGTTTGTGTGTATATTCAAATTAACAATGGGAAAGCAGAACGGAGTGACAATACATGCACACAAGTACTAGTTACTCTCGCCTATAAATTAGCAATCACGCCAGTAAAACATGAGTCGTGTGAACTAAGATTTATGAACAAAAAGTGCGTGATTTTTAATTTTTTAAAATCATTTGATTACAGCAAAAAATTGCCACATGTTTTAACAACCTTGATATGCTTTGGGATCGCATTGAAAACAAATACCGACTACTATACGTTTTTCCCGTTCGTTTTGAATTATCGTATGCACAAAACAGAGGCTCACGGCTCGGAAACCTCAGTTGAGCAATTAGGAATAGCAGGTGGTAACTGAAAATTTAAATTTCAATTACCATTTTGGCTGCACCAAACTTCTGGTTACAGGCTAGCAACGGAGCTGAAATTGGTTGCCATCCATAATCTACACATTTGCCTGAAAGACCGTACATTTATTTCATTTAAAAGTATTTTTTCGTGACATTCAAAGTTAAGCATTTGTAATTTTTATTTTAAGTTGTTGAACTGTCGGAATCAAATAGCAAATAATACGTTTTAGAATTGGCCGCACAATCTGATAAATTTTAGAACTTTGCTCATTCAAAATTTTTTTGTTTAGTTTCACTTGCAATGATCGGTCTAAAGTTATATTAATTTCTATATGTATTTATTATGTAATTATTCTTTCAATTATTCAACGTTAGTCAAAATTCAATACTATTATATTTATCTATGTTTGTTATATGGTTTAGCTGGTCTATATACAGCATTTCATTGGGTGCTAATATCAAAATCTTCAGTAGACCTTTTACCAAAATCTTGAAAAAAGCTAAGAAATATCAAATGTTTATACAAGAACTCCCAAAAAATATTTGAGAATTGCGGAATATACAAACAAAACAAACCAAATAGCTCATTTAAAAATGTTTTTCATACAACAAACATTTTATTATTTGATTTTAAATCAATTAAATTTTTCTACACCTTTCTTACAATTAGGCAACACTTTGGTTGACAATAATTGTATTTAAATGAATTTTGACAAACGTTGAATAATTGAAAGAATAATTACATAATTGTATTGGAAGATTTAATTTTTCATTTTACCTTTTAAATACAATCATTGTCAACCATGGTGGCGATGATCGAAGTAGTCTGCACGTTGACTACAAAAAGAACAATTTTTCCAGTTAAAAAACTTAAAATCAAATAATAAGATGTTTGTCGTATAAGAAAAATCTTTAAAGAAGCTATTTGGTTTGTTTGTATATTCCGTTATTCTCAAATATTTTTTTCGAGTTATTGTATAAACGTGAAATTTCTTACTTTTTTCAAGAATTTGGTTACAGGTCTACTGAAGATTTCGATATTAGCACCAAATGAAATGCTGCATATAGACTATCTAAAGTTTAGATTCTAAACCATATAACAAACATAGATAAATTATATTTATGTATAATACAGGTTGTCTAAAATAAATTTTACGCAAATTTTGCTATTTATTTAGTGATTTTGCAGTTATAAAATCAATTTGAGCATCACCAAATTGACTACCTTGACAAAAAAAAAAAAAAATATTAAAAACTAAAAGATTTGACAATTACTATTTTTGAAATTAAGACTACAAACTGAATTAAATTTTAAGTTATATTTACTTAATATAGAATAAAATAAAAATCCTTATGCGCAAATTACACAAATATTGTACGGTCATAGAAAGAATTCTACAATTAAGAGTGTAAATTTAACATAGAAAGAGAGTTAGCTTTGGACTGCATTTTCATAAGCATTAAAACAAGGCGCATAATAAATGTACCTTTTTTTATAAAATAAACAAAAGAATTAAAGGAAAAAAAAATAAATTATGTTCAAATAACTTCTTTTTATACGTTATTTTATAGTCATCATGGTGAGTTTGAAATGTCCATGTTGTCAGATTTTTCGACACTGACAGATTTGCGAGACTTTAAACAAAGACTAGGTCTTGTGGTCTTGAAATCATCTTCAGAGATTGTTTTAAGCTTTCGATCAACGGGTGTACGTGAACGATTTTTGGAGGAGGAGGAGTTATTGGTTGATTTCATAATGGGTGGTCCAATATCTTTACTACGACTGGAAAGTGAACGCACAGGGGCTGGTGAGGGCGATATGGAGCGTCGTTTGCTATGTGAGCGTGAAGACCGTATCGGACGTTTTTCTTCACGTGTGCGGTGAGAACGTTTACGATCACGAGAACGAGAACGTTTTGTGCGCGAGCGTGAACGACGCGCCCTAGAGGAACTGCGACGATGCCGGGAACGAGAACGTTTACTACGACGTTCACGTGAGCGGGAGCGTCGTTTAGATCTTGAACGAGAGCGGCTTTTGCGTCGTGAACGCGAACGCTTGCGTGAACGAGAGCGCTTTCGTGATCGTGTGCTGCGAGAACGTGAACGGCGTTTAGACTTGCTGCGAGTACGCCTTCGTGTGCGTGAACGGGAACGTTTTCGTGATCTTGAACGATGAGAACGTGAGCGACTAGTACGCCGATCCCTTGAACGTGATCTTGATCGAGAACGACGTCTTTTATCTTTAGCTAACATTCCAATAACTGGATCTATAGCAGCAGATATCATATTTTGCGCTTCTTTAACAATAGTCATGGCCTCCTCAATCTCCTTTTGAGCAGCTTCGTTTGTTTTCGCCTCCGGCTTTACAATAGCATCCGTTGAATGATACACACTTAGGTAACCGCTCTTGAACTCCTGGCCATGCATTCTTAGAGCATTGATGATGCTGGGTTGATCACAAAACTCAATCATACAGTACGTTTTATTATCCTTCTCTGCCCATCTTGCATATTTTACTTCACCAGCACGTTGGAAGCAGTCCATAAGGTCATCTAAACGCCATTCATTCTTAACATCGCACACAATTATTGTACGCCTGATTTCCTCAATTTTTCGGGCATCATAAAAAGAAGGCAATGCTGGGTATTCGGGCAAATTATTTTCTACTAATTTCGGGTCGTACGTTTTTATCACCTTATGTAAGAGGGTATATTAAGAGAAACATATTTACTTATTTGCACCAATTTCGTTACCTGCTGAGGCGATTGACCTTCGATGCGATTAACTACTTCCGGTGGTAGTTTTGAGTCCGGCCTTTGCAGGCCCGGTACTATAGTGCCATTCTTAGACATCTCCAATGCCCAATATTCCTCAGGTATTGCCAAAACCGGTATCACTATTAACGCTCGATCTATAAACACCGTGTTTGTCAAATGTTGCGCCACTGGAACACAAGAACAATCGACGTATTTCACATAACATATGCGAGACTGCACTGGACAGGAGACATCCCGTACTGTTGGATACAAACGAATTTCTTCGATTTTTCCAATATTGCCAAACAATGCCTGCATCTGATCCTTTGTAGCCTGCGGTGCAATATTTGTGATTTGTATCACGCGTGGCGCATTGCCACCAGCCATGGTTGTAAATTTTTATTCAGCGGCTCTTCTAGAGTTTTCTCTAAATCTAAGTTCTATTGGTGGGGGTAAAATTAGATTAACTTTTTATCCGGAACCACTTTAAGCTTAACTGAGAAATTAAATATTTTATAGTTACGTATCTTTTTCAACAAATAGTCTGTATTAGTTTAAATTTTTTTATTTCTATACACTAAAATTTACAAATTTCTAACATTTCCACGACTTTTTCACTCTCGCTAATAACGCCATCTTTAATGTGCTTTTTCGGCATTATAATTCAGTGTTGACAATAACACAGTTAAAAAGAAAAAGTAAATAATATAATAATATAAGCCAGCGATTTTAAAAAAAATTTTAATTATGGTGATAGGATTTACTTGTAGAATTTTCGGATATTGTCGGACCGATTTTCAATAGAGAATATACTACAAATTAAGAAACAAAACTAAGGTCGTTATTTGATAAGATCGTAGGGAATAAAGGGACTATTTCAATAACAAAAAGTTATGGAATAAAATGCGTAATCGGAGTCTAATGATATCGACGTAGAATGTGTAGGAAAAAAACTAGAAGAGTGGAAGAAAAATAAGAGAATAATAGGAAGCCTCCACCCAACATCACCTGTCATACCAAGCTATCCTTACAATAAAGCACCTACACTATATCCACTACATCAGGATCCGTTAGCAATCAAAGCTCTCATCAGAACCCTCAGGCGGAGTTGAGGGCGTTGGTGTCACCGGTCGTCTGCTCTCGTGTTGTTAGAGAGGTCGGGAGGAGCTGACTGACAGGAACAGGATTTCTTTGCCGTTGCCCTTTTGTGGGTTTCGGGGCATAGGAACATCAGGGCTAATGAGATAGCTGATATGTTGGCGGAACCGTTCGTCATCTGCTGTTATTAATTCTGTACGGATGGAGGGTTATTTTTTTATATGTACGTATAAATGTGACTATTTTTATAAAATAACACACACAATGACAAATATTGAAGTTGAACATTGGTCGTGTAGCAGTCGCTTAAGAGGTACACATTTATTATTTTAAATATTTTCTTTATGTTATAATGCTAGACTAGTGATTTGTCGTCAAAAAACATATTTAGAATATATTGCTTTAACTATACATTTTAAAAGTTTTTAAAAGTAAAATACTTCACACCGGCAATCTCAAGTATTTAAGGAATCAAGTACATGTAGTTTGCATTTTTTTTTAAATTGATAAAATGTTTTTTTTCAGTGCCACTTTGTGACCTCAAGGTGACAACACGAGCTAAGCAAATAATTTCTTCAAATAAACAGCAAGTTCTTTGCAATCCCCAACACATGAGTATGCACGTTCGTGTCAACACGGGAATCACAATTTTCAATAACATTAACACAAATACCAATCACAGTTGAAAAATTAAGAAATAACACTAGCGTTGGTGAGTTTCAATCAAGGCGAATTATTTAAATTAACGCTTCTGTCCGCTTATAAGAGGCTTTTGGCGCACAATTTTTTAAAATTTAGTGTCCGCGTCCGGTTAATAGATTGTCCGGGTCCGGTTATGAGAATAACTTTTTGTAATGAAAAACTGATGAAAATCTCGGTTCTTCAAAATTAGTCCGTTTATGGGATGTGTGCGCCTATAGGAGGTGTATATATATAAATATATATTACAAGCGATTTGGAAAAGGTTGCTTTACCAACACTATCCCTTATTTTCCATACATACTTTTCCAACTTTGTTTTAAGTGTGAGAAAAAATACTACTCAGTAGCACAACTTTGCGACAAAGCATAACTTTGCTCTTTCAATCTAATTGGTACGATGGAGAGATCAATGTGAAGATTTCTTTTAGTTGGTAAACAAAATATTAAATATAACAATTTTAAAAATGAATTCAATAACAGTTTTAAAATTGAATTAGGAAAACTGTTGCTAGTGTATATAATTTAAAAATAAAAAACAAATATGCTAATTGGAAATAGATTTCGTCAGTAAAGAAATTGTGCACTGATTTCGCAAATACAAAAGAAATTATGAGCAAGACAACCCAAAAAGCTAAAAAAAAATGTTTCTGTTTAAAGAAAAAGAATCAATTTAAAAGAGAAATTTATTTATAGTTACTGTTATTAAATTGAAATTGCATTTGGAAAACAAATTTGTGTTTTTGTTCAAAAAGGAAGAAAAATCTTTTTGTCCTTGAACCGAGTTCAACCCCTTTTGAAATAGAAAAAATTCTACACTTAGAAATTATCTAGATACACAGTGGTTCTTAATTAGTACTATAAAGAGGAAATACTTTGTCAAACAAAAAATGTCTACGGATCATGTAGGCAAACGAATGGCTAAATGTTTAACAATAAATGATGCTGTCAAAATTTCACCAACAACGACAACAGCATCAGTATCCACGTCAACAACTGATAATGAAAAGACGTTACCTAAAAGTCAATTACAGCAAAACCACCATCATGAAATAACAGTAACGCAAACAAACTCTAACGATAAAAACAACATTGGATTAAATACCAGCAATGTGTCCGCACACATTAATAAACCTTTTGTTGTTATGCGGAAATTAAAGAATGCAAGTAATAGTGTTGGTAGCTTTAATAACGGACACGAATCTAACGATATAATTAATTCTTCAATGAAAACCCATACTTTTACACATGATTCCGGCAAGCCTATATCTCCTACTTCCTTGTCATCAGCTTCGCCTACATCGCCATCTGGTGGAGATCCCGGATCGGCTGAATTGCGTCAACTTAAACGTGATTGTGATCCCCAATTTTCCCGATTTGCTGATTATTTTGTGATATGCGGTTTAGACTTGGATACGGGTTTAGAACCCGATCGTTTCGCTGGTATGTTAAAAGTCTCCTTTTTAACTTTATTTATGTACTATACCTTTCTGTTTTGGTAATAATAGTCTGTAAGCGACATAATTTTAGCTTGAGGCCAAATGGCGGCGTTCAATATCGAACATGACATTCCATAGTAATTCTTTTGGCATCGAATGCCGTAATTTATCCCCAGTATTAAAATTATGCTGTCGATAATACTTAATTTCAACCAAATCTTTTTGTGCTTAGTATGTTAGATAAGTATAACTGCAAATTTTCATTAAACGTTTTTTCCTTTCTTTAAAAGTTAATAAATTTTATGGGTGCCTCCATAGCCTAGTGCATGAGCATTAGTCTTATCAATCTGGAGGCGCGGGTTCTATTCTCGCCTAGACCCTGGGTGTCTCTACTTTTGGTATCACAATGGGCGTCCTCCTTCGGGGAGGCTTCGTCACCTAATCTAACCTAATCTCATAAACTTTATGGATTCTACGAATACCATTCCAAGAAGAGTATACAGAACATAATTCTAAATTTCTCTATATTATTAATAATTCCGATTTAACACTAATAAAAACAACCTAAGCAGTTGTTATATAATTTAGAATTACATACATATGTATGCAAATATTGCATAAAATAATAGTGTACGTTTTTTTTTCAAACCGGTTATTATATATTGGAAATATTTCTTTTACTTAGGTGACAATTTACATTGTTCTCCCTTGGACCGCGCTTACAAAAGTAAACCATTAGCACATTATCCTGAAAATGTTCAATGGAATCCATTTGATTCGCATGGCATCTGTATGGTAAGTATATACATGCATTCATATTTATATTATTGAACAATTATTACTTTTTTTGTAAAATTGTGCATATGTCATCGATTATATTTCAGCTTGTGCTTTTATGGTATAATCCGATGCAGTAATTCTTAGCGTACTTGCTAAATTACTACAAAGAGATCTATTGTTTTTATTTTATTAAAAATGATATTAAATTCCGGCATGGAAAGACGTAATTTATATAGAACCTAGCGTACATAACAGTAGCTCATCGTCTTAAAAATTTATTCACAACTTTTAAGATGATCAATTGAGTTCAATTAAATAAAGAAGACAAAAGCACCAATAATAACTATACATTTATTCTCTTTTATGTTTGTTTCGTATACGCTGGTTCGTTCGTAGCTTTGCATTTGTTTCAGATGAAATATTGAATATTCATACACACATATAGAAAGTGAAATTTAGTCTGATGGCCGCACACATGCAGTGGCGTTGGAAAACGTAGTAGTAGGTTTAATGTCAATACATAATAGCGTTTATTTAAAATCATAACTTCGAAAAGATAATTTTATGGAATTTTAGTTTAAAAGTTACTCGAATACAGGTATAAGGCAGTGGTCTCTTATGATACGAGCATCATATACCATAAATTTATTTCTATATTTTTTTTTTTTTTTATCTAGGACCAGCACTCAGGAGATGACTCCTACACATGCGAAGCATTGTGCTGGGAACTATAGGAAACGGATAGTAGGAGAAACGACAGGAGGTGAAGCTTAATTAATTATTTTTGCAGCTGTGCTTGCACGTTCTTTAGTTTTTATACTCGTAGCAGTGCTGAAGCTTCGGTTTAGTAGCCATTTTTATTATTATTTTACTTCGCCGGTGCTACACAATACCGACGAAGGAGGGCGTTCTGATGTGATTGTGGATTGCTATCAGCTGAAGCCGGTATTGTTCAGTGACCAGTGACTATGCCTTCGCCACTGAAACCTTCCGACAACAACTGACACACAAAGCCACACTAATACACATCAGAAAAATGCGAGATGTTTATTTTTATTTTAAAATTTTTTTGTCTGAAACTGGGGTTGAACCCAAGTCTGTTTTTTGGTTGTGCAGTCAACGTGCAGACTACCATCCATCGTGCCATCGCCACCTTTATTTGAAAAGAGATTTTAGTAGTTTGAAAACATTACAGATTATAGCGAATTTCTCCCAAATCATTTTTAACTTAAAATCCTATATTTGACTCTATATAAATGATTTTCCTTTATATGTACATGCGTTATATGTACGTAATAAGTAGATAATTGAATTAATAAATTATATTAATTTTTAAATCTATTTTATAGATCATTACTGCTTATAATACTTTTACAATTTACAGTGTATGAGTATGTGCACACATACTTATAAATTAGTTATAAATTTCTTGCTTAAATATACTACAGTATATTTCATAGTGTATACATTTAAAAATATATTTTTTGCATGACTGGTGGTACCATTTAAATTTCTGAATATGAATTAGAGATGGACACCCCATGGATGGTTTTCGTTAAACAGACGTGATAAAAAATTATTGAATAATAAGACTTTAGTAAGACTTTATACCACGTTAGTGAGTTTATTAAAACATTCACCGCCAGTGAACTTTTTAAGAGTAGAATTTTTGCGTAAATTTGGTGCACGGTTTTTTAAAGTTGCCCAAACATTAACTGCCGTATTCAGAAAAAATATTTTTGATTTATAAAAGCGTTAATAAACAAAATTCCATTCAAAATTTCATTTTTAAACCTTTTATAAATTCGAAAAATTTTTATGAAAATTTATTAACTTAATTTTTTCATAAAAGTTCTTAAAATTCCATAATATTTTTGCAGTCTCCGTAAAATTTCTTTAATTTGGCTTATTCATCGTAAGAAACCATTTTGGTAATAGTAAGTAATAGTTTTTAAATGTGTATTACGTAACTTCAAAAATGATTGCATGAATAATGTTACTTGCGCGTGACTGTCTGTGATTAAGATCTGTTCACGATTCCATCAGTATTAAATTTTTTATTGTGTGAAAAACACTTACAAACATACATACATATGTATACATACGTATGTACGTAGGTATGTACATATGTATATTTAAAAAAAAGAAACTAAAATTTCAAATTTTTATAAGTGTAATTTCGATATTTTATATTTTATTTATACCGAAATATTTTAATGAAAATATAAATTTATTTATATTAACTGAATTTATTTTGGGAATATCTCTTTATATATGTTTGTTTTATATATACATATGTATGTATGCGTTATTTTAAAAGAATTTGGGTCAGGTCGCGCTCAAGATTATCTTAATGTAAAAGCTAATAAATTTTAAAATAAATAAATTTATACATACATATGTATATGATTCTAATTTTAAAATTGTGCTTTTTCCCGAAAAAATATGTGAAATGTATTATTACATACTCATAAAGTATTTTTTTATAAAAGCAAACTGAATAACTGAGGAGGAAAGCATATCCATATATAAATTTATTAGCTTTTACATTAAGCTAATCTTGAGCGCGACCTGACCCAAATTCATTTTAAATAACACATGCAGACGTAGGTACAAAAGAAACAACTTAATCAATGCATAATTTTTTGTTTAATTTTATTACTAATTTCTTGAGCTGGTATTTTTGGATAAGAGGTGGAGGTAGAGAAAGCATGTTACTTTAGTACCACTAAGTATTGTAAGAAGTAAAAGGGAAAGTATATAGACAGCTTATTGATCAATTGAAAATATTTACTGTATCAAAAAGATAATATCGGACCTTGGAACCAGTATATAAACAATTTGATGTTCATTAGTTAAAAAAATACACTTACACACCGTTACCTTAATATAGAAAGGCCCTAACTAGTTATTCTGTTAAAATTTTTTTTTTATTTTATATTTTTTAGAGAATAATCGCGTCTACAATACTTTAATTTTTGTGAACATTTTTCGTTTTACTGTTGACTAAATTATTAGTTATGTATGTAGGTATCCATATACGTCTATATATATACATATATATACATATATATCAAATCAGTTTTAAATTAAAAGAAAAACAAAACACTGAAATTAATATTTACAGAGCGGGAGACAATATTTTCAAAATTTAGAAGTTTTTTAACTACAGAAATATGTATATTCACATCTATAGTGAATACTTTTTGCCTTTCCATAAATGGACAATCCTGAAAAAATTCCCCGTGAATAATTTCACGTCAAAATAAATTTCCCCCTATCGTGAGTTTTTTTTACTTTTTATTTTAATATATTCACTTGATTTTTGCTGGAGAATTGCATACAAAATGTAAGTAAGTTCTTTTAGTTGAATATTTTGATAAATATAATTTTTTATATCAAAATCAGCTGGTATAGTGCAAACATATATAAATAATAAATAAAATGCAAACCAACAGACCAATTGAGTGTGATTTGTTAGAGTATACAAAGATAACGCGGTAATGTGAAGAATTCTTTTATATTCTCTTGTGTATGTGTGTGTAGGTATGATGTATTTTTTTTTATTTTTTATGTATGATGTATAGCTGAAGACAATTTAAAAAGTAACAGGTAGGGAAATTCAAAATTATTCCGCAGTTAAATCAGAATTTATCCACTATGCTCTTGATTTAGATTTTAACACTGTCTAGTTAAAACCGTTAAAAAGATACAGAAATAAGCTGTTCATATTTTAGAGATTTGCACAATTTATTTTTTTAGGTATTAGCGGCGATGGCTGAAGTAGTTTGCAGGTCGACTACAAAACCAAAAATTTCCTGAGTTCAACCCCAGTTTCGGACTAAATCTCGCATTTTTTCTGATGTGCATTAATGTGTCTTTGTGTCAGGCATAGTCACGGGTCACAGAACAGTAACTACTTCAGGTGTAACCAATTCACAGGCACATCAGAACGCCCTCCTTCGTCAGTATTGTGTAGCACCGGCGAAGTAAAATAATTACTAAAAACGAAGCTTCAAAATTTAATACGTCTCCCTGACATCAGAGGCGCTTCAACTCTTCTGTAAAACAAATAACGTGCAAAAGCAGAGTTGTAAGATAGTGCAGCTTCCATCCTGCCATTTCTCTAACTATCGCTTTCAAGTAGTTCCAGCACAATGCATTGCATGTGTAGGGGTCATCTTCTGAGTGCTGGTCCAATATAAAAAAATGCAAAGAAAAAAGTGTTTTTATATGTAGAACTGTTCATATTATCGGAAGTGCACTGTATAAAGAACAAATTAAAAACTTATCCCCAAGGTATGCTTTGAAAATTTTCTCAAATTATATTATAATAACAAGTAGTTTTTCGCAGCTTATAACTGTGTATAACTTAGTCTCAGGCTACGATTTGCGAGGTAGTGTGCAGCACATCTGCCGCATCGTACCCTGCTTAGCCTTACCAAATCTTTAAAATTGTCTCATATAAGAATTCCTATATTAATCCGTAATTAGAATCGAAAGAAGTAAATAACATTCATATTCGAATAGGCTTTCTTTTGTTTTGTGCAATTACAGAGTAACCATCCTATACTTATGCGTTCGAAATTTTTATCAACTGTAATTTGGAAAATTTTACCTATTGCAATAATTTTACTTTACTTTAAGTGCACTTACTTACATACATGTCGTTATTTCTACCTTTGTAGTTGTCTTTACCACAAGGACTGAGATTTCGCACACAAAAACATGATATTGAACCAAAATTCCATTCATTTGCTACCACAAGGGAAGATGGTAAACGATGTTACGGTTTTAGTTTAGTATTTTATGAAGAAATACGCAATCGTAATATTTGCAGTGCCATGCATACATTACAGGTAATAACACTTTAACGAGAAAAAATTTTTTTTTATGATAATTAAATATTGAACTTTATTTACATATTTTCAATATAGTCCATGTTTATAACCGAACTTTCTAATGGTCAACAAACACATTCATTAACACGTATTAAAGATAGTCCTGTTAGTCGTTCGTTGCCACGGCATTTTAAGGTGGCAGGTCAAGCCCCACAATCAGCACAAAGTTACTACGATATAATCAAGGATAAACTCTATGTTGCCAAAAGTATCACATTGATCTGTCAGATACCTTATGCATATGCAGCCGAAATATTTCTAGCTAATCTATTTAGGTAAGAGAAAAAAATTAAATATAGATTTTCATTCTTGTATGTAATAATATTAATTAGCAATGTAGGTCTTTTTTATAAAAAAGTTTTTTTAATTTTTTTTTTTTCGATATTTCGCTAACCTTTGGTTAGCATCTGCAGGAAAACTGAAATTTTTTTCGAATAAAATTATTTAACAAACATAAAATAATAAAAAAAATAAAAAAAAAACCCAAAAATAAAATGAAAAGAAATAATATAAAATATTTTGATTTTATGTTTGTTAAATAATTTTATTCGAAAAAAAATTAATTTTTCCTGCAGATGCTAACCAAGGGTTAGCGAAATATCGAAAAAAAAATAAATATATTAAAAAAACTTTTTTATAAAAAAGACCTACATTGATAATTAATATTATTACATACAATAAAAACAGAAGGTCAAATAAAAAGAAGAATTGATTTTCATTCTTATAAAAAAGCGATTGTTAAAGCTACAACTGGTTTTCCCATACAAAATTCCTACTTCAAGCTAATTTTAACAATCGGTTTTGCATAACCCCCTTTTATTAATCCTTGATAATTTATTATGAAAAAAAATATGTATATTTATATAAAGATTTGCTGCCGCATTCAATAAATTTTTACTATTATGTACAGATATACATGTACATACTCGTACATATGTATGTACATATGAGAAACTTTTACTATACAATTTTTGTAAATGTATATAAGTAAAAGTTAACTTAATTTTAAAAATTAATTGTTTTATTAAAGTTGTCATTGCGTTAATTTTAACGAAACTTGGATTTTCAGATGTCTTCCACGCCAGCCCGGCCCAGGCATTAGTCTCGAATCTTACGTTTATAATATACTCTATGAAGTAATGCTACCGCAGCCTGGGAAGTCTATTCGCATTTACTTACCACCAGCGGACGCACATTTGCCAGCTTTAGCCTTAACATTGCAGAGACCAGACACGCGTACAGAATTACCACTATTAGATTTTCCATTGCGTTTGCTTTTCACGTATTTGGGTGTTGATTGTGTGATACAATTGTTAACTTGCGTTCTGTTAGAGAATCAAGTACTATTACGTTCAAACGGTATATTGTTATTGCTAATTGTAATTGTCTTTTAATTCATTCCATATCCTTTCAAAGATTACCAAAAATTAATAATAGTTGGAGAATGCATTACATCCATACTATTTCCATTTGTGTGGCCCCATGTGTATGCACCTATTTTGCCAGCAGCTTTACATCATTTTCTGGATGCTCCTGTACCCTTTGTTATGGGATTGCATGCTGATTGCGAAGCCGCCAATAAGATTGGCTCAGAAGCTACTCTTTGTTTTGTGGATATTGATAAGAAAATTATACAATTGCCCGAAGAACTGCCAGGTTTTCCTCACAAAATCGATTTTATGGCGGAAATAATTTCAATATTGGATAAATTTGGAATTGATCGGGATCGCTTGCATGAGCCTAATCTGAGAAATGGCTACTCTACGCTTGATCATGATGTTATGATAAGCAGCTGTACATTGCCAAGTGGTTTACAAGCAGCAAGACGAAGCAAAGAACGTTTCCAACAATTACAGGAAACAGTTTATACCTTGGGTTCATCTCCGGATGGAAACTTTCATAGTAATTTACAATACCAGCCTTTAGTGGCTCATGCCTCAAAAATTGATCATGTACCCCGTATTGCTGACTTTTTGAGACGTAAGGGTGTACGAACATCATCACCGGTATCATGTGGTGACTGTGTTGATGCCACAGTAGCTGTATCCTCATCTAGTATGTCACCTACAAGATCCCGTTGTAGAGAGGTTAAAACAACGCCAAATTTAACTCCTGAAGAACAATACTATCAGGATCTACGTATTAATAATGCCTTACGGGAAATTTTCTTAAATCGTTTCGTGCATATGTTTTTTGCTTATGAGTTTTTCGTTATTTACCCAAATCAAGACAGAGATGAATGGTTAAGTAACCGTGAGACGTTACAAAATTTTGATAAATCATCATTTTTATCTGACCAACCAGAGCATCATCGACCATTTTTATCGCAATTTTTAGAATCTCAAATGTTTGCTACTCTAGTGGACAACAAAATACTCTCCGTATGGGATAAGGAACCGGAATCTAATTTAAAGCTTTTCGATCAACGAGTTAAACTTTTAAGGTAATTACATATAATAAGTAGTTTATTCTCATCATTTATAATATTTGATAATCAAATATTTGCATATATCCTGAACTCAATTGTCAATAATTGGATTCGCCTTTCGAAAGTATGTATGTACATTGATATAGTACACACAGGTATATTCTGACATTCGCATTATTGTTAAATCACATATGAGTACATATTTGTGTGAAGTTAAATTTCGAAATTTAAACCCTAGACGCAAACCAGTTGTCTTAACTGAGTTCTGTTAACACGATTAAACGTGAAAAATCTAGAGCTACCTAATTCAAACGAAACTGTGCAAAACTGAAAGATTGTATAGCCGTATGTAAAGAAAAGAAAGTATGAAAGAAAATAAAAAATTACGAATTTTTTTGAGGATGTGTGGAATTTCAATATTACCGAAAGAGATGGCCAAAAATAAATTAATGGATATTTTAGCATTTTAAGATATCTCATCGCAAAAAGCTTTAACAGAAAGATTTTTCATATGAATATAAAGGAAGCTGTTGTGCGCATAGACATTGACGAAATTTATGGCTCTTCGAAATCATCTAGAAAAAAAACCAACACACAGATACATAAATGCACAATTTAGCTTTATATCTATTGCAGATAGTGTGCTTTTACATCGGGAAATTTTTCTTGAAGCAAGGCGAATTCATACCTGGTAAAGTTATACACTTCCAGATACTTCCAGAAATCGGCTCTGTAAAATTTCATCCGTCCAACTTCTTTCATTTTCGAGAAAAGGACAAAAGTCCTTTGACAATTGTCAAAATGGGTTTTTTGGAAATGTTCCTATATTTTCCCAGGAAATTTTTAGTTTTTGTAGTCAACGTGCAGACTCTTTCAGCAATTGCCAAACAAACAAATTACATCTGGTGGACGCCTCTATATGGACAAAAGATTCATATGTTGAGTTAATAATGCAGAATAAACCCTGAAATAAATTTTTTTAGTGTACAAATTTCATACAAAAGTTTTACTACATACACTTCAATGAAAAAGTAAAATAATATTCTTCCCTCGAGAGTTGCGTTTACAGATTAAAGATTGCAAAGAATGGCTATGTGTATTAAGAATGCTCATACCAGGGACTGTAAGTGTGCAAAGGATATTGTAATTTTTAATTCTGAATTTTTAAGAATGCTTGTGCTTCTTTCGCTTTTCAAAGCGTAATATTGGTTAACTTAACGGAAATTAGAAGGGGCACATTTGAACTTTAAAAATTAAGTTTGGCAACAGTTGTGTATGTTGGAATCAAAGATTCCCGTATTCATTTTCGTCTAAGAATTTCTATATATAGTTCAAAATTTTGTTTACAACGTAAGCCACCTGACAATGGGCGAAATGTATAAAATACACAAAGAGCACTGATGATGGAAGTTTGGCGACTTCCGTAAAAGCGGTCTGCTTAGCCTCTGTAAGTTAATAGTCACTCACCCCTATCATGAATACTTTGAGAAGTGAAATATTTTCCTGTTCCTTAAATTTTCAATTGTGAAAAAATTCACCGTGAATTATTTCACGTCAAAATAAAATTCCCGCTATCGTGATGAATTTTTTCACTTTTCACTTTAATTTATTCATTTGATTTTTGCTGGGGAACAAAACAGAAAATGTAAGTAGTTTTTATAATCAGGGCTGTCATAGTATCCGTCGGTTTTGCAGATTATCGGTTTTGCAAACCGATATTGGTTTCATTTGGTGTCATGAAAACGTGTCGGTTTTGTTATCTTCGAATGCAAATAAAACCGATATTCGAATCAGCTGTTTTATGATTTTGCTCATTTGTTTACTACTTTTAATGCAATTTTTGTTTGATTGTGAAAATAGATATGGGAAACGAATTTATTGAAAATAAAAAATTGCTGCTTAAAATTAAATTTATAACAATAAAAAAATGGGTACTGCTGTTAGAAGAAGAGCGCACAGAAAAGGTGAGAAGAAATCGGTTTCAAATCCAATTCCGATAAGATTGGTTTCTATGACAGCCCTGAATAATTCAAATAATAGCGTTTAAAACATTTTTTTTAAACATTAATAATTTTTTAAATATTAATTAAGGGGAAGATCCAGAATGCAAAACAACAGGCCGATTGCCTGCGGATTTGTGAAGCTTTCAAAATACTTGGTGGGAGAATTTTGGAAATGTCTTGAATAGCACTGACCCTGAAGTATCCCTGAATGGAAAAAGGTTATATTATGTTTTGCTTTATATATTATACATATATATTTTGCATATTATTTGTGCGTTTGTATGTAATTTGCATTTTAGCTATGGACAGATCAAAAGCGGTGTGTCTGCTCAAAAACTGCAGCGAGCAGGAAGAACCTAAAAGGCACAGGAGCTGGCTCAAATCTAAGCGTATGCCTCTTAGAATCCAAGCAGTTCATATACGAACTGGTAGGAATGAATGAGTCCTTAGAGTGTCTGTGCAACTCGTTTTGTGTTTACCAGAGTGTTCTTATGGTAGTGAAAAGCAAAATCAGCTACCGGGACAGGCAAAGTTTATCACGGACTGTCGGAATCAGATGACACCACGCAGACAAGAATTCGCCATAACCGAAGATTCTACTGAAAAAAAGACATATTCCTTCAATATAAATATAAGTGTGTAGTAATTTACAAAAAGAAAACTTACTAGTGTAAAATTTAAGCTGTGGTTTCCTTTCGTGTTGAAATATAAATGATTGTTATCTTTTAGGGTTATAATGTTCATATGTGTTCCATTCATACATCCCACAACAGCAAATATCCCAAATTTACTATAAAATTCTTGGGATGTAACTTTATTTTCCTCTTCAGTGGAGTAAGTTATCGACTGCCGAAAAAGACTTTGCTCTAGGGCATCCAACAGGTTTGACAGCACCTAACAGAAATTTGATTGCGCCATTCCCATTTCATAATCTCTGGCTTTTCCTTTCTGATAACCTCCCTCTGCAAAGAACCGTATGCAGGCGGCACTAAGCTTTAAAATTGCTGGAATACCAAATGATTGTTTTTGTGGACGCAAAGCATTATTGTGTAAGTTCTATTTATATAAAAAGCAGATTTGTTTAACCTGTGATGTTGTATAAATCTAATACAGAGAATTAATTTAAAAGAAATTTATTTATTGAATTAGGTCACTGACAATGTATCGGGTAACTCCAAAGGGTTAGATGAGTCCCGCAAACCTCGACGATCAATTCCTTCCAATTCTAAATATGTTGCTTTGTTTTTTAATTTTTATTCCAAATGAGTATAAATATATTTTTTTCACAAAAATTTCATTGATTTTTATTTTTTTAAAGTTTCTTTATTTTCTTTTATTCACTGAGGACTGATACCGTGGAAAATTTCTCACGAGAAATTCACGATCGCATTTTTCACCTCAAGTGGAATGAAAATTGAAAACGTGAACAAAAATTCCATTTGTTATTCACGAAAGGTGTGATTGATTGACATTCATTTTCCCTTGTTTCCTTGGAAAGCTGTCTCATGTCTAATTCATTCTGACTAAAAACTTTCGGAACTTTAGACTGATTTGGATTTAAGAATAATGATGGTGGCGATGGCACGATGGATGGTAGTCTGCACGTTGACTACGAATCCAAAAACAGACCTGGGTTCAACCCCAGTTTCAGACTAAAATTTTAAAATAAAAATAAACATCTCGCATTTTTCTGTTGTGCATTAGTGTGTCTTTGTGTGTCAGTTGTTGTCGGAAGGTTTCAGTGGCGAAGGCATAGTCACTAGTCACTGAACAATACCGGATTCAACTGATAGCAATCCACAATCGCATCAGAACGCCCTCCTTCGTCGGCATTGTGTAGCACCGGCGAAGTAAAACAATAATAAAAATGGCTACTGAACCAAAGCTTCAGCACTGCAACGTGTATAAACAAAGAACGTGCAAAAGCAGAGCTGCAAAAATAATGAATTAAGCTTCACCTCCTCTCGTTTCTCCTACTATCCTTTCCTATAGTTCCAGCACAATGCTATGCATGTGTAGGAGTCATCTCCTGAGTTCTGGTCCCAGATAAAAAAAAAAAAAAAAAAAAAAAAGAATAAACCAAAAATTAATCAATAATAACCAGAAAAGTGTTAGAAATAAATATTACATTACTATTATTATTATTATTGTTTTTAGAAAACGTCATGGAGAAAATATGATATGTGCTACTAGCTATGAACCATGCGTTGTTAGTCAGGATTCTCAGCAAGTTTTTGAAAAACGTCTTAACTGTGTGGATATTGAAGTAACACCACCCAGTGAAATATTATCAAATCGTGCAGCTTATTTTCGCAGCTTTCCCATTCTTGAAAAGACCGTTTTGAATCAAGAATGTGCATCGAGGTAGATTATACATTTTTTTCTTTATTTTTTATTTCACAAAGATTTATACTCAAATTGATAAAAAAAAAAAACTGATGTTCTTCCTAGCTAATTTGTATAACTAATTTAGTTAAATTGTGTTCTTCATTATAGAAAATTTGTTATTAAAAAAGAACTAAGTTTATACCAAAACAATATTAATCCGTATCGAATATTATTCAGTTTAGTATTTATTAGCTGTGTGTATTTGAATATTTAGCCTTGTTCTTTATATATAGTTACGTACATACATACGTTTGATATTATTTTTATTTTATTTATAAATGTATTCACATAACATATATTATTGATCGTATTTTTATTTTTAAATCAAATATAAATGTGTTTTATATATATATATAAATGACTTTTGTGTTTGAATATTTATTTACTTTTTGTCTTCCCATTAATGAATTTACAAACAAGATTTTAGTTAAGAAAAAACATCATATATGTATGTATGTATATTTATATACATATCTATATACACATATATAAAATAAAATTTTTGAGCACTTTTAAAAGAAAGTTTTATTTATTATGCAGTAATTATTACATTAGATAAATGTTCAATTAAAAGTTATTTAAAGCATGCTTTAGTTGTATATAAAAAAACTTCATCAATATACATACATAAATCTACTACATACATATATACCTACTTATGTATGTACTATGTTATAACTTGTCAGATTTTCAGGTTATGTGTATACAGATTTAGTAAAGAATATACATACATATGTAATAATAAGCAGGATAGATTATCCGCATCAATTCGGATTCCTTAAATACTGATATTGAACTAAAGTCGTTTCTTCCATGAATTTCATACTCAATCCCAAATCATTGTTACACATTTTTTTTCTTTAGAATTTCATAAAAGCACAAAAAACAAGACTTAAAAAGCCATTATATCATGGTCAGTATATAATATGGTGATAAAAGAGATTTATTGATCAAGAAATAAAATTAATAGGCAATAAAAGATTTATTTCTCTATTCAAAAACGATTGTTAATGTTAGAGTGTACCTGTTTTTTCATACATATTTCCTACTGCAAGCAGTCATTACCTTTAACAATCGCTTTTACATCAATTTTAACAATCGTTTTGCTTAAATCTTATTTATTGCAAAGTTGCACTTATATACATACATACATACATATAAAAATGTTCATAGAGTTTTCAGTAGTGCGAATATATTTTATTTCAATAGCATAATTTTGAAAGTTGATGCGGAGATAATTTTAAAAAGTTTTAATTTAGGAAGTAACAACTAACTAAAACAGCTGATATCAATACTAACTATGTCCCAAAGTTTTTTAAATACATGAAAAATCTGTCTCTACCTACAAATCTGACTAGTAGTAGTAGCAGACAGTATTAAACACTTTTAGAACTTTAGATAATACATGGTACTATATAACTAAATTTTATTATAAAATTTATGGAACACTTGAAATTTTCTATTGTTATATTTTTCCTTTCATTTTATGCATATTTTTCTACAATTCGATCTATCTGTACAAAATAAATGAACAATTTTCTTTCATTCTGTTGTTAAAATATTTAAATTTGTATTAAAGAAGATTCGAAAAATTGACACATATGCATACACGTACTTTTCGCACACATTGTATTTTACATACTATTATAGTTAAACTTTTTTCTAAAAATTTAATTTTCTGATGTATTTGTGTGTATGAACAGTGAAAAAAATTTTTTCTTAAATATTGAATTTGACTAATTAATTTCGAAATTAACTGGCTATTTCTGAAAATGTGAACGAAACTTTAAATTTATACATTTATGCTAAAGAAATTTTCATTAGATTTTTTTAGAAATTTTTCTTAATACTTTTTTTTAACCTTTTTTATTATTTGAACAATCTATTTTTTTTAAGCTTTAAGGTTTTTTCTCTTTATATTTATTATTTCTATATATATTCTCGATATTTTGTTAACCTTCGGTTAACATCTTCAGGAAATTTTGATTTTTTTAGAAATGTTTGGAATATTCGAAACAATAATTCAATTACCACAATGTGATAAGCATATCCTTACCTTAATATAGAAAGGGACTAAATCATATTTTTCGTGAAATTGAGTTTTGGCATATTTCCACATAGATATAATACTGTAATAAATTATGAAAAAAGTTGATTTAGCAAATTTAATAAAGAAAAAAAATGCGTGAATAAGGAATCGCGACTACAAAAGAGAAATGTTTAAGAATTTTTTTCTTCTCCTGTATATTAAGAAAAACATTAGTTAGGGACTTTCTATGTTAAGGTAACATTATATTTACATACATAATTTAATATAATTTAGCCTTCAAAAAATAAAAAATGTAGTGCATACTGTAACTTATATTAATTAATTATCATCTTCATATAATGAGTTTTTGGCGAAAGGTATTTTAGTTAATAAGTGTTATATTAGGTAATGTTTTTTTTGTCATAAATTCACCTTAAACTTCTATAATTTGTTAAGGGGTAATAGCATGTACATACATATATGTACATATCGCACCCTAAATACAAAAGCGGCACAACTCAAAATTCTCATATTTTCAGGAGAGGCAAAAAACTGTTTATGCAAAAATGATTGTAATATTTAAAATAAAATTGGTTCCATTATGAAAGAAGTCTATTTCGAAGAAGGTTTTGCTAAAATTTTTTTAATTTTATATTATATTTGTGGAAATATGTGTAACAAAAGTAATCAGCACTTCTTGAGAACATTGACGCAACTAAAAATAGGTCTTTTTAGTCGATCGTGCGTAAGCAATGCAATTAACATAAAAACAGACATAACGGTATTTTTCCAGTTAAAGAAAACAGTGATGAGAAAGAAATTTTTGAAGTAGTTAGAGATGTGTACTGTGAATTATTTTACGGAAAAAAGTACATTTTGGAAAATTTTGAGTTGTGTCACTTTTGTATTTAGGGTGCGATATGTCCACTTTTGGCTTATGCCAGCTTGTCAGTAAACATATCATATTTGGGAAGTTAAAGCCCTTCTGATGAGTTGGCATAAACACGGGCTCCCAAAAAAATTAAAATATATGTATGTACTCCCTTAACTTAACTAGCATTGTAAGGCGCCACACAAAATATTTTTTTCTGTTTTTCCGTTGATTTTCTTCGAACAGAGGTAATAGTTTAAGACGTGTTAAAAATGGCAATAAGTGGAGAGCTAAAGAAATAAATTTCGATCAAAAACCCTCAACGAACGTAGCTTTGAATAGATTATCGGCTAATTTAACAAATACTGAACTGAGTCCGGCATTGATTGCTCAGGCTAATTGGACATTTGTAGAAAGATTGTTAAAAGTAATTATAATAAAATATGTATACGAATTTGAAAAGTTATAACAATTGTATATTTTTAGGATATTAAAAGTAAAACAAAGCGTATGTTATTAGAAAAAATGGGAACTGAAGCTTTGGCATTAGGTTTAAATAAGAATGATGGCATTGAAGAAAATACTCTGATAGCTTCACTTTGTGATTTATTGGAGAAAATTTGGTCGCACGGCTTACAAACGAAACAGGGCAAATCAGCATTATGGTCCCATTTGCAATCATATGTGGAATTACAAGACGCACGTTCTTCCAATAACAGTAAAACTAATAGTCCGAATTTAAATGCCACCGGTAGTTCGCCAAAATCAGGCAATAAAGTCGGTGTGACAAGTAGTTATGCAGTAGCAGCACCAGCGTTGGCTTGGAATGTTATGCGTAAACGTATGGATTGTAAGTTATAAGTAACAACAAACTATAAACTCTTTAATGAGAATTTTTTTCCATTTTCTATTTAGACTTATCCACCTTTCAAACGGATTTTGAAAACCCTCCCAGTCCTAATCGTAGTCGATCGAGAGATCGTAATAAATTTGTAGGTCTCGAACACCTATGTCCGCTGCCTGAATCCTTGGAATTTGATGTCAAGTACGAAATGTATATATTTGAAATGATGCTAAGCGAATCGTCATATTAAAAAAATATACGATTAACGCATTATTTGTATCAAAGTTTTACTGCACTATTCCATCACCCAATACAATTCTTACTTTTGAATGAATTATGTTTTTTTACAGAAATGTTATGGCTATGGCAGACATAAAAACGCATATTGGTTATACTAGAGCATGGGTGCGTTTATCGCTTGAAAAGAAGCTGCTTTCAAGACATTTCCGTACGCTACTGTCAGATGACACTCTATTGCGTTCCCTTTATAAACGTTCGGCTTTTTTGAGATGCGAAGAAGAAAAAGAACAATTTTTGTATCACTTATTAACATTAAATACGGTTGATTATTATTCATTCACAAATACGTATCCAACAACAAGTAAGTTTTCATAATAAAGCAAAATAAACAGCAAACAAACGTTTTTTTCTGCAGAACTTCCTTATCGTGTTGTAATTTTTCCGTCACGAAAATATGGCTCTTATAACACTTCCAGCAATGTGTGGATTATAATCTCCGGACAATTAAATGAAACTCAGAGAGTACCGGTACCTAAAGGCTCTTTAGAATTTATATTTCATGTAAGTAAGAAATGTAAGACGTTGCTAATATATTTATCGAATTTAACAATTGTCTAATTTATAATTACGAAAATATGATTAGTTAGCTGTTAGTTTAAATCACCACTCTTTTCTATTTAAACTGGCAATCAAAAATAGATAATCGAGAGCTCAAAAACAACATATCGCACTGGTTCCTCTATAGAGAGAATTCAAAATTTTTCAATTTTAACTTTGTGCAAGAAACCCTTTCCAGTGTTCATATCTAGCTACTGTAAAAATCTGACATAATTTTCTCTAGTCTTTCCCCAAAAAAATTAACAGCTGTATCCTAGTTTTTATTTTATTACTATTTTTTTAGCCAAAAAATAAATGAATATTTGTTATTTTTATATATGCTTTATTTGGAAAATAAAAACATTTGTTTAGCTTAAATTTAAATAATTCGTTTTAAATAAAAAGAAAACTTAAATATTGGCGCTGTATGTAGACTTTATTGGGTAACTGCACATATCAGCAGAAATATGTAGTATGTCTCCAGAAATCTATTTCACTAGCAAGAAGCTGGGCCGACCCTCCTTTTAATTAGTTTTACTTTAATTTTGTAATTTTCATGTGCAATATAACATAACAAACGGTTTTTTTGTTGTAGCTTGGACTACTGTTCAGTGACCAGTGACTATGCCTTCGCCACTGAAACCTTCCGACAACAACTGACACATTATTATATTATGCATTTCGATACAATTACTGTTGTAATTAATAATGGAAATTGCATGTGCTGCAATTATTTTAGTTTGCAAAATAATTATCTGAAAATAAAAGTTTAGTTTATATTGCCCATTAAACATGTTTTCTTGCAGTATGGTTAGTTAGGAGAAGAAAATTTTTTGCTGAGAAGAAATTTTTTTTGTGGCAACACTTATTTTAAGCAACAAGCGATAATAACAATCTCTGCTTCTTTGAATACTCAAGCCAGAATGAGTAATGTTATTTAATTCTCTACAATACTCAAAGCTCATTTGGCGGTATTTTGCCTATCCCTGCTTTAGAAGAATCAGTGTGTTACATTTTACATGTTTATGTTACATTTTAATTTTATACTAGACTAGGTTAGCCCGGTGCGCTTCACTACCCTACACCAACGTATCTGATCTCGCCCACTTTTGTATGAATCAAATTTGAATACTTTTATTGTAATATCAACAGTCTCTTTTTCAAAAAATATAAAAGGTAGCTTTTCAGCAGCATTTTTAATTTAGTTAGGTTATTGTTTTTACCTGCTTTTACTTTTTTTACCTCTTCAATATTAGAATATCCAAAAATTCCTTCTTAGTGGATTTAAACATAGAAAGAGGAGTCCACAGATCGAATTTCAACCGATGATGATGGGTGCCCGGGCACTTTGCCTTTTTCCATATTTTTCCATAAGAAAAAAAATTTTGAAAATTGGTCCACAAATGACAAATTTATTTGTTAATAAATTTTTGGCGTGCATTAGATTCACAAAATTTTTTTTTGTTTTTGTTTCTGCAAAAACCGCGAAAGTAAAGCAAAGGTAAATTAGTGTTTATTTGCATCTAATAAAAAGAGAAGTGTTTTGTTTAATGGTGTGAGTAATAACTTTAAAGTAGTATTACTACTAAAGTACTAAACCGATCGGAATAAAATGAAGATTGTGCACATCTGTGCACGACGCAGCAATACAGGTGGATGCTCCTCGTATCAATATTCAGGTTTAATGTTTGGCTTTGTGTGCGTTTGTTTGCAAAAAATAGTCACACATATACGCTCTGTGTAATATTGACGAATCTCAAAATGCTTTTGTTATTCATCAAAATATTGAAGCAGTTTTACGTGGTGTGGCAGTGTTATTGTCAATATTCATTTTATTTCAAGTAACTTTGAGTGCACATCGTAGTTGTGACGCATTACAAAAAGAGTAAAAAATTTCTCTAATCGAATGAATTGAAGTATATCGCGTATTGAAGGCTTTTACGGAAGTGCAAAGCAAAAAATATAGTGACAAAAATAAAAAAGTATCATCAGGGTTTTTTTTAATAAATAAAAAATAAACATATATGTATTTTGCCGACGGTAAATTCTATATGTTTACACTTGAAAAAACGCAAAAAAATTAATATTGATAAGAAATATTAACGTCGTGTGTCAGAGGCTACAATATTTATACTAAAACAAAAGCAAATATTTAAGCTGAATATTGATGCGAGTAGCATGCGCTTAAAAGGCATTACAAAAAACGCGTTTGCCATTAATATAATAGATTAATCGACAACCCTTCGCCCAAAAATTAACTATTCTAAACTTAATCAAATCAAATTAAGAACTAGTTCTAAATAATGTAGTACATCTTTTTCTAAGTAGCCTCATTAACACATTTTAATTTATAACATACATACATACATGTATGTATGTTGCTATTTTCATTATACAATATAATTGTTGCTTTTTAGTACAAAAATCTGGGACTAATAACGACTATGCGTATTGGCCACGATAATAGTGGGGCTTCTAACAAATGGCTAGTGGAGCATGTGGTAATGCGTAATGAAGTTACCGGTCATACCTACAAGTACATAAAAATTTGATCTTATATTATCATATACAAATAATTTAATATACATACATATTTTTGTTTTAGATTTCCCTGTGGCCGTTGGCTGGGCAAAGGTGTGGACGACGATTCCACAGAACGTTTGTTGGTCGGACAGCGCGTTTCTACAAATTTAAAAAATTCTGAACTAATCCAAGCTGCTCATACGCCGCCTCGTACTCGTAGCCCTAGTGTTCAGCGTGGCCAAGATTTGCCACCACCATCAGAAATTCAGCACAAATTGGGAAATTGTGTTAATATAATTGTTAAATGGCATTATAAACCCAGTCGTGATCGCAATGTTGGAACCTTTACAAATCTTTTATGTGGCGATGATGGCTTAGTGAAATGTTTGGAAAGTGTATTTCTTTGCGGTTTCCGCTCAACTCGTTTCTTTGGTCGGAATCTTTATATATGGGATTATTTTAGTACGATGTTTTTGAATGAAATTAAAAACTATACAATTATTATTTTATTTTTAATTCTTTTTTTTAGCTAAAATAAAAGAAGCCTTTGAGCAATATATGTTACAAGATCAGCAACAATTTGATGACTCAAGTTCCAGTCTTGACTCTTCCATAAACTCAGACAGTTTGAATAGCCTTCAGAAAAGAGAATTGTGTGCTATATGGCGTTATTATGTACACTTGATGAATGAAATCATTAAAGTTGGAAATACTTTAGGTAAAGATGGCAAATTTCAGTTGCTTATATGCCTAAGTCTAAGGTAAGGAAAATTCTTTACAGTATTTTGTTATTAAAATTTACATTTAATTTATATAGAGAACATTTACTTACTCGTATGATACGTCCTATGGCCATGTGTAAAGTTACACAGGAAATGTATGAAGAAGAAAGTTTTCTTAGACGCAAAAACCTCCTAACATTTCTGATACAAATATTAGAACCATTGGACGAATGTCATATAGTTCTAGAAAATTCTATAACACAAGGTATTTCATCACAATGTTAAAACGAAAACACAAAAGAAACTATAGAATCTCTTAAACAAAATACTCATTTTTTCGGTTTATTCCATAAGTTAATGTTTAAAGACAAAGTAGATTCTTAAGATACTTGCCCTCCAAGAGCTCCAATATGAAAATCTTGCCCCACTTTATATAGTAAATAAGAAAAAATTAAACAAATACTCGTATCCCTAAAACCAAAGCAGTGCAACTCAAATATGTATTTTTAAACAATCAGAAACCAAAGTAATTTTAATTTATTAAAAGCAACTAAAAAAAGGAACAACATAAAATAAATGAAGCTATAAGAATTATAAATTTTGAAACGTGCAATTAAGTAGAAAGGCAAATAAAAAGTCATTAAAATTACATATGTACATTTAAAATATTATTTTCGTAAGTAAAATAAAAATTAAATAAATTTATAATTTACACACGCTAATTGTACTTCATATTTGCAAGGTAGCTGTAGTTTAAGTGTAATTTTAGACCAAAGATTTCTGTTTCCTTATTTTTTTTATTAGATTCGTTATAATTTAATATATTTAAATGGTTCATCACCATACCAATTTAACAATAAATTTTATTTTTGTTGAGTTAATAATTTTTACATTTTATTTTTATAAGATCCAGATTCAGATTCAGATATGTACAATTGATAACTAGTTTATATTAAAAGAAAATAGTATATTATACGTATCTATACATACATATGTATATACTATATATACATTAGACTTTGTGTTAATGACTTGAATGTGGGTAGCGATGAAAATATGAGATTTGATATCAAAATTAAAAAAATTTATAAAATGCAAAAATAGTAATTTGATGGCCACCATCCGAACAGCTGGAAACTTTGCTACATAAATTTTGGAATAAAATCGCATATTTTCATCGCTACCCACATTCAAAATTCCAAAAAATTAAAAACCCATTATTAGCTGCGCCATCTAATATACATATAAGCCTATATACAGATATATACATGCGTATGTATATCCATAAACATATAAACATCCATATGTGTATAGGGTGTATACAATAAACCAATGAAATTTTTAAAATTATTACAAAATAAAAAAATTTTATGTTCAAATAAATATATAGTATGTGTAACTTTTGTAATTATTACAAGCAAATATTGATATTTATTAATTTTATACTTTGCAAAGTAAATTTGCAAAATATACCTGCACAAAAATGGGAATTTCAATATCTTTTTGGGATTTATTTCGTATAAGTTAATATGTGGGAGTAAACAGTTGTGCGTTTATCTCAATTCTTCAATGTCAAAAACATAAAATTTTAAAACGTGAGCATCCGTAGTTAATATTGCGAGTTCACTGTATTTTTAACCAAGAAATTGACCATTAGTAAATGTAAACAAAGTAAATGGCAACGGCGAACATCTCAGCTGATCCATCGAGACTATCAAGAGTGAATTTGCCTTGTTCTTATCGATATGACGTATTTCTCGCTTTGGAATTACGGTGTGACCACTTCATAAAAAAATTTATTTCAAATTCCTGCTAAAAATTTCCAAAGTGGTGAAAAATAATGCCATAACTAAATATTATTAATCTATGTTTGTTATATGGTTTATCTGGTCGATATGCAGCATTTCATTTGGTGCTAATACCAAAATCTTCAGTAGACCTTTAAACATAATTCTTGAAAATAGCTAAGAAATTTCACATGTTTATACAAGAACACGCAAAGATATTTGAGAATGACGTTATATATTAACAAAACAAACAAATGTTTGGTATGGTATGTTTGTATGGTTGTTACTACTTGAAAAATATACTTTGGTTGTGAACAAGGCGTCTTTAGGTAGATGGTGTCGAATGGATTTGTACTACAACAGGCGTTTCTTGTTCGTGATATGTCAAAAATAACTAACGCAAATATTACAAAAACAAAGTTTTTGACGTTTGTTGCACCAACGTAAGTGTACTACGTGTTTTAACAACCCCGCCACATAGTGAGACATGACACATAAATACAAATATAATAACAAAAATGCTAAAATGGGCACACTTCTGAACTGGCATATTTTGCATCTCAGTTGGAAAAAAATGTGCATTTGAAGAGAATGTAAAAAAAAGTTTTGCTTATTTCGTGTTAATTTTCTAAAGTGAAACGAATTTGTTTGGAATATAATAAACGTGTAATTACTAACTTGTGTAAAAATAAGTTTTATTAGAATTGTTACTAATATATAAACTGTTGGAATCGATTTTTTGCAGAAAAATAGGGTTTTGCATAAACTACATACATATTAAAGTAAAAGATAGCAAATAAAATGTAAGCTTAATTGTAATATGGAATAAAATGTATATTAGAGTGGTTGTATAATATAAAATGTTTATATGACGTGAGAATTAATTGGCATAATAATTAAACAAAAATTAACCAAACATACATATGCATACATATGTATTTCTAAATCTATATTGTGTCTCTCTCTCTATAAATTGCAAATTACTATTATGGTTTGTTGTTGTTTTCGAGATGACGTGACTTTTTACTGAAATATTTTTGGATTTATTTGTTTTAAAGAAACTACGTGGCCGATTATTGTTTTTATATACTTAAATGATTTACATAAATAAACATTGTACGTACTATTTATTATTTTCAAACGCCGAAGTTGTGTTAAGAATGAATTTGTTTAGTGCAAAATATTTATTTTTTTCAATCATAACTGAAATCTTGTCGTACATCCAGACATAATTACGACTTCAGTTATCTCTTTGTCATGTTTCTTGGAATAGTTAACTAGTCACACTAACAGAAACGAGAAACCAGACAACGAAATAATCAGGGGTCAAATTAGGACATTCGATATCGAATGTTGTAATTTGTCTTCACAGTCGAAAAATTAACTACCAAATTATTTATGAACGTTTTATAGCAGAGATCAGCAATTAATAAAGAAGTGAGTATACTCTAGTTATGATTCATTATTTCTTGTACTTAGTCCCCGTCCATACCATAGAATACCTAGAAGTGTCAGTTCGGGGTCTGACAAATTTTAAATCAGCTTTTCTTAAAATAGGGGGAGAAAGAGACAAAAATACAATTTTACGAAAGATGAAAAGTAAACAAAAGAAAAATGTAAACATAAGCCACATTTTGTGAATAAGAACAAATTTATAATTTCTTGTGGTTTTATTGGTTTTAATTGTGTTTTGTGTTAATATTGTAGTAAAAAAAACATAGTGCAGCTTGTTTTAATGGTGTTTTGTGGTTCTAATCGTGTTTTGTGTTAATATAGCAAAAAAAACATAGCGAAGCTAAAAAATTACCAATATGAAATTTGTTGTGCATAAGCCAATAAAATAACATTTTAGTGATCTTGTGATTTTTTGGTATCTATTTGTTTTAATAAATGAAATTAATTTTCATAGTACATAATTTTCATAACACAAAACACCACATTGTTGTGTTTTTTAACCACAGATTCCTATAACCTATGTTTGTAACATTGTCGTACTAAAAATTGCGAAATTGTGAACATAAAGTAGATGAAAAAACACGTTTATTTTCACATCTAGAAAATAAAAATCAAAACAAAACAACAATATTGAAGAATTTAGAAGAAAAAGGAATCACCGAACAGAAATAGGGGGTAAAAGAGATAGCAAATCTCATGATGATATCTCTTTCTCTGCTTTAAACTGACGCCTCTGTGTACTTTATGTCCATACTGTGAAGCATATGCTGCAAAACTTTTGAGTTTGTCGATGAGAAGGGGAAGAGGAGCGGAAGTATGTACACTGTTTCATGTAAATGCAGCTTTTGTTGAATTTCTTATTTGCATCTTTTGAGATGAGGTGTATTTGACGTTTCATTTTATTAACTCAATAATTGAGGAGGAAAGCATATCCATATAGTAATATTTCGCTAACGCTTACTTAGCTCATCAGTGGATTTTCCTAATTTCTGAATACAAACCCAAGATCTATATGTTTAAAATTCAATTAATCAAACGAGAATTGTTTGAATATTAAACATACAAACCAAAAAATCTATAAACAAAAACATAACAATCCATGAGTTTACTTTTATAACATACACACATTTCTATTTTTAGTTTTTTATTCTCATCTATGGATATGCTTTCCTCCTCAATTATTGAGTTGCTTTTGTAATAAAATGCTTTATGATATTTTTCATACTGTATGAGAATATCATAAAGTATGTAATAATAAATTTCACATATAGTTTATAAGGGAAAAAGCACAATTAGAATCATATATATAATATATATATATTATATATATATATATTATATATAATATATATATATTATATATAATATATATATATATATAATATATATATATCATATATATAATATATATATATAAATGAATATTCCCAAAATAAATTCAGTTAATATAAAATTAAATTTTTTTTTTGATATATATTTATTAAGCTTGAGGTTTTTTGTTTTTATTATTTTATTTTGTTTTTTATTATTCGATATTTCGTTACCAGCTTGTTAACATCATCAGGCTTAATAAATATATATCAAAAAATATAATAAAAAAGGTCAATTAATAATATAATTAAAATTAAAATTTTTAATGTTTCATGGTTTCGACATTAATTTTATGTGTGTGAACATTCTACTTTTTCCGATTCACTATATGTGACAAATCGCTGTCCTCCTTATGCTCTTCTCTAAATTCAGTCTCTAGTTAAGTTTAGGGTCCATTACGACATTTAAATACTTAACCTTTGTCGCCAGTTGAAGGTTTCGCCCCACAAGCGTTGGTAGTCTAAATTCTGCAACCTTTGTCCTCGTGATGAGCATAATTTCCGTCTGCTGATGGTTGAAGCTTAGACAACACAATTTGGCTTAACTCACCACCTCCGCCAATCACCTAGTCATGATATCTCTGTAGTCGGCAAACTATTAGCCGACACCAGTAGCACCACACCTGCGCATAGGCCACCACCCTTGTGCCTCCGTGGTAGTTCCGTCAGTAACGAATCCATAACGGAAGTCCACAATAAGGGTGAAAGTACACACTGCTGCTACTATAACAGCTTATACAAATAAATTTTGTATCAACAAACAAACATTTTTATCTTTAAACATAATGATTATAAGATGGTTCCCCAACCATAATATTTAGCATTAAAAGAAATTTGCCAAGAAAATTTATAGCTGTATATAGAATGATTTTTATGGTCCAATTAAATGATTTATACTTTGCAAATTTTCAAATCACCACCAAAAATCAACAAAATAAAAAAAAAAATACCCTTTACATTAATTGTTATTAATTAGGTAAATTAATATACATACATATGTATACCAGATTAAAATTTCGACCCCAGTAAATCATAAGAACATCTCGCATTTTTTCTGATGTGCATTAGGGCGGCTTGTTCGTGCCAGTTGTTGTCGGTAGGTTTCAGTGGCGAAGGCATAGTCACTGGTCACTGAACAATGAACATGCTTCAGGTGATAGCAATCCACAATCACCTCAGAGCGCCCTTCTTCTTCGGTATTGTGTAGCACCGGCGAAGTAAAATAATTACTAAAAAGGGCTACTAAAACGAAGCTTCAAAAATTTAATACGTCTCGACATCAGAGGCGCTTCAGCAGTGCTTTAAAACACAGAACGTGCAAAAGTAGACTTGTAAGATAGTGAAGCGTCACCTCCAGTCATTTCCCTAACTATCACTTTCCTATAGTTCCAGTACAATGCATTGCATGTTCATATGTTTTTTTTATTAAAATTAAACAAGCTGCGTTTTATTTAGTTTAACAGTTCTTTTTACTTTGGGTGCCGAAACTTGAGAGACAGTTCTTACAAAACATATATAAATCTTGACCTATATTAAATGTGATGTTATTGTAATGAGTAATTAATAATAAAAAAGAACAATTGAGTATTAAGCAATAATATTAATAGTATATAACTAACTGTTAGTATTTACTAAGTTTATCTTCTCCTCAGAATCGCTCGATTATTGAGTTCTTTATTATAACTGTCTTATTTTACTTATTCTACAGTGTGTTACAAAAATATTCCTCTATTATATTATTATTATATTACTATACAATACGACACATGTGTAGGGGTCATATCGTGAGTGCTGGTCGTAGATAAAAAAAACAGGCTGTTTCTATTGAGGCGTTTTTGGAGGTTGGGCTCCCTTATAGTTTTGCTATTCAGAGAATTGGAAATTCCTTAAAACAAGATTGGTATAAATTCTATCAGCCTAGATTTCATACATACATATGTACATACAGCCATGTCGAGATTATTTATTTATTTATTTATTATATCCATTCAGTACATACATTTGTAACCCATTGGCCAATTAAATATTAATATATGTACATACATACATATGTATATAACTAGTATGTGCAAACTTTTTTTTTCTTGGACCAGTGCGCAGGGTTTTTCGATTTAATGAATAATTTTTCTTTCCTTTCGATTCATACGGTTTTACTCTCACTCACTAAACTTAAAAGTTATGGTGCAAAAATTTCAAAGGTCAAATGATCACTGATAATAAAATTGCGATGTCCAATACCACTAGCGCTCTCTAATCTAGATATGTATTTATGTGTGTACATATGTATATTTTTTTTAATAATAGGTTCATTCGTTTACTTTCAGAGTTAAAACCAATAGTTGAGTAAATTTTATTTAATTTTATAAAAATGTATCTTCACAGAAAAGTAAACGAATGGAAAAATTGGCAAAAATTTCTAGACTATTTAAAGCAATTGATCACGAAAAAGCATAGTGTTGTAAAAATATGAAATGTGTTGACTATTAGTACATATAAGTTTTTGGTATTTCATACCATCCGTTTTTGTAATCATAAACTCGTAGAGAAATGTATTTAAGTAGTAGCAGTACTTAAGGTTTTAAACTTTGTTATTTGCTATATGATTTTTTTCATTTGTTTCTGTTTAAATGTCATGCGAAAATATATCACTACCCGATTTTTGGTATTCGCTGTCCTAAATATTATGCTGTTATAAGTACTGAAATGTACACTAGTTTTACGTCTCTCAGAAATTAAAGTAAATAAAAAAATTATAAGAAAATTTTTGCTATTGTTGATAAAAAAAGAAAACTGGATATTTTATGGTCATCTTTAATTTGCTTCACGCTCAAAACTATTACTTTTAGTTTTTGTTACAGTTTTAATTAAGATTTTCCTTTTGTTAAATATTTTAATGAAAAATTTTAAACTTTTGTTTGCTTAATTTTGTTTGTTTGTTTTTGAACCAAATGTTTTTTTCCAGTGGATTCTACTGACAAAAATTCATTCAGTAAAAATTTGCAGACTCTCAGAAATGAACTGGATGTAAATTTTTTTTGTTATCTTGGACCAGCACCAAGGAGATGCACCATACACATGAAGAGCATTGTGCTGGAACTGGAGGAAAGAGATAGTAGGAGAAATGAGAGGAGGTGAAGCTTCACTATCTTACAACTCTGCTTTTGCACGTTCTTTGTTTTTATAGCAGTAATGTAGCGCCTCCAACGTGAAGGAGACGTATTAAATTTTTAAGCTTGGTTTTAGTAATTATTTTACTTCGCCGGTGCTACACAATACCGACGAAGGATGCGTTCTGAGGTGCCTGTGGATTGGTTACAGCTGAAGCCGTTACTTTTCAGTGACCAGTAACTATACCTTCGCCACTGAAACCTTCGGACAACAACTGACACAAATGCACATCAGAAAAAACGCGAGATGTTTTTTTATGAGTCTGAAATTGGGGTTGAACCGCAGTTTTTGATTTTGTAGTCAACGTGCAGACTACTTCAGCCATCGTCAGCCTAAAGATAGAGAAGACTTGTGTAAACTCGTACGTAAACACTTTCTGCACGTATTCTTTTAGTAAAGGCGTTTCTTAGATTAGTTTTAAATTCAATTAAATACTTGTATTTCAAATATACTAGCATTTACCTGCGGCATCGCTCACGCCCAACTTTTCTTCCCCATCCTCAAAATATTTCAAACAACATCCAGAGAAAATTATGGAAATCGATCCAGCACTTCTGACGTGAGCGCTTAGCACATGATTTAAGTTTTAATTATATACATAGATAGTTGTATAGTTTCGGTGTCATATTCTTCTGGTCCTATTTTTTATATATGTTTATCCTACGAGTTATTTTTGACTCAGATATATCTATGTTTCATACGTCCCCTCGTACGATTTCTTAAAAAATGTATTACCTACGTTTTCTTTTAGACTCTGATCTACCTACGTTTTAAATTTTGTGCAAAT
Source organism: Dexiosoma caninum (assembly GCA_963924685.1). Classification (NCBI taxonomy): domain Eukaryota; kingdom Metazoa; phylum Arthropoda; class Insecta; order Diptera; family Tachinidae; genus Dexiosoma; species Dexiosoma caninum. Next base: position 32,711,005 of record OZ004729.1, on the reverse strand, counting down.
CGGTTTGATATTCAAAACAATTCCCGCAGCTGGCAATACTGTTGTGCACTTACTGATACACTTTTGTAAAATTTGTGTAAAATTTCAAAAGAATCCATTAAAAATAAATTTTTTTTCGTATATAGCAACATTGCTGTCCACCTTAAATCCTAATGTGAATTGACCAGAGACTGTGTTGAAAAGTTCAGCTTGATATCCCTTACAGCTCCGGAGATCACGCGTTAGTAAGTCCCCGTCCATACCATAGAATACCTAGAAGTGTCAGTTCGGGGTCTGACAAATTTTAAATCAGCTTTTCTTAAAATAGGGGGAGAAAGAGACAAAAATACAATTTTACGAAAGATGAAAAGTAAACAAAAGAAAAATGTAAACATAAGCCACATTTTGTGCATAAGAACAAATTTATAATTTCTTGAGGTTTTCTTTGTTTTAATTGTGTTTTGTGTTAATATTGTAGTAAAAAAAACATAGTGCAGCTTGTTTTAATGGTGTTTTGTGGTTCTAATCGTGTTTTGTGTTAATATAGCAAAAAAAACATAGCGAAGCTAAAAAATTACCAAAAAGAAATTTGTTGTGCATAAGCCAATAAAATAACATTTTAGTGATCTTGTGATTTTTTGGTATCTATTTGTTTTAATAAATGAAATTAATTTTCATAGTACATAATTTTCATAACACAAAACACCACATTGTTGTGTTTTGTAACCACAGATTCCTATAACCTATGTTTGTAACATTATCGTGCTAAAAATTGCGAAATTGTGAGCATAAAGTAAATGAAAAACACGTTTAATTTTCACATCTAGAAACTAAAAATCAAAACAAAACAACAATATTGAAGAATTTAGAAGAAAAAGGAATCACCGAACAGAAATAGGGGGTAAAAGAGACAGCATATTTCTTGATGATGTCTCTTTCTCTGCTCGTTTGCTGCTTTGAACTGACACTTCTGTATATTTTGTGATTTGCTGCAAAACTTTTTAGTTTGTCGATGAGAAGGGGAAGAGGAGTAGAAGTAAGTGCTCTGTTTCATGTACATGCAGTTTTGTTTTTGCATCTTTTGACATGAGGTGTATTTGACGTTTCATTTTATTTCTTTTCGTTTGGTATACTGTTAACATCTATCATAATAATAGCTACCCTGTTTTAATATACACGTGTTACGTATGTATGTTAATTTTTTGTGAAATATAATCAAAAATTTAAAAAAAAAAAAAGATAAAATTATTATAAAATGTTTCTTTTTAGCGTCCATTTTGCTTCAAATTATACCTTGTGCTTCAAATGTCTATCCAAAAAAAATATTCACACCTATCACAGGGTAGTTATTTTATATTTACATTCGGTATTGAGAAATGTCAAAAAAAATTAAAAAAAGAAGATAGAAGGGAGAATAAAAAATACTAAACATGAAGCAAAATATTCATGTATGGACACGGCTGCAGTTTCAAAAGAGAATTCAAAATTCGAAGAATTCACAAACGAAGAAGAAAAGTAAAAAAAGTATTTCAAATAAGTTGTTTTGTCAAATAAATCCCAATATTTTCGTTGTTATCCATAGTTAAATCGTAATTGCTCAATAACGAAGTGAAAGAATTTCTTTTATCGAGTCACTTAATTTATTAGTAACGATATATAGTATGTACATCAAGAACAATTGAATTTCAAATTTATATTGCATATTTAAAATTTATGTATGTAAAGGGTGGTTAAATTTCAAGGGCCGATGTTGATTTTGAATAAAACACAAACTATTTAGGAAATTATTGTAATTTTATTTTATTATGATATATTGGTATTACTCAATTATGTATGGAACAAAATATCGGCCAAATGGGCGCCGCGACCACGGCGGCATACCTCCATCTTATCGACGTACACCTTTTCTTTCAAATAACCCCAAAGAAAAAAGTCCAACGGTGTCAAATCACATGATCTTGGCGGCCAATTGACATCGCCATTACGTGAGATAACACGGCCATTGAATTTGTTGCGCAAAAGAGCCATTGTTTCGTTAGCTGTGCGGCAAGTGGCACCGTCCTGCTGAAACCACATATCGTCCACATCCATATCTTCCAATTCGGGCCATAAAAAGTTCGTTATCATCTCACGATAGCGAACACCATTCACAGTAACTGCCTGACCGGCCTCATTTTGGAAAAAATACGGCCCGATGATGCCGCCAGCCCATAAACCGCACCAAACAGTCACTCTTTGTGGGTGCATTGGTTTTTCGACAATCACTCTTGGATTCTCATTCGCCCAAATGCGGCAACTCTGTTTATTGACGAATCCACTGAGGTGAAAATGTGCCTCATCACTGAAGATGAAGATGAAGATGATTTTCTTCGAAAATTGATCATCCACTGTTGCCGTGGTCGCGGCGCCCATTTGGCCGATATTTTGTTCCATACATAATTGAGTAATACCAATATATCATAATAAAATAAAATTACAATAATTTCCTAAATAGTTTGTGTTTTATTCAAAATCAACATCGGCCCTTGAAATTTAACCACCCTTTACATACGTATGTATGTATGTATGTATGTATGTGTATAAGAGCATAATACAACATAAAATTGAAAAAAATTTTACAGGAGGAGCAAAAAACTTTCAAACTAACTTAGGGAATTTAGAATTTTGTTGATAAAAAAGTTATTTATAATTGTAACTGATTAAAATTTAGGAGCAGCATATATTTTGATACTGTGCATCATAATCAATCAAAAAGTCAATTTTGAATTTTTTGGAACTAAAGACTTTAAAAAATCATATGTACATGTAATACTTATAACAATTTTCTATACAAATTTATATCTTATTTTTAATTGCAGTTCATAATAAAAAATCACGGTATTCAATAAAAGTGTGTGACTAACGAATATCAGCGTAAGAAGAAAAGAAGGAAAAATATCAAATTGAAATAATTAATGCAACCGAACAAATAAAAGACAAAAAAGGATCTAAAAACATTTAAAATTTGTTTTCTACACATCGTTAATTATTATTTAAATTCTTAATTTACGTTGCCATGGCATCATCCTCCATACTCGCCAATAATCCAATTACAACACTTGCAACATCAACTTTACCAAATAATTCAAATAGTGTTACAACACGCAAAAGAACGTACGAAACTTTAACGTCGTCTATTAGCACAAACTTGTCATACTCGCCAAATCTTGCAATTGCCAAAGAACAAACAAAATCGATGTTGCCGCCTCTGTCAACAGCTTCTACTGCCGGTGAATTGGGATCTATTAAAGGAAATGGATCTCTTTCGGATACTAAAGATTATATGCGCACAATTTCAGAATGTGAATCAGATGATGGAAAAGGAGATGTTGCTGTTTTAGCTTTGGATACAGCTGCTACCACTAGTCCCGTTAAAAAGAAATACACACCGCAGAAATCTTTGAATTCAGGCCCCAGTGTTAGTAGTGGCATTTCCGATGTAATGGCAAGTATAATTGAAATGTAATTTATTTATTTAAGCAATACTAAGCCGAGGAGGCCAAAGTATTACTTTATAAAATTATATCTATGTACATATATACAGTCGGCTCTCGATAATCTGAAATTCAAAGGACAAAAGAAAAGTTTCAAATAATCGAGATTTCAAATTAAAAGAGTTTCTTCAATATGTGGAAGCTGATAATTGATACCTTTACAGGGAATGAGAATTACATGCCTGTAAAGGTATCAATTATCCGCTTCAACCTATTGACAAAATGATTATGTACATTAACTGAAGTTTTCGCATGCATATGTATGCATTTGAAACAATAAAAAAAACAAGATATTAATTGAAAGCAATCCGTATAAATTAAAACAAATGATATTATATTTTTTATAAAATACTGCAAATTAAAAAATTAAAATGATAGCGATGCGAGAGGACAAAATTACATGGATTTATTTTCAACTTCTTGAAATTTTCTCAAGGAGCCTGGAAAAAATTCAAATTATTGCGAGATTCAAATTAACGAGTTTCAAATTATCAAGAGTCTACTGTATGTACATATATATATATCGCACCCTAAATACAAAAGTGACACAACTCAAAATTTTCCAAAATGTACTTTTTTCCGTAAAATAATTCACAGTACACATCTCTAACTACTTCAAAAATTTCTTTCTCATCACTGTTTTCTTTAACTGGAAAAATACCGTTATGTCTGTTTTTATGTTAATTGCATTGCTTACGCACGATCGACTAAAAAGACCTATTTTTAGTTGCGTCAATGTTCTCAAGAAGTGCTGATTACTTTTGTTACACATATTTCCACAAATATAATATAAAATTAAAAAAATTTTAGCAAAACCTTCTTCGAAATAGACTTCTTTCATAATGGAACCAATTTTATTTTAAATATTACAATCATTTTTGCATAAACAGTTTTTTGCCTCTCCTGAAAATTTGAGAATTTTGAGTTGTGCCGCTTTTGTATTTAGGGTGCGATATATACATATCTTTATGTGAATGTATCTAGTTGACAATTTCTGCCTTGGTAGACATTAAGGACCTGTACCAGACCATTGAATACTATTAGTCCGAGTTTATACAGGAAAACATTTGGAAGAAAAACATCTGGAATTCTCTTTTCTTTTTTCATTCTCGAAAATTTTGCCGGCAACATTTCATTATTATTGTTAATATTATTCCATTGTCATTAAGAAAGATAACAAATAGGGTAGGAGAAAGAATGAAGCCTTGTGGTACGCCTGAATTAATCTGGAAATCGTTAGGTGAGATCCTGTCTATAATAACTCTTATAACGCGATCGTTGAAAAAGCTGGATATATTTCGACAGAAGATATCACTGACACCAAAAGCAATAAGTTCGGACAAAAATGGTATAGTGGTTGGTTGCTTTCCGGCAAGTGAGAATTACTTGCAGACATTCCAGCTAGGAGGTTAGCTTTATCAACCCGGTCAGTGAATATTTGATCATCTTTTAAAAGAGGCGGAATAGAAGAACTAGCATTTTCCTTTACTCTTTTAACGATTGACCACAAGCTTATACTAACCCGTGGCGCAGTAAGAACTTTAGGGCGAAGACGCTGCTCGCACAAAGCTTTTTCGCCCTTTTGCAAAAGGAGGCAGAAATGGTGCAATAATTCGAAGTTCCTAGAGGTGCGCTAATATTCATTTCATACTTGTCTGGGTGTGAATAGCTCACCCTTCTGGAGATGTGTGGCCCGAATGGTGGAGCCACGATAAATTATGGACATTGAAATCACCAGCAATAACGATTTCACTGTTCGGGTAATTTTCGAAGATCTCCGATATACTCGTATTGTCGAAAGTATCTGTTATTTTTGTGCTTGTTCTTTTTGAATTGTTTTTATGCATACCAGACGAACGAATAAACAATACTGTTTTTTTTTTGCCGAGGTTAACTTCAAGAAATATTTTTCCGACGGTAACTTCTACATATGTATATATTTATACTAAAAAGAAACGCACAAAAATTAATATTCATGAGAAATATTGACGAGTATCTTAGGTTTCAATATTTTTATTAACACAAAGGCTAATATTGATACATGTAGCATCCACTTTACTTAACCATAACCAGAGAGAGAGAGAGAGCAACTGAGCGAACCAAACTCATGGCGACTAATGTATTCGCTTATAGGTGACATAATTTTTCCACAGCCATATCCACAACCATAGACGGCAATTGAATTTTAGTTTTCTGCCATAACCATACACTATTGAGGGAACTGAGAGGTAAATTGAATTGCTGCTCATATATTTTCTCACTTTTTTTTTTTTTTTTTTTTTTTTTATCTAGGACCAGCACTCAGGAGATGACTCCTACACATGCGAAGCATTGTGCTGGGAACTATAGGAAAGGGATAGTAGGAGAAACGACAGGAGGTGAAGCTAATTTAATTATTTTACAGCTCTGCTTTGGCACGTTCTTTGTTTTGTTTATACTCATAGCAGTGCTCACAAGCTTCGGTTTAGTAGCCAGTTTTATTATTATTTTACTTCGCCGTTCAGTGACCAGTGACTATGCCTTCGCCACTGAAACCTTCCAACAACAACTGCCACACAAATACACACTAATGCACATCAGAAAAATGCGAGATGTTTATTTTTATTTAAAAATTTTTTTTTTTTTTTTTTTTTGTCTGAAACTGGGATTGAACCCACGTCTATTTTTTTGGTTGTGTAGTGAACGTGCAGACTACCATCCATCGTGCCATCGCCACCTTTTGAAATAAGAAAGACAAACGCTGTTTATGGCTAAGGCAGCACTCGAAAAAATTATATTATGGTTATAGCAAATGTTATGGCTATCGCGGAAGTAAAAGTCACGGTTAATTTAACTTTGAAAGGCGCAGCATTCATGTGTGGTGTGTGGTATTCACTTATTTTGAAATTGTTGCGTTGACTACACAGTTAACAAACAACAAAATAACCGAATGCGCAGAATAATAAATGGACAAATATAGTGACGTTTATATTGAGAGATATACACACAGTAGTTGAAAAATGGTATTGAGTCAACAGTCAAAATTCATGCTAAGTAAGAATGCACAATTTCAGTGATTTTTACCATTCTTACTGGTCTCTAGTACATACATACTTACATGTAAAATTTATGATAGATAAGTACCTTTCTTCTTTAATTTTACATTCATATACATATATTTACAAACATATACATATACAGTGACTCAATGTTATAATGGGACAAGCTGTTTATCCAATAACTTTCGAATTATTTTTTTGAACTTATTGGTTTAAGAAGAAAATAAAATTATATTTATACTTTTATTTTTATTATTTATTAAGAACATAAATAAAAAATACATTGACTACCGTCACTGGGATATAAAAACAAAAAAACTAAAACAACACAGAAAATCCTGTCAAAGTAATAATGGGACAATGTAATAAAGTAACAAGTTAAGTATTAAATATATAATGTTTAATATTTAGTTGGAAGGCCTTTTTTCTCTATTACAGCCTTCAATCGATACGGCATAGATTTCACAAGTTTTTGACAGAATTATGGGCTTATTCTACCCCATTCCTCTTTCAGAGCACTAATTAGGTCCGATTTGCAACTTATTTGGTAATTTCTTAATTTTTCTTCTAAATAGGCCCATACGTGCTCTATCGGATTGAGATCGGGTGATTGCGGAGGCGTTTCGAGCAAATGTGGGCAATTGTAAAGCAACCAACACCTTACATTGTGAGCCTTATGCTTGGGGTCATTGTCTTGGTAGAAGTAATAATCATTCGCCAGTCCCAATTTCTCTGCTGTTTCTGCAAGATTAGCACGCAGGATGTTGATATAATATTTATGATCCATAATTCCTTCAATAATGTGAAGGTTACCGGGACCAGCTGCTGATATTGCACCCCACACCATAACTGACCCCAAGCCATGTTTAACAGTAGGTCTCAAATTTTTTTCTGACAGTTCTTCATTTGGTCTTCTCCAAACGAATGACCTTCCATCCGATCTGAATATGTTATATTTGCTTTCGTCAGTGAATATTACCTTATTCCAGAATGATAAATCCTTGTTTCTGTGGTCTTTAGCAAAGCGCACTCGTTTAAGCTTATTAACCTCATTAATAAAAGGTTTTCTCCTAGCTACCCGGCCATTATAATTGTGTTTCCTTAGCACATTTCTTACCGTTTCGGGATTAGCTTTCTTTGCTAGATGTATTTCCGCTTCAGCAGCAAGTCTGGGAGCGCTTAAGTAGGGTTTTTGTTTGATTTGTCGCATAAGCCATCGTTCATCCGCGTCGGAAAATATTTTTCTTTTGCTTGGTTTTGCTACATTTTGAAAAGTTTCTGTACCTCCATATCGTTTTATGATGTTAAACACTGTAGATTTTGGTTTATTTACTATTTCCGCAATATTTCTCACGGTTTTTCCTGATTTCGAATGTTCTAATATCAGTTTTCTGATTTGAGGCGATGTTTGTGAACCCCGTGGCGCCATATTTTAATTTTCTTTAAAAACTTATCAAAAATTAATCTGTAATACACTCTAGCAACTTTTAAACAAAAAATTTTTGCAAAATGTTCCGTTATAAAGCCTAGATTATATAGTGATGGCAGCTGTCCCATTATTACTTTGTACTGCATTTTTAACTTATTGTGAATAATTATTTATAAATTAATTTTGACAAACTTAAGAATCATAATCTTTTGAGATGGCAATTAGCACAGTGTTAGCTACACAAAAGCATGAAAATTTTGCATTAAAATCAGTTAACATAGTGCTTAATTATCTCCACATAAATCATTTTAGCTTTGTCCCAATATTACTTTGATTCACTGTATATACATACGTACATATTTAAAATTTTACGCTTCTTAATTAAGTTCGTTTTGTACTACACGTTTTAAATATCTAGTAGCAATTGAAAACAATGTCGTAATTAAGAGCCTAAACCAATAATTTATTGACATACATACATGTGTATATAGATATGTATACATATATGTACGTATGTATATCTATATGTATGTATGTAAATATATATGAATGTAAAATGAAAGAAGAAATGTACTTATGTACTTTTTATGTATCTACGTTCATAAATTTTACATCATCAGGCCATTATAGCGTAATTTTAAACAAGATGCTTTCTTGTTTGTTGTTTACTGTTTTCAAAATATATATATGTATGTACATACATATGCATGGATGTATGTATTTATATGTACATACATACATATGTATGTAGGCATTTATTTAATCACGCCATTATAGTGACATTTTATGAGAGATGGGCAGACTTCCAAAATGTATCTACTTATACACAATATGTATACAGTTCTGCTGCACTATTTAGACAACGTGGATTTACAAAGTTGCGCAACATTGCAAAATGCGTTTAATTTGTAACAATATTATTTTCTTTATTATATTTTTTTATAATTATAATAAACTAGCTTTTACCCGCGGCTTCGCTCCCGTTATTATCTCAATCGGTTATACAGTTTCGGAAAGGCATATCTTATTCCTACGTCGCTTCCTGGTTCTTCTTAAAAAATATATATGTATGTAACCGCTGTATAGTTTTGGAGAGGCCGAAATTCTCCCCCTATCGCCATGTACATTACCGATGAGCATTTTTAGATGCAGAGCTAAATTTCATTAAAACCGGTTTGAACGTGTCGGAGGGGCAGCAAATTCCCCCTATCGCCCTGCTGGTCCTAGTTTTAAAAAAAGTAATACCGGAGTTGCACAGACTAAGTGCACCAAATTTCATCGCGATTGGTAGTTAAGCTCGTTTAAAAAAATAAAATCTTTTAAAAACCATGTAAATTAGGCGTAAAGGTGATTAAAGGCGTGATTAAAGAAAAAAGTAGCCTATAATTCATTCAAGAGACTTAATTATATGGTGTGAAAATTTCAGGAAGATCGGTCCAGCGGTTTGGGCTCCTATAAGGTACAAACACACATTCAGCTTTACACAGGCTGGCACAGATTGAGCTATATGGTTTGCATTCTTTATAACTTTTTTAATTATTATTTTTTCTTTGTTTTTTTTCTCAGCATTTTGTGAAGAAGACTTGGGGAATTAATTATAAATCATTACACGATTGAACAACGTTCAAAAAATAATTGAATTTAATTTTTCAAACCTCTATTGTGTTGACACGGCGTCATTTTAATGTGGGCATTGCACCCACACCAGATTTAACAGCTCCTTACAGTTTTCTTTGGCGATATTTGAAAGAAAGAGTGTACGTTAACAAACTAAGAACCATACTCCAACGAAAAACAAACATTCGAAATGAAATCATGGCCATTACACCCGAAATTTTGCGAAAAGTTATAGAAAATATGCTAAAAAGAGCACGTATGTGCGAAGCAGAAAATGGGCATCACTTACAGGATATAATTTTTCAAAGCTAATTGCAAAAAATTCCCCAATAATATACTGTAAAAAAAAAAATAATAATCTCATAAATAAAAAAGTTATAAAACATTTAAACCATATAGCTCATTCTGCGCCACCCTGTATATCGATTAACAAACGCCAGGAATAAAATATTGAGGCATCAACTTTGAAACTGATGCGCTAAATGTTTTTTTTGCTGCGTTTCTAATACTTGTCTGTGACGTTCTGAAAATGTATGCATTGTAAATTTTTTGTACTACGGCATTATGAAACACTATACTTTGTTCGAATACATAGCAATTGACGTTTTGGAAGTCAGCCATGCATTCTTAGTTGTTTACACTTGTTTTTACATGCATGGGCACTTATGTACTCTTTTTATATTTATTGATCAATCATGAAATACATATGTATGTAAGTGGTAGCGTCCGTCCCACTTGGAAAAGACACATTCTAGATTGACAAAGACTTGGTTTCCTGGATACGCAAGGTGTGTGGCACGGCGTGTCTGGACATGTCTCTCATTTACCCAATTTTTGTGTACAGGAACGCTTTCTGGTAAAATTGGGATCCCGCGCCTGCCCAATTTAGAGTAAACAAACAGACCTAATAAAATAAAAGTGAAGTAACGAAACAAGTTATCAATTAATTTGTCATAAGAATTCGTTGTTCTAAAAAAGCGTTTATTTTTAATTTGAAAAACTATTGTTGCGACTGTAAAATCATTAGTGTTTTATATGGATTTAAAAAAATATGTAATATTTTCGATAATAATTCTTAAATCGAAATAGCGAAATTTCAATTTTCATTTCGTCTGTTTCAGACATTTTGCAAACCAGCACCATTCTCCACCGATGAAGACGCTGTATGTGAACGTGATAGCTGTGACTATAACTACAAGATAACGTATCAAATGGCACGCACCGGTCAAGCAACCAGAAGAGTGCGTGTTTATGCCGATGGTATTTATGACTTATTTCATCAAGGTCATGCGAGGCAGTTAATGCAGGTAAAATCATTAAAACTTTCGTTAGAAATACATATGTACGAGTACATATTTAAATTTTGTACTAGCAAAAATATTTAAACTTTAGGCGAAAAATCTTTTTCCGAATATTTATTTGATTGTGGGCATTTGCAATGATGAACTTACCCATCAAATGAAGGGACGCACAGTAATGAATGATTCTGAACGTTACGAAGGCGTGCGCCATTGTCGTTATGTTGATGAGGTGTGTATTATTATTTTTGTTATAAATTTAAATAAAAAAGAAATTTTTAAATATTTTCTGCAGATAATAGCAAACGCTCCTTGGAATATAACAGATGAATTCATGAAAGACAACAAAATTGATTTTATTGCCCATGATAGCATTCCGTATACTGGGGATGGTGTGGAAGATGTTTATGCTTCGGTGAAAGCAAAGGGCATGTTTGTTGCTACTGAACGTACTGAAGGTAAGAAGAAAAGAACTATATTATATGAATATTAAAAAATTCTTATACAAGCTGGGGCAAAAGCAATCACCCTAAATTCGTTTACTGTAATTTTTTTTTGCACTTCATAAGGAAACATATTCAAATCTTTCACCAAAATTCTGCGTAGAGACCATCGGCGAATGCCCAATTGCATGGCTCGTCGTCTGGTCGATATTCCGGTTTCCATTTCGACATCGTGGGCAACAGCAGCGATATTCTCAGTAGACCGGTGGTGTGCCAGTCTCTTCAAGTAGAGTAACCAAACGTCGTAGTGCGTGTCCAGTTGGTGTCGAAAGGCCAGGAAATCTACGAAATTCACGCTGCGCAACAAAACCGACGAATTGAATTTGCGTTCTTGCGGACTAAACCAATTTCTCAATTTGTATACTGCGTTTGTTCACTTCACAAATGTCAAAACCGAATTGACATTTGGGGCCATTTGCTAAACTTACAGCGTTTTCAAATATATTGATTACGTTAGCCCCACCTTGTGTGAAAGGGAGTTTTGCATTGTACAAATGCCGTTATTTTGATTAATATTTCGTAAACATACAGATTGGTACCGTAATATAGAAAGGGCCTAACTAATTTTTCTTTTTAAATCGTATTTTTTCATATTTTTATATAGATAACATGTCGAAACAAAACTGATCAACAAAAAAAGTTAGCATGTTGCATAAGCTACGTTCAGATTTGGCATATATATGTATATAGTAGTATAGTATATTTAATCAGAAAAGTGAAACCACGAAATACAGTAAATTTTTTTCTTATTATTTAAAAATAGTTTGGATTTCTTAAAGGAAATACCAGAGGTTTTCAATAAATCATTACTTTACTCCATTTAGACTTTTATATGGCATGAAATATTAACTAATTCTTAATTAATTTGCCAAGTTTGAATGCAAATTTAGGGAATTTAATAAGAAACTTAATAAAAAAAAAATAATTGACACTACAAAACTTTAATTTTGAGGGAAATTTTTAATTTTCCTGTAAAGTTATTTATTAGTTATGTCGTTTCTACATTAAGGTAACGATGTATTCTTAGTTCTTTCATCAATACAACGAGTTAGTTTTACTTTTTTTTATTTGCAGGAGTCTCTACTTCAGATATAGTTGCACGCATTGTAAAGGATTATGATTTGTATGTGCGTCGGAATTTGGCTCGTGGCTATTCGGCGAAAGACTTAAATGTTTCATTTCTTTCCGAAAAGAAATTCCGTTTGCAAAACAAAATGGACGAATTAAAAGATCGTGGTCGCCGTGAATTGACCAAAGTCAAGGGTGACATTATAACTAAATGGGAAGAAAAGTCACGTGAATTTATTGACGCGTTTCTACTACTTTTTGGACGCGAACGTCTTAACCATTTGTGGAATGAATCAAAGGGAAAAATTATACAAGCGCTAAGCCCACCTGGTAGTCCAAGTGGTTCTGTAAATGGTGATTATGTTGACTTTGACGAGGATGAAGACGACGAGCTACTCGACGATGACGGAGTAGCTTCAGGAGTATCAAGCGATAATGGTGCGGAATTAAATATTCATATGGAGCATTCTCCACGTGGTAGACGAACTTACCATCGACGAGTAGTTGATAGTCCAACAAACCTATGCAAAAATAATTCGTATTCAGCCGCCGAAGACGACGATGAGGATATCGAATTTGAGCGAAGAAGTAATTAAATTATTAACTGCAGCCATTTATGATAGCTACTTACATATAATTAATTAGATATATTTATTGTATTGGCTATAAAAAACATGTATAAGAAAAAATTAATTATAAACACAAACCGTTTTGGATTATAGCGCCTAAAAACTTTTTCAAATATTTGTTAAAGAAAGTTAAAACTTCCACAGATACAGTACCGCTTACATTTTTAATAAACTTCATTGATTGAGGGAAAATGTAACGAATGAATAAAATATGAATTTCATTAAATGCAGAAAGCTAATATCGACTTTTATGCCTAAAGGTGTTGAATTTTAATTAATTTCAAACGAACGTAACGATCAGAGAATCTACACAATTCTCATTCTTTAGTTGGCAAATAACTGTGTCATTTATTTTGTAATTAATTTTTTTTTATCACAAAATGTTACAAACATGTCCTTTATTTTTTAGTGTATAATTATCCACAAGTACTTTGTTTCCTATAAATAGCTTTTTCATTTTATTAGCCGTGCTACATATTGCGGCTATATTTTTGTAAATAGTTTTAATTAAAAATTAATTTATAGCAATCTCATAATGATGGGAATATTTTAATTGCCACAAATATCGTTCGAGCTGTTTAAAATTAAAAAAAAATTTTTTTGAATATTTTGTAATGTATTTTGGACATGTTGGAAATTATAAAAATAAAACAAATTCTAATAAAAGTTAAATTTGTTTTAAATTGGAAGTTTCCCATATCGTCAATAAAAGTAAACAAAATGTTTGACATCAAAAAGTTAGTTTGCCCCGTGTTTATACGGTACGCTAAGTTTGAAAAAATAATTTTTTTTTCTTGGGCCAGTGATCAGGGAAATTCCTTACATATGCAGAGTATTTCACTGGAACTCGATAGACAGAGAGGGATAAAGTAGAGATAGACAGGTGGTGAAAGCAGGCTTGCCAGAAGAAGACAAAAGAAATGTGCCAAATCGCCCAAAAGCAAGTGCTAAAATGTTCTCCAGTTTAATTATTGATTTTTATTAATATAATTAAAAGAAACAGTTTACATTTCAAATATCTGTACATTTTTAAAAAATTTTCATCATTTGGGGAATTTAAACCAGTTCTTATTCTATTTTACACATATATATAGTGAAAAATTACATTTGTTGTAAAACCTTTGGAATATGAGGCTACACGGTGGGCTACCCTTGCCACGCCGGGAATTCTACTTTTATACGCATCGCACTTTTATCGGTATAACTCGGTAACCGTTGGACCGATTTCAATAAAACTTTCACCGTATGATCGAGTAAAACTCAGGCTACACGATGGACCATGTTAGTTAGAAATCGCTTTTAATAATACTTACCGTCATATCAGGTGTATTTACTGCCACACCAATCAATGCAACCGACTACGTCAAACCTAAATATGATATTTATGGCCAGAGGTTTGGTTTTAATTGTCGAAAATGAAATTTTTTAAAAATTCTAGAAAGCAGAGCATTATAGGGCTGAAATATACTTCCGATTGACCTTTCTGCGCCAATGGCACACAATAAGCAACGTTTTTAGCTTAAATTTATTCTCTCTTATGCATTTTATTGGGCCAGAGGTCAAGGAATGCCGTCTCCTGCGTATGGAGTGACATTTGTGCCTCACAATTTAGATAAATTGTAGAAATCAGAGCATTTATAGGCTTGAAATATACTTCCGATGGATATTTGCGCCAATGGCACACAATAAGCAACGTTTTTGGCCTAAATTCATTCTTTCTTATGCATTTTACTGGGCCAGAGGTCTAGGAATGCCGTCTCCTGCGCATGGAAATTTGTGCCTCAACGAGTAGCAAAAGAACGCTGCCGGTGGGAAGAAAAAAATTCTGGCGGTTTTTTTCTGCCGTCGCGCGGTGCAATGCGTTTTTTATTGTTCGTTTTGTTAATTTGGAAATCAAGCCGAATGAATATATACATTAAGCTCTGGGTGTGGGGTGTGTGAGTGGTTTGTGTGTAAGTGCGGTTTGCCGGGTGTTGTCTGCCTATTGAGAAATTATTATTAAATTTATAGGGGAGAGAGATAGAGAGATGATAAAGAGAAACAAATTTTGTAAATTAATTAAAGTACATATTTACTTACTGAAAAGAAACCCAGAAACGTCTTCAACATGAGGGGGGATTCGAACCACGGTCACCGAGTTTGCAAAGCCAACACACTACCACTAAGCCACCACTAAGTCTTATCAATGTGTTGTAAAAGACTTAATATGATTTACAATTACAAGATGAGTTACAATTACAAGGTGAATTGAAAATAGATGAGTTCACCCCTACGATATGCACTATGGTATGTTTCAAATAAATAAAAAAGTTTACCTTCACCTTGATAAATCAACAATAAATTTACATGCAGTTTTTTTTAACAAAAACAAATTAAAAAACGACGCATTAGGTTTCGAACCGTCTTTTCATTTATTGAAACAGCAAAATGTTACTGATCTAGTATGTTAGTAGACATATTGGAAAACAACGAAAGTATTATTATTATATAGAGTCTTCATAAATACTTACTCAATATTTTTTTATAGTAATTAAAAAGCATTTACTTGAATTTTTTATATAATTACTTTATTATAAATAAAGATATTTATGAATGTATGTATGGATTTTACTGGTACTGCAATCAGCTCATCAGAAGAAAATTTTAGAGTATCAAACCAAATAATTTCTTGAAGATTCAAGCTTTTGCGATTTCATAGATGTGTGCGGCAATGGATGCAAGGAATTCTACACTAAAAAGAGAGAAATATCACATTTATAATTTTTATAAAACACAAAAAGACCTTAAGTTTGAAAGTTAGTAATAATTATTATTTTCATTATGAAAAATTTCTAAATCTGAAAAATAAAAACCGTTTTTTTGTGAAACACCAGACGCAGGAAATCCCACTTTCCCTACCTCAACAAATTTCGCAGTTGTCGCCCTATTTTTAAAGGGTATATTGTTCGAAAGTACACGTCCATGTCTCGTGAACCGTTCCATATATTTGCACGAAATTTTTTCATATGAAATATCTTGATTCTTTTAAACGAATCGGACTTTGCAATCCAAAAGCAACAGAAACATTAGCAAAACAGCAATGTTATGTAACGCCCACTTTCGCCTTTCGCGTGGCGAAATTTCTGCAAAACCTGCACATAGTAACGATTTAGAATTATATAAATTTTTAAAGTAATTTTATAAACTAAATGCTAAAAGTGCGAAATAATTTTAAATATTAAATTAAATAATTCTCATTTAGCACTTTTTGGAAATTCACATGATAGGTGAAGATTTCGGCTATCTGATAAACAAACTCTGGCCCGCCTGGTAGTCCATGTTATCATATTTTTAATTACTGTTTGTCCATTGACTCAGGTAAAATTTGGATTTTTATTTGTTGAATTGTTAAATTGGTATTTAATGGTTTTTATATGAAAGCCTGACAAAAAAAGTAATGGGGACTTTTTGCAACACCCACTTACTTAAGAAATGAATAGTAATTAGTATAGAGATAAATGTAAATATGCTCTATTTGCTCTATTTGTAAGCCGGGAATCATCATGTTTGTGTGTAAACGAAAAAAAAAAAACATCTATTAACATTTATAATCACCCCTATTCTGCATTTCAATTCGAATCGAAATTACTCCGTTTTGCAAATTTGGTCTTTTGTGCACCATTCCCCGTGTCATTTCGGAATCTATTTCGATTGTACGTTTTTGCACGTTGTTTATTTACTAACGGAATATTTTTCGGTTTTTGTAGTTAAAAAAGTGTTCAATTAAATAAAATGTAAGTATAAAATGCTATGAATTCATTTTGTAATAGTTTTTTTTTTTTGCCTTTTTAAAGGTGTATTATTAATTTATTGGTAGTCGAAAAACAATACACTTGAGCAATATGAAAAGCTGCCGATTTTAATGTGTCTAACACATAATTAAAAGCGTCCTTATTTAGGCTAAAATTTTTTGAAATCTATAACTAAACTAATCATTTCACACACGTTGAAAACAAATATCTTACAATTTATCACTCATCTTCAATGGATTGCTACTGTCTCTCAATTTTCGCCTTTTCATTTTTTACACTGCATTCTGGAGCAAGTTATTCTCCTGTTCCGACAACAACTGACACACAAAGCCACACTAATGCACGTCAGAAAAATGCTAGATGTTGTGTGTTTTTTTTATTTATAATTTTAGTCTGAAACTGGGGTTGAAACCCAGGTCTGTTTTGGTTTTGTAGTCAACGTGCAGACTACTTCAGTCATTAGCCACAAATACCTTAACTGCACTTAACTGATGTGTTTATTTAATGATACATATATAGCAACCAAAATATTTAGTTTTTATACAGTGGCTCACAGCTTTTTTGTGCAATTGTAAAAGAAGATTGTTAAACTTTCTAGAAACAAAACTAACCATGATATCAAAAATTATTTAATTAAGTAAGCAAAGTTTGCTAAATATTTGTATAATAAAACGCGTAAGAAAAATATATGAAAAATTTAGTAACGGTAATATATCTACATAAAATAATATTTCTGAGTAAAAATAAGCTCGCAGCTTATTTCGTGCAGCAGCTTATTTCGCGTTTTAAAAGTATTTTTGTTTGAACACTTTTATTACCGTCGCTTTTTATGTCATTTCATGTTCATTCTTGATATTTAATTGCGTAATACATTCATTAGAGACTGAAACGTGTGTTTTTTTAAAGATAAGTCCACGTAGAAGCTTAGAAAAGCGAGAATTGGTCATAGCTCTTTTTAAAAAAGGGAATATCCAACGTAAAATAGGTGAAATAGTCGAGCTCCGTTCCAGTACAGTTCAGTATATTATACAGCGATACGTACGTGAGAAAGGGGCGGTTAAAAAACTTTTTTTTTAAGACTTTTTGTATAACGCCCACTTTGGCCAACGGAAAGGTGGGCGTGGCAAAATATTAATTTCAACTTATTCTCGAAGATGTCGCCGATCAGCCTGCCAAGTTTCATGCAATTCTCTTAAAAAACATGCGAGTTATTAAGCAAACGGCATTAGCATTTTTTGACTGAAAAATTTCTAAATCTGAAAAATAAAAACCGTTTTTTTTTGTGAAACACCAGGTCAACAGAAGCTGGTAGCAAGCAAATTTGGTGAAAAACTTTTTTTGGGAACGGTATAACTCGGTAACCGTTGGACCGATTTCAATAAAACTTTCACCGTATGATCGGGTGAAACTCAGGCTACACGATGGACTACCTTTGGCCCGCCGGGCGGCGCCCCATGTTAGTTAGAAATCGCTTTTAATAATACTTACCGTCATATCTCTGCACATAGTAGACATGGAAAACTGAAACAAAGTGTAAAAGGCGCATGAAATCCCACTCTACTAACCTACAAAATTTCATTTCGCTACCTTGAAAATTTTCGGAGTTGTCGACCTTTTTCTAAAGGGTATATTAGTCGAAAGTCCACGTTCATATCTCGGGAACCGGTCCATGTATTTGAATGAATTTTTTTCACATGAAAGGCCTTGAATTCTACTTTTATACGCATCGCACTTTTGGAGTAAAAATCACCTACAAACATGCGTAACAACAGACTTTTTGTGTAACGCCCACTTTGGCCAAGTGAAAGGTGGGCGTGGCAAAATTTTAATTTCAACTTTTTCTCGAAGATGTCGCCGATCAGCCTGCCAAGTTTCATGCAATTATCTTAAAAAACATGCGAGTTATTAAGCAAACGGCAAAATATTTTTTGACTGAAAATTTTTTTGTGTGAAAAAAGCCGTTATTTTTTGTGGAACACCAGGTCAAAAGGAGCTGGTAGCAAGCAATTCGGTGAAAAACTTTTCAAGTAATGTATATTGCAAACTTAAATCTACGCGCCGCAGCATCCGAAGTCTTTCTTTTGTTTCTTTTTAATTAAATATGATACGATGGTAGCTGCCAATCTTATTTTGCTACAAGACATTTTTATACTGGCGTTCGTAAAAAACGCAAACTCTACTGCAAGCTGTACTCACAATGTATGGAAACACGCCTGCAAATTATTGCAGCAAGTTCGTCGTAAAAGCTTCTACAAACTACTTCTGGAAGCAGACTTTCGCAAGTTTCGGTTTGAGTGGAAACACTATTGCAAATAAAGGGTGGTTAAATTTCAAGGGCCGATGTTGATTTTGAATAAAACACAAACTATTTAGGAAATTATTGTAATTTTATTTTATTATGATATATTGGTATTACTCAATTATGTATGGAACAAAATATCGGCCAAATGGGCGCCGCGACCACGGCAACAGTGGATGATCAATTTTCGAAGAAAATCATCTTCAGTGATGAGGCACATTTTCACCTCAGTGGATTCGTCAATAAACAGAATTGCCGCATTTGGGCGAATGAGAATCCAAGAGTGATTGTCGAAAAACCAATGCACCCACAAAGAGTGACTGTTTGGTGCGGTTTATGGGCTGGCGGCATCATCGGGCCGTATTTTTTCCAAAATGAGGCCGGTCAGGCAGTTACTGTGAATGGTGTTCGCTATCGTGAGATGATAACGAACTTTTTATGGCCCGAATTGGAAGATATGGATGTGGACGATATGTGGTTTCAGCAGGACGGTGCCACTTGCCACACAGCTAACGAAACAATGGCTCTTTTGCGCAACAAATTCAATGGCCGTGTTATCTCACGTAATGGCGATGTCAATTGGCCGCCAAGATCATGTGATTTGACACCGTTGGACTTTTTTCTTTGGGGTTATTTGAAAGAAAAGGTGTACGTCGATAAGCCAGCAACAATTCAAGAGCTAAAGGATGAGATAATTCGGCACATTAACGGCATAGAACCTCAGGGTCATCGAAAATTTGGACCATCGGATGGAGGTGTGCAGAAGTTCTTCCGCAACGGATTTGCTAGTGGACACACGGATTTAGACAAGCTTTTGAATGTATGGGATATGCAAGTGTTATTTTTTCAGCTACCCGTTCATTGTCAGATAAGTTGGGGGTAAAAAATAAGTTGTGATCATAAATTAATTTTCTGGAGTAAAAACCGCCCAAGCGCTTCATATTTAATCGGTCAAAATAGACCTAAATCGGGTTTGCGAATTTAAAAAGTTAAAGGTTTTAATTGCCTTCCCTTTACTTAATCTTCCATGAATTCATTACAATTTTCATTCAATTCATTTTTGATCTTCAATTCTAGTTGAATTCATTATAGTTTACACGATCTAAGGAAAAATTTAATTTAATTTCAATGATTTTTTATTTTTTTTATTCCATAGTGAATTAACAATCAAATATAAATCATTCCTTTTGAGCTCTGCATATATATAAATTTTTATTTAAATTAATCAACAACAAACAATAACTGCTGATTGATTTAATCAAAAAATAATTTAGAAATATTTCGAAAATAGTTTAAAAACACATACTTCTAGCCAAGTGCAAATGACCACTTGAAGACGAAATATCGTCACCAAAAATTAAAAGAGTTGTTATTAAAGAATATTCAATATAGTCGATCTGTTTTATTTACTACGATTAATTAAGATCTAAAAAAACTTTACCACTTTGTATAACACTGCACAACGAAATAAAAATATCGAGATCCTATCGACTGATTAGTATAGAAATAGTCTTAAGTGAAGTTTGTTTTTCCATTTTTTAAGAAAGCCACAAAAAATCCATGCACATAATGATTAAAGATAAGTTGTTGTTTCTGCAGTGGTTCGACATAAAAATGATGAACAACTTAATAAAATAAAAGGGAGCAGAACACATTAAAAACATATAGTCTTTTTTTCCAGTGATGTTACGAACTCGATACTTCAAATTTCATAGCAAAAATTCCCGCTTTGCGTCAATATCAACAACTTAAAAGACGATAACTGAATTTGAGATTATCAACTTTGCAATTGAATGCCACTCTGAACATTTAACAATTTTTATACTTACATAGTTTCAGATTCAGTTTTTCCACTCTGCGCTTTTAGTTACTTAGTAATTCGGTGTTTATATTTATACACCGCTGGGCAATAGACTTGAAGGAGTTTTCTTTTACTGAGATTGATTTATTAATTCAACATGAATGATATGAACAAACAATACTTAATATTTTAAGGCTAATTGTCAAATATAGTTTTGTTTTTATATTTTACTCAAAATAATTTTTATTTTAAGTTGGAGACAAATTTTTTTTTTTTTTTCATAAAAATTTATTTTTTTGTCTCCTTTTATGTATTTTTACATTTTGGAGCGTATTCGCGAATACGAATGTCAAGAATGAATGTTCGTAACAATAAGCTTTTCGTATCATCCGTTGTACAGTGTAGTTAATGTTTAATGCGTTTGTTTTATTCATCTTTCCAATCAATTGAAAAAAAATCGTATATATTGTGATCTTTCACTTGATTTTTTTGCTTCCACGATATTTATTTTTTTATTGCATAAACTAATTTATTTTAATTTAAATAAACATAGAGGAAGATTCAATTACTTAAAAAACGTAGTAGTTGTTGCAGATTTTTACTTTAATATGTACATGGCAAAGCAATATTTCTAGTGTAGTAGTTGCCCAAGCGAACTAAATTCGAAAATACAAAACTATGTAGTATGTCATTTATTCAATAGAACTATAACGAATAACACCGCAGTTGAGTTCGAAGTTTTAGAGTAAAAAATCAATAAATGCAATATTGAGTAAAATAAAAAAGTAACATTTTTAATTAACGTATAATATCGAAGTGTTAGTGCTGCTGAAGAAAATGGCGGCTGTAAAAATGTTGCCGTTGCAAATAGACTTCAAGGAATATGTAATAATTTCGACAATAATTTTTAAAGATAAATAGCGAAATCAATATTTTGCGTGTTCCAGACAATTTGCAAACCGGCACCATTTTCTACCGATGAAGAAGCTGTACTTCAACGTGAAAACTGTGACTATAACTACAAGATAACGTATCAAATGGCACAAGGCGGTAAAACATCAAGAAAGGTGCGCGTATATGCCGATGGTATCTACGACTTATTTCATCAAGGTCACACCAGACAATTAATGCAGGTAAAATTCGTGTATTCTTTAAAAAAAATTTTGTTTATTAATTTTTAGTGTCAACAAATTTTTATATTATTATTTTTTTATTGTTTAAGAAATATGAATATAAAATTCCAAGCAATTGGATTTTAATTGGAAATAATGAGGTATGTGATGGAAATCGATCGATTTAAAGAGTAAATCGTCTTTTGAAATCGACAGTAGTGTGATGAATTTCGATCGATTTCATATTCCATATTTGTTTCGTTTCCACATATCTTCTCTAATTACAACTGTATAAGATCTAATAATACAACTGTAAAATATGTAAACATATGTGTATGTGAGTGATGGTTGTAAAATATTTAAACAAAATAAAATTTGTATCAACATATTTAATATTTTTATTTATAAAATGACTTTTTTTTCTGCGGTTTCGCTAATTCTCTTGGAAGAAAATAATAGGATGAATAGCGAAAATATTCTAAGAAAACGTTTAAAAGATAAATCGGATCCCTTAAATTTGCCAGATGAAATGTGGGTATTTAAATTTTTAAATTTCTCTTCTATATTAACTAGTATTTATTTAAATAGATTTGTTTAATATTTTCGTTTAAATAAGGACGGACTTATAATCATTCTTTATTTATTTTTTTAATTTTTTTTTGTATATTTCCTTACATTTTGTTCAAGTAAAATTTAACGATTTGAAAACGAATTTAAACTGGCATTATCGAAATGCGTCACCTGTTGAAAACGTCTTTTTTTAAATGAAACAAGATGGAATATGAAATCGTCACGTACAAATTCATCACACTATTTGTCGATTTCAAAACGTTTTAATGCCGAAAACGATTTTCATCACATACCTGAATGTATATATACAGTGGCCAAAAACACTATTCGACATAGGCCGTAAACTTTATATATTTATCAAGAAAAAAATATGTAATGTTGTTTTTAACAAAATAAACTTATAAAAGTCTTTATTAAGGAACACAAAGTTATATTCAGTAAAAAAAATGAGATCTCAAAGTAAAAAAAGCAAAAAACACATGAATTAAAATATTAATAAGAAAAAACACGCCAAAAAAGGATTCGACATTGGTAACATTTTTAAAATATATGAATTGAAATACAAGCTTATTTCTACTTCAGTAGCGAGTTGCTTTTCCTTGCCTACGTATAATCTCTTTTAAACGATCTGGTATAGATTTTACCAACGTTTTGGTATATTCCGGATGAATTTGGCTCCATTCCTCCTGCAGGATAACTTTCATCTGGTGTTTGTGCGTAAATTCACGTTTTCTGATTTTTTTATTCCAAGTGACCCCAAAGATGTTCAATTGGGTTAAGGTCTGGGGACTGTGGCGGCGTTTTTTATTAATTTTGGACAATGATATAAAAGCCAAAGCTTTGTATTAGTGGCACAATGTTTGGGATCATTATCTTGATAAAACTGAAATCTATTTGCCAGACCCAATTTTCCAACACTTGACCTAAAATTTTGCTTTAGGAGGTCAATGTACTTTCGGTGATCCATAATCCCATCAATAAACGCAATATTACCCACGCCTGATGCCGCCATACATCACCATACCATAACACCACCGCCACCATGTTTAACAGTTGGTACCATATTCGTTTCATCCAATTCTGTGTTAGGCCTGCGATGTACCAGAACTTTTCCATCACATCGAAAAAGGTTATATTTACTTTCGTCTGCGAAAATAAAATCCTTCCAGAACTCCATTGGCTTATTTACATGCTCTTTCGCAAAATCTAATCTCAACTTTCTATTTTTCTTAGTAATGTGTGGCTTCTTCCTGGCTGATCGTGCATGGAAATCGTGCTTTTTTAAGACGTTTCTTATTGTTTGAGGTGTAACGGATATACCGAAGTGTTCCTCAGTGTTTTTAGCTAAAGTGTTAGCAGTAATTTTTGGATTTTTTCTTACTTCACGCACGATTCGCCGTTCATTTGAATCTGTAAGTTTGCAAGGTCGCCCAATCCTTACCTTGTTTATCACAGTTTTACTTGATTTGTACTTTTTTATAATGTAATATACAGTAGTTCTTGACCTTTAAACGATTTCTGATATAGTCTTTTCCGTTTTTCCTAATTTAAAATGATGTATTATTAAATTTCTTACATCAACAGAAGTTTCTTTCCCTTTACGTCCCATCGTTGCGATCACTTGCACAGAAATAATAAAAAAGTTCTTGTAAATGACAAGCAAGAAACATAGCGATATTTTTACCAACAATTACATGAACTAATGCGAAATACACAATCAGAATAAGGGAAAAACAATGCCAGTCGAATACTTTTTTTGCTTTGCAATTTTTGTTTTTTCGTTCAAACAGATAGATGAGTTAAAAAATGTGCAATTTTTATTATTTTTAGGACCATAAATTATTAAATACATATAATACAATGTGATGTCACGTTTATACATATAAAAAACAAAAGGATACTAGCATTTTCAATGAAATTTAAGAAAATAATTCCAATGTCGAATAGTTTTTTTGGCCACTGTATATGATAATATAAGGGAACATCTTCAAATTATTCACCAAAATTCTGCGTAGGGACCGCCGGCTAATGCCCAATTGCGAGGCACGTTGGCTGCTCAATGTTCCGGGGTCCTCTTCGACAACAGCGATATTCTCAGCAGAACGGCTGCTGCGGTACCGGAGCATTGGAAACATCTCGTGTTTTCAGTTTCTTTAAGGCAAGTGGCCACACGCCGCAGTGTTTATCCAGTTGGTGTCAGCCCGGCCTGGAAATCTGCGGCGAAATCAAGCTTCGCCAACACAACCGACGAATTGTTGTTCAAAACAATGGAAACAATTATTCCGCTTTTTTGCAGAGTAACTCGATTCATGGGCTAACGATTTGTATTCTGCGTTTGTTTACTTCACAAATGTTCAAACCGCATTGACATTTGCAAAAGTTATAGCGTTTTCCATTAGGCTGATTACTTTTGTCCCACTTTGTATGTTTACATACATGAAACTAAAAGTACCTTTTTAAGCGGATGTTCTATTAAAAAACTTCTAAGACGAAAATAAACTTTGAAATCGGTAAACCGTTCACAATAATTTACGTCTTACATTAAGATGCAATGCATAAAGAACTATGTAAATGGATGTAATTTTAAGGAGAACCAGGCATATTTTTCGCGATTTTATATATTAGAAGTTATAATTTCACCCCAGTTTTCGAAAATCGAATTTTATTCATACTTTGACATTTTGAGGTCCTGGCAGTCTGTTCCGATTATTTATTGTCCACATTTGTGTGTATGTAAACATCTCATAACTTAGAAACGGGTCTACGAATCTCCAGCAAATTTGCACATTCGAAAGATATTGATGTCTGGGACAATAAACCGATTAGTTTAATAAAATTAAATTTTCAAAAAATTGCTTTTTTTTTAATAAATTTTAAAGTACTAACTAAGCTCATTATTGCTTGCCTTAGAGACTTCTAACATTTCTAAACCACAATATCGAATGCAAAGAGCACGTTGAATAGATGGGTGTACTTCTTGGCAGAAAACTAAATTTCCAACGTCAAATATCATACACGTAATTGCATAGTAATATTTTTTTTTTATTAACTAATGGGCCAAATTTGGCTCTCACGTATTTCTACTCGTATCTTATGACTCGATTTGGTCCATGAATATAAAATTTATATTACATTTTTTAGGCTAAAAATATTTTTCCCAATATTTATTTGATTGTGGGTATTTGTAATGACGAACTTACCGATGAAATGAAAGGGCGTACAGTAATGAAGGATTTTGAACGTTATGAAGGCGTAAGCCATTGCCGTTATGTTGATGAGGTGTGTTTACAATTATTATTATAAATATATTAAAAAAATATATATATAAATATATTAAAACGAAACAATTATTTCTCCTTCATGCAGATAATAACCAACGCTCCTTGGGTTATAACAGATGAATTTCTTAAGGTCAACAAAATTGACTTTGTAGCCCATGATGATATTCCATATACTGTTGATGGCGTTGACATTTATGCTTGGTTAAAGGAAAAGGGCATGTTTATTGCCACTGAACGTACTGAAGGTGAGGAGTGCATAAAGGGAAGACAATCATAATAAGTAACGTAAACTAAGTTTATTTAACAAAAGAAAAAATTATTTACGACTGACATAAATGACATTAAACAACAATCGGTCCTATTCCCGTTGGCGTTATTGTTATAATTGTCGTTTCAAAGTCGTTCTCGTTTTTATTGGCGTTTCGTTCTTAAATTGATATTCTTGAAATACGAGTATATTGAAATGAAGAAGAGATGTATGTTATAAAAAACAGCAATAAAAATTATGAAAGTGGGGTAGTTTATCTTGGTTATTTTTGACAATATTGCAACATTTTAACAAGTTCAATATGATGAAATAATGAATATAAATATTCACCGGAAGATTTTACGACAACACGTTAATATATTTGTAAGAAATGTTATGCCCCTATCATGATTCACAACTCAACTCAACTAATTTTTTGTATTATGGTTCACAACTCAACCAAGATAACTGAAATTAAGTGTGTATCATAATGCAAAAAAATTAGATGAGTTGTAACATTGACAACTCAACTTAGTTGAGTTGCAAAACCGATTGTTAAAGTTAATGTCAGCTTGAAGTAGGTATTTTGTTTGTTGAAAACAAAAATAAAATTTTTTATACAATTATTGGAAAGAAATTTTTATTCGGACATTTGATTTCAAACAGCTCTAGCTTAAAACGGTTAAATTGATGTTCAATATTTTTCCCTTAAAAAATGCAAATATAAGTACCTGATGTATACTTATTTATTCGAAAACGAAACTTCATTCTAATAGTAACGCCGATTTTTGAAAAATGTATTACACTTTTCACTTTATTCATCAAAAATACATGCACTTTTCCAACAAACACAATGACTGGATTTCAAATTGATAATGATTTGAAATCAAACCTTTTCTCAACCGACTAACGTTTGAAAATAACTTGAGAATGATTTGGAAAAATAGCGTTTTCAACAAAATTGCCCTATAGCGGAACAATCTGCAAATAGTTTAAATGTAGAAAGTAAAATAGGGCAAGAAATGCAATGCATTTTCCGTCCATAATATATGATGGGTGCAAAAATTTATAAA
This sequence comes from Dexiosoma caninum, assembly GCA_963924685.1. NCBI lineage: Eukaryota > Metazoa > Arthropoda > Insecta > Diptera > Tachinidae > Dexiosoma > Dexiosoma caninum. The sequence goes on along the minus strand of OZ004729.1, from coordinate 32,683,737 downwards.
TTTTATGATAGTTATCAAACAAATTATCTTTACAAATTGAATGTAGTATTTAAGGATTATGACAGCGTCATCTGTTAGTGATTTCTACAGAAAAATGTTTAATTTTCTGAATGTTTCTAGAAAGCGAAAACATATTTTCGTTCGAAAATGTATGTTGAAAAAGATAATTAAATAATAATAAAAAAAAAATTGTAAGACGAACGTCAATTTCAAACCATCTATTTAAAATATTTTTTTTAATTTCAGGCGTCTCCACTTCCGATATAGTTGCACGCATTGTAAAAGATTACGATTTATATGTGCGTCGTAATTTGGCTCGTGGTTATTCAGCAAAGGATTTGAATGTTTCATTTCTTTCCGAAAAGAGATTCCGTTTAAAAAACAAAATGGACGAATTAAAAGATCGCGGTCGTGATATCATAACTATGTGGGAGGAAAAGTCGCGTGAATTTATTGACGCGTTTCTTCTACTTTTTGGGCGTGAACACCTTCATAATTTGTGGAACGAATCAAAGGAAAAACTTATACAAGCCCTAAGTCCACCTGGTAGCCCATGTGGTTCTATAAATTCCGATTATATTGACTTTGACGAAGATGACGACGACAGTCCCACTGCAGATGGAGTGACATTCAGGGAACCACGTGACAATGATCTAAAAGTGAATCAACATTCATCCTATCGTCGATGTTCCTATCATACAAAAGCGTCCGACAGTACCACGACGTTACTAGGAACTGATCAGTGTTCAGGTGACGAATACGACAGTGATGATGAACAATTTAAGCGACGACGCAATTAACTTTGAATTGTTACAGCAAACGAATCCCAGTATTTAAACACTTTTATTTATTTATTTTAAATACTGTGGTGCGATACAGCACTTTTCACTTCTTTACTTTGTGCTACTTGCTTGTTGTACAATCCGTAAATTTTTTACAATATTTTTAAAGAATTTGTATTATCATTTTTATTCATTCCTTTCGTTACCGCCTTATAAAAGAACACAAGAAAAGTTGAAAAATTAGAAATGTACAAGCAAATAAAAAAAAACAGAACAATAACATTTAAATATTTCGAAAATAGCCGTGGGTAAGTTAATAATTCCAATATAAAATTGAAATCAAAGTATGTATATCAAGCTGCTTGGCAACAAGTTGGAATGAAATGGTTAATAAAATTAAAACTGCAAAATGTGCCGCCGTCAAAAAATGGCTCATCAAATTACTTTGTCGTTTGTGGACAAATTTTCAAAATTCTTTTTGTTGTTCTTTATATTGGGGGGAAGGCCAGACCCAGAAGAAGGAATTTTTAGATATTCTACAAACTAAAACTTTTTTTGAAAAGGGTGCCTTTTTTTATTTTCTGGAAAAGGGGCTGTTGATATAACAATAAAAGTATCCAAATTTGATACAGATGGCTTCGTTTCCGTAGATAAGTTGGTGTGGGGAAATAAATAAAACGTATCCATACTTTTTTTTTGTTTTTGAAAAATGGAATTTTTTGGCAAATGTTTAAATTTTTACCCAATCAATAAAAAATTAATGCAATTTGCGTCATTTCAGATTGCGTCGCATTTGGCAGGCTAATTGAATTAATGATGCAAAAACCTCAATTTGCAAAAGGTTGGCATTGTTGTATAGTTGTTTATAAATTTTTGTTTTTATTAATGTTATACCAAATAAAATAGTATCTACACTAACAAAGTGGAATCAATGTGGGCAATTTAAGGTGTCCTTCTCATCTGACGAATATTCAAGGAATAACTGTGTCTGACTTAACTTTTAGAATCGTTTAAAACAATTTTCAAAAACTAATAAATTGAATGAATTTGCATAATATATACGATTATGTACATCCCTTTTAAATGTTAGACTACCCGCAGAGGTGTTTCCTGTCACTTTTAGCATGGGAAGATTTAAATCAAATGTCAATAAACACTACTCCCTCTATCCTCCTTCCCATAACCTAATTTCCTAGTTCCAGCATAATGCATCGCATGTGTAGGAGTCATCCCCTGAGTGCCGGTCCAAGACAAAAAAAAAAAAAAAAAAAAAAAATGTAGAAATGTTATTGTAAATAAGACAAACTGATAAAAATTCAAAATTACGAATGCGCGTATTAATACCAAATTGAAATTGGTGGGATGAAGTTTTTGGACAAACTTACAATTAAAACTGCCACGTAAATTGGTTAGGCATATTTAAATTTTATTTTGAAATCGTCAATTCAAATTTTTAGAAATAAATGATTAATTCATATGCATTATATTAAGATAATCAAAGCTTAAGGTTAGTTTTTTTTTTTTTTAAAATTTAAATATTTATTCTTTTTTATATCAATATTTCGCCAATATCATTGGATTGGCTTCTTCAGGAAATTAAAATTTTTTTCTTTCCGATTACAAAAATATTTAGAAATTACAATTGAAAAATTAAACAATATCAACAATGTATTTAAAAAACTGACCTTAAGCTTGATTATCGTAATATAATTAATAAAAAGAGGTCGAATAAAATTAAAAAATAATATTAATTCATAAGTATATAATTTAGTTTACTTGGTTTTTAAATCAATAATTATTGGTTGTAAACATATTTGAAAAAAAAAGGAAAAAAGGAATAGTACTATAGATTCATTGAAAAAGAACTTAGCACAAAAAAGTTTAGTTACCATTAAATTTCATTCCTGTAGAATAAAGTGGAAGAATTTTTTTATTTTTTTTTGTTTTCTTATTGCCGTTACCCTTGCTGGAATTGTTATTGTTATTTGCGTCGTTCATTTTCATAGAATTTCTATCCTTTTGCGATAAAGCTTGGGCCAAAACATCGCCTAAATTCGTATGTATAGTATTTAAAATGGAAGTCTCTCCATCATCAGTTGCTGACTTCTTAGCAATTGTAGAATCCACCGATGATTGTTTCGTTGCTGTTGACCACGAAGTATGTTGTTCCTTTTTGCAATGTAAAGCAATAGCAGAATAACTGCAACTACCAGCACTGCTTGTGCTTACAGTTTTAGTACGACAACCTTTAGAAGTAGAAGGAACATTGTCAGTCACATCAACGTCTAACGATGACGTTAATGATTCCTCAAATCCACACTGAAAAGAGAGAGAAGAAAAAACACACTTTACATAGTTTTCAGAAAAAATATTTTGAAAATGCTTACAGTTGGAAATTCTTCAGAGGATGTTATATTTATATTTGCCGTGCTTGCGATAATCTTTCCCATTTTACGGTCATTTATAGCGTCTATTTGTTTTTCACGCTTACGTTCTTCTATATCTCTACGTTGGCGCTCTTTCTTACGAAACAGTATATCGTTTTTAAAGGCGTTAATTATGCCTTCAGTGACATAAGGAGGTTGTAATTTAATCTCCACGACTGCAAATTGGCACGTTAATGGTAAATGGCCTAAACATGTAAATTTTCGTCGATGATCTTCATCCATTGAATGCTGCTCTTTTTGTATTATTAGAGCTTTAATGACAGATGGAGCTTCGGCTAGACTGCCATAACAAGCTTGTAACATTTTTACATTTAAGGGATGTAAATAAATATTCTGACCATCGTCGGACTGATAAAAATAATAAAATTTGTTTAAAGATTGTTTAGTAGATGAAGATGAAGTAGAAGCAACAATTTCGGTATTTGAAGATGATTCAGATACGACTTCTTTAAAATCTAATTCATTCACAATTTTCGTACCGTCGCTGTGTAGAAGTTGTTCAGTTTGTTCCACAACATTTATGGTACTATTAATATACCCTTGTGCTTTTTCTTCAACGTTAATCTTTTCCACATCTTTTTGTTCGATCTCGCCCAATTTTTCTATCCTTTGTTTAAGTAATTCTAGTGCTTGTTGGATGAATATATATTCTGGACAAGATTCATCAACATCCGTAAGAAGTTCCTTTTGCTCTCGAGCTAAAATATCAGCCACATCATTCCGTGTCGCTAATATGAATTTGGAAAATAATTTCTCCTCGATGGGACTACTGACATATGGATACTTTTCCATAGATTGATCATTTTTTATGTTATCATATTTTTCTATAAATAAAGAATCCCTTTTACGGCGCATTAAGCGCAAAGTGATATCGGAACTAACATTAAATGCTTGCTGTTGTACAATAGAAGCACTTTTAAGATCCCCAGAATGTATGGCATCGTAACAAATTGGACATTTCCGCCACGCCTTGTCACTTAGGGAAAGATAGTGTAAAATACAAGGCCAGCAATATACATGACCGCAACGTGTTACTTTAGCTGCAACTGGTGGATATAAGCAAATGGGACACTGCGGTTCATCGGCTGTCTGAAAGTTAATTTGTTCAATTAACGACCAATCGATAAGAGTATCAGCAGAGCCATCAGTTTTACTTCTAGCAGACGCTTTTATAACAAATTGAAAGCTATAAATACAAATCAATGTATACAAATAAATACAAAGTTAGTTTTATGGTAAATTTCCGATTAAATGAACATGTATGTACATATGTATATGTATGTATGTATTTAAACAGAGTACAAAAATGTAAATATATGTACGTGAATACATGAAAGAAAAGCTCAAAACTACAGTGTTAATCAGGTTACGGATCTGCAGGTGAGTGTGCAGCACATGTGCATGTGCCTCACATTACTGTTCCAATCTGTACTCTGGTGCTAATATTAACGAAAAAAAAAGGATTTTATATGATGATTTTATTTTTCCTTATTATGAGTATTAAATCTTCTGTGGACCTTATAGGCTTTATTATTACTCAATTGTAAATAAATAAATAAAATAAAAAAATAAATTTTTTTACAATGCTCAGTTTTGAAATAGTTTGGCAATATTTTTAAACGTTAGGCAAACGTAAAGCGATTTGTTTTGATTTGTTTGATTGACGCAAGGTTGATTTTCTTGAAATGAATCTGTTAGTTAGTTGAACCAAAACTACAGACTTCAATGCATGATAGTGGCATTCTTTTTTCAGTGTCCCACTTTTCATTTTCATTAAATCTAAGGATCATATTAAAAAAAACCAAAACAAAAAACTACAGATTACTTAGATAGAAAAAAGTTCCCAAGTTTTCTTTTGGTATCGGCTTTCATCAGCCACCCTGTGCTTCTATCGGGTGAGCCAAAAATCACGCCTGCGTGTAAAAATTGAATAACTTTTTTGTTTATTATTATTTTTTATTGTTTTTTTTTTTGGATTTTTTTCATCGAACCGTGTTACACCACCATGCAAAGTTTAAAGACCGAGCAACGAACCAAAGCGGTAGAATTATACTTTTCCAATGGGCATTCAATTTCACTGACGCAACGAGCATATCGAAATAATTTGAATACCAGAAATGCACCTTAGCAAACCGCAATTAATCGTTTAATTGCACGGTTCCGACAACAAGGTGCAGTGTCAGACTTCCCACGATCAGAAATACCGAGAATAGTACAGAACCAAGTGAACATTGATCATGTACGGGACAGTGTTGAAGAATATCCAGAAACTTCAACACGAAGACGTTCTGGACAACTGGGCATCTCTAGAACATCACTTCCGACACATTTTATCACGTCATTTACACATGCATCCACACAAGGTCCAATTGGCCCAACAAATTTTACCAGTTGATTCCTTAAAAGACGAATTTGGGCAACACAATTATCTCAAGAAATTCAGAACGCCAGCACGTTCACCATACTTAACTGCCCCTTATTATTTGCTATGGGGTTATCTCAAAGAACGAGTGTATGTTAACAAGCCACAAACTATAAAGCAGCTAAAACATAACATTGACGCTGAGATCAGGGCTATAGAGCCTGAAACGTTGAGTGCAGTTATGCAAAACGCCTGTTTAAGAGCCCAATTATGCATCGATGAAAATGGTGGTCTTCTCTCTGATATTATTTTTCATAATTAAAATTTAGATCGTACAAAGCTAATATTATATTTAAAAAAAAAATAAAAAATAATAATAAACAAAAAAATTTTCAAATTATTTATTTTCGATATTTCGCTAACCCTTCATCAGGAAAATTAAATTTTTCGAATAAAATTATTGAACAAACATATAAACATAAAATCAAAATATTTTATATTATTTGAAAAGAAAAATTTTTTTGTCAATTATATAAAAGTATTTTGAAAAAAATGTTTCTTTTCTTGTTTCTAAAAATTCAAAATAACTCAAATTACATATGAAATATTTAACAATTATAATAGAAAAACTTAAAATTACTACTTATTACTTTTACCAATAGATAGAGAATTAATTTTAAGGCAGATATAGATAAAATAGCTCAAAATTATAGATATTTAGTTAATAAAAAATAGAAGTTTTAGAGAGTTTCAATCAAGGCGAATTAATTTTAAAAATTAACGCTTCTGTCTGCTCATGAGGCTTTTTGCGCACAATTTTTTACAATTTTGTGTCCGCGTCCGGTTATGGGAATACATTTTGTACTGAAAAAATACAAAAGTTTGTCCGGTAATGGTAGGTGTCCGGCTATAGGTGTCCGTTAGGAGAGATTTCATTGTATACAATTACTCAACAGCTGGTGTCAGGAAGAGTTATATTTATAAATCAGCTGTTTCCATCATCCTAAGTTATTCTGCAAAATTTTAATTGATACATTTTTCGTAGTGGCAACACTCAAACTGAGAAATGTTTGGTAGAAGTGCTAAGACGTGAAAAAGCTTTGTACGAGCAGCGTATTCGCACCAAAGTTCTTACTGCCCCGTGGGGCAGTAAAAGCTTTTGGTCTTTCGTAAAAAGAGTGAAGGAAAATGCTAGTTCTTCTATTCCGGCTCTTTTGAAGGATGACCAAATATTCACTGACCCGGTTGAAAAAGCTAACCTCCTAGCTGAAATGTTTGCAGGTAATTCTCACCTGCCGGAAAGCAATCAACCACTGCCCGCACCCGAGCGTGTATCCGTAACTATGCCAAAGATATACTTTCGAGCTCGTGCAGTTAAAAGGGTTCTAACGAACCTCAACATAAACAAGTCTCCTGGGCCGGATGGAATTCCTGCACTGGTCCTGAAGCAGTGTTCTTCGACGTTATCACGTCCTTTGGCAATCCTTTTCAGCACTCTGTACTATACAGGTCAATTCGCATCGTGCTGGAAGGTTGCAAATGTAACGCCGATCCCAAAAAAGGGTGAGGCAAGCAAACCTGAAAATTACCGCCCAATCGCAATCTGTTCCGCGATTTCCAAAGCGATGGAAAGTATGGTGAACTTTCACCTAATGAACTATTTAGAGTCCAACAATTTACTGAACGACCGTCAATACGGCTTCCGTCGAGGGCGCTCTACGGGCGACTTACTAGCCTTCCTCTCGGAAAAATGGTGTGATTCTATTGACCAGTTCGGCGAAAGTAAAGTCGTGGCTCTGGATATTTCTAAAGCATTATAGAGTGTGGCATGGGGCACTTCTGTCCAATTTTATTGCTTTTGGTGTCGGTGATATCTCCTCTCGATTTATATCGAGTTTTCTCAGGGATCGCGCTATAAGAGTTGTTATAGACGGGAAATCATCTAATGAGTATAAGATAAATTCAGGGGTACCGCAAGGCTCCACTCTTACTCCTACCCTATTTCTAGTCTTTCTAAATGACCTCCTATGTCAATCTTCCAACCCTATCCAGTCTTTCCAAGATGACAGCAGCCTTTCTCACTCATATTCATTTAGTCGTAGACCAACATCGACTATGATCACTTCGCTTAGGCAGAATATGAGTGACTCATTGAATTGTGACCTCATGAAAATATCGCAATAGGGTCAGGCAAACATGGTCGATTTCAATGCTCAAAAGACCCAATGCAGCATGCTTACACATCGACGCATGCCCGATGACGCTGCGTCATCTATAATTATGGGCGGTATAAACATCGAGGAATCAGAAGCTCTTGATGTTCTTGGCATGAAAATTCAGTGCGATGTTCGATGGACTGAGCACATTTTTCAGGTCTCAAAAGAAGCATTCAAGTGCCTCGGTTTTTTAAGACGGTGCAAGACATACTTCACCCCATCTGATCTCTTCACTATTTATACCGCCTACATCCGACCGAAAATGGAATACAACTCTCATGTTTGGGCCGGTGCTTCAAAGACTATTTTGAAGTTACTCGACCGGGTCCAGGAGAGAGCGAAGAAACTCATAGGAGACAGTAGGGTAGCCAACTCTATTAACTCTCTTGAGCATCGTCGCAACGTGGGGTGCGTTTCGTTGTTCTATCGGTACTATAATGGGATGTGTTCTGATGAAATCAGAGAACTTGTTCCCGAAACCCGATCATTCACACGCACGACGCGTTCATCATTAAGAGCACATCCATTTGTGGTCAACTTGGCAGCGAACCGCACTACGCATTATAGGGAGAACTCATTTTTCGGCCGAACATCGCGTATGTGGAACAAACTCCCTGCCAAGGTCTTTCCTGTCACTTATGACGTGGGAAAATTCAAGTCAAATGTCCATTCACACTACTCCCTCTATCCTCCTTCCCATAACCTGATTTCCTAGTTCCAGCACAATGCATCGCATGTGTAGGGGTCATCCCCTGAGTGCTGGTCCAAGATAGAAAAAAAAAAGAGGTAACACATAATCTGAGAAATATTTCGTAGATGGCCAATACCAAGGTCTGTGCAACTCGACATGTATTTTACAAATATTTAATACTCGACTGTCAAAATTTGTTTACATTTTTCATTCGTTTAATTAGAGAGAGAGCGTGTAATTAACAATTTTACTCATTTCTTTCTTTTGAGAGGGGGTTGCAAAAACAATTAAGGCATCCATAATTGAAATATTTTTCTTGCTATCTCGAGATTCACACACATTAAGTTTACCTGATCAGTTTTTGTTGAATTTTCTTTTGAACCTGCATTTACGTTCATACACGAAACATTTTCTCGTCAAGTTTCGCTTGTTTTACAATACTATGCTTATGAAAGAGAGAAAGTAACAAAAAAAGGAGAGAGAAAGAAACCAACTTGACGAGTACCGTCTAATAAATAGACATTGGCCACTACGAAATTAAAATTTTACAGCATAAGTAAAAGATAAAGATGACTCATCTCAAAGCAGCTTGTAATGGGTCACGTAGCATAAAAAAAGAATGTAAAAAAATAGCCGGCGTAAATTAACGGCACTGGCTAAATATAAAAAAGCAGATTAATGCTTAAGTCAAAAAACATGTAAGCGGATTTAAGGCTGTAAAAAGAATGATTCTTTATTTAAAAATAGTTCTCTTTGTAAACTAAGACAACGGGAAATATCGACCCATAACCGCAGAAATGATGTAAACCTTAAAATCAGAATTTTACAGAAGAGGTTTTTTTGTAAATGAATTCAGTTTAAATAAAGCTATTGCTTTGAAATTTAGTGTAAGCTTTATTTTGTATGATATATTTAATTTAAATAATTTTAAGTAGAAATTTGCATTATAGTGGTTGTTTTTGTTGGTTACATTTTTTTCGCTGTCCTGCTGGGAACCTACTATTAAAAAAATATGTGGGTTAATACAAAAATTCATTTTAAGGAAGTGTTTTTATGATCTGGTTTTATTTAACTTTAACTTTTTCGTTAAAATTAAATTAGATTTCACTCTTTAAATAAAAATTTATACATTTTAGAACATACAACACAGAAAACAAAAATAAAATAAGTTCTTCATATTAAAATCTTTTAAATTTTATAAACGATCGATACAAATATATCAAGAAGTAGATACTTTAAGTAATTCTAAATATTATCTTCTTGGTCGGTTTCACTTAGCAAATCTTTGATTGATGTATCCCATTTTAAATTTAAATATTCGTGCTGGAATTTTACGGGTATAGTTTTTTTATTACAAAGCGTTTTCAAATCCTTGTATTTAGTGGAAGAAATTTTCAAGATATTATCATATAATTGAGTAGGTTCCTTAGAAATGATTACGGAGTTTCGTCTGGATCGTGGAATTGAATTTAGATCATAATTTATGGTTTCAGATTCATCAAAGTAGCCATATTTAAGAGTTATATTGGGAATATTTTTTCCGAATATTGCAGAGCGCAACTGTAAATAGAATTTTCTTTGAATTGGGAAACATCGCTTGTGAAAATGTCTTCCAATCTTTAAAATCGCTGTTAGTTAATTCAATACAATTATATTTTTTTGGGTTAGTTCTTGCGTTTGAGATTATAGTGTACCACTCACTTGGTGCCCAAATGGTTCTACTCCGCATAAAGAATTCAATTGAATGTATCGAATCAACAGGCATCATAGTGTGTCCAGGCAACAAGTACGTAATTCTTATATAAGTTACAAAATCAGAATTTTCTAGAAAATAGGTTATTGTAGCAAGCATTACTCTGGTTTTCTTCTGTCCTACACAGCTATCACAATAAAGATAAACTATCGAATGAGTTTTTCTTTGATCGACTAGTTTGAGGTATTGGAAAAACACTTGTGCAAATTTCGTTACACCCTCGTTTACCATCTTTCTCTCCCCACAAAACACAAAAGCCATCTCTCGTACCAATATCAAAAAAACTTTCATTGTAGAATGCATATTTTCTAGAATAGAACAAAGTCACACTTTTTCCAGAGTACTCAAGACCTTTTGCAAGTCGAAACTTGTACATATAGTTTTTGGTACTCCAAAAATATTTCCTTCATTTAGTTTAGAAAAAATTTTCATAACAAAATGCTAGTTTCCACAACATTTCTGTTGTTAGAAACATATTTCTATGTATGCAAAATCTATTTAAAACTTCTTAACTCTTTATGCAACTGCGCTGTTGTAATTGTAATTTAAATAAATTTTTAAATGTGTTTCGGAAAGTTATTAATTATAGATTAAATACAACAAATAAAAAAATTACACTAAAACGTAACCAAATTATGGAACATTCATGAGTTCTAAGCACTAATTTAAATGACGAGATGTCGTTTGTAGCTGGGTTACTTAATAGTACATACTGGAAATGTTTGTCTGCTACTTACTTTGCTTGCAAAAACTGTTCCTTATTGTATTTATGTTTCTTTGTGTAGCTGTTACGTTGATTATTGCCATTATTTCCAACACCATCATAATAGTCTACTTCACGTGGTGCGTAGTAAAAATTTAATAAATGATTTAAGTTCTGCTTCTTGTTGCCAGGAGAATAAACTGAGTTTAGCTCATAATCAGTATGAACAAAACGTTCTGCTCCCGAAGAACAGTCATAGAACGTCGTATGCTCAAGCCCTAATCCGGGGCGGGAAGCAAAGTGATCCTCGTTAGCGCCACAATATGAGGTTCCATAATTGTGGCTGTTGTGCCCTCGGACGCGTGGCTTTTTATCCACATTAGGACGGGCTTTTGCGGGTATTTGTTGTTTAGTATTGTTGTTGTTATAACGTGTAGATGATGATGGATTTTCTCGACGACGAGAACGTTTTGGCCAATGTTTGCTTGTTTGTATGTCTAAAGAAATAAAGTTTTTAAAAGTGGTTGATTACTCTTAAAGTTTGAACCATTTCTAGCTGGATTTTATTGAATAGTGTCCACTTACGTCAAATGTAGAAAGAACAATAATTTTCAAATATGTATTGTTGACTGTACTTTTGTAAGATTTAATTGAATATAATTTCGGTATTAAAATCCATTTAGAACATAGATATGGATGTAAAAGGAGAAAATAAGAGAAGAATGTACCTTTGGCCCGTTTTCATCACTGGTGTTAGATATCGGACAATTTTAGAAAACTTTTTGAGGGTTTTGGGAGAAAGGGTAGAATGACTATTGTTTATAGACATTCGATTTGACTTTTCCCACGTCAAAAGAGACGGGAAAGACTTCTGCGGGTAGTCTATTCAACATACGTGCTGTTCGGCTAAAAAGCTAATTTTCTCTGTAATGCGTACTGGGTATCTCTGCCAAATCGACCAGAAATGAATGCTCTCCTAATGATGATCGCGAATGACCGGGTTTTGGGAACAAGTTCCCTGATTTCATTAGAACAGATCCCATTATAGTAACGGAACACCAACGAAACGCAACCCACGTTGCGACTATGCCCAAGAGAGTCAATAGAGTTAGCTACCCTACTATCTCTAATCAGCTTCTTTGCCCTTTCCTGTACACGGTCGATAACTTCTAGTCTTTGAAGGACCGGCCCATACATGAGAGTTGTATTCCATTTTCGGTCGGATGTATGTGGTATAAATAGTAAGCAGATCAGATGGGAGTGAAGTATGTCATACACCGTATTGAAAGGCGAGGCACTTGAATGCTTCTTTTGAGACCTGAAAAATGTGCTCAGCCCATCTACCATCACACTACATTTTCATGCCCAGAACATCAAGAGCTTCTGATTCCTCAATGTTTATACCGCCTATAATTAGAAACGAGCCAGCATGATCGTGCATTGCAGTCGCCCCAGTTCGCGTGACCCCTTCCCGATATTATAGTGCGGTCTCCATTTAGCGAATTATTCATATTCTGCATTGTTCCCGCGATCATAGTCGATTTCGCACTACGAAAAATTGAATATGAAAGGCAGATACTGCTGTTATCTGCATAAGAGTGGATAGGGTTGGAAGTTTGAAATGAAGGTCATTAAGAAAGATAAGAAATAGGGTAGGAGAAAGAATGATATGCAAGAACGGCAAAATAATCGAGAAGTATTCATTGTAGCAATTATAGGTTAAGGACAAGATTGCAAGGAATCAAATATATTAATGCGATATAATAACAATGATCATTGATTTATTAAAATTTTTGACAATGCATTAAATGTTCTAAAATGTAAAAAAGGCTTACCTGAAGATGTTGATTTTTGACGACTGGAATCAGTTGGCTGATTGGAAGTTTTTGAATTCCCAGCTCCCGAATAATTTTGTTTCTTGTTGTTGTCCATTTTTGTTTTTATTTTTAAAACTAGTAGAATTTAAAAGAATCAGACGAACAGCTACCAGCTTACTAACTCTTGCCCTCTCCGACTTTGAAGGTTTAATGCGACGAACTTCGTCCCCACATGGAGCTTTCCCTTCGTACAATTTTAATGATTTCATTTTTATTGAGCCATGTTTACAAATTCTACCCAAAGAAAGTAATACCTCTTTGATTATATATCAAACAAAATTTTCACAAATACAAAAATATAGAAATTGTCCCTTTAAAGGTTATGAATTGCGACTTTTAGTTTTTAATTAACGAACCAAGCGATTGAAAATCTTGGTTTCAAATTCTTTTGCTAAACTACTGAAACTTTTTCGCTGGATTTATTGCTTCTTTTCGTAAAAAAAATGCGTCAAAATTTAATTCCTTAAAATTTTACAATGTGTATTTTGTGAAAATACAGTCCTCTAACACATAGAAACCTCTAACCAAAACACGAACTTACTGCCGACCGACACGAAGTCAAAAATGGCCACCAGTTAGGAGATGCCAACCTGATTTTATTCAATTCAGAACTACCAGACTTTATAATCCAAATGTTTTTACGGATTGAGTGTAATAACGGCCGATTATTTGTATTATCACACACGTCATTACCAAAATATATATATGGATGTAGCATCTCAAAAATAAAAGCAACAAGGATTTATTAAATATGGAAGCTTTATACCATCAAACTAACCGCATATTACAAGAAATTGAAGCAAGCTTTCAAAAATTAGTACAGATCTCCGGACAACCTGATAACTATGAAGTGGAAAACGAAATACAAAGGAAAATAACACAAGTTAATACGTGAGTAACGAACTTATAAAAAATAAATACATATATACAAAACTAAAATTTTTTATAGAAATTGTGATCGCTTGGATGTATTAATTTACAAAGTACCAGCAAGTCAAAGGCAGAGTGCAAAAATGCGTATAGATCAAATAAAATATGATTTACGACATCTACAAAACAGTCTGCAAATGTTTAGAGAAAAAAGACAGAGAAAACAACAAGAATTGTCTGAACGGGAACAGCTTCTAAGTCATCGATTTGCACCAAATAACACTGAAACATGTTTAGATATTGATTATGCTCTACAACATAACACGCAGTTAGAAAATGCTCATCGGGGTGTTGATGATATGATAGCAACTGGTGACAATGTACTCAGTAGTTTAGTTAATCAGAGAAGTACTTTAAAAGGAGCTCAAAAACGTCTTATGACAATAGGTAGTACGTTAGGTTTGTCAAACCATACTATGAAGTTAATTGAAAGACGTTTCGTCGAGGATAAATATGTAATGCTCGGGGGCATGTTCGTTACGTTGTTAGTTATTGCTATGGTTATTTATTTTATGGTTTTATAGTTTTCCAAGTATATTTACAGCTATTTGTCTTTTTATTTTATTTCAAAATATAGTACAACTTCACAAGCAAATAATAAAATTTTACACAACTAATTTGCAAACAAGCATAGGTATAAATACGAAAGATGTTGTGAGTTATGAGAAAAAACGAAAATCATCGTTTTAATTATTCCTACAGTTAGTCGTCTTGGTAGATGGTGGACTTCATTTATTATGCCAAATGATGCCACGGCCGAGCCATAAATCATCGATGCCTTATCTTTTTGTTAATGTGGCCACCTTTTTTTGCGGTCACACTTGCTGAAGGAAGTTTACTCTTTGTTGATGTGTTCGCACTTGGTGTAATGGGATCTTTATTTGATTCTCTCTGTGGTGTTATTGATCGTTCAAGCTTTTCTTCTTTACCAGAACTTTTAATACTAGTTGTGCCATCATGGGCTGTTGTTGTATTTTGGTTCAAAACAATCTGATTGTCGCTGGAATCTTCATTAGTAACGGAGTCAGATTCGCTTGCCCTTTCCGCTAAATTGTTAAAAAGTATGTCGTAAACCATTTCTTTAAAGACATTCTAATGAGTCACTTACGGTTACATATTGCCATAGAAGTAATTGAAGATTTAGAAAATAATCTTTCGGCCTCTTTGAACTTTCGATTTCTTTTATCAGCTTTAGAATTTGTTGCTTTGTTTGAAGTCAAATATCTTTCCCAACCGCGTATGATGTTGCCGCACAACTGAGTATCTTCCAAATATGAACCCTCGAAAGCATAAATCTGCCTTTCAAGATTAGCCAACTGTTCCTAAATGTTAAATTAATAAATGTATATATATCAGGATTAGAGAGTATTTTCAATAATTTGCTTTGGTTTTATTCACTATACCGAAGTTTCCGCCTTTTTCTTAATCAAATCCGCAAGCTCTGCTCTAGTGTCCAAATTTGCAGATTTAATCGTTGAATTAATTTTAGTGGATTTTCGTTGTTTGTTATTAATCGCATCATTGTTTGGCTTTATCGAAGGGGAACTCATTTTGCAATAATTTATTTTAATGTTATTAAATTATCTAATTCAACTTTTTTACCGTGTTATAGTTTACAAACAAAAAAACAGATGTTGCAAGTGGTGTCTAATTAAATTACATATATCCAGTGTTGTTACGCAACAACAGCCTGAATAAAGTTTTATAGTTTTTCACAAGGCAAATTCATTACCAGGTAAACTAACTAGTTAATTCGCCCGTCAGCTGGTTGTACGATTTGTGCATATTTTAACGCCGAACGTCAAAGTTTCTTTACTTTTGTGAAAAAGTTAAGAAAAGTGGTTGCAAATAATTTAATAATTATAATAATTGAATATTATAATAATAATAATAGTAATAATGCAGAATATACTACTTTTTGTAATAATTAATTTTAATTTAACTCTTACTACACTAATTTAACACGTACTTTTTAGGTTATTTTATATTTAACAAAATGCATATACAAAAAATTTCACGTTCGGCTGGAAAGCGAATTGAAGAATTTGCCTTGCGACAACCTTGTATTAATAAACATTGGTTTTTCAGCTAGGAAAAATTAAAAAAAAAAAATGTTTACATAAATTAGAAGCCTCCTTCGTGTTTGCTGTATTCGTCTGGAAAACGCGTCGTATTTAACGAATTGCATCATAGTTGGCGAAAACGCTATTATATACATCACATGCGACTACAAATACACATTAGTCGAAATACGTTTACGCGAAATACGATAAGGGCGAATATTGAATTGACAACGCCAACTCCATAAAAATATATTTCTCAAATTTAAATTATCTTTGAGAGGACAGTATAGGCACCAAAACTTAACTTCTCGATATGCGATAGTTTTTCTTTCAAAGTATGTCGTGGCTATTGATAACTAAATGGCTGGTATTATTATTATATTTCTTTAATTTTTTTTTTAATTTCTTTTAAAAAATTAAAAAAGAACATGTATTAGTAAACCTTGCCTTGGAGTTTACCTTGTAAAGAATTTGCTTTGAGCAAGTTCAAAAGGTAATTGAAAAAAAATTGCTTTTGCGATCCTATACTAAGTAAACAAACCTATTAATTTTTAAGTGATGCCTAGTTGGAATACTTTTGTTTATTTCGTTGATATATAAAGATTCTATGTTTTATACAGAGGAATAGTCCAGCAATACAATTAAATATTAATAAGAATTCATTTACTTGTAATTTTAATTAAAAATGCAAGCAAGAAATCGATATGTTCCCAGAGTAAATCAGGTGAATACGAAATTTACTGATAAGTAAAAATGTAAAGAATTGAAATCTTCGTAGATTGATGCCATTAACTTAAACGGAGAGATGACAAAACTAATAAGGGGTAATATTCTTCAGAATTTGCAAGCAATATCAGTATGTTAAAATTAGAGTTCTATGATTGTTATTTACTAATTGCTTTAATGTAGCCCGTAGTTTTTGTAAAAATACAACCTGAGCTTGACTTAATAATTCAATCAGCTATATGGTTTGGCTCTGTTGGGAAACGATGTTCTACCTTTGGACAACAACTGCTAGTATTAACATATGATTCGGAACGCTTAACATCTACCAAACTGTTTTTACATTTTTGCTTAACTGTTCTACCCAGTTATATAAAGAATTTAGAAGAGCGTTGTTCGAATAGAACTCACGAAAGGTTAAATAAAGCTACTGAATACGTAAATAATGCAGCTATCATTTTGTCCATAATTAATTTCTTTCGCTTTTTAAAGACTGGAAGAAAGCCTACCTTAATAGATTTCTTTCTAGGGTTAGATTATATAAGCTTACAGCATAACCAACGCAGAGATATTGGCTATAAATACTTAACAAGAGAATTATTATGGGGTGGTTTTATGGTAAGTAAAAAATTATATACTACATACATATGTATATAAAACATTAAGACAAACCATTTTCTTCCAAAGGAAATTATAGGTTTGTTACTACCTATCATAAATTTTCGCAAGTTACAGCGCGTGGGCAGAAGTTTCATACGATTGAAATTGGGAGCAAAACGAAGTGACGGACAACACCCTTCACAAATAAAACCTGAACTTTTGCATTCTACTACTTGCGCGTATTGCGGTGATCGTCCTACATTACCGCATTGTATGGGATGTGAACATATTTATTGTTATTATTGTTTGTCTTCTAATATAGCGACAGATTCCAAATTTTGTTGTGTAATATGTGATAGTCCTCTAACTAACGAAGGCATTCAGGCTCTATAAATAATATGGGTACTTAAAGGTCAATCTTATTGTCTAATTGTTTTACTTTTTCTTTTATTATTAATTATATTTTATCAAGGTCAATTATTTATTTTGTTTAAAAATTAATCTTTATTTTGTCATATTTCACCAATATCATTGTCTTCATAATTTTCTGGAGAAGCCAACCAATGATATAATCGAAAAATATTTTTTATCAAAAAGCTTAAGCGTGATAAAACATAATTACATATATATTTACTTTTATTAAAAAACTGGTTTTAAAATATGTGTCGAATTGTAAATTTTTTGATAAATTGTGAGGACATTTTTAAAACAAAGTCTACGCTTTGTTACGTTATTGGAACGAATAAATGTTTATTTATTTATTTTCAGTCTATAGACAAATATCCTTGCAGAGTATGATAACAAAGGTGCTTAAACACTATGGTTATAATAGAAATATATTTATTTATTTATTATGACAAAATATCTTTATTTATTTACTCATTAATAGTAAAATAAAGCCACAATACGCCAAAAAATTTATGTTACAATAATTTCTGAATATCCATGTAAAAAGATAATAATAATAAAATATGTAGCAGTGTAATGGGCTAGAATATAATAACTTATATATGATGGTTTAGAAAACTAAGTTATAAAAATAAAACTTAACAATTCAATTGGCAAAATTTAGTTAAACCAGTGGCTCCCCAGCCGTAAAAGAAATAGAAAAAAAACCCAACAGAAGCCCCAAGATATAGTAAATTATAGGCAACATACATGCAGACGTACCCGCATTGATTGATATAGATAACATAAATTATATATATAAAGATAAAAACATATGTATATATGTAACATACCCATACATATATTTTTTTTCTTTCCTCTTATAATTTTTACATATACCTGAATATACTTATGTTGAGAAATAGTTTAAGCCATGTAAAATTTTAGCATTTTAAGTCATTGAATTGTGTACTCATAGCCTTTTTCCGCAATACATAATTTATTGGCCGTGAAAGCTTCCTTTGATTTTTATAAATAAATAAATATGTGTACATAGAATTATAATTTATTTAAATGAGCTTGATATCTTATATTATTTTGTTTTTTAAATTTAATTTTTGACAATATTTCGTTTTCACAATGTAAAACTTCTTCAGGGAAAATATTTTATAATAAATATAGAAAAAGGTCGAAGAAATTAAAAGAATATATTCTTAAAGTTTCAATCGGAACACATTATTAGAGCAAGTAAAGAGACTGAGATCGATTGGCAAATAGTTCCAACAGCGGGCAATCCTAACCACAAAGGAGCGTACAAAAGTACTACATCTGATTCTAGGAATAACAATCATTACCTATTACGGGTAGAACGAGTAAAAGACAAGCAAGAGCAAAGCTGAGACGGTTGGCTAAATTTTATAGTTTTGAAAAATGAAAAAGGTTACGATAATTTATAAAAGAATTAAAATCACATCCAAGAAAAACCTAACAAAATCCAAATTGTGCTCCCTTCGTTCGACACAGTAAACATACCCTACCTCTGTGCTAATGTGTTGACAATGCGCTTCAGTCTAGCAATAATACAAGGTGGGCCAAAAGTCATCGCCCGATGTTCTTTTGCTGTAATTTTTTATTTTAATGAAAAACTTTGGCTCAACTTCTGATATCGGCCAAGTGGCTGCCTCTAGATTTGAAGGCCATCCAAGCAGAACCAGTTTGTCATTAAAAACAAAATTACAGCAAAAGAACGTCGGGTGATGACTTTTGCCACCGCTGATTTCGTTTGGCCCACCTGTTATAACCTCATGTACCTGAAATAACCTCCAAAGCATAGAAAATATGCGACATTGATCGTAAAAGCCAAACTCTTACGCGGAGAGTAAAAAAATATATCTTATTAAAATATATTTCAAAAAATATAATAAAAAAGGTCAATTAATAATATAATTATCTTATTAAAATAATATGAATTGGCTTTTTTTTTGATATGTAGATTCGCGATGCAAGAAATAATACCGAGACATATGTTTTGTTAAAAATACTGTAGGAAAGCGGTTTTTTCAAATATGATAGTCATTTGGTACCTATTATTGAGACCTATTTCCTATCATCATTTTGATCACACTCGAGTTTGTTCGTCACTTGTATTGGTACAGCCAAGTTTAGTTTCTACCATATGCTAGTTTAGTCAGAAAGTGTTCGGCAAGGTATTAAAAATATATCCATTCCCTGAGTGTAAACTAGTAACAAATTAGCTATAAACATTACAATTGCGTTATAAATTTATAATAGATTGTGTTTTTCTTTAATGTAAGTATAAATAATGTAACATATTAATATGACAATGGCGCCAAAATTCGTCCACAATATTGGCATAAAGTACTACTCACCTTGTTTATTCGTGTGGCGGCCATTTTTAAACTATGTCTCTCAAACAGCTGTTTCTTATTTTGTATTGAGTATTTTTATTTCTTTTTTTGTTATCATTTTTCCTACAAATGATTGAGTGGATTTTGCTAGTGAGTCTTTTCAACTAAAACAAAATACAGAAAAAAATAAAAATTAAGACGACATAAACAAATTTTTTTATGCAATTGTTAACGAAAGTTTAAGAAAAAAAAAACAAGAAGTACCTTAAACAGAACAGGATTCTTGATAAAAATAGATTGCTTTACGTCTAAAAGAATTTTATATGGAAACTAAGTTGAGAAAAAGTCGTTAAATAAGAATTACGTATTAGTTAAACAAGATCCCAAACAAAGAAAAGCTAAAACAATTTTTTTTTTAATTTGTTCATCAGGGTCAGTCAGCAAAAAAATATAAGTATTTGAAGACCTTGCAAAATAAAAGAAATTTGATAAGGTAGACGAAATACAATCAAAACACTGCCACTGTCTGCCAACTGTTTCTTTTACTTTGTTTTTTCGTTTTATCTTTAGAAAAAGGTAATTATGGCTTAATGTTAATGATAAGTTTACTGCTACATTATTAAAAATGTGCGGTTGTATATTGTTTCAGTTATTTTACTATGTTGGATTTGGAAATAGTGCCTGAAATCTCATTGGGGTGTGATGCTTGGGAATTCGTTTTAGGAATGCATTTTTCTCAAGCAATTGCAATAATACAATCTCAAGTGGGCATTATTAAAGGTGTGCAAGTACTGTATTCTGACACGAATCCCTTGGATGTGGATATTATAATTAATTTACCACAAGATGGTTTAAGATTGATTTTCGATCCTATTAGTCAACGCTTGAAAATAATTGAAGTTTGCAACATGAAATTAGTGAAGCTGAAGTACGGTGGCGTATATTTCAACTCGCCCGAAGTATTGCCTTCTATTGAACAAATTGAACATTCATTTGGTGCTACACATCCTGGTGTATACGATGCGGCGAAACAATTGTTCGCGCTACATTTTCGTGGACTCAGTTTTTATTTCCCAGTGGATAGTAAATTACATGCTGGTTATGGTCATGTGCTGGGTTCTTTGGTCTTTTTAAGTGGAGCTTCGCCGGTCGTGTCGAAAATGTCTCTATATGGGGGCAACAATGCTGCTGAGAATAAAACCCCATCATTACCATTATCTTGCTATCATCGACAAATTTACTTGGAATCGGCGACAATATTACGTACAGCTTTAGGAACTACTAAAGGTTTGAAATTAAAGCTTTTCACTGAGGGCTCAGGACGATCAATAGAACCACGTAGGCAATGTTTTTCAAAAGAAATATTATTTGGTGACAGTTGTCAAGATGTAACTACCCAACTGGGAGCACCAAACTGTATATTTTTCAAAAGTGAAGATAAAATGAAAATACATTCCTCCAATGTCAACCGACGTGCCAAAAGCAGACGCAGCGATATATTTTTTAATTATTTCACTTTGGGTATTGATATATTATTTGATTCTCGTACCCAAACATGTAAAAAATTCATTTTGCATACCAACTATCCGGGACACTTTAATTTCAACATGTACCATAGATGCGAATTTCAGTTTCAATTGCAGTCGGAGCGTACTCTCACCGGTGGTGGTTCGCGTGCTTCCTACGGAGATATACCCACAAATTCTATTACAATGAATGCTTATTCCAAGTGGGACGAAATTACCGCTGCATTGGTTCCTTCGGAAATACCTGTGGTTCTTCATAGAACTTCATCCACCAATACTGAGAATCCGTTTGGTTCTACTTTCTCTTATGGATATCAGGATTTAATTTTCGAAGTAATGCCGAACAACCACATTGCTTCACTTACGCTTCACACGATGGGTCCTCCCGAACAATCGGAAGCACTTTGGCAACAACATAAAATGCAAGATATACGTCTCACTGTTGCGTGAAAAGTTGCTGCTATATCGCTAATTATAAGTTTAGAATAATCATCACAGAAAGCACAAGGTTCATATGTATTTTGTGTCGACATAGGAGTGTTTTCGTATGCTGAAAACATACATCCTACCGCAAACATGATGACCAACCATGTTCTGTAATGTAATAATACTTAATATTAATATTATAAATTTAAACAATTCAAAGCTCATTTCAAGTCTAAAACTTAAAATAATAAATTTCTTATTTTTTTTTTCGTTCAGGTATGCTAAAGTAATACTTTTAGAAATGCATAAAACGAGTATCGTACCGATTTATGTATCACAGTTTTAATACTTACATATTTAAAAAAAAAAATATATATATTTTTGTCATTCTTTAATGTTTTATTAACGTATGGAAAACCAAAATAATTTAATAATAAAAAAAAGAAAATAAGTACTCAAAAGAATTTTGTTTTATGGACGCATCTTATTCAATAATGCATAAAGTTATTATTCTGTACGTACGGTTGAAAAGAACCACTCTAACAAGTATGTAAAATATAGAAAATATTGTCGGTTATTTGATGAATATGTACTGAAATGCCTTTATTGTAAAAAATTTCAGTTGTCTATACTTTTACGTTACAGTTCAGTGAAGGTTTAATAAAATTATATAGTAATTACAAATATAATTCTCAGAATGCCATTAATGGAAGTAGAAAATTCATCAGAACATTTACATCAGCAGCAAGAACAGAAACAAACACCGAATGATGTGGTGTATGATCCTGCCTTTCTGTCTGATATGCTACCTGTCTACTACAAGCGTCTGTTTCCACACAAGCCATTTTATCGATGGCTGTCGTACGGGTTATGTAAGTAAATATTGTAAAATAGGCTATCCTATATACATGCATACAGGCGTGAATTATTATTTCAGGTACTTTCGCTTTATATGTATGTTTTTATATAGTAGTGACTACACTTAATTTTATTCTTCTTGTTATTGTACCTTTCCAGGTGCTCTTAGTTTATAAAATTTTATGAAGTACATTTGAAATAAATTTTCTTTTGCGTTATCTTTGTTTCAGCCGAAGATGGTATATTTTGTAATCGTGAAATTTCTTTCACTTTACATGATGATATATACATACGTTATTTATGCTTCGACAACCAAAGCGAATTAGAAAAAGAATTGTGCTCAAGATGTCCGTATAAAATTGATATTGGAGCTGTTATGAATACAAGGTATGTTAATTCTGTTACAAAACAGACTATTAAATAACGTACTTCATGACGTTTATGAGTGCCATTTCTTATTTTATGTTGATCTTATTATGTTTAATCCAATACAGAAATGTTGGACGAAATAAGTTAACGACTCTTGTAATATGTAAGTCGGGGGGCTACTTTGTAATTCGAATTGAAAGAATATGTTTACAAAATGCTTTGTAAATTCGAACAGTTTTATTTTTTTAGAATTACAGAATAGCCACACTGATTTTTTAACTAATAGCCGTTATAACTTTATACATATGATCGTGTTTGTAAAAAATTTAAAATTTTGCATTTATTTTTCTTTTTGCGAACGAAAAATGTGGAACTTAAAAGTTTTAAATTATAATTTCCTATTATTCCTGATGATGTTAACAAGCTGTTAACGAAGTATCGAATAATAAAATATAATAAATATATTTCAAAAAATATAATAAAAAAGGTCAATTAATAATATAATTAATATTTAATATAATATCCATGTGTACATTATTAAGCTTATTTCTGAAATTTGAGCTTAGGAACGAAAATTTGAATAAATTTATTTTGAATTTGTATTTTAGACCTAAAAATAATCGTATTTCGGCCGCAGCAATGGCTCCAGTACAACGTGAATTAGTATTTGACATTGATATGACTGATTATGATGATGTTCGTAATTGTTGTAGTGGTGCAGATGTTTGTCAAAAGTGTTGGAAATTTATGGTTGTTGCAACTCGCGTGCTAGATACAGCAATTCGCGAGGATTTT
Organism: Dexiosoma caninum; assembly: GCA_963924685.1. Classification (NCBI taxonomy): domain Eukaryota; kingdom Metazoa; phylum Arthropoda; class Insecta; order Diptera; family Tachinidae; genus Dexiosoma; species Dexiosoma caninum. The sequence goes on along the minus strand of OZ004729.1, from coordinate 32,659,860 downwards.
GGATGGGAACATATTCTATGGGTATTTTCCGGCCGTCGTGGCATTCATTGTTGGGTGTGTGATTGCGATGCACGTCATTTAGATGCAGCTGGACGATCAGCGGTCGCTGAATACTTTCAAGTTGTTACGCACGTCATGGTTGAGGGGATCAATGTTCCTAGAGTACACATAGGAGAAAAAATGCATCATAGTATTAAACGAGCATTTAAAATAGTGGAACCTGTATTCGAAGAGACAATTTTGAATGATCAAAGTTTATTTAATGCACCGAAAGGTATAGGAAAATTATGCCACTTTATTGCTGACGATGCGGCCCGTAAAGATGCCGAACATTTTTTGCTTAATAATGTACAACATGACGCTTCAGCTCGAGATGTCTGGGAATCATTTAAGCGTTATGCTAATTCGATGCGTTGTAATTCAACAGCTTCCGTATGGTCGAGAAGATTAAAAAACATAATTGAAGAAATCCAATTAGCGTGTTTATATCCTCGGTTGGATATAAATGTCACTAAGGGTTTTAACCATTTATTGAAAGCACCTTTTTGCATACATCCTGCCACAGGAAAAGTTTGTGTACCTTTTAACGCAAATGCGGTTGGTAAATTTAATCCTACTACTGTACCAAATATTGCTCAGTTATTGCAAGAAATTAATGCATTTGATGAAAAAACAAAAAATAAGGAAGAATCAGATGAAAAGTTGCGCATTAAAGATCACAAAAAAACAAGCATGTTTAAGGGAGTGGTGGTATTTGAAGAGTTTCTACGTAAATTAGAAAGTAGTGTCAAAGCAAAAATTGTTCAAATGAACGAAGAAAAAATGGATTTTTAATAAATGTATCGTCATTTTTTTTTTTTTTTTTTAATAAAAGAGAAAGGTTTGTTTATTTTCTTTTTATAGAAAACAAGGGCGTTGCATTTTTATTTTACTAGAAGTTCATAATCATTTCAAGAAAAATAACAACAAAAAAAGCATTTTCGAGCCGACATTTTTGAAGTGTCTTTCTATGCTTTAATCAATTAATCATATACATCTTAATCGCACGAGGGGTGCACTGTTTTCAGGCTTTTTTACTTCTGCTTCGAGACGAACAAATCCCTCTTCAGGTATACTGTTGGCAGCCTTCTTGATATGTACTTCATTTATTTTTGAGCCATAACGCAAATGGAATACCTCTGAATCTAGCGACGAGTCTTTAAGTTTAATATTTAAAACAATAGTTTTGGGTAAAATATCGCCAGGATTTACAAGTTTTTGCGCATTTTTATCATCCTCTGCAGAACCGTGCCATATAGTTACTTCTTCAGCTGCACACTCACAAATTTCTGATGGTTCTAAAACCTGTTTTTCACAATCCTCAAGATAAAGTGTTTGCCGGGCACAACCTACAGCTACGACTTCGTCAGTTGATATTGAACAATTTATTTCAACATCTGTATACTTGCTGGAAATAGCCGATTGTAGCTTGGGTATCTGCGTTGTTGCGCCTAATAATACGATATTATCTAGCTTTTTAATATCTGGATAACGATTTAATGCCTTCTCAACACATTCATTTAAAATTTGCATAAATGAATTTATCACTGGCTGTATTAAGCTTTCAAAGCGCGCACGGCTCATTTGATTATTGAAATCTACACCATCCATTAGGGAATCTATGTATAACTGCGTGGAAGGAAGAGTTGAAAGAATATGTTTACAATTGGCAGCAGCAGTGCGAATTTTCGCTAATGATCGTCGACTCTCTTTGGGATCTAATTTATATTTCCTTTGAAATTCTTCACAAATAAATTGAACTAATTCTTCTGTGAACTGATGGCCGCCTATAGGGAACGGGCCAAAGCATTCGATTTTCGTGTAGAGGCCATGTTTAACTTCAAACAAAGCGAAGTGAGAAAACAGTCCTCCACATTTTACCGTTAACACATATTTGGCACCATTGGTTGTGACTTCTTCACCAATACCATAAGCTAGAACAGCTGCAGTTGGTTCATCCACTATCTGAGCTACGTGAAATCCAGCTTTCTCAGCAGCTTGAGCTAGAATTTGCCACGATTTTGAAGGATAATAGCTCGGAATAGATAGAACTACAATAGGTTTTTGCGTTGCATCACTGTAATATTGCCTGGCTAGCTCCAACTCCGATGCAAAAAGTTTCACTTGCACTTCCAAAGCTGAAATCTCTTTACAAACCTCTTGAACTTCGCCTTCATTAGTGGGTTGTATGGCTTTCAAAAGAAATGTGTGCTTTTCAGAATCATATTCACACGGTATAGTTTTACAGGCTTGTGCTAATATATCTTCAGTTATGTCTTCTGTTGCTCGAAGGAATTGAAAGCTATATGCTACCGCCTGTTTTGGTTTCGAGGACATTTTTTGTTTAGCTGTAAGGCCACATTCGATTTCATCAAGTCCATCCCATAGTAAACAGGCTTGCGATACACGATCTCCCTGCTTGTTCGCTATAACATCTGGTTTTGTGTCAGAAGGTTTAACATGTGCTATACATAGGGTGCTGTTACCCACTTTCACACCAAATCGAGGCCACATTTTTAATAGATTTACTAAGTTTTAACAAATTAAATATTAACAGCTCCCTTAAGCAAAAAATTAGCCTATATAACCTTTTATTCTCATATGCTCAGAGCACAAAATATATACTTTGATGGTTAAATGTCAAAAAATACGCGGCGTGCTAAATGTTTGACAAATAAACAAAGACAGCGATGCCACATTTAAAATGTTTCACCTAATACACAGAAAAGTAAAAACAAAATATAGAAATATTATTTAAAGCAAACGTCAAGAACAAAAGAATTAGAAATCAGTACGAAAAGAGCATTGGAAAAATATGTCGAAAAAATATAAAAGTATATCTCTGCCGTGAAAATTAAACAATAACAAAAGTTTCTAATATTTATACACAAAATAAACAATCGAAAGTGAATGTTTGATATAATTTTATAATAAACTGTTGAAGAAAACAAATTAGAAATAAATATATATAAAAAAATCTCGTAATAAGATGAAAATTTTTCATTCGTAAAATTTAAGGTTTTACAACCCCCCGTGGAGGTAATTGGTTGTCACATCATACCTCACTTGCATACATTTTTTTTTATAACCTGACACACTAGTAGTGAAAATATCAAATGTTACAATAGGAAGTGAAGCGATTCGTCATCGATTTACTACAAAGTACTAAGAAGGTTGAAAAAGGAATATACTTTTACATTTCCCATTTTATTCAAGTCTATATGCATGTACTATATGTATATTGTGATACCATAGCACACTAAATGCAAAGAAAAATTAAAATTAAGAACTAACTACTCCCCAACATAAACAATTATTTAAAAAAGTTACGAAAGAAATAGATTTGCAATAAGGAAACGTTGTCATTTTAAGGCAAACACTATCACCACAAACGTACATTTTCAAACATGGAAGATAATATAAGTAGAAAGTCGTCGGAATCTTCTTTAACCACAAGTGGAGAATATGAAATTGTTACCGATAGTAATTTAACAACACCACTTGACTTACAGCCGTCGTTGGATATTGCTAATAATTGTAATATTTCGGATATACAAAATGCTATGACTGATGCCCTTAGAGAATTGGAATGTGATAAAGCAGCTGAAGGTAAATGGCTATTGAAAATGTCACTAATTTTTTACTTGTCCTTTATATTTTTTGACAACTGTATTCTTAATGAATTAAATAGTACCCTCAATTCTACTCATCATAATTTTGGGGAATGCATTTTTTTCTATTGAATTACATTTTGAGCAACTGCTATTATCAACTATTCACTATCAATAGTCGTGTGTATATTTATATGCATACATACATCTTTTAGTGGCTTAAATACCTATGTACATATAAATATATATATGTAACTCCATATATATATGTATGTGTGTACTCATAATTAGGAACAAAATGTTTTAGCCTTCTTCAAGGCTATATTGTTTTCGTTTTAATAAAGCAACGCATTAATCCAAATATTTTTTAGTATATTGCACCAATTACTTTAGAACATTCGATAAGTTGAGTGCAAAGTCCTTGGAATCTTTAAATATAAGTGGAGAATACGAAATTGTTACCGAAAATAAATTGTCAACACCAGTTGATACAGAACCAACGCTGGATATTCCTAATAATAGTAAAATTTCGGATATAGAAAACGCCATGATTAATATCCTCACAGAGTTGGAATGTATTAAAGCAAGAGAAGGTAAAATGTTAATGCAAATATTACTTTTTATCTGATGAAACTATGTTTAGATAATTACAATTCCTGATAGATTGTTATGGTAAGGCGACTTATTCAGTGATTCACTGTGCTATAAGTATTAAGACGATTAATTAATCAAAACAAACCTTAATATATATATGTACATACGTATGTATGGCTGTATGTATAGGGCTTTATAAATTTTTTTTGTAAATTGCTATTTGTAGCACTTAGTTGCATTACAAGCTCTGCTGATTAATTTCTTTGGCCATTAATTAATATTATGTATGGAGAAACATAAACTATTCGAACTATTTCACTAAATATTTGTTTATTTTATTTAATAAAATTGATTTAATTAATTAAATGCTGAGTGAGCGAAACTACACAGTCTTTATTACAATAATTCACTTTTATTGCGATTTATATATTTAAAAAATTTTATATATTTATTTCCATTGCAATATTTTACTTTTATTTAATTTTCGAGCAAAATATTTTGATTTCAGTCCAAATTTTTTTGAAATGCATTAATAAAATATTCATTATGTAGCTAGTACGTAAATTTATAACAAAACATGACGGCTAAAAGTACGGCATAAACCAAATGACGCTATGGTTACAATAAAAGTAAATGAATTATCTAACTCCAACATCAAAAATACGCCCATCAATAATTATTTTCCAAAATAAAACCCAATAAATAAGCAAGCAAACATCAAACACAACGTTTTCCTTATCTTCCAAATGGCCTTTATCAAATTGTAAAATAAAAATTTATTATTAAATTTATTTCGATTGCAGGTACTTGTTGCGTTACTACAAGTCGTAGTAAAAATAAAACAGGTACATTATCCTTAATGGGTACTACAAGTCCAGTTCTAGTTGTGCCTCAAGACAAATCTTGTGTAGCACCTATGAAAATCGAGACAATACCTCGTTCATCAGTAAAAAATGTCCAAAATATACCAACACCCAAAAGTGCAGAAACAACCATGGAATTGAATCGCGTTGGCCAGTCAGTTTTTTATGATGGCGTAGATGTTAATGCAGTAAATATTGCACTTATCGCAGGCAGACAGCTTACCGATGTTGTTGATGTCGATGAAAAGCAAGATATAATGAAACCAGAAAGGAATGATACAGACGAGGAAAGTAAGTTTAGAATATTAAATATTATTGCACTAATCTGCTTAAGTGTCGATTTTAACAATAAGAATGGAAAAATTGCCTAATTTTTATTCATTTCATTATCTAAATAAATATTAAAAAATTATTAATAATAATTTTTCTAGTTTTTTGACCTTTTTTTTATATTAATAACACTAATTATTTTAAGCCTAAGGTCTTTTTATATATCTTATATTTATTTCAATATTTCGCTACTCCTTTGTGTAGCTCCTTCAGGAAAATTGGTTTTTGTTCATAATAAAAAAATTTTCCCAAAAATTCACAATATATGAAAAGTTCTTGTCAATGAAAATTCAAAATAATAATTATATTATAATAATACACAAAGGAGTAGCGAAATATTGAAATAAATATAAGATATATAAAAAGACCTTAGGCTTAAAATAATTAGTGTTATTAATTATTAATAATATTTTCTTCTCATAACACTGTTCGATTGATTTTTTATTCGGTCTTTACGGAAATACTATTGCAAGTGAAAATGGTTTCAATCTTGACTATTTTTTCCACATTTAATGGTATTTGCTTAGATATTGCCATACATATACATACGTACATATTTATGTATATCATTTCATGAAATCAAAAATGCCGTAAGTTACATGGTAAAAATTTAACGTGAGAACCAGAAAGTCTCAATAACTTTCTTTTTGCGCTTGTACTTCCAGCTTTATGAATTTTTTTTGGTAAGATTGAAGAGAGTATACAATTTTAAGTACACATTTAATAGGGGCTATAATATAATCAAACAAAAATAGAATTCTTAATTTTTTGGTACTTAGGGCTTTTTGTATTTCATATGACGATATATGTATAAGTACATACAGCGCCGCAATAAGTACTTGTGTTACTTTTCAAGTTCTGGCAGTCTGTGCATCAATGTTTATGTACATATAAAGAGCACTTCTAAAAATAAATTCATTGTTCTTACAGTTTCCGAAATAGATCAAGGATGTACCATATTTTCTGGTGTTACATATTTGGGTGCAGCCAATATTAATGCTCCCAAATCCGAACTGGATGTTTATCGTATAATGAGCGAATTAAATAATGGCACTGCTTCGAACGGCCTAAAAATTTCCATCAGCATACCAAACTGTTCCGATGGACTGGTGGTATTACATGACGCAGATACCAGTTCAAAAATTGCCACTTATGAGATACAGAGCATAATTTTATATTTCCGTGGACCAATGGAAACAGTGGAACACGGTTGTTTTGCGTTTACTTGGTTGCATGGCGATTCTCTATTTCAATGTCATGTCTTTCGTTGCCATATACCAGAAGCTGTTAACCAAGTTAGCGGTAAATATTGTATAAATATTGTTGTAAATAATATGGCCATGTAGTATGATGTAATTGAAATATGTACATTTCTTAGCTTGCTTTCAAAAGGCTTTCCAAACGTATCCACCCAGCATGACTGGCAGTCTTACATCGGCTGTGGACAGCAATATGTTGAATTCGATTACATCAGATGTAAGTGGGAATCCTCTCAATACGGCTGGTTATGAATTTTTAGTTTCGCTTGAAATACGTGAAAAAGTTGCCAAAAATTCATATACCGCTGTGCCACGAGATCGTCATTGTTTCAAATTAAGAGCCAATACAGATAAAGAAGTTTACATAACCGTCAAGCAAACTTCTTCGGCTGTTTTGCAACCTTTGTTAATTGAACGTTGTTTTGGAGTTTTATTAAGCCCGGGAAAGTTAGTAAGACAAGCAGATATGCAATTGATTGACATGATAACTATGGGCTACGCACAACCGAATGTATCGACTAACGGTAGTGCTAGTGGAGGCAGCGGTATCAATGTTACAACGGCAGCTATTGGTGATAATTCATCACCCACCATACCATTATGTTTAAATCCTTATCACATTCGAGCCGAATGGAAGGCCAACGAAAAGGCGTTTGAACAATTAAATGTAGAAACTTCGAAGACATTTTTAACAGTGGCGGTCGATATTGTCATACGCGGCATACAAGAACCCGTAAGATTTGTCATGGAAACACCGGTTACAATTCAGTCAGCCGGTGAATTACGCATAATGGATCATTTCATTTCGAAACGACCTATGACTCTGCGTTTCTATTTACACTTGAAACGAACCACAGACGAATTTAGTTGGAAAGTAAGTTCAATTGATCCTTCGGAAGAGATAACGGAGCCGCCTCAACAGTCTACATCATCTTCATATTTACTCAAATTTGGCATGAACAATTTGTCACGTATTGTGCGTTCATCATCTATTGCATCGATAGAAGATGAATGTCCTTCTGAACCAGAAGATCTTTCAGATGGTGACGAACCATTACTAAGCGGAACCGGTGAGGTTTCTAAAGATTGCTCCCAAGATACTTTAGACGAATGGGATCCGGTTCTTAAAGAATGGGATGGTGAAAAGAAGCCTAAAAATCTCGCATCATTAGTACGTTTAGGTATACCGGAGGCACTGCGCGAAATGATTTGGAAAAAATTGGCTGGAGTAGATACTAAACTCGAAATGCTTGATATGTATAAAAATTTAATAACCAAAGTAAGTAGCAAGTATGCTAAAAAAGCAATCATGAGGTTGAAGATTATAAAAGTTATAAAACTTATATGAAAAAAAATACTGCAATTTCAGGAAACCAAATGTGAAACTGTAATACAGCGCGATATACACCGAACATTTCCAGCACATAAATGTTTCAAAGAAAGTGGTGGATCAGGTAAAAAAACACTTTATATATTTAGAACCCGGATGAAAGTGACCGGATCAGGGCTTTTATGGCTCTTTTTCGCGTCATTGTGCTAAAAACTCCTATCAAAAGCAAAATATAAAATTTTTTATATTGTCGATACCAGTGGGATAGTTGCTGTTGGACTGTTTGGTGATGAAGGCGTAGCACTGATCACCGAGCAATCTCTTAGGCGGCAACTAGCTCATTGGTGTCGACAATATAAAAAATAGAAAATAGACAATTGATTTGATTTTTTTTTTTGCGTAAACTATGACAGGCCGTTTCAGAATTGACTTCTGCAACATACGTGGTTTAAAGGCAAATTTTTTCTCTCTATATGCCCACGTTTGTCTCCATCGGCCGGATGTTTTCGCCTTAAGTGAAACCCAGGTGTCTGAGGATGCTGATCCACAGGATTTTCACATACCTGAGTATCACCTCCTATCCCTCTTTATTCTTCATAGGGGCCTTGCAATATATATACGCAATGAAGTTGTGTACCAGTGCCAGCAATCCTTAGGCACGAATGATCCTGAATTTAGCTGTCTATGAGTTAAATTTAAAATCAGGGCACATCTTTTGCATTTCGGGTTTCTTTACAGAAGCCCAAATATGGAAAGGCATAAAACTATATACAACTTCGATGCCCTTTCCGACACTATATCGGAGATTCTCGAAAATTACCCGAACAGTGAAATCGTTATTGCTGGTGATTTCAATTTCCATAACTTATCGTGGCTCCGCCATTCGAGCCATACGACTCCAGAACGCCAATATGTTGAGCTATTCGCAGCGCACAACCACCTTGCGCAATTAGTGAATGAACCAACACATATTCCGTGTGTTGACGGGCACCAACACAACACCCTCGACCTTTTTCTCACTTCACACCCTGACAAGTATGAAATTAACACTAGCGCACCTCTCGGAAATTCGGATCATTGCACCATTTCTGCCTCCTTTTCGTTTGCGGAACTTCTTAACGTTTCACGGCCAGCTACGAAACGTTTAAAATATATTTTTGAAAAGGCACGTTGCTCGACCAGACCGAAGTCATGGTTTAATCAGGCGTGCAGACTTGCAGTCAGATCCAGAGAGGAAGCATTTAGTATCTGGCGGAATGACAAAAACGCGGATACTGATGCGATGCGCAAAAGGGCGATATCTTCGTGTGCCAAAGTGCTAAGACGTGAAAAAGCTTTGTACGAGCAGCGTATTCGCACCAAAGTTCTTACTGCCCAACGGGGCAGTAAAAGCTTTTAGTCTTTCGTAAAAAGAGTGAAGGAAAATGCTAGTTCTTCTATTCCGGCTCTTTTGAAGGATGACCAAATATTCACTGACCCGGTTGAAAAAGCTAACCTCCTAGCTGAAAGCAATCAACCACTGCCCGCAGCCGAGCGTGTATCCGTAACTATGCCAAAGATATACTTTCGAGCTCGTGCAGTTAAAAGGGTTCTAACGAACCTCAACATAAACAAGTCTCCTGGGCCGGATGGAATTGCTGCACTGGTCCTGAAGCAGTGTTCTTCGACGTTGTCACGTCCTTTGGCAATCTTTTTCAGCACTCTGTACTATACAGGTCAATTCCCATCGTGCTGGAAGGTTGCAAATGTAACGCCGATCCCAAAAAAGGGTGAGGCAAGCAAACCTGAAAATTACCGCCCAATCGCAATCTGTTCCGCGATTTCCAAAGCGATGGAAAGTATGGTGAACTTTCACCTAATGAACTATTTAGAGTCCAACAATTTACTGAACGACCGTCAATACGGCTTCCGTCGAGGGCGCTCTACGGGCGACTTACTAGCCTTCCTCTCGGAAAAATGGTGTGATTCTATTCACCAGTTCGGCGAAAGTAAAGTCGTGGCTCTGGATATTTCTAAAGCATTTGATAGAGTGTGGCATGGGGCACTTCTGTCCAAAATTATTGCTTTTGGTGTCGGTGATATCTTCTCTCGATTTATATAGAGTTTTCTCAGGGATCGCACTATAAGAGTTGTTATAGACGGGATCTCATCTAACGAGTATAAGATAAACTCAGGGGTACCGCAAGGCTCCACTCTTTCTCCTACCCTATTTCTAGTCTTTCTAAATGACCTTCTATGTCAAACTTCCAACCCTATCCACTCTTTCGCAGATGACAGCAGACTTTCGCACTCATATTCATTTAGTCGTAGACCAACATCGACTATGATCACTTCGTTGAGGCAGAATATGAGTGACTCATTGAATTGTGACCTCATGAAAATATCGCAATGCGGTCAGGCAAACAGGGTCGATTTCAATGCTCAAAACACCCAATGCAGCATGCTTAAAAATCGACGCATGCCCGATGACGCTGCGTCATCTGTAATTATGGGCGGTATAAACATCGAGGAATCAGAAGCTCTTGATGTTCTTGGCATGAAAATTCAGTGCGATGTTCGATGGACTGAGCACATTTTTCAGGTCTCAAAAGAAGCATTCAAGTGCCTCGGTTTTTTAAGACGGTGCAAGACATACTTCACCCCATCTGATCTCCTCACTATTTATACCGCCTACATCCGACCGAAAATGGAATACAACTCTCATGTTTGGGCCGGTGCTTCAAAGACTATTTTGAAGTTACTCGACCGGGTCCAGGCGAGAGCGAAGAAACTCATAGGAGACAGTAGGGTAGCCAACTCTATTAACTCTCTTGAGCATCGTCGCAACGTGGGGTGCGTTTCGTTGTTCTATCGTTACTATAATGGGATGTGTTCTGATGAAATTAGGGAACTTGTTCCCGAAACCCGATCATTCACATGCACGACGCGTTCATCATTAAGAGCACATCCATTTGTGGTCAACTTGGCAGCGAATCGCACTACGCATTACAGGGAGAACTCATTTTTCGGCCGAACATCGCGTATGTGGAACAAACTCGCTGCTGAGGTCTTTCCTGTCACTTATGACGTGGGAAAATTCAAATCAAATGTTTATTCACACTACTCCCTCTATCCTCCTTCCCATAACCTGATTTCCTAGTTCCAGCACAATGCATCGCATGTGTAGGGGTCATCCCCTGAGTGCTGGTCCAAGATAGAAAAAAAAAACGCTAAGACAGCGCATTATTTCAATTATCAAAATCGATCGCAGGTCAAGATGCACTTTTTAAGGTATCCAAAGCATATGCTGTATATGACAGTGAAGTTGGCTATTGTCAGGGTTTAAGTTTTATAGCTGCCAGTTTATTGCTCCACGTAAGACATTTGTGTTTCTATAATTTTTATAATCCCCTTATTAATTATTTTTGCAATAAAGATGCCCGAGGAAGATGCGTTTTGTGTATTGGTTTCGCTCATGTATGACTATAGTTTACGCGATTTGTATAAACAGGGCTTTGAAGTTTTATATTTGCGCCTTTATCAACTGGAACGTCTTTTAAAAGACAATTTACCAAAACTCTATGAACATTTTCTAAACTGTGGCATTGAAACTCACATGTATGCCTCGCAATGGCTGTTAACTCTCTTCACCGCTCGTTTCCCTCTGTGTTTTGTATTTCACGTGCTCGACGTATTTCTTTTGGATGGCATTCCTCTACTATTTCAGGTTGCTCTCACGTTGCTTTCGATATGCGAAAATGAATTGCGGCAATTAGATTTTGAGGGTATACTAAAATATATTCGAGTTACATTGCCGAAAAAATGTCGCAGTTCTGGCCAAGCGAGACGTATCATGAAGATGGCATGTGAACGTAAAATTAAAAAGTTGAAACAATACGAAGATGAATTTATGTTAAAGAAACAGGATAAAGAGCGTCTAGAGAAGGAGACTCAAATTTATGAGAATCGTTTTGGTGCTGAAAGGCGGAGACTGCAGATAGAAATTAATGATATACAGCAGAAATTAGCAGAGGCAAATGAGGGTGCCATTAAAAATGAAAAGAAACATACCAATATTATACAAGATTATAAACACATAATACAACGCTTGGAACAAGATATGTCCACTATGAATGAGACTTTGATAACAGTGATGGTGAGTTTTAGATAATAAATTATGTCGAATTAAAAAGTGAATATATTTATGACGTATTCAAATAAATTGGTTTACAGAATACTGTATCCAAGTGTTCAAATTGTTCTCAACATATTAAACAAGACAACATGGCAAACAACGGCGTGATAAGTTTAATAAAAGATGTTTCCAAAATATACAGCAACAAAATTACAAACGAGGCACCACTAGGACCCTTGGATCCTTTGAATTCAGCCCATCATCGCATACGCGAGTTGGAATTAGAACTAGCACAGGCAAAACTAGCACAAGTTGAGGCCGAATGTAAAAATCAAGACTTAAATCATCAACTGAGCACAACTATAACAGAAATACAATCGAATCGAAATAGTTGGCAGCCATGGTTTTCGAAAACTTTGAACACATTACAGGAAAAAGTTTCAACACGAGGCAATAGAGATGCACAATCAACGGCAACATTTCTATCGTATATGGCGGCAACCGAAAACGAATCGCATTCGCCATCAGGTCATCAGGTATCTTAAGTAAAAAAAAAACAAACTACAATTCCCGCTCTCAATCCTCCCTCAAACATTTTTAAGAATATTTTATATTTTATGCACAGAACAGAAAACATTAATTTGACTTTGAAAAGCGTTTGTCGAATGTCTAATTAAATTTTTTAGGTTAAGAATTTTGGCGTTGTAAGAACGTTTAGAAAGTAAAATTGGATCCCCTCTACACAATTTGAACGTATCTTAAATTGACAGTTTAAAAAATCAATAAACTTTTAAAAATTAAACTTGAATTCATTATTTTTAATTTTTCTTTCGATAAAAAGATTGTTAATCTGCAAAGAAAATTGTAATTTTTATCGATTCTCGAATAAACAAACGTTTTTCATATACTCTCACCCATACTCCATATGTATATCATCATGATTTTTTTTTAATATTAAGTTGTATTTACATTACAATTTGTATACATAACTATTTTTTTCCTTAACTTAATCTTTATTAAATTAAATTTATGAAGAACATAATTAAGAACAAAATGTAACAAAGACAAACATTAGTAAAGTTTTTGTGTAAGATATGTTACGTTTTCTTAATGAATTCCTCATTTACGAATTAATATTTTATTTAATAAAAATTAAGTTAACGTACTGTGTTGGAAAAAATTTTCTTTTAAATTAATAAAACAACTCAAATTTTCTCTTTAGTTTATAATTTATATATATATTATATATATTTATATATATATATAATTTTATATATTTTTTTTCCTTTGTTTGCTGAACAATAAAATTTACTTTTATTTAAACAATTAAAAAAAAAAAATAAAATTCCAATCGACTAGTTATTGTGTCCCCATTTGGTGTTTAGTATACTATTCTTTCTACGATTTGTAAATTCAAATATTTTACTTACAGGAGTTTAAAGCATTTTCCGTTACCAACTCGCCCAAAATGCCGGTTAAATTTCAAACAGCTCGGTTACGTAATAGCATCGATAGCTTACGTAACATAGTGGTTTCTTTAGAACATTCTGGTGACAATTTATTAAACGATACTTCAAAACAACATCAACAACAACAACTTAAATAATAGTAAGAACACAAAAAAGGAACATTAAAACGAAATAATAAAAATAAAACACAACATACACAAAATTAAAAATATAAAAATGTAGTAGTACAGTAAAGGGCAATATTTAATAAATGTGATTAAGAAATACAATTCTCTCCAATAACCGCTCACTATATTACAACATAAAATTAAATATTGAACAAATTATGCGTATAGTATCGAACTACATACATATGTACATATGTATTCGTAGGTATGTTTTATTTTATAGTGCTGTTTAGTTAAACGTTTTTATCTTTAAAACAAATTTTGATTAGTTTCTAATGCCAATCCAACCCAACCCAATCAGTGGAATGTTAGACGCTTCATGTGTATGCCTGTGCTATCAAAGGTCCCGAATAGTTGAATAATTTCTTTATTAATTTATTCTTAGCAAAAGATATCGACAGATCGAATTTGATTTTCGCCATGATTGAACAAAATTTTCTCAACTTTTTTAAAATTACTATTTACCGTTAATTTGAATTAGACTAACAGTATTAGCAGCCATGTTTGAATAAAGAGGCTTCGTTATTGTAAAAAAAAACACTCATTTTGTGGAGAACAAAAATTTAATAACTTTATTTTCTTCCCAAAATATTTAGTTATTTTGAGAAAATCGAGGAGTTCGAACTTCAGCTTCCTCATTCTTGTTTGGTCACCAAATCAGCGCACCAGACATCAATATAGGTTTGATCACGGTGTCGAACATACAGTTACTTGGGTCTATACCCTATGTCTTATAGGGTCTATATTTTATTTCTATATTGGGTCTATACACCATGTCTTCCTTTCCTATAGGCCATCTGCAAGTAAATAGAGCAAGTGGCCACCTGGCCCTAGACCGGACATTCGTGTGCCACGTAATTTTAGAAACGAGATTAAAGCCCACATACTTTGCGCTGTCAGCCAGTTTGAGTTCTATTCCATTCAATGTTCGGAAGTGAGACTTATTGTATCTTGTATCCTTCTTTGCAAAACTAAAAGTGGGGAGTTCAGCGTGAGGTTCGACAAGTAGAACCGACAACAAGCGCATACATTCAATACTTGAGTTCACACTGCATTCGGTAACTATTTATTAGTTAAAATGGTAAAATTTTCCATTTGTATAGTTTTTGTAAACAAACGTATTATATCTTTAAAAAACGAAAATATATAGAAAATTTTATAATTTTAACGGGTAAATACCTACCAAATGCAGTGTGAACACAATTAATGCGTTGCCACTAGTACACCCTAGAACGTTGGCTTGCGATGTCACAAAATGCCATAATATGTACCCAGCATAAGTGTATCAGTTATAGCGGACCGGAAATGGATTAAATTCGCTTCAATAAAATAAAATAAACGTTTTTTGTTAATGCAACTGCAAAAATGCCTTGTGCTCATTCTCTATGATTTACTTATAGGTTATGTTTACAAAATAATATTGTATAATGTATGTGTATGTTAAAACTTTACAGCGACTCATATTGGATTAGAAGAATGAAGATATTAATATTTCAGAATACATATATCGGTGATATTGAAATTAAAAATATTTATTTATAAAATCGTGCGAATATTTAAATATTATCCGTAAAATTCTTTAATTATACAATTCTAACTATTTACTTCATAATAATTGTTCTAAAAAAATGTTATAAAAAAACAGAATTCCATACAAAATCTGTTAAATAAACATTTAATAGGGCGTTCTATGTATGTGACTATGAAATGTTGCTTTTCGTTAAATATCAGCTGTGCTCTGTAGAACGAATCGTTTAACAAAATCATATAATTTTGAAAATTCAGTAAATTTTAATTTTATCTTTATTCTAATACATAAACTTTTGGACACAAGCATTTATTTCATTAAAATTATGTAGAATTTCTTATCTTCGAAAAAAAGGGAAAAGAAATATAAAAATATACTCACATTAATGTATCAGCATATTTATTTAATCATACATTTACAGAAATTCCAGAAATAAAGTTAATGAAACAATGTAATAAAAAAAAAATAAATTGTTTGGTATTGTTATTAATCTGCAAAAAAGAAAAACAAATTCATGAAGTGACATTTTCATGACTTTTTATAGTATATTCAACAACAAATAAGGTAAATTCAGTGCATAGAACTTCTTTTTTATTGGCATTTTTTTTGGAGAGTCGTGCGATTTGGAAAAGTTTATGAAATTTTTTCTTAAAATGGTAATTTTTATGCGATTTTAGCCAAACAGCTGATACTTTTGTTGGCACTAAACAAAATACATTAAAACATTGGCACAGGTAAAAGAAATTTTTTCAAGTCGGTCAGACTTTACAAAAAAGTGAAACTGCAAACTAAATTAAAAAAAAAAAATTGTTTTAGCGATTTTGACATTGACTTTGACGATTTTTAAGAGTAAGTTTTGCGGATAGTTCAACAGAAATCTGGTAACGCTAGTCACGACTAATTTTCAATTTGATTGTTCAGTTGACCTGTTATAACGGCTGAATCTCGCTCGATTGTTACTTTAATTTCTTGGTTGATTTTGTAATTTTTAACTAACGTTAGGAGAGTCTTCAAGTCTTAAAAGAAAAATATGTGATGATAATCGATCGTTTCAAGAGACATGGGAAAGAAAATATTTTGTTGTCCCTAACAAAAACAATGAAGCAGCAGCTGTTTAATATTCCGTGAAAGTATTATATTAAGGAAATATAATATTTCTCGCCATTGTACTATAAAACACAAATCTTTCGACAAAACTTTTCCTCCTTAATCACCCTTAAGAAGTGAGAAACTTACTTCTTTATAAAGATCATTGCCACAACAACAACTTGTTATATCTAATGTCATATGAATTTGTTACATTCTTTGTAAGCACATGAGTAGCCCTCAGCACCGTAATTAAAACGTCTTTGTGGCCCATATTAAAAAAGGTTGAGTATGAATGCTCTACACTATTCTTCTCGTTCTATCTAGTTCCTGTGCAAGGCATTGCATATGTAGGAGGTTTCCCCTAAGCAGCTGCCTAAGATAAAAAAAAACTTCACCGAGTTTTTGCTTTTATTTTATTGTTTCCACATAAAAGTTGTTTTAGATGTGACGTATGAGTAATTTGTTGTGCCACAACAAATATTAATTATACAGCAACAAAATATAAAGTGGCCTGGAGCCAATCAATTAAACATGTGAAGGCTTCATGTGTGTGCGTGCAGTCGTGTTTTTTCGGCTTCACGTAATTTTATTTTATTATTGACGCCAAATTTTCGTCTTGGATTTTAGCCATATACGAGTAGATTACGATTTATGTCGGCGTTAAAAAAATAAATTTAAGAAAAATCGACACTGCCAAAAGTATTCATTATTAAGGTAATAAAAAATAGATTCCGTTCGGATTGGTTTTGAATTCGTAGTTGCCATTCGGAACGAATTCATATGTGGTGGTTCAGATTCCGATAAATTGTTAAAAATCCGTTTTTTTTTGTAGGTAATTAAATAAAAACTAATTTATTTTAGACTAACTGTGAATTAAATAGTTAAATAGTTTTTTACACTTTAGTATAGTAAAAATTACAATTCCAAAAGGGATTTCATTCCGAAAAAATTTTTCGTTTTTCGTTTTCTAAAGAACCACAACATGGATTGAATTCCATTTCTGAACGGAATTGAACTCTGTAACATGGCTGTATATACATATTTAATTATTTATATAATATAATATAATGGCACTTGCAACGATATTTTGAAACGATTTTTTAAAGTCGATCAGAGTTCTGTCTCATTCCCCTGTGAATGGATTGTGCGATTGTGTGAGATAGTGAATCAGGGCCTTTAAAGGTTGTTATTTTTAGTAACCAATTCCTAAGACACTTTGCACACAGCATTGGCTAAAAAAAACGATATAATTTCGTGATAAGGAAAGTAGGCGGGGCCAAACCCATGAAACTAAACGCATACAAAAAATATCTGGCAATGCCTAATCTCTTAATCAGTTTGATAATATTTGATCTCAAAAGTTTGCATCAATTTAATTTGGAATGCAAACGATTGCGTTACAAGGTGAAGTAAGTAATTTCACATTTATTTGTGATAAATTTTTTAGGAACAAAATGTTTGACGTTATAGTAACAAAAAATTGACACACGACCGCAAAAAATTATTAATTGCGATCGGACTTGCTTTTGCACAGCGGCGAGAAGTTTGTAAACGCCGTTTATATGCAAAACAAAGTTGCATCTAAGCACTGCTTTGCATGGCATATATAGTTTTTCGAATAATGCTTTGCATCATGGCTTTAGGAAATCTACCTATAACGTATTTTTTTTTTTATTAACTTTCACCGTAGCGAATGATATAAAACTCAATACGTACACACATTTTGGGGTTTTTAAACCACACAATTCCTCAGTAGGAAAGCTGGACGTTGGCAAGGAATTAAGCCACATTTGACTTCATTATTTTTTTTTCATCTTGAACCAGCACTCAGGAGATGACCCCTACACATGAGGTGCATTGTGCGGGAGCTAGAGAAAAAGGGATAGTACGAGAAATGATAAGAGGAGAAGCTTCACTATTTTACATTTATTATCTACTTTTGCACGTTATTTGTTTTTACAGCAGTGTTGTAGCGTCTCTGATGTCAAGAAGACCTATTAAATTTTGAAGCTTCGTTTTTAATAGCCATTCTAGTAATTATTTTACTTCGCCGGTGCTACACAATACCGACGAAGGGGAGCGTTCCGATGGGCTTGTGGATTCGATACAGCTGAAGCCGTTACTGTTCAGTGACCAGTGACTATACCTTCGCCACTGAAACCCTGCGACAATAACTGACACGAAGCCACACAAATGCACATCAGAAAAAATGCGAGATAATTTTATAAGTCTGAAACTGGGGTTGAACCCAGGAAATTTTTGGTTTTATAGTCAACGTTAGTCTGCACGTTGATTCGACCATCGCCACCCTCAGCACTACCAGATTTAGTTATATTAAGCAAAACAAATACACATTTAATTAAAATACTTTTGTTGTTTTATTGATTTATTTTGTCGTGAAAATTACAATTGTGTTGGCCGCTAAATGAGGTCTGTTTGTTCACTAAATTAAATACAAATTTGCTGTCCTATTGTCACTGTAGAAAATTTCACTAACTGGTCTCCAATTTAATAATAAATCTGCCGATGAACTACGTCGCATTGTATTATTCGAACGTTTATTGCCGCTATTGCTAAAGGATCTACTACGCGCATGTCTCCACCGTCCATTAGTACGGCCAACAGCTGAATATTTAATTTTAGGATTTACTTTAAAAGGATTATTGACGGTGCCAAAACAAGAAATATTGTGTTCACCGCCATCATCGCTTTCCATTTCCGACATTAACAGCAGTTGCGTTCCCCGATCACAATTCTGTACACCAGCGGATGTTGAGGGCAGACTGGAGCAAGTATCCTTGTCGTATAGTGTAATATCGCTTTCATTTGTCGCGTTATTGCTACTGTTGTTGCAGCCACTTGCACTCGTAGTATGTGTGGTACTTTTCAGCTTAGCTTTTGAACTGTCCGTATCAATACTATTGGCCGAAGTATCTCGTGATAGATCCGATATAAAGTTGCTGGTGTTGTTACTCAAAATGAAACTTTTTTCGTGCGGCAGAATGGAGCCATAATTTTGCGAGTCACCATAGAATGACCAATCGTGAAGAAACGATTCGGGTGACGAGAAAGTGGGTCGCAAACGTTGTACTTTATATGCTTGCCCGCCACTGTTCATAACAATCCAAGATTTCTTCAAATGTGTATTTTCTGTGCAATTGACTGAACTTTTAGGTCTGGCTGAAGCTATAAATTTGTTGAAAAACCATTTTTAAATGTGAAGTATTTTATATAGTAAATTGCAATACTGAAATTATTTATACCATTTTCGATATTATTATCATCATTTGTTGTTGCGGTGCCAACTTGTGGCAGCCCTAAAGAAAGTGAAATATTCAGATTATCATCACGAAAGTCATGGCTACATTCTTCCAATTGGGTTGTGGTATTACAACTGAAATTAATTTATTTTCTTTTGGTTAGCAGATGTATTATAAAGGCAAAAGGAATGGGAAAACATAAGCTGGTTAAAGGCTTTGAAGCTTTCTACGAGGGCTGTTTTTTTTTTTTTTTATCAGGGACTAGCACTCAGGAGATGACCCCTACAATTTGCGAAGCATTGTGCTGGAACTATAGGAAAGGGATAGTGGGAGAAACGAGAGGAGGTGAAGCTTAATTAATGATTTTACAGCTCTGCTTTTGCACGTTCTTTGTTTATACTTTTAGCAGTGCTGAAGCTTCGGTTCAGTAGCCATTTTTATTATTATTTTACTTCGTCGGTGCTACACAATACCGACGAAGGAGGGCGTTCTGATGCGATTGTGGATTGCTATCATCTGAAGCCGGTATTGTTCACTGACCAGTGACTGACTATGCCTTCGCCACTGAAACCTTCCGACAACAACTGACACACTAATGCACATCAGAAAAATGCGAGATGTTTATTTTTATTTTAAAATTTTAGTCTGAAACTGGGGTTGAACCCAGGTCTGTTTTTGGATTTGTAGTCAACGTGCAGACTACCATCCATCGTGCCATCGCCACCCCCATGTTTGATAACTCCGTGACTATTTGAATAAAAATTTTTGTGGTTCAGCAAATACACGTTTTATTTTTCAACATTATCTCTTTTTAGATCAATACATTTATGGCTCGATTATGGATTGCAATCAGTTCAGTTGCCAGTTGCTAAAAATGGCAATTTAAGTTATGCAGATCGAAACTGTATTAACTTCTGTTGCCTAAATTCCACGGATTTTTAGTATTTTTAGTGCCGCATAGCAACGCAATTGAAGTTCGGACCCATTATTCCAGCGTTTTAAAATTTTTTTTTATTCCTTCCAAATAATAGGTTTTCGCAAAGCCCTCAGAATAGGCGTATCTTTCGGTTGGACCCAAATCTCTTACCCCCTAGCCATTTCTTCCCGTTTGTAAAATATGCTGGGTGGGCTAGCAGTTCCTAGCCCAATTTTTTGATTTTTGCCATACTGATTGCACACGATCATTCATAGATGTAATTATTTATTTCAAACCAATTTTTGGGTCAATAAGTTCGTGATTTTTTCAATTTTCCGCCTCTTCCTCTGCCCGTCGTATATTGTAGATTGTCGGCAAACACGACATCACACATCTTGGGGATATATTTCTCATACCCAAATGATCCTGCAAAATTGCAATTCACTTTTTTATATTTTATGTTCAAATCACAGACGTATTTGTTCTAATTTTGACAGAAGTCAACTGACAGATCTGCTGTTGACAGGAACAGTGCTGCCGTTTCAGTTAAGAAACGCGATAAGCAAAAAGTCACGGACTTATTGAGCCACTCTCGTATTATTTTAGAGGATCTATGTAAACTGTTGAAGTGGACTGTTAATACTCGTATGGCTACTTTTCTTTGCAAGTTATCTTTTTAATTTGTACGTAAAACAACTCATAGATCATAAACACAAACGAACAAATATCGCATATTGCATACTTGCGATTTCCTTGTTTATTCACCCTTATCGTATTTGGCGTAGACGTATTTTGACTACTGGCGTAATTGTAGTCGCATGTGTTGTATATATTAGCGTTTTCACCAACTACGATAAGATTTATTAGATACGCCGATTTTGCGAAACGAATATGCCACACAGGATAAGGGGGATTATGTAAAGATAGTGAGTGATTAAATAAGTAAATCCACTTACGAGTTCATAGTTTGACTTAAATTTTCTAAGATTGATGAGGTGGCTAAAAACGTTCGTTTATTCATCTCCGCTTTACATTTGCAGCAACATTTAAATTGCGTTGACGTTGTCTCTGGTGCTTGAGACGTGTCTGTATAACCTGCAAACGAGAATCTTTTGTCATGTTAAAATTTTTGCAATTTAATTATGACAGAATCGTTTTCATAAATTTATTTTTTTAATTATAAACATTTTCTGTCGTATTGACAAAAGTAGTTTCTGATTTACATATGTTCAACAGGTTTAAAAAATAAATTTGCCAGAATCAGAAGAGCTATATCCAGCGTAATATCAGAAGTAAAAGCAACAGGCTTTATAAGCTCTTTCCTTGGTTTACCAGATAAAGTCGCTAGAGGAGCACGTAACATAGTTACCAGATTACATATCCAATGGCAATATAAAAACAAATATCCAATTTTTTTTATAAAGAGAACTAACACTTAGCCAATGATTGTATAGTACTACGCGTTACCCTCTATAGGAAAGATATACTGAGAGAGATGACAGGTGTTGAGGGGATAGACAGAGGAAGGCTTCACTATCTTACAACTCTGCTTTTGCATGTTCTTTGTTTATAGCAGTGTTGAAGTGCCTCTGAAGCCAAGGAGACGTATTTTTGAAGCTTCGTTTTCGTAAACATTGTTTAGTAAATATTTTACTTCTCCGGTGCTACCGCAAAACCCCTCATCTTAAGACTTCTAAGGAATCGAGTCCCTATTTGAGGTCTGGTGTTCTACAGCTTTTTTTGTGTAGGCACCGCAATTTCACCCACATGGTGCAGGTCTGTCGAGCGGAGGACGAATGTGTTCCGATCTCTCAGTGCCACTTTCACAAAATCGACAGACATTGGTTAAGTGGTACCTTAGGTCACAATGGTCTCTGAAGAACTCCGTAAAAGGTTCAAGTGCGCTCTATTCAGCAAAGGAAGCATATTTGTGATTGTTCTATTCGGGATAAGGAAGATTTTGGCTTGATGCTGGTCAGCACTATTATGCCAGTGATCAGTGAATTCTCTTTCCTCCCAGTTTCCAAAAATTGGGGTCAATTACGGACAAATTCAGCCCTCATTTTGCCAGATAATCTGCCATTTTCTTACCCTCATGACCAGGGCCCAGCCAAATGCAACAGCCTTAAAGTTCCCCAACTCATTGAGAAGGTCCCGACAATCAATTACCATTTGTGTGATTATCATGGTAGACTTAAGTGTCCCAAGCGCCGCCTGACTATCTGATAGTATATAGATGTGGGGCCCCTTTAAATTCCTATGGAGGCACTCGCCCACACATGTTCCGATGGCATGAATTTCCGCCTGGAAACGTGTTGAGTATATAGCCATTTGAATCGAGCCCCGTTAATTCATTATTTTATTTCGCTGATGATACACAATACGGACGAAGGAGGGCGCCCCGACGTGACAGTGGATTGGTATCAGCTGAAGCCGGCACTGTTCAATGGTCAGTGACTATGCGTTCGCCACTGAATGTTCCGCCAACAACTGACACAAAGACACACTAATACCGAAACTGGGCTCGAACCCAGGACCTTTGGATTTTTAGTCAACGTGCTAACTAATTCAGTCATCCCCATCCTCAATAGTGAGGCAATTGAAAAAATGTTCGACGCCGCACTCTCAGATCATTTGTACTTTTTGCTCTTAATATTTTTTAAATTTTTCTTGGATCAGTGCTCAGGGGATGCCCCAACAAATGCAATGCTTTGCACAGCAGTTGGTTGAAAGGAGTCGGTGTGGAGAAGAGACACGTGGTGAAGTGATAGAAGGATAGAGAACTTCACTTTTACCCTTCGTACGGTTAATTAGCACATAGTGCCGTATTGATACCACGAAAACCCATAACTCTCAACGAACAATAAAACAGAAACTGAGGTGTGTTAGAGTTTATATCAAACGCGCTACATTCGACTTGCAAAGCAATAATTTTTAAGCCAAAATGGAGCCATTTCATTTATTATTTCACTTCGCCAAGTTTTATTGCCCAGGGCAACGAAGGGCGCTGCTAGCTGTGAAACATTAGACAAAATTTTGACTGTACGGGGTATTGAAACCACGATCCTTCTCGCATACGACATTCTTTCGAAGTTTGACTACTTTTATGGCGATAAATTTGTTTGAAACACTGAAGAGTTTTTCTTCCAACTTACCACAATTTTGGGTAGCTCTAATAATATGCTGGCTTAGATCCTGCTGTACTCCCACTTCTACCTCATTTAAAATAACATTTGGAGGTGTAATACTTTCAACAGCTAATGCTAATGCTGCCGCAGCTGACGTTGATGGTCTGTCACTGCAATTATGAATTGGTACTGTGGACGAAACTGTGACATTACTGGAGGCACGACTGCAATCGCGATGTCGTCTATGATGTTTGCAATGTCTTTCTAGCGGCTCACGCATTTCATGATCCATGCCGATTTTAATAACTTCTTCATAGTCTGGAGGTGCTTCATAGCTGGGCGGTTCATCGGGTATGACAATATCCTCTTGCCGATCTATTTCACAAATGATAAATGCCTTTAGTAGTGGTATGATTAAAACCCTTCGCATATAACTGACCTAATAATTCACTTATGGTCTGTAAATGATTCTGCAATTCTCTTTGGTGACGAGCTCTTACACCCATGCGATATAAAATTACCATCCAACCGGAGAGTACACCGAAAATACCCAAAGTCGATATAATAAAAATACCAGTAGCTGTTTTCAAATCAGGATATTGTTCTATTTTTGGAAAATAATAGTTTGGCTTATGGGAATACCATCTGCGATCATTTTGCAAATTGGTCCAATCATCTACACAGGAATCGGGCTCATCACTACCATCGCCACAATGATCGAAACCATCGCAGTGCAAACGTATAGAAATACAATGATTATTACTGCACAAAAATTCCGACCCCATATAACAATCTAAAACCAAGAAATATCATGTAGACTACATATAACAATTAGTTGGAGCCATCGAAGCGTTTCGAAAACTTACTTAAGTAATTGAAAACACTATAAACTATGGCCAGTTTGGAAGACATGCCAAAGACTCCTTTTAAGCGTATATAATAGCCGGTAAGAACGGGAACAACATGCGTCTCTTTATGTACGCCATTGTTAGGCCATACAACATTTTCGATTTCTAATGAATCGGATGTAGTACCTTGTCTAATTGTAAGATCCGAACGAGAAGCCATACCATGAAATTCTTCAATTCTGAGCGATATATGAGTCTTCATCATCATATAGTTATTGCCGGGCTTAATTATCCAAATGCAATCAAAAAAGCGCACATCCGTATTATTCTCAATCATATTCATCATGGTAATCGCACCACCAGGACCAGAAACCAAGCCACCACAATCTGCGCCACCAATTAAGAAGAAATAATTAATAAGAAAAAAGGTGAAGAGAGATAGAGAACGACGCACCCGTATAAGGAATAAGACGATCTTCCTTTAGTTTTGGCGACACAAATGTAACTTCGGCCCGAAAACCACAACCTGTAACTCCATTGCCACGGAATTGCAATAATAATGATTTACTAGTACTAACAATAATAGGAGGGCGAAAATGTTCGCCAGTATATGAATCCAGCATTTGGCCATTCGAATCGAAAATTTCCAATGTTGACGTCTGCCCCAACTGAAAATCGGTGAAATCTAATCGGATATTACAGTTATCAGCTTCACAGGTCAAAATTTGTTCGGTACCATAATCACGTGGATAATTCATGGGAAAATATGGTGTCGATATGATTTGTGGGGTTCCATCGCCATAAGAATTTTGAAGTGGTGAACCGCTGACGATTTTTACATTCCCTAAACAATAATTTGGATAGAATAACTGAAGCGATCGACAAAAAATAAACAGATTTAAAAATGTCTCGACTTTTTTTTTAAGAATACTGAATTAACTTGCAAAATCTAGGTTAAAATTTAACGCACTTTAAAATCTAAACGTTTCGCAACCCCTACCTTCGGCAACAAAAAATTAATTTCTTCGAATTTGCCATGCATAAATACTTTATATTACAGGATGTACGGGGAATTTTTTGCGAGGTACGGTCTAACGTCTATATGTATATTTATATGTCTAATAGACGAAATGAGTTATTGGAATATTCTCATTATATTACTTTTTGCACTATACATTTTTAAGTTGTGCACATTTTAAATCTGTTATATGCAGGTCACGGATTTGCGAGAGACTGTGCAGCACATGTGCCAAAATCGTATACATGGCACATGCACAAGTGGCGCACATGAATGAGCCAATCCGTACCGCGGTTATATGTGCATACTTATCGCTAACTTACGTTCAGAAAAATATTGCAATGAGAAAACATGACTATTTGTAGCACGATAAAAGAATTTCAATAGCAATGTACGTGTTTTACTGCGAAATACTTTGCCATCGCCACAAAATTCCTTTCCTGATATTATGCTATCGTAGGGCGGCTCCGAAAACTGCATATGCTCACAGGGGCACATTAAGGATTTAGCCAGTGGTGCGGCATTGCTCATGCGTTCGCAATTCTTCGAGAAATTTGCATAAGTAAATGTTATGCGTATAACACATTCCGCACATGTGACCAATTCAAGGTTACACTGGTACCAATAATCCAATTGCGAACGATTCTTCAACGAGTTTCCATTGGTAGCAGATGGTGCAAATAGTGTAGTCTATAAAATCAATATTAATTTATTTAGATTTCATATCGTTTTTTTTTTCTTCACTACAAATTAAAAATAATTGTTTTTATTTTACATTTCGCACACGAAATGCTGAAGTGGTAACATTACGGCCATGTAAATCTCCACGTTCACCCAGCTCCAGGAAATGTCGGCGACCATTCCAATGATTGCAAATATCCAAATCACGATATGTATTGGGGGGATATGCCGTTATGAAGGTGTTGATAAAACACAAAAGTACCGTTACTTTTACGATAACAAAATTATTGACAATAACGATACTGAGTCCTTTAATGTATGGCGAAATCATATCCGCGCGTTCCGTTAAAACGAAGAAAAAAAACACACACACAAAATAATAACACTTATGTATGTAGCGTGTAATTTACGAGTATGCATGTATGTATGTATTACATATGCGATGGAACTTATTTAAAATAAAGAATAGTTCTTAATAAATTTTTCACTTTTCACAATTAACATGTTGTCTCTTCGTTAGATACGTTTTGACTGCAAGCAACTTAAGAACAAAATTAAATAAAGCCAACAATTTTAACAAACAGCAAATTCAAAAATAAAATGCAATCAACATATGTACATATAAGAAACCTCACAAATGTTTCTTGTTGTATACGAGCAGTGGATAATAATGACATGTTTTTAGTTACTTGGCCAACACATATGTATGTACATACGAGTACATATGTTTGTGCGTGCACTCGAACTGCATTTAAACTAGTCAAACTAAGAGTTTTCTTGCACCCTAGTCTCTGGACGTCATCGCTGTCCTGCCTCCTCATAGTATATTTTTGGTTTGCGGAACAACGTTTATCTTGACATTTGGGTTTAAAGACCTTTTAAATAAAGTCAACTACAAACAAGGGGTTGTATGAGGCCAATTTATTTGATGTCTCGGTTTTGTTTATTTATTTTATAACCTTGAAATGTTGTTTTACATCGGCTTAAAGAGAGCAAAACATGAAAAAAATGATTTTGAATTCCAAATCGAAAACGTGATATTGAAAATATTTACATACATACAAATGTATGTATGGATACAACTCAAATTAGATAACGATTATTGTAGTGGCCAAGCAATTAGTATATATGTATGTATGTACATATTATATGCCAGTTCCCATTGTTTCGCAGAGGGTCTCCATAAATTGCCTGAATATATCCTTGTTACAGCGACATTACTTCACTCTAATTCTTGCCACTGCTCTCCACTTCGGCATCAATCTATCTTCTCCATATGTAAACGGGTCGTTCTCCTCCCTAATATTCCCCAGCGGGTGTTAGTTTATGGCAATCGTAGTTATGTAATTTGATTGCATTCTAAGGGTGTGGCAGCGCTCCAAGTTTGCCATACGTACCAGAAGGTGGATTTTGAATTCGCATTGAAGACTGGAATTTGCGTAGGCATAGCTAGGGGCAACCTATTGATTTTGGATTATTAAAAATTTATTCGGGTATTAAATTTTAAAAATTTCAAAGCAGTATCTACCGAACGATGAATATTCAATGGCTTTTATGGAGCCATAGGTGCCAAATCGAAATTTTAGAGGGGAAGGTTTTTCTTTTACACACATAATTTGCATGTACGCCTAAAATCGTTTCGGTTTAAAATCATAACAGATCATTTCACTGGCTTGATATTTATTGATATAACGCGATTGAGCGAGAACTAAGTTTTAAAAATTTTCGCAACTTGAATAGTGTTGGAATTCCGAATCCATTTCTAAAGATATACCACCATTCTTAAAGTATTAAGTATTATTTATTAATAAAATTAATCAAGCCTTATAAGGTTATATTTGATTAATACAGTATAAAATAAAATACTTGTAATAAAGAACATCAGATCGATATTAAATTGCAGCATATTGAAATGTTGTGTACAAAATATAATTACTATTATAAGATAATAAGTAATAAATGTATTATAAAAATTAAATAAAATATTAAGATCCTTATTAGTTCTTTACAATTATTATTATTTATTTTTTATTTTGTTATTCATTCCTCTTTTCCTCCATACATTTTTATTTTGTTATTATTTTTAATTCTAATAACTTTTCAATCAAAACTCCTTCTTCTTCTTCTTGAGGGAATAATCAGGTTCAGTTAAAAAAACTGTAGTTATTATCACAGACATCTAATGAGTGCTGGGGGGCTACCGCGTAATTCGATTCGAAAAGTAAAATCTTTCGAAAGTAATTTCCGAATATAATTTATTTAGTTATTATTTTTAATTCTATTACCTTTTCTTCTTCTTGAGGGAATAATCAGGCTCAGTTAAAAAAACTGTAGTTATTGTCAAAGACATCTAATAACCTATGGTAATTATACTGAGAAATTGTCGTTTAAATGACCGCTATGAAAACTAAAATCTCTTTAAAAGTGTTGGTAACGATTTCAAAATCTAAAAGCCCTCTGTTATTTTCTGCTGAACGTGTAAAAAACAGTTATTTTCTAAAAAGTAATAGTTAAAACTCAAATTTCGATGAAGTCAGGAAATGAACATTTTAAAAACAGTAGTGAGAAACAAGAAACATGATCAGAGCTTCCTAAACAAAAGATGTATCTAAACGATTCTATTAAAAATTAATTGAATGCAGCTCAAATTGGAAACAGCAAAAGTTACTACCCACGTAACATAAATTTGACTCGTGAAACATTGAAAACAAAAACTTTTTTTTTCATTTATATTCAAAATTTTCAAACGGAAATTTTTTCAATAAACAGGCAATCATTTTGGTGACTCTCAGCCAATTAATTGATGTTACTGTTGGCTGCAGTATGTAATGCATTGAATATACAAACCGGAAATCGTGTGTTCAAAACTTACTCATACATCAACACATTTTTTGCAAGAACGATATTTGTCTGCTTCTACTTTATAAATAATCAAAACGGACAAAATTTACTATACAGTGCTATCCAGATAATCCGTACATGCTATTTTTGAGACGCATCTATCATCCGTACACTGCTACAAACCGGGCAGTACCACTTTTTTACTCTATAACGCGGACATTAGACTTGTTTTTTTTAATAGAACTTTTTACTGTATTATTCGTCTACGTTTGGAATTTTCGAATTTTGCCTTATATAGTTCAGTGTATTTGTTGACATAGTAGGTGAGTAAAATATTTATATGTATATAGTATATATGTATGTATAATTTAATTGAATACATAAAAACAAAGTACATACATAAGAATTTCCATTTTTTTTTTCGTTTAATATGCATACATATGTATATATAAATGTAAAATTTATTTAATGAATAAATATAAAATTGATTGAATTTGATTTATGGTGTCCGAATTATCGAAATCGTACTGTACTACTTATTTTCAATAATAAAATATTCAAATCGAATTTTGGCAAATAACTTCGCGAAAGTCTTACCATTTTCAAGTTAAAATAAAAAGCGTGATATTTTCCCTATAAAAAACATAAACTACAACGAATCTTGAACTTTTCTTTAAGCTACCACCACGAAAAGGGAATCAATCTATCCTCCTTCCCATAACCTAATTTCCTAGTTCCAGCACAATGCATCGCATGTGTAGGGGTCATCCCCTGAGTGCCGGTCCAAGACAAAAAAAAAAAAAAAAAAAAAAAAGATGGAAACTTCAAAGAGCTCATATTAAATAAAATATGATGAATGTATAAAAATTTATTTATATTAGTATTTTTTTAAAAGCCAACACACAATATGGTGATTGTTTTGATATACAATATACAAAAAAATAATGCAACATGTAAATACTTATAAAATAATTTGAAAATACTCATGCACTAGAAACAATCTAGAGATGGGATTTATTATTTTCTTGATTAAATAGTCAAGCCAAGGCCTTCTTCAAGTTATCAGCTATTTTATCCATAAATTCAAAGGTTTCCATATAATCCTTGCGTTCTACACTATTCAGACCCTTAATACATGCGGCCAAATCTCTAGTCATGAATCCAGATTCAATGGTATCGACACAGACCTTTTCCAATGTTTCAGCAAATCTCTTGAGCTCATCATTGTTGTCGATCTTGGCACGGTGCAATAAACCACGAGTCCAAGCGAATATAGAAGCAATGGGGTTGGTTGATGTTTCCTCACCTTTTTGATATTTACGATAATGACGGGTAACGGTACCATGAGCAGCTTCAGATTCTACAGTCTTGCCATCGGGGCAAATTAAAACGGAAGTCATAAGTCCCAAAGATCCATAACCCTGAGCAACGGAATCAGATTGTACATCACCATCATAGTTCTTGCAGGCCCAAACGAAACCACCATCAGATTTCATGGCATATGCAACCATATCGTCGATTAAACGATGTTCATACCAGATTCCAGTGGCATCGTAGGCCTTTTTGTATTCTTTTTGATAGATTTCTTCAAAAATATCCTTAAAGCGACCATCGTACTTTTTAAGAATGGTATTCTTAGTGCTCAAGTACAATGGCATTGCACGAGAGAGGGCATATTTGAAAGATGCATGGGCAAAATCTACGATTGATGTATCCGTATTGAACATACCCATAGCAACACCAGCGCCCTTATATTGATTCACAACATGCTCGATTTTAGCACCACCATCGGCAGGAACAAAAGTCATAGTCAAGGTACCAGCACCAGGAACTACAAAATCGGTGGCCTTGTATTGATCAGCATGAGCATGACGGCCAATAACAATGGGATTCTTCCAAGTGTTGACTAAACGGGGAATGTTTTTGCAAATGATAGCTTCACGGAATACAGTACCGCCTAAAATGTTACGTATAGTACCATTGGGACTCTTCCACATCTTCTTCAATTTAAATTCTTCTACGCGGTTCTCATCAGGTGTTATTGTGGCACACTTAATACCCACATTGTATTTTTTAATGGCTTCCGCACAATCAACAGTTACTTGATCATCAGTTTTGTCACGATATTCCATACCCAAATCGTATGTGTGTAACTCAATGTCCAAGAAGGGCAAAATCAATTTATCCTTAATGGAAGACCAAATTATTCGGGTCATTTCGTCGCCCAAAATGTCAACAACGGGACCAGCTTTTATTTTAGTTGCCATCTGTAATTGAATTTACGATTAGACTGTTTAGTACAATATTGTTTCCACAAACATTTACAATGAATGAATGAACGAATAAATTTGACGATTTGAATAAAATTTGTTCATGGCCATTTAAGAACAGGTTTAGCAACAACGTTTTCAAATCAGTCACACAGTTCGCTTGCCTAACATTTCCCGCTTTCCTAATAACCACGTATATCATAAACAATGTAAAGAATAATTTAATATTGATTTCAATTACGATTCTCTTTTCATGCATTGAATTATAAAATAGGAAATATA
Source organism: Dexiosoma caninum (assembly GCA_963924685.1). Classification (NCBI taxonomy): domain Eukaryota; kingdom Metazoa; phylum Arthropoda; class Insecta; order Diptera; family Tachinidae; genus Dexiosoma; species Dexiosoma caninum. The sequence goes on along the minus strand of OZ004729.1, from coordinate 32,628,223 downwards.
ACAAATTTAGATATTATGATTTCAAGTAAGACATTATTTTATTCCAGGCCAATAACAATTTTAAAAACGAAAATATATAGGTATTTAAATATTCACGCAAATCATAATTGCGAATTGATAAAATCAATAATTTTATTTATTAAAAATATTCGCAATTTATTTTCTTTTAATGTACTCTCAAATTGCTTTAGACCGGAACAATAAGGTGCACATATTGGAAATATAGAAAATTTTACAAGTTATGCAATGTGCTTTTGGTTGGAAAGAAAACATCATAGGTATAAATTTTATTCCACTTTATCCAGCGCAGCCGCAAGGTGCATCATGCAGGTGCAAAAAATATGTGCAAGACACTGCAACATGCTTGACTGCGAACAGAATAACTGGCATGGTATTGCGATATATGTACATATTTATATTACTTTCCCTGTATATGAAGATATAGATTGTGAAATTGGCTATACCTATAATCCCATAGGTGCCAGTTGTCACAACAGTATTATTTATCAATTGTTTACGCAGAACGGTTGTAGACATTAAATTAATTTTTAACTGTGAAAGTAGCACGCCCAAAGTCGGACCATCTTGTGCTCAATTTCCAGATCTATCGAATGATGAAAAATCAATCAAACTGCTTCAGTGGTTGATGAGTTACACATTTACACATACATACATAAATGTATAAAAACTGTTTGGTGACTGGCCATGAAATACGATCGCACCAACTATCCCATCAGTGGTATACACTTTATCAAACTTTTAAAAACAATGACTAACAATTTAAATCTATTATTTTATTATAATAGTATGCAAAAATAGCTTACCCCAGCATAAATTATAGTTCTATTAATGGTGCTATTTCTTAAAAGAGTTGGAGCTGCTACTACATTCAAGCAGCGAGTTGCTAAACGTAATGAGAACATTTTGCAATGTTATGTACTCGCTAATTTCTTGATAAATTTCTTTCTGGATGTATGTACATATGTATGTGGGTATGTGTATATAATCACAAAACAACAACAAACACTTTTTATATCTACACAAAAATTTTGTGACTTTTAATGAATTTAAATTTATTAAATTAAAAAACCGAACTTTATTCCCGTTCCACTACCGTATTCCGGCTTATGCAACGTACAAATAAATGGATGGAAACTGGCACAAATGATACAGAATTTTAACACAAAGTCAGTCTTACGTACGATGAATGGACAAAATCACACACTGATAAGAAAAGTAATTGTTGATAAGATTTATCAAGGCAAACGTAAATATTGTAAAATAATTACTAAATAGAAAAATAAAGGAAAGGACGGGCAATTGGTTTAGAAAATAAGAAAAACACGAAATATTACAAAAAAAAGAAGAACGCACTTGTTTTTCCACTAATTGACGGCAAATAGAACCGCTAAATAATAAAAGAGAAAACAAAAAACATATGGGACTTAGTGCTGCCAAACATGTTACTAAAGCTGTAAAAAAACTCATATCTTTGAACAAATTTCTTACATATTGTTACGTTCAGTCATAAAGAAGCTAAGTCCAATTTTTTTTTTCAAAATTGCAGTTTTTGATGTAGGGCAATACAGAAAACAAAAATACATAGTTTGCAGAACAAATTACTAATATTTGTTTTCTACAGTCTGGCCCAAACCACATTAAAGTTCTTTTGAACAGATTCTACAGTTTTTTTTTTCTTGGACCCCTACACATGCGGTGCATTGTGCCGGAAGTACGAAATAAGGTTTTGGGAGAGGGTAGTGCGAGTAGTGCTTATTGACATTCGATTTAAATTTTTCCACGACAAAAGTGACAGGAAAGACATCTGCGGGTAGTCTATTCTACATACCTGCTGTGCGACCAAAAAACGAATTTTCTCTGCAATTCGTTGTGAGATTCGCTGCCAAATCGACCACAAAATATTATAAAAACAACTAGAATATATATACACTTTACATACAGTGTTCACCCACCTAGGGATTCATAGTGACCTAATAAATATGCGATGATGAAAAAAAATCAAAAGATAGCACTGAACTTGTTTCATATGTTGTACAAATGCCAGGTAAAACACAATAGTACTAAATTTCCCATGCCTGCTGCGTACTACACTTTATTGAATTTTATTTTTAATGTGTAAATATAATGAATTTTTTTTTTAAAAAACTACACAGATTGTGGAAATTACGAACAGAGCGTAATGACGCCAAATTGATAGATTTTTGCTTGTAGGCAGAATGTTTTTTTTTATTAAAGATTTCTGCTTAATCATCATCAATACCCGAGCAAGTAACGTAAACAGAAGTGAAAAGAGAGTATTAAAGTTTCGGATAGGAGAAGAGTATCGGAAACTTTGCAGATTAAATTATGATCTGATTTTTTACACACGGAATGAATAAAGTAAAAAGATAAAAAGCATCACACCAGTTCTACACAAAACTAGGCAGACTAGTATAGGCACACCTCTATGGTTTTCATCAGCGGATTTTTTCAATTGCTGGAAAATAGAAAATTATTAATCAATCGCCATATCAAAATGAAAAAATTATTTCTTTGTTTTTACGTAATTTGTACATCGACCGCCCAAGAAACCGGTAGAGAATGTTACTCGGCTTTTTCAAAAGGGAGAAAACACTAGTAAATTTTGTTAAAAATGAAATATGTACATAGTATGTACATATGTACTAATACAAAGCTTTGGCTTTTATATAATTGTCCAAAATTAATAAAAAAAAACGCCGCCACAGTCCCCAGACCTTAACCCTATTGAACATCTTTGGGGTCACTTGGAAAAAAAAATCAGAAAACGTGAATTTACGAACAAACACCAGATGAAAGTTATCCTGCAGGATGAATGGAGCCAAATTGATCCAGAATATACCAAAACGTTGGTAAAATCTATGCCAGATCGTTTAAAAGAGGTTATACGTAGGCAAGGAAAAGTAACTCGCTACTGAAGTAGAAATAAGAATAAGTTTAAAAATGTTACCAATGTCGAATATTTTTTTTGCTTGTTTTTTGTTATTAATATTTTAATTCATGTGTTTTTTGCTTTTTTTACTTTGAGATCTAATTTTTTTTACTGAATATAACTTTGTGTTCCTTAATAAAGACTTTTATAAGTTTATTTTGTTAAAAACAACATTCCATATTTTTTTCTTGATAAATATATAAAGTTTACGGCCTATGTCGAATAGTTTTTTTTGGCCACTGTACATACATACATATTTATGTCACTACACATGAGCCCAAAAAATCCGCATAGAACCCTGCTTTTTTAACAATATAATTTTCATAATCCCAAAAAAATATGGAATTTAAAGAATATGATAAATATGTATGTAGAATCACATCTGTATACTGCAAGCTCCCTTAAACGTATATAAACTCTGGGTCGACAAAAACATTTTAAGCTGTGAAAAAAAATTTTTTTTTATCGTCTGAAATTCTCATGGCCATACAAATTGTTTTAGTTAAATTCTAATGCCAATATAAATTACAAAAAACGCTTGACACGGTGATTTCGGTTTGACCGCTCGGAACCTTCCATAACTAAAAAAAATTTACATTTATTATAGATATTGTATATGACAGCACTGGTCTTTTTTCGCATATTAATTAAGTAGGTATGGATTCATAATTAAGTATTAAGGAAATTTTAAATTCAATATTCTATTCGCCATTTAAAATTTATGCATGTGTTTTTTTTTATGTAATTGCAATATGCATACATACATACATATATAAATATGTACAAAACCATTTGCATGGAATAGTTCTAAAATTTAGAATCTAAATTAGCTGTTTAGTAAAAACAACCTTTGTATCTTTTAGAAATTTGTGTTTTGAAAACCGACTGCGAAAAGAAAAAAACAATAACTAGATACATGTGCATATGTATGTATGTATGAATAAATAAGAACATTTTTATGCACATTCCGCTTTATTCTTCTCTCTTAGTGAAAAGTTTGTATAAAATTCGTAAGCCACAAAATTTATATTTTGACAAGTGAAGGTATGTATGTACGTTCATTCACAAAACAATATTAAAAATGTAATTTGTTGACCAAGTTAGACATATATATGTATGTACCTTAATTAGAATTTAAACTCCGTCACTGTATTTAACAAAAATTTTATGAACTTGAAATGCAACCACTCCCAATAATACACGGCAGAAGACTGAACAACACAACTTGTTTGATTTTCGTAAGAGAATTGTGTTTAAATAACTTGTTAGGAGAAAATGTGTGTGAAAGAAAATATAAAAAAAGCAAAGAATGATAATAATATGTTATAATAATATAATAAAAGAAGGATAGCAGACTAAATGCACATTTTGCTTTAAGTACATTCACTACAGTAGGCTACGGAACACAAACGTTAAAAATACAATACATACATTCGAATGAAAACGATTATTTTGAAGACATCGTTGTAGCTATATCGATCTGTAGATTAATTTTTATTTTTGTAACATAAAAAGGAATATGGAACTATTGAAAGCCGAAAAATATTTTATTTTGTTAATGAGAAAACACCACCACAAACATAAAAGACTGTAAATACGTTAGCGATCAATAAGTTTTAAACAAAAAAAAAAGAATAGAATATTTTAATTTGGCAATACTGAAGAGGTACATAATTGTACATGTCAGTTTTCAAGTGGCAATTAAGTAGCAATGGATGCAGCCAACTACATTTGTATTCTCTGTAGCTTGTAGCCTGCTGTCGTGAATGTGTTTAAAATTGCGAGTACATCACATGCATATGCAAAGTACTCGTACATTACAGTGTTACCATCAATACCATCTTCCATATACGATCATTTGAATAATGACGGAACGTTTAGTGAGCAAATATCTATAATTTGGCGCTATGCTGTGCTATCTAAGTTGATAGTTCGATCTGTGCAAACTGCTTAATAAAATTGAAATTAAACCTTTGTTATATAAAAATGTAGGATGTTACTTTTTTCACAACAGGTATAGAAAATTAATGTTAACTAAATGAAAAAAAAATTAAAAATAACTGCGAAAAATTTGAATCAGCGTTGTGAATGAGTAGGCTCTGATAATAGTTTAAAATTTGGTGTATGGTGTAATAAGAGTTGCCAACATTGCGGTTTTACCTGTTTTTAGCAGTTTTTTGAAGTGTCAAAAAGTTTTCTAGTTTTTTTCCAAAAAGTTTTTAGTTCTTTACAATTATATTTTTTTGCCTTATTATGAGTTTCATTCGATTTTCGAACATCGAATACGAATGGTAAATTAGTATTAAGAATTGTCTATTTCATCGAAATTTTCGTTGTGCATCGAACATTTTGTCGAACAGAATTTTGCATTCGGTACGTATTGCGATGTTTAAAAATTGTTTAACATGTGATATTTTCGTAACTGTTTTATTATTGTGGTTAGTTTGGGATATCTTCTAACCAGATTTCTTACTGGTTGGTCTCAAGCTCAAATCGGGGTGCTATAATAATAATCGCGCATAGTTCATTAGATTGAAAATTACCACAGCCACTCAGAGGGTTGGAACGCCTAACTGAAGGTTAACTTCTTGCTGGTACCACTAGCTCTGAAGTTCTGTAAAGGCTTTTAGCTGGGGACAATTCATAATTGAATGTTGACTTTTTTCCCGCTCATCCCTATAGACGAATATAAAAAATTTCTTGTAAAATTGAAATAATTTTGAATTTAATGTATTATTAATTAATATAAGAATAACTTTATACAAGAATTTAGTAATAATAGCAAAATTCTGTCAATAAAAATTCGAAAAATACATTACTATCCCGATAATCCGGACACGCGATTATTCGGACACATCTACAATCCGGACGCTGATACAAACCGGACATATTACTTTTTTTATACTGAAAATTCCCTAAGGATAAAAAAGTTCCATAATATGTACTTATAATATAATTAGGTGCTATAATAAAATATTTAATTGCTTCATTGTACTGCCGCAGGAAATACGTTGCTTTGAAATTACTAATAGTACCAAGCACCGCTGGCGGTACACATTCCATACTAATAAAAATAAATGTGCAGCGGTGATGCATCCGGAACTCAACGGGTTAAGTTGTTTCTGACATCCTTAAGGTATGCAATACTTTAAAAACTTCAAACAAAAGAGGTTAACAAAATATACAATTAATTTCATAAGATTTTTTCATGTCCGGGCTGGATACAAATTTATTTGATTTATTTTTCTGGCAGAAGGATTTTAATGGAATACAATGAATTTAATGAAATATATTTCCTGAGTATGGCTTTGTTGAGCATGGGCTTGAAGTAATTAATAATTGTGACATTTCTCAAGGATATTGTCATAATAAAATGTATGCTATGTGAAATTGAAAAAAATATTAATTAAGAAAATAACAAGAAGTGACTGATGAAAACATTAAGGGCCAGTTTCTAGAATGTCGATCAAACTTAATTTAATTGCAGTTTTGTTAAACTTGAATAAAATATAAACTGGGTTTAATCGAACAAGTTGTTGTTCAGTGATAGTTTAAGAAATGTCAAATTGGGTAATATTTTGTATAAAAAAAAATATGGCAACATTAAAAATTCTTAACAGAAATACAAACAAAATAAAGCAATAAGAAAAAAATAGCATGGGGTGTAAAATGAAGCTATTGTAACATATGTATTTCAATAAAAACAAAAACATTTATTTAATTTGTGTATGTACTACGTATTGCTTAACGCTACGTGTCCACGCGCAATAATTATTTCTGAACAGAAGAAATAATGTCGGCAGAATGACTTTACTAATATGTTCATTTCCAAGCTTATGTTTAAAAATTTCGCGTTTTTTGCGCTTGCCTCATTTATTTTTGTTGACAATTCATCTTATTTAAAATTTTCCGAAAGTTAATTATGCATGTTTGTATGTATCTCTCAGAAAATTACAGCCAAATTTGACAGTTTATTTCCAGACATAATTGCTTAAAAATAAGTTTGAACAACTATAACGCAATACATATGCAAATAAATGTTTTTGCGGTCCACGCGTGAACATATGGCGTTAGAAATAGATTTTGACAGTTCAGTACATAAATATTTCCAATTTTATGTCTCGTGAAGACTACCAGCTGTTATGTTTTGGCAGAGTTGAAACGGACAAAGAAGCTTAGTTAAAAATAGAAAGATAGAGAAATAGATAAAACCAAAATACACTACATGTTAAAAACAGCATTTTAAGTTTAAACTAGGTCTAAACTATAAACATGGTTGAACTACATAAAAAAACTGGCTCTAAATCACTTATGAGAATTAAAAAAATATAGTTTTTTATTAGAAATTGGTTGTTTTTTTTTATTTGTTTATTGTATAAAATTTACTTATATTTTATTTATTTTCTAATATTTCGTTATATTTTTGTGTATGGGAATAGAACGCCAAAAAATAAATAATAAAATTCCATAAATTCTGTAAAAGGGAATGTGTATTTGTATATTTGCAATCGAAGACCACACAATTTCTCAAACCAAATTTCAAGAGGTTTAAAATTTTTTTCTTTTTAATGCAAATTTAACTTCTCTCTAGTTAATATTCTTTAGACATTTTTTTATTAAACAAAATTATGAATTTAGAGACAAATTAGTAACTGTTTCAGCAGCTTAAAATTTATAAATATGAAAACACACACTCACACACACACCCCATAAGAAAATTAATATCAATAAGATATGCCAATAAATATAGAGATAGGAGGGTGACTGCTAGTCAGTCGCGCTTATGCATGCTCACGTCAGTGGATAAAAGTCACACTCATAAGCCGGACACTCACTGTCGCAGTATTTTTGCCCGGTTATGAGCGGCGTCCTTTTAAAAGGGGTACACATTTATTATTTTCAATATTTTCTTTATGGTCTAATGCTAGACTAGTGATGAAAAAATTTTATTAGATTAGATTGCTTTAACATAGATCGGTTCAATTTGAGCCTTTGAGTTTAGAAATGATTTGAAATATTTTAAATGCTACGCATTCGTTTCTAGTAAAATATGCTTCATCTCAAGTATTTAAGGAATCAAGTACATGCAATTTCCATTTTTTTCTTTAATTGATAAAATATATTTTTTTTTTCTGGGCCATTTTGTGACTTTGAAGGTGAACAACGAGCTAAGCAAACAATTTCTTCAAATAAACAACAATTTCTATGCCAACCTCAACATATGAAAATGTATGTACATTCGTGTTAACAGGGGAATCACAAATTTCAATGGCATTAACTGAAATAAATATGAATCAGAGATGAAAAGCTAAGAAATACTACTAATAGTGTTAGTGAGTTTCAATCAAGGCGAAATAATTAAAATTAACGCTTCTGTCCGCTTATAAGAGGCTTTTTGCGCACAATTATTTAAAATTTAGTGTCCGCGTCCGGGTAAGAGAGTGTCTGTCCGGTTATAAGAATACATTTTGTGCTGAAAAACTGATGATAATCTCGGTTCTACAAAGTTTGTCCGATTATGAGAGGTGTCCGGCTATAGGAGGTGTCTCTTAGGAGATGTTTCACTGTACATATATACATTTGTAATGTAGCTGTAAAGTTTACAAAAAAGTTTAAAGTCATATAGGCACGACTAAATACTATACACTATCACATTGGGGATTTATCTCCCAAGTTGAGAATTTGCATAATTTTTTGTGGAACAAAATGTTCATTTGGAGATAGGGGATTTTCTTGGGGATATGAAATAAATATTATGAGACTTTTTTGGCGATGAAATTGTTTAGAATTATATGTTTTTATTATCGATAATTTTATAAAATTTTTTTTATTTAAAAAATGCTATTTTTTAAGTTATTAGTTTTTATTTATTCAATGCGAGTCAAAATTTATACAGTAGAATTCGGATATGCCCAGGCTGTATAATTGAAAAAAGCTCCTAATTAAAATTAAATACTTTTATTTATTAGATATCGCCGACATAACATGCAGCAATTTTACAAAAACTGCAAAAATCGCAATTTTAAGGAAAAAATCGTCAAATCGTCATTTTGTTATATGACCAAAAATCGTGAAAATGACAATAAATCGTCAAAACTGATGTTTTTGGTGGCCATCGTAATGAATCATACAGGAGCGTTTGTTATGTAATAGGCAATAGAAAATAAATTTTTTTACACAATTTTTGAGAAAAAAAAATACAGCATCAATTGGTTTGGATCTCATATTTTTACGACGAAAAAAAAGTCACTTACGCCGTACGTTTTTTAAACAGTACTAGTGTTTGCTTTGAAGTAAGGCTACCAAAAACGAGTATTTTTGGTGCATTTGTGCTTGACGCCATTATTGCGTCACCAAAGCTTTCAAACACGCCATTTTTTATTATAAATTTAATATTAATAATATTATTATATTAATATTAATAACTAGAAATTCAAAACCTAAATTAGTTTCTCTTGCTTAGATTTTAAGAATTAACAAGATTCTGCAGATACTTTTTTTATTATTAAATAAAGCATATCCCTCTGAAGAATAAATGAAATATTTAGTTGCCATAGAAAATTTCGTACGATGACAGCTTTTTATAGGTATGTATGTGGAGAAAACTGGTCATAATAGAGTTAGAAGGAAATATTTATAGCAGACATACGAGGTCTGTTGAAAAGAAAAGGTGAATTTAGTTGCCTTCGATTACAATGGCGTGGTGCATCATGAGTTCTTGCCAACAGGTTGTGCGGTTAATAAGGAATACTACAAGGAAGTTATGCAACGTTTGCGTGAAGCAATACGGCTTAAACGATCGGAATTGTGGAAAAAAAATCATGGACTGTGCATCACAATAATGCACCAGCTCACACATCAATGCGTGTTCGTGCTTTTTTTGCCCAGAAACAACACCCTAATCATGAAACAACCACCTTATTCAACATATTTGGCTCCCTGCGACTTTTTCCTATTCCCAAAACGGAAGAGACTAATGATGAAGGAGCTGATGCCCATACCGAAAAGCGCATTTCAGACGTGCTTCGAGGATTAGAAGAAGCGCTGGCATAAGTGCATTATATCTGAGGGGAAATCCTTTAAAGGGGTAAAATGGATATTGATGAATAAATAAATACTTAAAAAAAAAAAATTAAAAATTCACCTTTTCTTTTAAACAGACCTCGTATGTAACGCGAGAAATTGTAAAAATAGGCTTTTAAATTCATGTTCCCACGATATATGTATGTATTGTTTTAGAGTAATGAATTTTTTTCATTTGTGAACATTTGAACTAAATATTTCGTTTATATCTACTGCATATTCACAAAAATCCTAAAAATATCACATTTTATCAGATATTAAAACGGTTTTCAAATTTGTTTGATAACCGAATACTGGAATATAAATATTTTTACAGCTAATGGGACGGACAGTGATATTCTAGAAGAACACTAGAAAGTGTGTTGATGCTGGAACAAAATATAAAAAATATAAAACTGGTGCCGTAGACAAATTCATTGCACTTTTCTAATACAATGGTTTGCCAGCGTTGTTCATTTGTTAGTCTATTCATGGTGAAATGGCAAACCTTAGTGAACATTTTTGACATTGTCACATATTACGAATCCTTTTTTTACACTGAAAAACAAAATAGAAGCAAAACCATCCAATACGAACATTTCTTTTTTGGTATGTACGAGTACACTTAGTCGCTAAACTCTACATACGATTTAATTTCATCAATAAATTAAAATTTTTAAGAGAAATACAAACAAGTTTTTGAACTTTTTTAATTCGTAAGATCAACGATCTTTACAGTAAATAAAAAAAATAAAAATTCACGTGGTTTAATATTATTGAATGAATAAAATAACAAATTTCATAGAAGCAAAAGTCTACATACGATGATACATTATTAAAACTTTGGGGTAATTTAGAAAATATTTAATGAATTGTATTGTCTCCTTTTGCATCGAAAACTTCTTTAAGGCTTTTAGACATCGACAAAAATAGATTTTTTGATATTTCGGCGGAAATATTTTCCTTTCCTCTTTTAAAATCATTTTCAGGTGAGAAGTGGAGGACGCCCTATTATTTATAAATTTCTGTTTTAAATGGGTTGATAAATGTCCCCTGTTAAATACTTGCAAGTAACAATTTTCAAATTTTTTGCTTTAAATATAAAATGATCAGATTAAATGAAATTTCGCTATAATATCTAGGGCTTTGAGATTAAGTGTAACTTAATTTACTATGAATTTTTGAAATTTACCACAAAATTTAAAAATTGTTACTTTTGATGTTACAAGGATGTCTGTATGTAGTTGCCACGGTTTTGTATATATTTTTATTCATTTTTTTTATAATTATTATTTAACATTAATGTATAATTAATTTAAAATTTTTCATTTAATGTTAAATGAAATTCGAACCTGAGCCCAACTTACAAGTTCAATGAAAGTGAACGCACTTTAAATATACGAATGCAAAGAAATTCAAAACGAATCTAATAATAATAAAAACGTAAATAAATACAATCAAAACAAACGTAATGGGTTACTTTATGGGACAATTAAAAAGATTGTGATTTTCTCTGAATACATTATTCGTTCATTTAAAATCTAATTTAAATGCTGATTAAGTTTTTTTCTTTTTTGAACTTGGTTTAATTACTATTTTATATTGAAATTATGTGATTATGGGAACACGGTCGGTCAGTGGGGTCGTTATGCAGTTAATTACCGGCCTAGATTTTTATGAAAAAAAAAATCACAAATTTGATCGTATTTCGTTTGTTAATTTGGATAAAAAGTATATTTAATATACATTAATTGCTGCAACGTTTATTAGAAATTGTTGTGCAATATATTTTTTCTAAACTATAAGAAAATTCTTCTTATCATTAAAATTCCAAAAAAATCCTGGTGATTTTAATAATTGAATTTCGTGAAATGGCTGTCCTATTACCCTGCAAATAATGCGACTAGTCTACACATGCATGTATTGTGTAGTCCACTGAGGGGTAGGACTAGTCCAAGACTAACCCAAATGTATGGAGAAAACATGCTTTATTTATTATTACGATGTCGTAGGGGTGGACCATATAACCCATCAGACTAACCCAAAAACTACTCCATGTAACCACTCCATGGAGCACATCAGAGAGTAATTTTAATGAGACGGAGTAATCATAAATCGTATAACAATAAGCTGTTGTTGTCAATGACATAGTCCACGGCTGCATTACATAGGACCATGTTGTCACCAGTCCATTTCAGCTAAAATGGATATCGTAGTCCACTATTGTTTGCAGACTAAAAACAAAATAAAAAATATATATATATGTATGTATGTATATACACACAGAGAGTGTCGATGGCTGAAGTAGTCTGCACGTAGTCAACCCCAGTTTCAGACTAAAATTATTAAAAAAAAAAACCTCTCGCATTTTTCTGATGTGCATTAGGGTGTCTTTGTGTGCCAGTTGTTGTCAGAAGGTTTCAGTGGCGAAGGCATAGTTATTGGTCACTGAACAATAGCGGGTTCAGCTGATAGCAATCCACAATCACATTAGAACGCCCTCCTTCGTCGGTATTGTGTAGCACCGGCGAAGTAAAATAATAATAAAAAAATGATTACTAAACCGAAGCTTCAACACTGCTATGAAAAAAAGAACGTGCAAAGAAACAGAGCTGTAAAATAATTAATTAAGCTTCACCTCCTGTCGTTTCTCCTACTATCCTATGCTTTCCTATAGTTCCAGCACAATGCATCGCATGTGTAGGAGTCATCTCCTGAGTGCTCATCCCAGAGAAAAAAAAAATTATTAAAAAAATTATTAAAAAAATTAAAAAAGTGAAAAACCAGGTTGATTTTATATTTGTCGGTGTTGATTATGCTTTATTCGATTTTCATGTTACTTCAACACGATTTTATAATCACCTGAAAACTTAATTTTTTGCTGTTGAAAAAACTTTAATTGCTGCGGTTTTACAGTTGAATCAAAATGAAATTTATGCTGAATTACCATCACAATTCATGATGCTGCAGGTAATTTCAAGTTGGGTGACGTGAAATTTTTGTTGAACCAATATTATACGAATTTTTATTCGTAAATAAGGAATAAAAAAAAAACATTTAATACTGTTGCAGTAATAAGAAGTGAAAAGTTATAAAATTGTTTACAGTACATGGCAACATCAAATAATATTTTCGCCATATACTATACTGTAAATTAAAAATTAATAAACAAAACTTGAAAATTTGAAAGAATTTCAAAAAAACTTATTTTTGAAGCTAAAAACTTAAAACCTTTTTCGCATTTCAAAAACCTTGAAAAATAAGGGAAAAGTTGAGAAATGATAACGCTGTTTGCAAGTAATCTTGAATAGATTTTGTCATTTAGATACATATTTGCAAATAAAAATCTTACTCGATGTTTGTACGTCAAAGTGTTCAATGGTGAACATTTTTATTTGCAAATAAAATCAAAAGTCAATCAAAAATTTATTGTCGAAATTATTTTTAGCTTTTTGTTTTTGAAACGAAAATATTTTCTATGAATAAAACAGTTAAGGTTTTATTATAATTCTGTCGTTTCTATAGTTAAAGCGATTAGTACAATGAACGTGTTATTAAATTCCAATCTATTTCTATTTTATTTATTTGCTTTCTATTGACCAAAATCTAAACTAAAAATAAAAAACAAAAATTATAAAAATCAAATGAGACAATAAAAAAAAACCAAAAACGTTACTTGCTCCAAATATCATCTTGGACAACGTCGCGTCGTCGTCGCATCGTCATCATGTACGCAGGTTTGAGCGTATGAGCACACTTTGACAGCCAGACTGGCAGGCCAGCATCAGATTGTGACGTTTTCAAATATTTTATTTTTCAATCACAATTTTATTGTACTCGCTTGACGGACGTTCGTTCTATTTGAATATTTATATTTAAAATTGTTTATCTCATTAATTTATTTTTATTATGTGGTTTTGAATTTTTGTACAGCTTATCAGGTGTAGCGTTATTGTGAAGCCGCTCTCTAAATGCCATTTGTTGCTGGTTAGACATGCCGAATTTATCCGTGAGATATTTTTTGTTTCAGAGTGTTGCATTATTTTTCCATTTCATGAAGAACAAATTAAAGACTAATTAAGAATTTTATTGCATATTTTATAGCACTATAAAAAATAAATTAAAAATTAATTTGAGGCGAACAGCTTTATTGCGTAAGAAAATTAAATTTTATTTCTTCCACTCTGATTCAGTTTAAAAGACAATAAATGTTTTCTATGTAGGAATAAGAAATTTGCATTCTGAACGATTACGCAACTTGACTGAAATACGGATAAATACGGTGCTTAAAAAATACCTTGGAAAGAGTTCATCGACCAGCGCAACTGTGTGACTATAAATATACAAAGAAGCTGCACTGACGGTACTAAATTCCTGTATGGCACTACAGCTACTGCCGCTTTGATAAAAAAAAAATTATTAAGTCCGAGTTTCTACAAGAAAACATTTGGAAAAAAAATCTGAAATTCTCTTTTGTTCTCCTTCATTCCAGCCGTAATATGCTACCAAATTAAAAGTTAGCGAATTGAAGTAATAACACCATGGATCACCTTCAGTTAAAAAATTAATGCGCATACTCAACATAATAAAGATTTATGAGGGCGCTGTTGCATTAGTATTCAGCATGTAGGCTCTGCAACAAGAAGATTCACGGTTCGAATAACCCATCAGACCATGCATTTTTAAAATCAAGCTGTGCTAACAGTGACCTCCTTCACTGGTATTTGAAATAAATAAAATGGCTTTCCTTCGGCTTAAAAATTAATGCGTCAACAGAACACCCGAGAATGGCAACTTAACCTGAGTTGAGTTGCCAGTTGCCGCATGGCAACTTATATTTGTAAATGCCAATACCTTCTAATTACTTTTCTGGTAATCAAAAATTGTTACCCGGTGCGCGAATAACAACCGAAGTGAAGTTCGGTTGCCACCCATAATCGTACCATTTAAGAACGCAAAAGATGCTGCATGCTTTCACACCGACGCATGCCTGATTATTCTGCTTCACCTGTAAAAACATCTCGCATTTTTCTGATGTGCATTAGTCAGTTATTGTCGGAAGGTTTCAGTGTCGAACGCATAGTCACTGGTCACTGAACAGTACCGGATTCAGAAATCCACAATCACATCAGAACGCCCTCCTTCGTCGGTATTGTGTAGCACCGGCGAAGTAAAATAATAATAAAAATGGACCGTAAACCGAAGCTTCAGCACTGCTACGAGTATAAAACAAAGAACGTGCGAAAGCAGAGCTGTAAAATAAATAATTAAGCTTCACCTCCTGTCATTTCTCCTACTATCCCTTTCCTATAGTTCCAGCACAATGCTTCGCATGTGTATGAGTCATCTCCTGAGTGCTGGTCCCAGAAAAAAAATAATGGGTGGAAGAACTACTGATGTTGTTGACATCCAGTGTGATGTTCTATGGACTGAGCACTTCTTTTAGGTCTCAAAAGAAACATTCAAGTGCCTCGGTTTTTTTAAGACGATGCAAGACATACGCGATCCCATCTGATCTTCTGATTATTTCTACGGCTTACATTCGACCAAAGATGGAATACAACTACCATGTTTGGGCCGGTACTTCAAAGATTATTTTAAAGTTACTCGACCATGTACAGGGCGAAGAAACTCATTGGGTACGATAGGGTAGCATCGTCGCACTATGGGTTGTGTTTTGTTGTTCTGTCGCTACTTGTTCCCGATAGCTTTTCATTCCTGCGCACAACCCGTTTCTCATTAACGGCGCCACCATTTGTGATCAATTTAGCAGCGAATCGCACTAGGCATTACAGAGAGAATTCATTTTTCGCCCGAACATCGCGTATGTGGAACAAACTCCATGCAGAGGTCTTTCCTGTCACTTTTGACGTGGGAAGATTCAAATCATATATCCATAAACAATACTCCCTCTATTTTCCTTGCCGTAACTTAATTTCCTAGTTGCAGCACAATTCATCGCATCTGTGTGCTGGTCCAAGATAAAAAAAACTTAATTCAAAAATTATGCTCATTTATTTAACACGAGTACCGTTCTCTTTACAATTTCGTCGTCAGAATTTGAGCAATAACCCGTCGGCCACGCAAGTAATAAATAAAATAGTTCTTCTTCAGATTAAAAATTAATACGGCAATATAACACCAGAGACGCAGTCTGCTTTATAAATTCTCAAAATATAAAAAAAACGGGGTTGCTGATGGCTGAATAGTTAGTGTGTTGGCTCTGCAAACAGAAGAACCCGGGTTCGATTTCCGGCCTGGCCCGTACAGTCCCGGTCGTCTGTATTTAAGCAATAAAAAAACAAGTTAGTTTGCTGCTCCTGTAAAGTTTGTAAAATGTTAAGCTATGTACACACGATTGCTAGATCTTACAATATTGTACGATAAGGTGGCAATGCGTTCACAAAGAAAAGTTATTACCATCTGGTAATTTGTCATTTCAGACTATTGTAAGAAAACCTTACAATTTCATCGTCACACAGTTGCCCGACAATAACGTTATCTGCCAACAAAAATTGTCTATTCATACGGTTATCAGATTATTGTATGGCAAAATTTTCCAGATCCAATGTTACGCTTTGTCTCTTAATAATTATGGGCAGCGTTACCAATAGCAATATTTAACTGACAATGGTGTTATTGAACGGTGCACTAAATTAAACACATGTAACAATAACAAATGACAGGCCTGTTAATGAAAATGGTGGGTGTTCTCATGATTGTTAAATGCCTGACAATATTGTTTTTCTGTGTCGATTTGTATGTCTGTAACAAATGTCTCCAGTAACAAATGAAACAAAACTATAATTTCTTATTATAAATTAGCCATAAGAAACAGTACGTACCAACATTTTAGTTTAAAAAAATTCTTAAATTTTATAAGAAAAATAAAGAATTTAATACGCCATAAGAAGGGCGTATGCAATGCCATTGATTATATTTACTCGCACGATGACAATAACAGTTGTGTTTGTTGGTGGCACAAGCAGTCAGGCAATATCTGCAAATGCCTTATTTTACCAATTTCAATTGTTTTTTTTATTTTTATTTTCTATTGTTATTGTTGCAGGTTTTTTTTTATCGAACCAAAATGCGGATACATGTTGTTAAACTCCATCAAATATTTTCAAATGAATGTCAGCAGGAAGATACTTGAAGTCGCACAACGAACAATACAACTGCAACAAAAACATTACAAGTATGTAGGTGGTATTTTCATTGGCATTGAATATGGCTGTCCGTCTGGCTGTTTGTCTGTCCGTCCGTCCGTCCTGATGTTGTTACAAGCTCCAAAGAAATATAAACACACACACACACACACACACACAGACACACACTCTCGCTCACCCAGTACCTGCCAATAAGCCAAATATTTTATTTCATTTACCACATGATAGATGCTTTCGCACATAATAATGCAATTGTGCCATTTAAGATCTAACAGCGCTGATGGTGTTGGTGGCGGTGGCATACAGTGGTGGTAGTGCTTCTGGCTGGTTAAACTGGTGGTTGGTAGCCTGTCTGCTTGTGTGCTTGTTTGAATGGTGCTTCTTTTTCTAAATGTGGTTGGCAAAAAAAAAAAAGTGAGCGAAAAACCAAAGAAAATAAAGAAATGCGTTTTTGGTCAATCCATGTACATGCACACCGTGAATCTACATATGTGTGTATGTGGGTATGTGGGTATATGGGCTTGTGCATACATACAAGTCCATGCTATAAACTAAATTAGGTACATATAGGGGATATTGTATATCAATTTTAATATTTTTGGATTGGAAAATTGTAACAGGTTTTCTAACGTTGTTAATTTATGGTTTTTCTTATGGAAAATTTTTCTTTATGCCACTTCAGATCTGTAAAGTACAGCTTTGAAAAGTATTTCTTGCAAAGTACTTGTAGCGTAAGTACTTTCGGATAAAGTAACTCGTCAAAAGGTACTTTTTGTAAAATATTTTTTATGAAAAATTTCTTTTTTTTATTATTATTTTCTTGGACCAGAGGAAGGGATAGTGAGAGAGGTGACGAGGCTTCACTATATTATAATTTTGCTTTTGCACGTTTTTTGTTTACAGCAGTGTTGCGGCGCCTCCGATGTCCAGGAGACGTATTAAATTTTGAAACATTGTTTTAGTAGCCAAATACGACACAATACCGACGTATGTCGGTACTGTTCAGTGACCAGCGACTATGCCTTCGCCACTGAAAGCTTCCGACAAAAACTGACACCATGCCACACTAAAGCACATCAGAAAAAAATTCGAAATGTTTTTACGACTTAGTCGGAAACTGCGGTCGAACGCAGGACTTTTTGCAGAGTAGTTCAACCATCCCCACCCTCTTGAAAAGCTCTCGTTAGTTAATTTCGATCAAAGTACTTACTGATTGAGTACTTTTAGGGAAAGTAATTTTTCAAAGAAAAGAAACTAATTTCTTGAAAAGTACTTTTGTAAAGTTCTACGAGGAGTACGACCTTTAAAAGCCTGAACTTTTGCAAAAAGAACAAGGAAAAGTCAATATTTTTTAAGTACTTTCTAACTTTTTTGTTTGTTTATTTCTAATGCCAATATATAAATAATAATAAAAGTACTTTTATAAAATACCGCTTTGGAAAAAGTACTTTTTTTTACACTATTTCTATTATTTTGAAAAGTATTTTGTGAAATATACATTTCAGCGAAGTATTTTTTTTTATGAAAATAACTTCTTTTGAAAAATTATTTTAAGAAAAGTGTTTTTTTTAAGTACTGTTGTGTAATGAAAAGTGCTTGTTCAAAGTCTACTTCTATAACCCTTTCAGACAGACCATGATGCATCGATTGTGCGGGTAAGTTTCGGTCTCAATATTTTTGCTTCTACTTGACCAATGTCAAATAGACTGGCTGTTCTATTGACCGTTACTTGAATTACTGCGAAATTCTTCCGTCACATTTCAGTTTTGCGCAAAAGTAAATTGTGTTTTGAATTGCAAAACTACTAATCGTTAAAAAAATTAAAAATTAAAAATTTTATTGTGCCAAACAAATTGAAGTCATCTGATGCATTAAAAAGGCAAAAAATTAGACCGACATGCATCAATTGTGCGTGCCCTGAAAATCCTTAAAATATGATAAAACATAATCATTGATTATATTTTCATACAATATAGGGACTATATAATCCAAAAATTATGAAAAAATTCCCAATAGTTCAGCGTCAACTCTCAAAGGGATAAAAGTACTTTTTGTACTTTTTTGAAATCTTCTTTATAAGAAAAGTGCACCTTTTTTTAACGACTGCTATGTTATGAAAAGTAGTTTTTCATAGTCCACTTTTATGAAAAGTACTTTTTTGGAATCTATTTTTAAAAATATAATTTTTTTAATTCTAATTTTATGGAAAGTACTTCTTTTAAACTTTTTCTAAAAATACTTTATGGAAGTTTTTTTATGGAAAAGGATTCTTGCAAACTACTTTTATGATAACTAATTTTTTTTAAATTTACTTTTATGAAAAGTACTTTTATTAAAACTATTTTATTAAAAAAAATTTTTTTAATTCTAATTTTATGGAAAGTACTTTATTTGAACTTTTTCTAAAATTACTTTATGGAAATTTTTCTTATGGAAAATGGTTCTTGCAAACTACTTAAATGAAAACTATTTTTTTTTTTAAATGAACTTTTATGAAAAGTACTTTTTTTAAATCGATTTTTATAAAAATATTTTTTTTAATTCTAATTTTATGGAAAGTATTTCTTTTTCTTTTCTTGTTTTAAAAGTACTTTATGGAAGTTTACTTTTATGGAAAGGGTTCTTGCAAACTACTTTTATTAAATCTACTTTTATGAACCCTACTTTTAAGAGAATTAATTTATATATTTTAGTTTTGTTTAGCTTCCTTGGATTCGCTTAAATAAAAGTACATTTAAATTCTTATTTCATCTATAAATTTCGAACCATTAGGTTCATCAGGATTTGTTTATGGATGAAACTTGATTTGGATATACTTAAATATACTTTTATGAAAAGTACTTTTTTGAAAATTTCTTTTCTGAGAAGTATTTTTTGAAATCTACTTTATCAAAAGTACTTTGTTTCACACTACTCTAATGAAAAGTACTGTACTGTACTTGAAATATTGTTTAATGAAAAGTTTTTTTTTAAGACCTACTTTATTGAAATTTACCTTTATAGAAAATAGAAACTTTCTTGGAATCTACTTTTAAGAAAACTAAATTCTGGGAAACTAAATTTTCAAAATTACCTTTTTATTGCAGTAAGTAGTTGTGTATAGTACTTTTATGAGGTACTTTTATTAAGAGTACATAGCCTTTCTTAAAAATTATTTTTTTTTAGAAACTTTATCGTAAAAAAAAAAATTTTAAGAAAGGGAATTTTTTGAAAGGCAATTATCGCTAAAACACTACTTTGAAAATTCTTTAATTTTTTTTTTGGGGAATAATCAAGACACTACTACGTGAAATATGCAAGCGTATTTATGTGAATGTGGAAGTAAAGTAGTCAAGTTGTGGGTTGATCTCCACTGTGCGCTACACATAACTTCAATAAAAACAAAGAATTGGAAAACATTCTTTGGCTGGTTTTATTTGTTGTTTTTTTTTTTTTGGCCGGTATTTGTCTATTATCGGCATAAAAAAATTACAAAAGAAAACAATTCAGGTAACAAAACAAAAACTTTTAAAACACGATTGTTGTACTAAACAGGCTGAAATGGAAGAACAAAAATTTAACAAAATCGAATCGATTGAATTCGCATAATGCCCCGCACAATGTGATCGCATTTAACAAGACTGAAAAAATTTGCCAGGCCGAAAGCACCAAAATTTATTTGGCTAAAAAGAAGTATTTTCACAAAAATTTTAATTTATTTTAAAATAAAAGCGATTTATTTTATTTCATAACATTTTGTTTGTTTTTTAAAACGGCAATTTAATTGATCTTTCTTTGCAGGCATAGACATGTGTGGCGCGTAATAATGGCGCATGTGCGTAATAATTTTGTTTCAATTTCGCTACCGAAAATATGGAAACATTTATACACGTTTCGTGTTGAAAAATTTGAATCAATAAAGGCCATAATGAAATTTTTAATGCAGGACAGGAATTTGTTTCTTTTACTTTAAAACTATACGTGTTTTAAAATTTTCAAATATTTTATATGCATTTTTATGCTCGTATGAATGGATGCCATGATTGTTATTTAATTTATTTATTTTGAGGCTCCAAACAAGATAATAAATTTGTCTATTTGGCCTATGATTTCATGTTGGGAATTTCGTTTCATTTCGTTGTAAGGCGTAAGTCGTTTTTTAAATGTTAATAAAATTTTATGTTTATAAATTGTATTTTATTGTTAAAAAGTGCCCAAGCGTATACAGTGTTTCACACAAGTATTCAAATTCTATTGCATTCCGAGACTACAAGGGGACGACATATTGACGTAAAAGGGTTTTTCTTTTTATTGAAAATAATAAATTTCGGTAGTAAATTCTAGTTTCTAATAAATTTTCTTCCACCAAATAAGGCTAAATTTTACTTTTGCTCTTTAAAGGGGAAAAATTTGTTAAAAAGAGTCAGTGATGTTAACTTTTGGATTTTGAATACCGTACAGCACTAGACAAATTACATTTTTTTTAGGTAAAATTACCGTACGCAAAGAATTGCACAAACTAAATAATATTTTTTTATTAAAACATCATTATCATTGTCGCTTTGTAGTTTCCATATGCCACTTTTTGAACGGGCGTGCCACACCCTTTTATAGGCGCTGCCAAATTGAAATCAAAATTATGTTTTGCTATAAAAGAGTCAACTAACAACTTCGAGATGCATTTTTATTTCGGAAGCATCCCATATATATTAATAATTTCAAAGTGTTAAAAACATTTGCCCTTGGTACTTCTTGTTATAAAATGAAAAGTTTTTTTCGCTGAAGAATAATAAGTTTGCTGCCTAAGGACAGCTCAATTCTTTCTGCTTTGTTCAATACGAAGAATCAGAGCTGTCAGTTTCCTATAAAAATCAATCGCAGAATTATAATATTATAATTACATACATACTTATAGTATATATAACTCGTACTTATTAAATTCTTACCATCTGCAGAACTATATTAAATAATTTACAGAAGGTAAACAATGGACAGAGCTGTTGACTTACACTTTTTAATTACTATAATCAATGTACAAGGCGGCATAAGTTAGCGATGTCGTTACACATTTACAATTGGCATTTTCAGGCATAGTTCTAATAAAACCGAAATGTATGTATATCATGTGCAAAAAAAGAAAAAAAACATTATGATGTGACACAGAGTTTGGACAGGTCGAAACACCTCAGCAAGGTGCAATTTATAGACCAGGGATAACTATGATTGATTTGCCACCCGTGCACTGGTGGTGATACAGGATTTTGTATCTCCTAGTGCCATGGGGGCGGTAGTGGTCGTCTTAATTTCACTCAGTGTTGAGAGCGCCGTGGATTAAGACGCTTTGCGTAGGTGTCCACGCAAATATTGAACACATCATATCATGTGCAGACACATTAGAAAACAAAATTGTTTAAATTAAAACTTCTTAAAATTATCGTACAAGTATAGAAATTACATGTATGCCGTTCGGAGGTCTAAATTACCGTACAATACGGTAATTACGGCACGGTTAACATCACTGTAAAGAGTCGTTTCTTGAGAGCTACAGTCTGGCTGAAAATAGTCTGGTGACTTAAATGTTGTTTTGTTTATGCAAAATTGCAAAGGGTTTTACACAATACAGTCATCTAAAGTATTTGTTGCAGAAATGTTGTTCATGAGCATGGAGAAGGCCACCTACGGAATGATCACTCGGAGGATTCTACTGACCTCTGCTATCATGATCACGGGTGCTCCTCGCTCTACTACGAGGAAGGCGTCGGCATGATGATGCAGTGGCTGCCGGTAAAGCAAATGGCCAAGCTCGTCAATCAGGCTTAGGGTGGCTGGTGCATGGAGGAAGGTGGCGGATGGATGGACACGGTGCCATTTTGGGTCTCTATCGGAGGTTCCTGTGAACATCGAATTCATTGGAAAGGGAATTCATTGTGACGATCTCGAGTACGCCCTCTATGACTACGGGTTGGTTTAAGGGCGTGCCGGAGATCTACACTGATGGATCCACGACGGATTACAAAAGGGTGGGGGGGGGGGGGTGCGGTATCTCCATAGCACGCTATGATAGGAGGATGAATTTCAGGCTGCATGAGCGGTGCAGCGTAGTGCCGACGGAGATATCGGCCTTTGCAAGGGCAGCGAGCTGGATGAGGTACCATGGGATATAAGGTGAGGATATCCGCATTTGTACTGATAGCAGAGCTGCGATTGGGTCCCTATTGCATGTCTACATGACATCCAGACTGCTCCATAAATGCCGGGTATCTCCCAACGAAATAGCGAAACATTCTGACCTGTAGCTTGTCTGGGTGAGGGAAAGGCGGACGTGCCTGGTAACATTGTCATGGACAGACTATCAATAAGGCTGGAGCCCGACTGTACCATGGTAACACAGACCTTACGGTGGGTGTTCCGATGAGTTATTGCAGCACGTACGTTCAGCGGATACTATTGCGAATCGCGCAGACCAGGTTATTGCAGGACTTCCAGACTGATGTCGCCACGTTATGATTGTAAGCAGTCTCTTGCTTTGATGGAGATGTCTTGCGTGGCGGTGTTGACGGGCCATTGTTGATGAATGAGTTAAGCATGAAACACATTCCCCACAGCAAGGTATCGATTTCAAAGATGTCAAAAATAAAATACACACGTTTATATGAGAACGATTATTTTGACGACTACAAGATAACACGGCTGCAGGTTGTTGTTCATGCTGATTTTGTCTTTGTAGTCAAATTAAATTAATTTCTATTTTTGTTGGCTACAAAACAAAAACAATGTTAAAAATATGAAAAGAAAAGTGACTAAAGTAACATGATATATATATATTAATTATATGAAAAAAAAAAATCAACTAAAAGAATTTGGGACGATCCGTAATTTCCGAGTTATGGGCCTCTGAAATTTTCATATAAAATTTTAAATGTGCATTGAGTTACTAAACCAATCCGGTAAAGTTTCTTTGATATGATGTATAGATTTAATGAAGAATTTACAATTTTACCATTTTACATTAAATAGCAATTTTTGCCGCAATTAGTTTTTTTGGCGTTTTTTTTTACTATGTATAATTCAAAGTGGCATCACTTTTTTAACAATAAACAGCTGTTCATATTCTTCAATTGATTGTTATTTGTGTGTTGGTCAGTACTTTATTTTGGTTTTTGCTTTTCAATTGCATAAATACATATCGAGCCTTTGGTGCAATTCCGCAGTAACTCAAAATTTTAATTTTTTGAGCTGGGTATGCAGAACTGATCTTTGGGGAAATATATATGTAAAGGAAAAAAGATTATGGTTCTATCTCTAACTGTTCAGATTCTACAGCTACAAATGGCCTTATTGCCTCCAGCTATTTCGAACAATATTTATTTGCAATAATGAAATATTTCTTTTATGACAAGAAATTTACAAACAGAAAACATTACAAAACATGCCTCTCTATTTAAAAACTTGTAAAAAAATAACTTTAGTAAACGAAAATACTATCAAAAAGAAGGCTCAAAACTTCAAATGCATTTTTCTCAGTTCACAATTTTTTGAATTACGACGGTATTGCACCAAAGGCTCGATATGTAATATGAGTTATTTTGAATTTTTATAAATAAAGAAAAGAAACTCGAGAAGAAAAAAAGGCTCGATATATATTTCAAGTAAAATAGATGAAGTTCTAATTGAAGAAGTGCACAACCAGACTACAAGAATTTGGAAAAAAAGAGTGGTGCAGTTGCCGCCTTCCAAATAATTAGTAGCCGATTACAAGACAACGAATGCAGCTCACTACATTTGAAGTGTCTGTAACTCGTACCCATCTGAGACGAACGTTTCATGCTTCAAAATTAGATGAAAATTTTAGGGATGGTGTGCCTACACCCTTATTTTTAATTTTAATTATAAAAAAACATAAAGTTTTTTAATAAAAATTATTCTACCTCTTTTAATTTATTTAATATATTTATTTGAATAACTGGAAGCTTTAGGTCTATTATTTTCTATTGTATACGAATTTATTTAAACTAATGTTTGTACAAAAACTCGCAAAATATGTTTGAGAATAACTAAAGTACCAATAGAATGAAACAAGTAGACTTAGCAAAACTTATTTATTTATACAACAAGTATTTTGTTATTCGATTTATATCTACCAATTTTTCTAAATAATAAACTTGTATACAACATTAATTAATTAACCGATAAAGTTTGTGTTTATTAAAATAAATAGATTAAAAAAAAAACCAAAAACTTTTATGCGACACTGTGTATGTTTCTTTTGTTTTGTTTTATTCAAATCCAAGATAATTTAAATTGATATTTTGTTGAATTGAAGCCAAAAACAAAAAAAAAATTATTAAAATGAAATAAATATTCCACTAACAACCATTCCAAATAATTTTGCTTGCCAAAGTGTTTTGACGCATATAATTTGCATCCGTCGTTTATATAATTAACTATTTTTTATTAGCACAATTAGTTAAAGTTTATGTTTTACAAGTTTTACTTTAAACTTATTTTATTGAAATTCACATTGAATAAAATTTACGACAAGTACGCACTTGTATGTACATGAATTCGAAATGTTATTTGATACTTTTGAAAAAATTGTAAATTTGTGTAACACATTTTAAATATAAAATTTTATTATTTCATAACAAAAGCTAATTAAATACCTAAACAAATAAATACCTTTCACTCTTATCAAAGGAAAGTGCCATTTAAAATGAAATTAATTGAAAAAGTGTTACATTTATGTACTTAACAAATTGTTAAATAATCACAACAAAATTTACTTCGTTATATAAAACGCATGATGTTAAATTATTCACTAAAAATATATGCATATGTATGTATGTATGCATATGTATGTGAATGTATGGGATGTGTAAAAGTGTGAATTTTCAGATAGGTTGGGGGTAAAAATAACTTGATTTGCGAGGGGCTAGCTAGTTCCTATACGCATTTCAGATCTTCAGGGAACCTTTACCCAAATTTTGCTTAGAACAACTGGAGATATTATATTAAATCGTCATTTAAATAAGTGAAAAGTTTAGGCAATATTCGAGCTGAACGAATCAGCTTGTTTTTTCATTTTTCTTACTTTGCTATACCTAAATAGGCTGACTAGCTAACCCCTCCTAAGTCAACTTTGAGGTATTTTCTTTAAATAAATATTTTTCTGAATAAGTTAAATATTTTGGGAAAGACAGTGCGTAAAATTATTATATAAAGTTTATTAATTTTTTAAATCGAAAAAATTTAAAGCAGAATATTTGAAAATAATAACGAATTCTTCCAACAGGGACTTCTGAACTTTGCAGCTGATAACAGCCATATTGTTGAAGCTACATCTGTCAAATTAGTTGTCGTTTATTCAGTCTCTTTTGAGAATCAGCAGGAATGCACATGACATTCAACAACACGTGTAAATAATGAAATAGTTTTTTTTCATTTGAAGTCTAAAGGGTGTATATAAGTTTATCATTCCCTGTGAAATTTTTTTAATATTTCTTTCTGAAGAAAACTTTATATATTTTCAGAGATGTTATGAATAGAGAAGTTTATAGAGCCATATCCATCTGTCCGTTTGTCTGTGTGTGTCCGTTGAAATGCCGCTTTTGGCCAAATAAATCATCACATAAAATTCATTTTGGTGTCAATCGGTAAGTAGTAGATCTGAATCTCTTGCTATTTAAATTCAGGCAAATCGAGAGAAAAGAAATTAATAAAATAAGAAGTATTGTGATTATTTATAAACATGATTTTTTCACAATAAGAAATTTTCTATGGCAACTAAATGTTTCTTTTATTCTTCAGACGGATTTGCTTTATTTACTAAAAATAAACTATTTGCGGAATCTTCTACTTCCATAAAAACTAAGTAATATTTGAGTTTTTTATTTAAATGTATGAAATACTTACAAAAAAAAAGGGTTAAGCCTCTGTTTGAAAGATCCGATATCGTAAGAATGCATCAATGCACAAATGCATCAAAATATTAGTTTTTGGTAGCTTTAGGGTGAAATTTGGTTTGCACGTTGAGTTGGCTAATTAAAGTTAAATAGAGATTGGGAAGATCTGGTCTGGAGAGGACTATTCCCAATGTAGTGGATAAATTTGAGTGCACTGGTTCAGTAAACGATCGACCAACACCCATACGTCGACGAAACGCAAGATCTGCCGAAAATATCGCCAATGCCCGTGAGAGTGTACAGGAGAATCGAAAGCAATCAGTTTCGCGTCGCTCACAAGAACTCGGCCTTAGCAGACCATCACTTGCCGAATTTTGCGTTGCGACTTGGGTCTGCACCCGTACAAAATTCAACTGACCTGAAGGTAAGTGACCATAAACAACGACACATGTTCACTGAATGGGCTCTGGAACGTTGTCAACTGACCCCAATTCTCATCACAAAATCATCTTCAGCGATGAGGCACATTTCTGGATGAATGGGTATGTAAACAAACAAAATTGTCGAATTTGGGACGATACCAATCCACATGAGATCCGAAAAAGTTATTGATTGGTATGGCTTTTAAGCTGGCGGTTTCATCGGTCTATATTTCTTTGAGAATGACATTGGTCAGGTCCTCTCTATCAACGGGTAGCGATGATTGCCAATTTCTTTTGACCTGAGTTGGATGATCTGGATACCAATGACATGTGGTTTCAACAGGACGGCACTACGTGCCACACAGCTCATGCCACGTTGAATATTCTGCACGAACGGTTTGAGGGCATGCTGGCGGTAATGTGACCTGGCTACCGCGATCGTACGATTTGACCCCGTTGGACTTCTTCTTGGGGAGTTTTCTTAAGCCGCAGGTATATGCGAAGAACCCACAAACCACAGTGGTCCTCAAAGACAACATAACCCATGCCATCGGACAAATTCAGCCTGATTTATGCGCCAGAGTCACGGAATATTGGACATTTGATCGATATTATTTTATATTCCACACATAATGGCATCAATAGGTCTTTCAAACGAATAAGAAATTTTGATATGTCATACACTCTTTGTTTTACTTATTGAACGATAAGAAGCGCTTAATGAAAGACTCTATATATCTAAGAGTGTGCAATGTTATTGTTTTTTTCCAGCTTTCATATTATTATTTATTATAGCAAATGCAACTTCGATTCCCCTCCAGAAGTAAAATAATAAATGATAAAATGATTCTGCTTAGATTAAATATTAATATGCCAAAATAAGTTAAAACAATACCGGCTTCAGCTGATAGCAATCCACAATCACATCAGAACGCCCTCCTTCGTCGATATTGTATAGCACCGGCGGAGTAAAATAATAATAAAAATGGCTACTTAACCGAAGCTTCAATACTGCTATAAACAGAGAACGTGCAAAAAGCAGAATTAAGCTTCAGCTCCTGTCATTTCTCTAACTATGTCTTTCCTATAATTCCAGCACAATGCATCGCATGTGTAGGGGTTATCCCCTGAGTGCTCGTACCAGATAAAAAAAAAAGTTGAGCAAGAATCATAATTTTCATCCCTCTACAAACCGTCTCTTTTGTACATTATTCCTTGCTACCTTAGTTCCAGTGCAATGAATTGCATACGTTGCGAATATCTACTGAGCACTGGTGCGAGAAACAAAATTTCATTTTAATTAAACTGGAACAATAAGCGACTAATCGAATAATTGTATACAATTATTTTATTAATTGCGAAAAATTAATGTTTATCTAATTTACAAATGACATCAGTGAAAATAATATTTTTTAAAAAATAAAATTTGTTATCAGCATTAAATTTTCTATTACATGTTGAATATATTGACTATAAATTTTTACTTTGACCGATTAAAATGCCACCAGCGATCTCTCGTGCGTTAAAAATTTTGTGAAGGAAATCTTCTCTTTACTGAACAAAAAAAAAAATAATTCTATGGATTAATCACGTAAACCTTTTAGTTTAAGAGTTATAGACAAATAAAGTGGCAAACCCATTAAATGCGAATCGCCTGGAGCTGAGACATATGTATTTGGTTTTCTGAATATAGTTTAACGAATATTTCATGGTTTAAAAATAAAATATATACAGATTTCAGAATAATCAACAGAACACTGAAGATCGGAAGATACAATATTATGCAACAAAAAGAAAACTTTTAACAAACTTACCATCATAAGCCTTAAGATAAGGAAAGTTATGTGAATACTACTGTAAAAGGCTTATTAAAAATTATTTGATAATGAAAACTAAACCTATCATAAACAACCAGCTTAGAAATCGAAATGTAAAATAAGCTTACGGTAATAAAATTTTATAAAAAAAACTTTTTTTGGACTGACGCTGATTGAGCCGATGATCGCATGGTTGTAACTGCAATGAATGCGCTAACTACTCAGTCAACAGCGGTATTAAAAAAAAAATTAACAAATAACTTAAAAAAAAAGTAAAAGCTATAATTAAATATTAAAACATTGTCCAAAATTGCTTATGGTAAACTTATTCTCGCCAGTTCAGTCACACAGAAAAAATAAAACAAAATTGCAATTAAAATTTTGTAATATCAATTAAAAAATTAATTAGATTTTCAGCTGTAAAGAATAATTAAATTATTATTGTTGACTTAATTGCATTAATTTTCTTTGAAATTTTTAATAACAATAATTAAAAATAGTTTTTTTTTAAATCCTTATTTTGTAACCGTATTTTTATAATAAACGAGAACGACATTAACTGTCTTCCTTAATTAAAATTTTTTTTTGTTTATCAGTGTATCAGTTATTTATCAATTTAAGGACAGAACAGACACAAATTAATATATTTTCTATAAATATCCGTATTTATTTTTATTGAGTTAAAAAAATTCTGTATTTTTTTTATATTTATTTTAAGTGTTATTGCAAAGTAGGAAAACGGAATAAGAAATATAACATTGTTATTTGGAAGATATTTTGCTGTAACTTCTTAATAGAAAAGTAGACTTATTTATGTGATGAGCAGTGTACGTAACATTTCATTTTCATAAAAAATTAACTCGATTTACAAAAGCTAAACGGAATGGAATTCCCATAAAAAATTAAATTTTTAAATCTTTTGTAAATCAAAAATATTTTATTATATGAATATTAAAATGAAAATATGAATTATTATAAATTAGAGATTTTAATCGAGTTGACCCCTTAGAAAATGTTTATTGGGAAAGAAACAAATTCATTCAATATATTATTAATTTAATTTGAAATATTTAATGTAAGTGAAATATTTTCGCTTATTTCTTTTCATCTCTTCTTCTATTTATGAAAGTGTTAATGCAAAAATATACATAAAAAGTGAAATAATAACAAATTAATACAGCTGTCATGCGGCGGACCATAGTGAAAACATATTGTTTTGTATACTTCTGTTTTTTTTTTTATAAAGAAGGTAAACACAGCTTGACTTAGAAGTTAAAAAAAATAATGCTTTGTAATCCATATGATCTTTAATATGTTTGTAATGCTACAACAAGTACATGAAGAAGTTTTGAACGGTTTGTAGTTGGAGAATAGAAAGTAAAATCGCAAAATGATTTCTTATTATTAAAACTTTAATTTAGATTTAGATTTATTTGTTTGCAGGAGGTGAATAAAGAAACAAAATAATCCAACAATTTTGAATTAGAGATATCGCTCATTCACCAACAAAGAAGGTCACGACTTAAAAAATGTGATTTAATTTGAGTCTAAAATTCCTCAAAACTGTGCGCCAATCGCGAATAAGAAGTAAAATTTTTGTTCACATGAAATTTTCATTCCCCTCGAGGTGAAAATTGATCTTCATAATATCACGTGGAATTTTTTTCCCGTTATCATTCTCAGTGCATGAAGAAAAGGGCAGAAGATTTCAAAAACATAAAATTGAATTAAAAAGCAAACCAATTCAACTTTTAATGAAGAAATAAAAATTCGTGGCTTTAGATTTCTTAAGTGTTAAAATTGTTTTTTTTTTTTTTTAATATTCAGGGACCAGTTAATTCGTCATTCGCATAAAAAATTTTGCATTATAAAAGTATCTGAATGCAAGAATTAACAAAAGTGTACAAATTAAAGAATTTAAAAAATATTTATTAAGCCTGAGGTTCGTTAACAGCTTGTTAACATCATCAGGAATAATAGCAAATTTTTTTTGAAAAAACAAAATCTCGAATAATAATAAACAAAATAAGATAAAAAAAAAAAAAAAAAAAAAAAGACCTCATCTTAATAAATATATATAAAAAAAATATAATAAAAAAGGTCAATTAATAATAGCCCAACAATTTAAATAAAATGTTTAGGCTTGAAACTATGATGTACTAGCACTTGAAGTTAATCCATAAGAGAATCCCAAAATTGAGCACTCAATTAGTCTGTTGGTTTGAATTTTATTTATTCTTTATGTAGTACAAGTATGTTTCCGCTATAATAGCTGATCTTGATATACAGTGAAACCTGTCATAAACGGACACTCACTGTCGCAATATTTTTGTCTGGTTATGAGAGGTGTTCGCTTATAAGAGGCGCACATTTATTATTTTAAATATTTTCTTTATGTTATAATGCTAGACTAGT
Organism: Dexiosoma caninum; assembly: GCA_963924685.1. Classification (NCBI taxonomy): domain Eukaryota; kingdom Metazoa; phylum Arthropoda; class Insecta; order Diptera; family Tachinidae; genus Dexiosoma; species Dexiosoma caninum. The sequence goes on along the minus strand of OZ004729.1, from coordinate 32,596,486 downwards.
GATTTGTGGTTGAAAAAATTTAATCAGATTAGATTGCTTTAACTAATATTTAACTTACAATTTAAGCCTTTGAGTTTCAAAATGATTTTAAATGTTTTTAAATGCGACGAATTCGTTTTTATTAAAATACTTCAAACCGGCAATTTCGTTTAATGCTTCATCACAAATATTTAAGGAATCAAGTACATGTAATTCCATTTTTTTCTTTAATTGATAAAATATATTTTTTTTTCTGTGAAATTTTATGACTCTCAAGGTGACAAAACGAGCAAAGCAAACAATTTCTTCAAATAAACAGCAATTTCTATGCCAACCTCAACACATGAATATGTATGTACATTCGTGTTAACAGGGGAATCACAAATTCAATGGCATTAACTGAAATAAATACATATGAATCAGAGTTGAAAAGTTAAGAAATACTACTAGTGTTGGTGAGTTTCAATCAAGGCGAATTAATTAAAATTAATGGTTCTGTCCGCTTATGAGAGGCTTTTTGCGCACAATTTTTTGAAAATTTATTGTCCGCGTCCGGTTAATAGACTGTCTGTCCGCTTATAAGAATACATTTTGTGCTGAAGAACTCTCGGTTCTACAAAGTATGCCCGGTTATGGGAGGTGTTCGACTATATGGGAGTCCGTTAGGATAGGTTCCACTGTAAAAAAAATTATATTTATCGAAATGTATAAATAAAGGAAGAATTTACTTATATTTTGTATGCAATTCACAAAAAATTTTTTCACGATTGCATATTTATGGAAAGGGGAAATATTTCGAGGGAAAAAGTATTCACGATAGGGGTGAATATCTTGAGGACCCATTTTAAGTCAACGTTTTTTTTTATATTGTGTTGGAATTTTTTTGATGTCTTTGGATTTTATTATAGCTGTATGTTAATCTAATAACATGTCCCAATTGCCTTACTTTAGATTTCTATATTTGAATACTTCTGAGTTTTTTGTATTTAGTTTCTGCTTTGGCTATGCACAGAGCTGCAATAAGTAAATATGTAAAATTTTATAATTATAAAATTCCACAATAGAGTTTTTTACAATTATGAATTCTGGTTGTAATCGTAAGGATTAGTTCAGGAATGGGGCTGGTTATTGTTGCAATGTTTACCTGGAAGTCTTGTGGCATTAATTAGGTAACCAGGGATTCGTTTCAATTCAATGACTCTTCAATTCCTGTCACTGAGTTAATTAATTTCCTTAGATTTATGATGGGTGCGGGTACAAACAAACAAAAAAAAACACGCATTCTGCTTTTTATATATATATATATATAGAAAAAGATAGTGTATGAAAGTATTTTTAGAAAACAAGTTACAACACTTTTATAAAACGCGTTGGGGTAAAATTTTTAAACGCACCATACACGTCCAAGCATTAACGCGTGTTATACACTCCTTAAGAGATTAATTACAATTCTGAGGGGATTAATTTCAGTACTCCATACAAGGGGCAATTAGGTTTCATACAAATATCTCATGAAAATTTTGCGAATAGAACATTCGCTTTAAACCGAATCTCTGCTGAACTCGCGTTTAGCAAGAATTAAAGCAGCGGTCCTACCACATTTAAAAGTGTATAAAAAATCACTTGTAAAAATTATTTTTAGCAAAATTATATACGAGTTTTTATTCAGCTTTAATACTTTACTTTTTTTTATTTATTTTTTTTATCTTTATTTAATAAAAATGCTCTTATTAAACGGTAAAAAGTTATAAAACTTTACAACCTCTCAGCGTAGATTTTCATAGACACACACTATTCAAACACAAACTGATCAAATATTTTCACCTGCAGACGCAAGTTTAAAAGAAATATTTTTTTTATTGATTTGAAATATTTGCAGCCATAAAATACTAGAACAAAAATTACAAAAAACGCATAATATTTTAGACAGACAATTACTCAGACAAAAAGACAAAAAAAAAGAAGAAATATTAAACAGACAGTCAAACAGACAGGCGGACAGATTTGAAGAAAAAAGTGAAAAAGAAAATAAACTTTTTAAATTTTAAAAGCCATTTAGATATGAAGGCGTGTTTGCAACCGAACACTGTGAAGAAAATAAACAAAATAATGAATAAATAAACGTTTTTAAAAAATGATTTACACATTTTCTGCAATTCAACGACTGATAAACTAAACTGAATTATCCATCTGCACTTGGAAGGTGTTCAAATACTTTTAGGCAGACGCATTTGCAGTTGCTGTTGCAATTTCACAAATGCAGATGTTTATTTTATTTTTTATTAATTTTTATAATCATTATCGCCAGTAACATAAATATGATGGCAAGATACAGTAAATACATAAATATTTATCTAATAATACACTGTAAATTATTTGAAGGGGGGAATTTTAGAAAGCCTGCCACAAATGCTGTATTGACAAATCAAAATATGTATGTTTCATACATTCCAAACGGCATTCAACTTAATTAAATTAAAAATAATTAAGTGCTTTACTCAAACAATGACTTTCTTTCTTACAAGAACGAAATTTGCCATTATAATTGCCTGAATTGAGCGTTTAATCATCTCAATGTAGAATATTTCATTATAAAGAGTGGTCCAAACCAAAGACCCGATGTTAATTGTATATAAAACAAAAACTTTTCAGAGAATTATTTGAAAAATTTGAAAAAAATCAGGAAAAATAAATTTTTTGAATAAAATTATTTATTAAACATAAAAATATAAAATCAAAATATTTTATATTATTTGAAAAGAAAAATTTTCTTGTCAATTATATAAAAGTATTTTTTAAAAAAAATGTTTCTTTTCTTTTTTATAAAAATTCAAAATAACTCGAATTATAAAAAAATTATATATAAAAAAAATTATATATAAATTGTCCCTATTTTTTATTAACTAAATATCTATAATTTTGCATTAAAAAAAAAGAACTAGAATAGCAGGTCATAAATCAGATCACAAATACAGACAAATTAATACACAAAAAACTGCATTAACTTCACATTATGCGAACTTGAATCACTTTCCGAAAATTTATGAAGTAGAAATATTGAATAGAGAGGATAATTACAAACGTCGTCATATGTTTGAAAAGTTAGAGATAATAAAAGTACCAATAGATAGAAGAAATAATTTTAAGGCAGATTAGATAAGATAGCTCAAAATTATAAATATTTATTTAATAAAAAATAGGGAGAATTTATTTCATATAATAGTACTTTTAAGTTTTTCTATTTTAATTGTAAAATATTTCATATGTATATGTATAATTTGAGTTATTTTGAATTTTTATAAAAAAGAAAAGAAACATTTTTTTCAAAAAATACTTTTATATAATTGACAACTAAAATTTTTCTTTTCAAATAATATAAAATATTTTGATTTTATATTTTTATGTTTAATAAATAATTTTATTCAAAAAATTTATTTTTCCTGATGATGCTAATCAAGGGTTAGCGAAATATCGAAAAAACTTATTAATAAATAAATTAAAAATTTTATAAAAATAAGACCTGCAGTGCTGAATAATTTATTGCATACAATGGAATCACATTATTCAAGATTTCATTTCCTTCATGCCTTACGAAACTTGTCAATGTTGCCCTATTCAAATGATTTACAGTGTATGTGCAAGCAAATAAATGTACCAGTGATAAAAAGAAAATATATGTATGAATATATATAACTTTTATACCTTTCATCTCTATCTCCATTTCTAATCTAATCTATCGAAAAGAAAACGGAGAAACATTTTTCACGAAGTACTTAAGCTGGATGCAATACAACAGCTTTCAAGTTTTGAATACACAAATATATGCACGTAGATTTGTGTGCAGACAAACGTCCATATATAATTGGTTTTGAACGCATGTTTTCACCATAAGAAAAATCTTTTAGACTGCAAATCTTTAATGAGAAAAATGAATGTGATTTCAAAAGAAATGTTGTGAATATTTGTGCGATTTTTCGGGCGTTCCTCAAGGTGGAAAGTGAGCCAAACCAAGCCAGGCCAATCTAGTCAGCTTTTATATTTTACAATGCAACAATCACTACACTGAAACTGACTGACACACATGCACTACTCAAAAATCTATTCGAATTTAAACCAGCCAGGCCCACACTTATAAACACGTAGACATGCCACACCACCACCACCACCACCACCACCATCATCGCTACTCATCATACTTCCAAGTGGCATGTGTACTTAGACTTGTTCACTGTGTTCTTTTTGGCCAACTAGCGACTTAATTACGACGTATGCATGTCTGTCTGTCTGTTTGTCCGTCTATCTCTGTTACTTTGCTTGACTGCAATGATCTCGTGAATTGTTGTTCTTTTCTTTTCATTATTAAAGCGCCGGCATACAGCCAGGCAATGCAACTGCAAAAATTCACATTGAATGTCAGGCGTGTGCATGTGTGAGCTTTTTCAATTTACATGAGATTTATGCCTAAAGTCAGTTTCTAGTGCACTTTTATAAGCTCGTGCATAGAAATATTTGAATTTGTGATTTTGTGCCTTAAAATCATTTCTCTTGCTTTTGGCAAGAAAACGAAGCAACCAGAAAAATTGTTCCACAATGTGCAACTCAAAATAGTGCAACAGGATCACAATGAGATTTTGTTGCAATGCGTCTTCAGGCTAAGGGAATGATTAATGAACAGTTGTTTGTCTATTAAGGAGTTTTTTTTTCTTTTTAAAGTAATTTTGTGTAACACTCCCATCTCTGTGGGAATTAATCTAATTAAATAATGTTGCATGGTAATCGAACACTAATAGTTCAGGTTTAAAAACAGATACATTTTTGGGCTATTAAACTCCAATTATAGCAGACATTTGGATATGGCTTAAGATCAAAATAGTTGACATTTCCTCTTAAGAAATCGTTGATGACAATTGGTTTGTTTCTTACTTTTTTTTTTGGTAAAGTTCGTTAAAATGAGAGTAAACCAAAATGTATGCCAATAAGAGACAAAAATGTACAAAATGTACGGGAACGAATAAAACCACATATTTTAGCACAAAATGGCAACACCGCTGTATACAGTACACTCGCGATAATGTGAACACCACTTAATGTTTTTTAATTAACTATTCTAAAAGACGAACAAAGTTTGAAAGCTCTATAATTTTAACAATAAAAATCTATGCGCTTAAGCTAAAAAAAAATTTAAAACGATAAAATTCTGGGTGCGTTAGTTGCGGGAATCCTATTTTTATAAATATGACTGTGTGCAGATATATTTGTTTATAATTTACTATCCTAAAAGATGAACAAACTTAGAAATAAACCACTGTAACTTGAGCAATAAAAATCAATGGGCCAAGTTATAAGAAAGTTGAAATGAATTTTGGACCTTTGGGAATATATGACTTTTACTAAAAACATAAAAAAACAACAAAGCTGGCAACCTTTGTTAATAGCATGCGGAGAGTAACAATTATTCTCGTATACATTTTCCTACGCTCTATCCGGTTAAATAGATGATATTAATAAGTTTACAACGACCAGCCTGTTGACACAAATAGTACTGATGACGTGTATAGTGGCACAGAAAATACGTATTCTACTCAACTGGTGTTGAAAATTAATTGTTCTTTTTCCCTTATTCTAATCAAAAATTTAATTTCTTCACAATATTGTGATAAATTAAATGTGAACATGAAAATTTTCATTAATTTGAAAGTAGAAATGTTAATTTCCGGGAATCAACTTTCTTCATAAAACTGGATATATGAGCATATACATATACTTGCACTTTGTATTTTTTGACTATAAATTTCATTTAGTATTTTAATAAAAATTTTGGAAAAGAAAAATCAACTGAAAAGCATAATAGATAGACAATAATTTAAAATTTTTATATTCTTTTGTGTGATTTAATGTAAAAATAAATATATAAAATATATAAAATAAAGGCCAATTTGCTAACTATGGATTTTTGTTAAAAAAACAATACAATTTTGTTCTATTTTTAGTTTACGTTATCGCGAGTGCACTGTTATTTGGTTACTGTGTTATTGTTTATATTTGAAACAACTGATTGCTTATTTACTTGGCCCAACTAGCCCGCAGAAAAAATGCTTGTTGATTCTTTGAACGAGAACAAGAACATTACTCTCTCAAATAAAATCTCAATTTACCCAAATTTTGTGTACGGCAACGCTTTCTGGTAAGATTGGGATCCTGCGGGTGCCTAATTTAGAGTAAAAACGAAGAGACGAAGAGAGTAGTTGATATTGTTGCTACACATAATTACGATACTCACCAAAAAAATGTGTATTTTTTCCACGTACAATTTGGTGTTTGTTTCTTAAAAATGTTTTGCTCTCAGCAAGAGCAGTATGTCTTATTTAACGAAATTCACCCGTTGTAATGGCGATATGGAACGAAGTTAATACCCGTTATAAATACAATAGCCTCGGAATAGAGGGAACTAATTAATGCAAAGGCTTTTCTCTCAATCAGGAGTTGACCCTTCAACCGAGATTGAAATTATTCAAAACGTGTTTATAAATGCTGTAGTTTTACGTCCATATGGAAAAAACAATTGTTAAAGTTAAAGTGCACGTTAAACCACGTTACAAAATTGGTTTTTACATAAGGATATTATTATATATTTTGTGGTTCCATTAAAGACTCTATACGCATAAATAAAAATAAGATGTCAGCTGTTATGCATACCCCGACGGTCTCTCCCAAATATTCTTGTTGCCATTTTTAATTCCTGGTATGGTCAACTTTCTCAAACCGTGTGCTTTGAATGCTTTTAAGTAAACACCGAGCTTTTCAACAATTTAGCATTTGATTTTAAGTGTTAAAAAAACGAAGCTTTAGTAACGGATTTTTATCAATAGAATAACTATCATATGTAAACGAACATGCTTTATGCCTTCTTTTTTATTTATTTTGCTCTTTATTTTGTACCAAATTACACAAAATTTGCGAAGTTTTCCCTACCCAATACTAAATGAGAATGAAGTTTCTCTCTATAGAGTACTCAATGAAATAATTTTTGCTGTCGCCTCAATCAATCGCGTGTTCCCTCTACCATAAGCCTACTGTATACTTTTGATACTGTCCTTTCTAAAATGTGTTTTTTTTGGGTATTCACAGCGCTATCAGACAAAGTTTAAAAAAAATCGTTTAGAATCGGTTAATTGGAAACATTGAGTAATTGTTGTGTAATTGTTTCTAAACTTTTGGAGAATAAACATAAGAAAATATTATGTATATTGTTAATGCGGTGATATAAAATGTAAATGGATTCGGTGTTAGAAAATTATTCTTCAAAAAAGTTAATTTTAAAAATCTTTTAAATTTCGATTCGATAACCGAGAGCGACGCCGAGCGGCTCACTCCCGGCGCCGTCATTTCATAATCTTCAGAGAGGCTCTTACCTATGGGATACTTTTCATTTTCGCTATTTTATATATTTTCGAGAGTCGAACAAAAAAAAAACATCACCCGTCATTTAGGCTGCTTTAAAATGAGAAACTGGGTGTTTATTCAAGAACATTACAAATAGTAACTGCTGGTGTTGTGATCCACTTATCAGTATTCACAACTTACTTATGTCATGCCACATAACTATTTTTTATTTATTTCTATATCTGCCTCCCCCTCACACTTTTTCTGATTGTGTGTGCACAACTGCAATTGTGCCAAATGATTTAAAATACGTTTGATATGTGTTTTTAACAACAAAAACAAAAATAAATAAAGAAATAAATTTAAAAAAATGTGAATAAATATTTATGTGGTGAAAATGTTCTAAAATTAATTACTAATGAGAAACAATAAAATAATTCTAAAATATCATGCAACAACTGCGCTCTCAGCCCACAATCATATTTAATTAAAACGAAAAAAGCATAAACAAAAAAAAAATTGTGCCAAAAATTTCTTTTAGCCTGGCCTAGATGAAATATAATTTTCGTGTGCTTTTATTGTTTCAACTTCAAATTGGGAAAATTACATGTATGGAAGAGGCTGTGGTATGTATTTCTTCTGTTTATTGAATGCAATGAAAAGAATGCGCTTTTCTCTTTCCACTTCAGCTTCATTTGTTTCGGTGACAGCTAATGTCACATGAATGCAGTCAAGTCGTTTAACCAACTTTAGCAACTCTATCCGGTAAATGTGGACTTTGCATGTTTAATTTTCTTTTCTTTTTCTTTTTCTCTTTCTTTTTCTTTTTGTTTGTTTGTTTGTTTGTTTGTTAAGCCTTTTTCATTTTTGGTTTGGTTTGGTTGGCGTGTTGATGCCAATTGTTCTTCTTACACTGGATGTGTGTTAGTAGTTGTTGTTTTCTATTTCCCATTCATTCTCCTTAATAGTTTGTTTCTGTTATTGTTGTTATTATTAGTATTTGAATTCTTGAAATGTAAACCGAAGAAAAAGGAAAATTTGATTGTGGCAAACATATTATGTTCTCTATAAAAATGTAGAAAAAAAGTAACAAATTCATATTTTTAAAATTCGTTTGGAATTGGGGCACGCTAAAAGCATTTCACCAGTGAACTCCCATCGGCAAGTTATACGTCATACGTCATTTAAGGCGGTTCATTTTGGTGTTGATATCATCTTCGGAAATATGATGATCAAAAAGCAGACGATTCAATTTTTAGTGCTCGTCTACTTTGCGTCAACTGATTTCCTTTCTCTCTAGATATCGCCGATATACAACTAAAAATGGAATAGGACCTTCATGTAGGGGCCTGCACTGCAAAGTCGTTTTATAAGTTATTCGATTGGTACTTCAATGAAATGCACTGCAAAGATCTCAGGGATCTCGTTTCCGAAATTCGGAAAATTTCACGTAAAACTCGTATTGCCAATTGCCGTGGGCAGCTGCAATGACGGCCCAATCGCACGGTGGTCTAAACACTGGGAACATTTTGAAACATTAACCAACGCTCTTGTGTATTTTTTTTTTGGCGTGTGAGGTAGGATTTAAAATGACTTTGCACTTGCAGTGATTTACAGTTATCACTAAAACAATCCCCCCTCCTCCTCCTATAGGCAGATACCTTCCCGGAACTTCTTTCCGCATTACTTCGGAAAGACCCAGAGCGATCGCTCTCTACTCACCCACGTCTGGGTTCGCCAAGTTTGTAGCCGACATCATGCTATCGGCTCGTTCTCCTAAGTCTTCGTGGGAAATGGCTTCGTTCTGCAGCGACGCATCGAGAACACTCTTCTTTCTCCGTAGAACGTACCTTATATATTGGCCCACAGCGTTCCAATTATATTCACACTGGAGCATCCGCTCTATTACGTTGGCAGGAGTAATACCGCACGCTCTTATGTATCAATGATAGCAAACTGACTGTAAATTGAAATTTGTTTCACGGTTTTCACAAGTGGAATCGTGAAACACTTTCGCTGAAGGGTCCAAAGCCGTCCAATCTCTGATACTGGTCAACATTGGGCCGTAAACTCGTATAAATCTAGCTCTGCTTTATTACATTGATTAGTATTTTGCTCTGTTGCATGGGCAACAACATCTAGAAAAGAATCGATTCACTACCCCAAAGCGATAAAAAGCCTCAAATATGTACCAATGCACTCAATAATCATGGAATAAAGAAATCTTCCGCACAATTACGCCATAATGCCACGAAATAAACTGAAATATGCTCTCTCGCAGCGACTTTAGATGTTAAACCAACACCCACTACGAGTACAACCGCAATTGGTTGGACACTAGTGGATCTTTCTAATCCCCTTAGGAACAAAGTTATATAATCCCAGCAGCAAATCTAATAATGCAAATCCTCACAAGAAAGCTTTCTACATATGCGACTTCCAGGAAATCAGGGTTATGTTAGACCCTTTAGCTGGGTATCAGCGGGATTGCCACACCCGATATCCTCCGAAGAGGACTACCACGCAGGACTTTTTTTTCGCACAACAAGGTTATCCTAGAGGGCGCATCCTTTTTGTGGTCAATTCGTCAGCGAATCGCACTATGTATTACAGAGTAAATTCTTTTCTTAGTCGAGCTGTTCGTATTTGTGATCAACTTACTGCCCACTGCGATGTTAGAAAGATCAAGTCAATGTTCACAAACACTATTCCAGCTGTACTCCTTCCCGAAACCATCTTTCCAGTTCCTGTGCAAGGCATTGCATACGTAGACGATATCCCTGTAACACTGGCCCAAGATAAAACAAAAAATCTAAGGCCAAGACTTTCCAATTATTCGACTTGTTAGGTTAAGTGACGGAGACCCTCCCTAAAGCAGAACGCCCCACTTACATGACTTGGTTTCAACTCTCTTTTAAATTAACTAATTCGTTCAGTGCTTTTTTTTAACATCGTTATTTAGAAGGACGGAAATCTTTAAATCGAATTAAGACGTAAAAAGTCTTCGTGTAAATATTGCATACTTAAGCATACATGCCTTAGTTGCGACAACGCTAACATTTGCTTTCTGTGTATTGAGCATTAAAGAAAGAAGAAAATAGAAATAAAATTACGATCTGTTACAAAGAGAATAACAAATTCGATATTGCCCTCATCTGTTTGATGCGAGCCATAAAAATAAAAAATAAATAAAGGAAAAAATAGTTTCAAACAGTTGAATTGCAGTTACAGTTGGTAACAAGAAACATTGAATTGGCATGTTGCAACAGCCAGTAAACTGGCTGTTCAGCCATTCAGCTGCAGCAAGGCATCGACAAGAAATCAAACAACAACAACAGCAACAGCAACTATGACTTAAAAGAGAAGAACTTACAACATTTAACTACTTACAACTTGCGTGGTCATAAACTTCACCTCTTTTTTCGTTTGTTTATTGTCAAAATAAAAGAACGCACTATAAATCATTTACGGCTTAAACTAATGCTGCTTTTCAAATGAACTCTTCTCTATTGCATTGTGCTGTTGTAGGCCGCCGCTACAGCTGTGGTAAATAAGCAAGTGTAATTCCTGGTTTAGCAAAAAAAAAACACATTTTTTGTAACGCTTTGGTTGGGTGGTATTTTATTGGGTCTATTGTTTAAAGAGTATTTGATAAAAGAAAACAACAACAAAAACACAGTCCAGGAATTTGTAGTCATTAAAAGTTTGCTGTATCTAATAAAAGACATATGTACGCCTGCAATGGATAGAGAATTAACTTTCCTCGTCCTTAAACTTTTCAACAATTGTTAGGTTAGGTTAGGTTAGAAGGCAGCCGACGAAGACGCGTCGAGTCATCGTGGGTGCCGTTTTGTTACCCTAGCCGAGTACAAGCCAGGGGACGTCACAGCTACCCTGTGACGTTCACGTACCTTCGTCAGATCCAACGGACAGCACAGCCCTAAGTTGTCCAAGAAAGGCGACCCAAGGAATCTCAACCTCGGCCTAGCCCGACCGGGGGAAAGCACTACATTTTTTGAAAAATATAATTTTTTTCACCTCCCGAGTGTGCTGTTCAAGAACGGTAAATCATCCGAATTTGAATAGGGTGGTAATAGTAGCGGGAGAAAAACTCCTAAGTAAAAACCAGCTGGCAGTTGTTGTCGCAAAGTTTCAGTGGCGAAGGCATATTCACTGATCACTGAACAGTAACGACTTTTTTTATCCAAAAATATAATGTTTTTTTTACAGTAAACTAACAAAAATGCATCAAAAGAACTGAAAACAATAGAAGAATAAAAAATAAGAAATAAAATAAATAGAATAAATAAAAAAATAGAATAAAAAGTAAGAAATAGAACATTTTTATGATTTTGCGCTATGAACAACTGAAAATGGTAATTTATCAATATTTTCACGAAAAATTAGCACTTTCATAAGGCCAAACCTGCCTGAAGGAGCGTTCCAATGCTTTTGCGATGTACTAGAGAGTTCTTAACTATTGTCTTGGCTACAACTTTTGTCTGAGTATTGGATCGAAAATCTCAATGGTTTGGCTATTATAGGCCAAAATATCCAAAAAAACGTGACAAAAGTCTGATCAAGTCAAAATGCGCCAGCTCGATTTTCACCGTAGACGTATGGTCTAGTGGACTTTTTTGCTTAGTACAATCCCAAGAATCAGAAACGCGAAGCGGCCATTAAGATTTTCAAATCGCCCCACCCTACTGTAGGTCTTATTTTTATAAAATTAGCGATATCTCGAAAAAACTTATTAATACATAAATGAAAAATTTAATAAAAATAAGACCTGCAGTGCTAACTAATTTATTTAAATATAAATTTTAGGTTTTGGTATGTAATAAATAATATTAAAGGTGAGACATCTCCATTCTTAGAAAAATATTTGTCAATCATTTAAATTCCTAAATATTTAACATGTCTTTTCTTTTTGAAGTAAATTGTAAATATTATGTTATAAAATAGACTCTAAATATTTTAAATAAAAATTCAGTTTCCAGACCAATTTTCTGAAAATAACAAACACCACAAACTGAAAATACATAATTTTCCTAAAATTTTAACATTTCCTATAGAATGTTAGAAAAAATTCATTTGTTTATTGACATATTAATTTTCGATCCCGGTAGACCTTTCTGTGGAAATGGCCATATATAATAACGTTAATATCAAAATATTTCTGTAACTTTGGATTGCTAATTGGCCACAAAATATAATTCGTGTGAAATTTTTTGAAATATTACACTGCATTAGAAAACTTCAGACATGTACCGTTTTCGAAATTGCTTATTCAATTATATATCCCCAGTTGGGTCCTCAGAACTATATTTTTTATAAGGAATTTTAAAAATGATCACTATAAAAATATTACAAAATTGGGATGGCGTACTATAAAAAAATCATAAATTTTTGTCGCTAAAAATCTTTCAATTTCGCATAACTCTCTGTCGTAAATAATAGTTTAGTAAAATTTTACTGATACGATAAAACTTAAATAAAATGAAATTATGTATGTGAGAGTTTCGCTAATAGTCTTAAAATTTAACCTCTTTCTTTTCTTTTCTTTCTTTTTTTTTTGTTGGTTATTAAAGTGTTTAATTGTCGAAAACGTTTTTGTCTGCTTTGCTGTACAACCAAACCACAAATCATGCGTGAAAGTTTATGCACTTAACAATATTAACATGAAATTATTATGTATAATTATTTGCTTTATTATGACTTTTATGACTTTTCGCACGAGTATTCATAATTTTTTAATTTAATTTTGTGCTGAACTAAACGGTTTAATTGAAACTTACGCGAGTTGTTTGTTAAGTCAGTGGGATAGAAAGGCAGAGACACAGAAGAGGTCAACAAATGAATTGATAGTCGTCGCTTCTTTTCGTTAGAAAGAAAATAGTAAACTATTGTTACAATTTTAATTTCATAGTCTGATATATTGGCAGTGGGTGTTAACGCGAGTCTTAATGCACCCATAGGTAAAGTAAATGTAAAAGCAATAATGTTATAATTTATATGGGCGTGGCAACTATAATTAATTTTACTATGAAGTTTGTTCAAAGCAGCAGATCAATGTGTGTGTGTCCAATATTTTGAAGGGGCAGTTAACGCGTTGGCATTACAAAACCAGAAGAACGTGGGTTAAAATCCCTTCTAGAGCACTGATCAAAGAAAAGAATTAAATTTTCTAGGGCGTGGCATATCATACTTTCCTAATATTAATATTGTAACAGAGTCTTTTGTATGGGCTTGGCGCCGCCCAATTTTTAACACTAAGTTCTAAACTACCGATAAGATTACAAACCCTTTGGGTGGACACTGTTGCTTGGGCCCGACATCGTTTCATTTTCCAATTGCAATTTCTCTTGAGGGGATATCCTCTCAACGGCCGTTCGGTCATAAGGCGATGAGGGTGGAAATGGCTGAAATAGTCTGCACGTTGCCTACAAAGCCAAAAAGTCCTGGGTTCGAGCGTAATTTCAGAGTAAGTCATTATTTCTGATGTGCATTACTGTGTCTTTTTGTCAGTTATTGTCGGAAGGTTTCAGTGGCGAAGGCATAATCACTGGTCACTGAACAGTACCGGCTTCAGCTGCTAACAATTCACAGGCACATGAGAGCCAATCACAAATAAAATTTTTTAATAGATTAAAATTTGCTACGTATCTGTCAATGTAATGACGATTAAAATAATTGTTTTGTATCACAAGTAAGCACGACTACAAGAAATTGAAAGAAGAAACAAATTTTGAATATTAATATGCAACATTCACGTTGCGAATATTTGCATGTTACGACGACAATTGAATTATTTTTGATGGATAAATTCCAAAAAAGCGTTTCACTCTCAAAACATAGACTTTGTTGTTGCACCGTTTCTAGTTATTTTTCCCTTCCTTCTGTCTTTCTTGCCCTCATTCAGCATACCAAAGCTTTGATGAATTAATAAAAAGTGAAAACGCGCATTGTAAGCATACTCGTACTTGCGTACATACTTATGCACTAGATATCGTATTACGCATGTAATAAGTAGCAACAACAATACTCGTAGTGTTCCTAGTACCAGGAAAACAAAGTAACACAACGGCGACAACTACAAAAGCAACCATAAACTACATAAATCAAATAAAAGTAACAAAAATGCCAAGAAAATTTAACAAAATTGTTTAAATAATGAAACACAAAACAATAAACAAAAAAAAACACAGAAAACAAAAAAGAAAAACGAGAAACATTTAAACGGGAAATGCTTTACAAGTCATCAGTAATTAAGCCACAAGTGAAAATAACAAGATCAACAGGAACAACAGCAGCGGCAATAGAAATCGACCAAAAGTGTGTACAATTTGTTTGGAAGCGACACGCAATCTCCATCTCAAACACAGCCATTTAGCCAGAGTTCCCAGAAGCTTAAAGATTAAAAGATTATAAATATATATTCCTGTTGATCTTATATATATATAAAAGAAGATTAAAAGTGCGAAATCGCCAAAAAAAAGGTTCTAAAATGTTCTACAGTTTCAAAAAAAAATGCTTGTTTTAGTAACATTGGTTTTTAAGAATATAATTAAAATATTTTTTTGATATATATTTATTAAGCCTGAGGTCTTTTTTTATCTTATTTTGTTTATTATTATTCGATATTTCGTTAACAGCTTGTTAACATCATCAGGAATAATAAAAAATCAATTTCCTATTATTCCTGATTATGTTAACAAGCTGTTAACGAAATATCGAATAATAATAAACAAAATAAGATAAAAAAAGACCTCAGGCTTAATAAATATATATCAAAAAAATATAATAAAAAAGGTCAATTAATAATATAATTATAATTAAAAGAAACAGTTTATATTTCAAATATCTGTGCATACGAGTATTTTAAAAACTTCTATCGCTTGGCAAATTTAAAGCAATTTGATATCATATTTAACACACATAATCGTACATACAGTCACATAGAATAAGAATAACCTAAGAATAACCCTAGATTTCTAATCGATATTTTTGCTTCCTTTTGCAAGCCATCGACACACTGTCAAAAACAAACTCCAAAAAGTCCTGGTAATTTACCGCTTATTGTACTTTTACAGTTAAAACTTAATATGGCAGCACAGATAATTATACGTACGATGCCAAGGTCTATTTATTAGGTCTATGCAGCTCTACAACAATGAACAACACAACAAACAAATTAAACAAATGAGTAAAATGTAAACAAATTTTGACAGTTGGGTATAAAATGCTTGTAAAACACATGGCGAGTTCTCCTACTATCCCTTTCCTCTAGTTCCAGCATAATGCACCGCATATGTAGGAATTATATCCTGTGTGCTGGTCCAAGATAAAAAAAAATAGACCTTGTACAATGCCAAATAGAAAGCTGTACTTTTTAAAATTAAGTAGATTTAAAGAAAAAATAATATACGGAAAGTGTTAAGCAAAGTTGTAGGGAAATTCATAAAGCCTGCAGGAATTTTAAGAAGAAATTTTGAATATTCGGAATAGAATTTAATCGAACTACAGTTATTACAAAGTTAATGAAAATTTCTGCCGTGTTTAAGTTCACACTTAATTTATCACAATATTGTGAAGAAATTATATTTTTGATTGTGTACGCGCGAAAAATGTTAGTTAAAGGGCAAAATAACTATCAAATGGTTTTTCATTGGAGAGCTAATAAACCAAAAAAATTTGAAAAGGGAAAGACAGTTAAACAAGTTGTAAAAAAAACTAATTTCGTTCTCACCTGCACTGAAAACAGGGACTTTGCCCTTTGGGAATATATGAAGCATTACTTTTACTAAAATCCTAAAAAACAACAAAGCTGGCAACCTTTGATAATAGTATGTGGACAATAACGATTATTCTCGTATGCATTTTCCTAAGCTCTGACGGGTTAAATAGATGATATTAATGGCTTTACAACGATCTGCCTGTAGACACAAATAGTACTGATGACGTGTGTAGTGGCATAGAAAATACGTATTATACTCAACTGGTGTTGGAGATTAATTGTTAATTTTTCCCTTAAATTAACTGTGAACTTGAACACGACAGAAATTTTCATTAACTTTTTGTAATAAACCTTTCCGGAAGGAGAACGCACCACTTAGGCCAGAGCTTAGGGCCAGTATGATACCACAAGAAACATCCAGAGTCTAGGCGGGAATCGAACCCGCACCTACAGATTGATAAGACTAATGCTCACGCACTAGGCTACGGAGGCATCCTATTTCAAAATTATCTTAAAACAAATCGATAGTTTTCGAAATAAAAATATAGTTGCACAATGTTAAATACTTAAATTCCATTTTATACTGAAATTTTTATGACGTTAAAGCAACGAAGCAAAAACGAAAATTTTTGTACAAAGCTTGACTAATGTAAAATTAACCTTGAAGCAGGTAAAATGAACATTCAGCAATGTGAAATAAACAAACGACAAATTTTAAATCAAAATTAAATCAGCTTGAAACTGCTTTAAAATGTTTTTCTCTGTTTGTATACACGGAATTCTCAAAGACTTTTTGAGAGTTTTTATATGACGGTAATTCAACATAAACTTCATTTTGATTCGACTGTACTGATATATTTTCTTTTCAAGTTGTTTCAATAGTAAAAAATTATGTTTTCAGTTTATTATAAAATCGTATGAAGCAAAATCACCACCGAAAAATATAAAATAAAATAGATTTAAATCGAATAATCAAATGTTCCTTGAATAAAGAAAATTTTTAAAAAAGCTATTTGGTTTGTTTTATTTGTATATTTAGAAATTCTCAAAGATTTTTTGGGAGTTCTTGTATAAACATGTGAAGTTTCTTAGCTTTTTTCAATAATTTGATTAAAGGCCTACTGAAGGTTTTGGTAGTAGCACCAAATGAAATGCCGCATATAGACCAGCTAAACCATATAACAAACATATTTAAGTAGTGGTTAACTTTTTACGTTTTAAACTTGATTGTTGTCTGTGCGCACCCGGGCACCCTGGTAGTAAAAATAGATTTTAGATGCCTCTTTTTTCTCAGTGCAGTAGGCGCTTTAAGAATTATTTACTTTTGTACCAGTTCTTGTGCCGCAATTGAAATTAAATACAACAATTGTATTCATTAACACTCATTTAAATAATAACATTTTATGTCTTTCAAATGATCACACACCAACTATCGAGCCAAAGAAATTAAACACAGAACTTATACTGCTGTGTAATGGAAAAGAAGGCCTCTCTTGTAGCATGCAGAGGCATTGTTGGCAGCGTCCAGAATGCCCAATGAATTGTAATGAACTTAACAAATTGGCACTTGTTGGAAGCTTTGATCTTTTACTTTTATCTTCAATATTCCGTTGCTTATCAGACGGTAACAACAACAGTCAGTTAATTGAAAATTATTTATAAACAGGCCTCCGGACACTTTGCCAACCAAGATTTCAGTTGCTGAGAAATAAATCAAAAATTAAAAAAAACTTCACAAGTGTAACCCAGAATTAAAAACACAAATCCTCATTTATGCATTTGCTTTTGTCGGCAAAATTTAAAGCTAAACTTGAATAAAATATTCTTGAAATCTTAAAATTATTTACCCCGAAATATTTCTTTATTGATTCTCTAGACACTGGGCAAATTTAGTATTTCAGAATTTTTACTTTTTTTATAACAAAAAAGGTTCTCAGCGTATTATTTATTAAATATTTCTTTTGTTTATACGAAATTTAGCATTCAAAGTCATTTTAATATCATTTGTTTTTGTGTAAATTGTACAATTAAATTAAATTTTCAAACCGTCGGTTGATTGAAGCTCATGCTTGGATTTTACTCACAGGAAACTCTATAGAAAAAAGTCTAAGAAGAAAAGAAAAACAAACAGCAGCAACAAAAATCATAATATCGGTGAATGACTCCAACAGTTGGAAATAGTCGAATCTTATTCACTCTTCAAGGTAGAAGAATCAAAAATATTTATCTGTACAATAGCATACTAAGTTTAACTATTGCAAAGTTGTAGTAATGGCCCTTAAAATGGACTAACTTAAGAAAAAGTACTTTTAAAAAAAAATAACTTTATAAAGAAATTGCTTTTACGAAAAGTACTTAAAAAAAAATTAAGAGTTAAAAGAAGTATCTTTTAAACGAATACTTTTTAACATGCAGCTCTTAAAAACTAAGTTTAAAAGATTTTAAAAAAGGACTTTCTCAAAAAAGGAGTTTTTAAATAATTACCTTTTCATTAAAGTACCTTTTAACTAAGTATGTACTTTTTACAATTATTACCTTTAAAAATGTAGGTTAAAAAGTACCTTTTAAAAAAAGTACATTTTAAAATAATTGCCTTTCCAGAAATACCTTTTAAAAAATTGAAAATGTACCTCTTGAAATATAAAGGGTGTCTCAGTAAGAATGTACTTTTTAAATTTAGAAAAATTTTTTTAGTGCAAGTGGCAACTCCGAAATATGGCAGCTATCACACATCGGCCCCTGTGCGCGAAATTATGTTACAAAAACTAAATTTTACAAAAGAGCGATTTTATTCCTTCTTTACGATACGATAAAATGTGAATAGTTTTATCTCCATAACTAGAAGAATTATCGCTATAATACTTTATCGGCGGATAAATTAATGGATTTAGAACAAATTTGCATAAAAAATTTGCGAAAAAAGTGTAACATATGATAATTTCGCGCACAGCGGTCGATATGTTTATTCTGATTATTAAAAATGGAGCGCTTTACGAAAGAGCAACGCGTTATAATTGTGAAAACTTATAACAAAAATTTGGAAGTTTCCGCTCGCAAACTTTTCAGTCGAGAAAGTATTAGGTGCACAGAAACTTTCATGAGAAGAGTGGTTAATAAGTGATTTAAAGAAACTGGGTTGCTTATGAAGCTGTGCGTCAGCATACCTGTCGGTCTCTTGAAAACATTTCTGCTGTAACTGAGAGTGTTGCCGAAAACATCAATTCGCCATCGTTTTCAACAATATTAAATTTCACGAAGCATGCGATATTTTCGTGAGCTTACTATTCTCATGAACCACTCATATTCTGCCTCAGCTTCACGATCATGGTGGATGTTGGCCTTCGACTAAATGAATAAGAGTGACAAATGCTGCTGTTATCTGCAAAATAACCTTTCAAAAAAGTACCTTTTAAAAAAGTAGCTTTCAAAAAGTATCCTTTCAAAACCCACATTTTAATACAAGTACTTTCTAAAAAAGGTACCTTATAAAAAAGTAGGTTCTAAAAAGTACCTTTTAAAAAAGTAGCCTTTAAAAAGTATGCTTTCAAAAATTGCATTTTAATCCAAGTGCTTTTTAAAAAAAGTTGATTTTAAAAAAAGTAAGTTCTAAAAAAGTATCCTATTAAAAAACTACCTTTCGAAAATGTACCTTAAAGAAATTATTACCTTTCGAAAATATACCTTAAAGAAATTATTACCTTTCGAAAAGAAGTATGTATCTTTCAAAAAAAGTAACTTTCATAAAAAGTACCCTTCGGAAAAAGTAAATTTCACAAAAACTACCTTTCAAAAAAGTACTTTTCAAGTAAATAATTTTCATAAAAATTGCTTTTACGAGAACAGTAGTTTTACTAAACAAGTATTAAAAATTTTGAGCCCTACCACATCAATTAGGGACGTTACAGAGTGGAATACGCCCTACTTTTTTGTTGTGCAACTGAATAGCATTTATTTTTGGCAATTGTTTGCGAACTTTTAAATGATAGCGACAGTAATTTTTTCTTTAATTCAATAAACGTTGACAATTTTTTATTAAAAGGATGATACAGAGATTATGATGGCAAATGATTGTGATGAAGCCGACCGTCATGTCCACAGTTGGACTTTTAACGATTTCGATTTTTTTTTTTTAAATAATTTTTTAACATTTCAAGAGCAACAAGAAAAACACATTAAACAAGTGCTTGTTGAGTTTATGAAATAAAAAAAGTGATAAGAAATGGCTTTTAATGCAAACAATTTTACCATCAATGCATGCATGCACATGCCTTAAATTTAATTAAAAGTTGACATTTTAAGTGAATGCGCAATGTTTCCAGATTTTTGTATGATACTAAATGCCATGAAGAAAACGAAAATAAAAGTGGCTAACAAAAGGTTTTTTTTACTTATAGAAAATTTGGCCGAAGATGAAACAAAAAACAAAAACTTTTCCATTTTTGAAGATGTCAAAGGAAAACAATAGAAATGGAATGCAGAAAAGAAAGCAGAAAAAATATTTATTTATCTGCTGATATTTTAGAAAAGTGTTACTAAAAGCTCGCATTATCGTATTATTTGTGGATGAGTAGTATTGGGCTTAACATACACACGTCTGTACATACGCATGCACATATGTACACACATACATACATACGTATTGAAAACTTTACGGACACATACTTTCCACTGAGGCGCACAGTTTTCTATGGTGCATGAAATAGGAGTGATTATGAATTTGCTACACGTGCCGGTATGTTTTTGTTTATTTTGTTACACGTATCATCATGCCACACATAACAATAAAAATGCTGAAACAGTTAACAACGATCAACATTTATCTTTGTCTTTTGCAGAGGCGTTACCCAGCCAGCAGACACTTTTTAAACTTCATGCGTTTCTTTTGTGGAATAAGCGATTTGGTTGCCAAGAAGAGGATTTATTGAGTAGATCACACAAGTGATAAGTTTGCTTTGGCTGCTTACTCAAGATGTAATCCAGAAAAGTAAAAGTTACTGAGAGACGGACCATTATGGTAATTAATCTAGAGTTTAAAATATCAATAGAATTTTTCAGCATTTAAATCATTTTCTGTGTGATACAATTCATACACACTAAAAGAAAACTGTGCATTCAGAAAAAGAATTTTGAAATTGGTTTCATGAAATTTGTCATTGAAAACCAGCTAACGAAGTCCTTCAGTGCATCTGTGTAGCAGGTATACTACGATAGGGCGATGTGTGTGTGTGTGTGTGTGTGTATCATTAATGTAATGAATGGCAATTGTATATTGGGCAGGATATGCCTTTAATTCTGTCTGCATTATCAGCCGCTATCACCCATTGGAGTCTGTAGTTTTGCTTCAAAGAGAATATAGGTTCACTTCACGAAACTCAACCTTCCGGTGCCCACCCCACCCGTTCCATAACCTAATTCCACCTGACTTTTTGTTGTGGGGTTATTGTAAGCACGAAGTGTACAAATGTAACTGATAAATGTAAAAGAACTAAAACAATCAGTTCGATCGACAATATTTGCAATTCCAGCGTCAACTCTGGGCGCAGTAATGAACAAATTTTGGCTAAGATGCCGCCCCAGCAACAACAAGCAGGGCGGGCATTTCAATTCAATTATCTTAAAGACTAATTAAATGTGCTTTCAAATGAAAAAATATTGAATAAAGTACATGCATTACAAAAAAAGTTATCAAGTTTTCTTTTGGGAGCGGCTTTTATCAGCCATCCTGCATTTAACAAAAAAAGTAATGAAGTAATTCCGAAATACCTTTGTTGCATATTTTTGGATTTATTCTCTTCTTCCAACTGGTGGTTCAATTAGGAAGACGAGAATGGGCGACGAACAATATTTTGTGAAAATTACGAAGAAGAGAGTAATTGGCAACAGATGCTGATCTAAATATCTGTATTTAATGAATGACATTATCGAAATGTATCACATGGTAAAAATGTCGGTTTTTCTGGTGACACGAAATGGAATATGGCAGTAAATCGACACATGCACGCATATCACATCCTTTAATAATTTCAAAACCTTTTAATGCCGAAAACGATTTTCATCACATGTCTGAATTTTCGTTTAAGTGTGGGGGAACATCGAAGTAGACCACAAATCGGGTACCTTTTCGCTCTCTCGTTCCCAATGATTGTCGGTTCAACCAACAAAATGTCAAAGCCATCAGCCATTCAGATTCGTGCCCATCTGAGCGTTTGCTCTAGACTGTAGTCGAGTGGCAGTTGTCATGAAAAATTAATTTTCTATTGTGAAAATTTCCTACCAAAAAGCTAAAAAAAATTCTCAAAATATCAACTTGTAAAATTACAGTCACTTGTGCTTGTACGAGGGGTACTATTTATATTTCGGCAGCTGGAAACACTAAATTAAATGGTTAAAATCTGGCAACACCATAATAAAGTTTGATATTTTTCACAACGTTTTGATGTACAAGTGGTATTTGTTTTGTTTACCGAGAGATAAGACCAAATTTTGGAAATTTCAAGAGAAGGTTTTCGTTGGATTAATTTTCACAACTTTCGACGCGGATTATCTCACCAAAAATTTCCCGATGTATTCAGTTCTTTGTATGGCGATAAAGCAGCATCAAAAACCACGCCGACGAATTTCGTGAAGGTCGCCCAAAATTGGTTGATGTGCCACAAAACATCGTTGCAGTGCGTAAACAGATAATGTAAGATCGTCATGTGCCATATTGTGAGATAGAGGTATCCTTGCACATTACTTTCACTTCAATACATTCGATTTTGCATGAACACTTAGTTGAAAAGAAATTTGTTCTCATTGGATACCGCAATCGCGCGACAAAAATTCTTGCGTCAGGTGGTGTAAGGAAATAATTAAAAAGTTCGACCGTGGTGCTTCAAACGACGTGTATAAAATCGGGACATGTGACGAATCATGGATATATACGTATGAGCCCGAAACAAAAGAGCAATCGAGCGTGAGGGTGTTCCAAGACGAGCTAAGTGCAACAAAAGTTGTTCGTGGAAGAAGCACAGTGCAGCAAATGATCGCCTGTTTCTTCGATCGAATGGGTCATGTGGCCACTGTATCGCTTAAGCAACATAGAACGGTCAATTCTGAGTGGTACACGGTCGTTTGTTTGCCGGATGTCTTCGGAGAAATTCTTAAAACTAACCGCCGAACAGGAATCATTCTCCTTCATGACAATGCGAGCTCTCACACATCTCGTCAAACAGGTGAATTTTGGAGCAGTCAAAACATCGAATTGATGACTCATCCTCACGAACAGTCGTGATTTGGCACTCCATGACTTCTGCTTGTTCCCGACAATCAAAGGTAAACTGCGTGGTTAATGACTTACAAGAGCCGAAGAAGCAGTTGAAGCGAAAAAAACCATGTTTTGGAGGTATCTCAAGAGGAAAGGAAAAACTGCTACGACAAATGGTTTGAACGAATGCAAAAGTGTATTGTTCATCAAGGGGAATAATTCGAAAAACTAAAAAGCCATTTTCATCTAAAAATGTTTGTTATTATTTGCTATTCCCGAAATATAAATAGTACCCCTCGTAATCAGCCTTCTACAGAGATGGATGTGGTAATTTGAAACGCCGTTAGCTTTCAGCGGTTGCTAGTAGTAGTGAAGAAAATATAAAAAAAAATTAAAAATTATTTCAAAAATAGGAAAAATTAATTCGAACAATTTCATTGACATTTTTAATAGAAAAATTTCAAAGCCATTTTTCCTATTTTGAATGTCATTTGTCATCGTTGATGTGGGGCTATTTTTAATTTTAAAAATTTGTATAGAAGCGCTTATTATTCTATTTGAAGCGTTTTACATTTGTACTGTTTTAAAAACAAGAAATTCAAATGAGCTTTAATTTGTCACCAGAAAAGACGCCCTTTTTTTCTAGACAAATAATAAAAAGAAATGAAAAATTAGAAGAAAAAAATACCGTGTCTGACGAATTCACTTCAAATATGTATTAATTTATAAATATGCATTAGCACAGTTAGTTGCACTATTCAACCATTCAGTCAGTCATTTACTCGCTCATTTGTTTAAGCCAAAGTTCAAACTTTCGTTAATTTCGTTATGGCATTTTGTAGTTTATTTGGTTGAAATGAAAGTGCAAATAAGAAGATGAAATGGAGTTACATTTGGACAAGTAAATACGAGTAGATAAATAGTGAACAAAAAAAAAAATAAATAAAAACTTTTTCAAATGAACGAAAGAAAACTTTATGCATTGTGTTCCGCAGACAAATAGACTGACAATAACAGACGAACGAGAAAAAAGAAAATAAAATTTACTTTTATTTGCATTCTGAATGTTTTCACATAGAAATGTTACACTGGGACAGGCCGTGAACATAATGGCAACAAAGTATTACTCCACATATTTCGTATCTGCATAATAATGACGAGATAATAACAATAAAATTCACTAGCACTCGTACGAGCAATACAATGCGAATAATCATCGTCATCATCTTCATCATCGTCATCATCATCATCCTCACATACAATTACAATTAATAGTACTACAAATATGTAATTTCAAAGTTAATATTGTAATGCAGGCTACAGACGATGCAACAAGTTTATGCAACATGTTTATCATTCATATTGCATATTTGTCAACACAAACACTGCACTGAGGGTGGCGATGGTCGAAGTGCTCTGCACGTTAATTAGAAGACGAAAAATTTTTCCCGTGTTCAACCCCAGTTTCAGACTCTTAAAAGCATCTCGCATTTTTCCTGATGTGCTTTAGTGTGCCTTTGTGTCAGGTGTTGTCGGAAGGTTTCAGTGGCGAAGGCATAGCCACTGGTCAATGAAAAGTAACGGATTCAGCTGTATCCGATTCACAGCCACATCTGAACACAGGAACATCAATTCTGGGGAGATACTCTCTACTGCGATGCAAAAGAAAAATGGTACGAAATCGAACGATTGGTAATCTCTAATCCGTTTGCGCATCGCAAGTCTGGTATCAGCGCCCTCTGTAATGGGAAAGCGCCTGTCAAAGTTGTTCGATAAGCGCAAATATCTTGCGTTAGGTAAATATCAAACGCAAATGGAGAAAATCATATAAGCGCGCTGAAAAAAATATTTATATTTGATATATAAATTGTTATTTTTAGGAAAAAAGCAAAAAAATTACAAACAAAAAACGGCAGTGGCAGTTTGAAATTTTGGTGAATTTCATGGCCACTTGGCCAAGGGACAGTTACAGTCAGCAAATACCAAACAAGCTGCAAATAATTTGTGGACAAACTGCCTGTTCCTTGATATAAAAATAAAAAAATTTTTTTTTTTTTTTTTTTTTTTATATTTCAAAGAATTATAAATTCCTATTATTCCTGATGATGTTAACAAGCTGTTAACGAAATATCGCATAATAAAAAACAAAATAAAATAAAAAAAAAGACCTCAGGCTTAATAAATATATATCAAAAAATATAATAAAAAAGGTCAATTAATAATATAATTAAAATAAAATAATGTTATTTGACGATATATTTTACAATGTTCTTCTTTAAAAGGAAAAAAAAAGAAAGAAAGACACGAGTAAAGAAAATTATTCAAGCTGACTGTCAAAGCACGCAAAAAGTTGAGAGTTACAAAAATTTTATCTGACATGGCCCTAAACAACGATTCACACTATGCAACCAACATCAATGCAACCAGAAAATATCAAAATATTTTGATGTTTATGAAACCTCGAATGCAACACGAAGTGAAACACTAAACATGACTACAGACTATTCAACCAACAACAAAACTTGCCTGGTTGCATAAACATGTGCCATCGCCTGTAGTCACCTTAAGAAGCCAACAACAGCAGCAAAAACACCAGCAATCTAAAACAACAACAACAAGAGCCACCAAAAAGGAAACCAGCCATCCATCCATTCATCCATATTTCTTTAAAAATTATGCAGCTGCAATTGAATTAATAAAATCACAAGCAACAGAAAAAAACAAAAAAAAAAGGGAATATTCTCATGATGAAGAAATTATTTTCCAGCAACATTTTGTTTCTGAAAATTAAATGTAATAAATTTTGAAATCTTTATTAAAGTGAACAAGTTGAAGTCAGCGGCGACATCAGCAGTTATTGCATCGCCCATCGTTTCGCAATTGTTGTACATAATTCCCTTGCTGATGCTGGCAGATTGCTGGCGACTTTCGCCATATTTTTTATTTGTTTTTCTTTTGCTTTCTTTCTGTTTTGTTGGTTCGTCTTTTAGTTCTTATTGACCTTGTAGCAAAGTCAAATGCAGGAGGCTTTTTAACCAAGTTAAAAAGGAACTAACAAAGTAACACAGACTGTGAGACATGTGCATTAGGCTGGCACTTAGATGTGTGATCAGGAAAAGGCCATTATGAGTACATGGCTTCATTTAATATTACACGGAAAACAATTCCTTTCCAGCTATTCGGCATAGTAAAACGTATACATATACATATGTATCAACCCATTGTTGCAAGACTTTTGCAAATCCCAAAAATAAAACATTTTCTTAATTAAAGAAAGAAATATAAGAAAACAATTTTAATTTTCGAGTTATCGAGGTTCTTACATTAAGGGTTCGATATACACATTCGTACATTCATAAATTCATATTTGCAAACGACGAAGAGCAAAGTTCTTTGAATAGATATGATGCTTTGACAATGTCTGCCTGCAAATCTGTTTGTTTTAAAGTTGTTATAGATTTTTCGAATATTCCAGATATTTTCTGGAACCATAAGTTCAAATAAAGTAAAAAATTATGCATAAAACGAAAGAAAAAAAATTTCGATAATCGAATGTACACAGTTTGGGAAAATTTAAAATTCACCTTTTCTTTTCAACAAAACTCGTATATGTACAGGGTGGCACAAAAAGAGCTATATGGTTTAAATGGTTTATAACTTTTTTATTTATGCGATTATTATAATTTTTTTTTTAAATACAGTATATTTTGGGGAATTTTTTGCAAAAAGCGAGCCTTTTAGCATATTTTCCATAACTTTTCCAAAAATTTCGGTTGTAATGGCCATGATTTCATTTCGAATGCTTCATAATTAATTCCCCAAGTCTTCTTCACAAAATGCTGAAAAAAACAAAGAAAAAATTATAATTAAAAAAGTTATTAAGAATTAAAACCATATAGCTCCTTTTGTGCCACCCAGTATAGACATACATATGTATATGCACTAGTACATAATAAAATTAGTAAAAGAATATTTAATTTCTGCAAAAAATTTTAAATTTATAACATTGAGCTTATGCTGGTCTTTTAAATGATATTGGAAATTAGACTGTTATGTCCTTTCGTTAATTAAAGCAAATAACATTCACCCTATTGATACAAAATTTGGCCAAAAACGAACACGAACACGAAAGCGACACAAGTTTAAATTACCGGCTCAGAATTTAGGGAAAACAACAATTCGAACTGAAAATAAGCAAAGCAAAAATATATCTGCCATCTTATTAAAACCAAAAAGAAAAAAAACAAAGAAAAAAAGGAACCACAGCAGTTGTGTTTCATTTAAAAGAGTTTTTGTTTTGTTTTACAAATTTTTAATTTTGCCTTTCGCTACTGGCACGAGTACATGCTGCAACATCTTTATGGCTTTTGCAGCGTTCTTTTTTAAATTGGGTTAGATCTGCCCATAGGTCAATCAACTATACCAAAAACAAAAATCCCAAAACAAACCAATTCGAATACGAATGCGAATACTCGTACGAATACGAAACATGAACTATATTTATGTATTTCTTTCTGTTGAGCATGTTCCCATAAAAGAAAGCCAGGCAAATAAATGGTTGTTTCTTTGGCTGGTGTGACCAGTGTTGCCTTTATTTTTTTTTGCAAAAATCTTTTTTTCTTAAAAAGTTTATTTTTTATGATTTTATTGAAACGTATTAAATTCAGTCAAAATTTATTTTGCTTAAAGTAGAACTATTTTTTAATGTAGTGAAAAAAAATTGCATAAAAAATGTAAAGGGAGTTCAAAATTCTACTTGTAATTTATATTCTCAGATTCTAAATATATTCTGGTTAGTTAATGTGGAATGTTACATGAAGGCACAGCGTGTTTTTATTATTAAAACATTTTTTAAAAATGGCAAAAGTTTTCTAGTTGTAATTCAGAAATTTAGAACAAAATTCGGTGGATAAAATGGTGCAACAAATCGTGCCATCTAACTGATGGTTGAGAAATTTGAAGAAACTGAATCCGTTCATGATAAAAGAAATAAAATTTCTCAAAGTAGTCGTTCAACCGAGAATATACCAGCTGTGAGGAAAATTGTTGAAGAAGACTCAAAAACATTCACTCGTCATCGTTCGAAACATTTAAAAATATCAAACGATCCACATTATTCATCCACATTTGCATCGTGAGATCCATATAAAGGCTTATAAGATCAAGCTGAGACAAGAATTAAAACCAGCTGACCACGCATTACGTCTACAATTGGTTTCTTGGGCCATCGAAAACAACAAGAAAATGAGAATTTTTTTGAACAAAATAATCATCACTGACGATGCCCATTTCCATATCGATGGCTACATCAACAAGCAGAATTGCCTTATTTGGGGTGAAGGGTATCCAAGAGTTATTGTAGAGCAACCATTACATCTACAAAAAGTTTCGGTTTGGTGTGTTTTGTGGTCCGGAGAAATTATCGGACAATATTTTTGTTAAAACGAAAATGCGATTACGGTCAATGAAAATCGCTACAGGGAGAATATCTGAAGCTTTTTGTGGCGAAAAATGATGATGTGAAAAATGGAGTATGTGGTCACACAGAAAGAGAAACAATGGATGTTTTAAAAGAAACGTTCCAAAACCGCATTATTTCTCGTATAGAAGGAGTAAATTGCCCACCAAGATCGTGGGTTTTGACACCTTTAAATTTTTTTGTGGGGTATTTTGAAATCGACAGTGTACAGCAATAATACCACAACAGTTCTTGTCTGGCGAGCAAATCTCTATCAGTAGAATTAATACAGTCATATATTGGCAATCCCCTTCTTACATAGATAAACACGCAAATATGCATTTATATTTCTGTACACAAAGCAGTGTTGCTAAAATTTTTATATGGATTACGACGCTGTACTCAATTAAGTACAGTGGTATTTAAAATAGGATAACATTGTAAAAGTAAATGGCAGACCATTTTTTACATATTTTTTAAATAGAAATGTTTGCTTTTACAAAATTAAAAAGAAATTAGCAATTAGAAGCTAAATTAAATCAACTTTTTTAACCAAAGACTGTGCATACGGCCATAGGAATACTAAATATCATATTAAAAAAAAAAACTTTTAATCCTTTTCATATCTCAAAAAACTTCGAAAATACGACAAATCTTCATAGATGGTAACACTGGCGGAAGGTATGAAAGAAAAAAAAAATAAAAACCTTTCGATTGGGTAGTACAAGTACGAATAAGTACTCAGCCGGTCGTTAAAAAAATCTGTATATTTATGTGGACAGCTCGTTTAGTATCCAGGCAACATAAATACAAGACCATGCATACATACGTACGTACATACATGGCTGCATGGGTGTGCATCAGTGTGCAAGTTATAATGGGTGTAGTAAATGTTCTTTTTTGAAAACCTTTTTATGCTCAAACATTTTTATTGTTTTTTTTTTAAGTTTTTGTGTTGGATTCTGGCGGAAACATTTACATTTTGTACGAAGTTATGTGCATGTGTGTGTGTGTGTGTGTGTGTACTTCTTTCTGTCGTTCTACTTGATAAAATTTATTTTGTGGCATCCTTTGCACTTCGGCTGCATGTTGGTAGGAGAGCGAGACCATTTCTTTATGTTTGTTGCGTGTTGAAAAATTCTTATTCTGTTGCCTGGCTTTGATTACGTTTAAGAGAAAGTTACAATTTCTCCTGGTGATTATGATCAACAATATTTTTTCCTTTTTAATGTTCAGCCACTCAGAGGAGTGTAAGTTATAAGATTGTTCGTAATATAATATGGAATATAAATCTTTTTCCTGTTATTCTTTTCTTTCTTGGCAAATGGGTCAACAGTAAAAATAATGGTTGCAATTATAATAAAAAAGAATTTACAAGATTTT
The DNA here is from genome assembly GCA_963924685.1 of Dexiosoma caninum. NCBI lineage: Eukaryota > Metazoa > Arthropoda > Insecta > Diptera > Tachinidae > Dexiosoma > Dexiosoma caninum. The sequence continues at coordinate 32,566,300 of OZ004729.1, read as the reverse complement.
TGTGGTGTTTTGTGTGGAACTTTTGCTGTTAAATGTATTCACAGTTTTTTTTTTTAGGATTATTAATCAAATATGCGCGTTGATTTTAAAAATTTTTTAAGGTCCATTGCAAACATTTCAACTTTATGAGCAATGAAATACGCCATTCGTTGATTGTCTTTGAGAAATGCAGAATATTTTAGCAGGGTATTTTAATTTATGTTCGAAAAATTGTTGAGCAACATTAATGAAGTTTTAAAAAAACTTGGACATCTAGAAAAGTCTTATATTTATATTTATATATCAATTTACAATAAATAATTTATTGTTGTAAAAATGTTCATATGAATCCTTATCGCTCACGTTATTGGCACTAGATATATATATAAAGAGAGAGAGAGAGAGAGATAGTGCATAGAATACACAGGTGGCCCAAGTGGTAGAACTCCACAACTCTGCAGTTGCGTATTAATTATAAAGCAAAGTTGCGACGTCTCTGTTATTAATTTTGACGCATTATTTTTAAGGTAAGGCGACCCTTTTTATTTATTGTTTTATTTCGCCGACGTTTTATTGCTGAAATACCGACGAAGGAGGATGCTGTACAACATAAAACCCAGAAAAAACTTGTTTGACTTGACCAGGCTGGGAATCGAATACAGGTCCCTCTGGATGAAAATAATAATAAATATAAATATAAATAAAATAAAATAATAAATAAAAAAAATAAAAATAAAATAATTTATAAATGATAAAAATTTCCTGAGGATGTTAACCGATGTTTAACGAAATATCGAAATATATAGAAAAATAAACATAGAGACGAACCTTTGAGCTTGAAATATATTATATAGATTGTTCTTAATTTGGACCCAGGAGCAGAACTTAAACAAAAAAAAAATTCGAAAGCAGAATTCAATTTTATAACAGTCAAACATACACCTCGAATGGCACGTCGAGTTGTTAAGAATAGTTTCCACAGTTTTTGTTGAATATAATTGAAGCTGTGTGTCCCGGTAGTCTAGTAAATAGTGCACTAGTTTATCATAGTTTGGGGGCTCTATATTCGTTTCCTAGCAGGGACTCTGGTCTGTTTCACTACAAGAAGTGAAAGTCTTTTCACGCCAACTACTACAATGTTATCATAATCAATTGGACCCAAGTATGCTGAGACCTTTCCCTTTCCATCCAGCAACCTGCCTGCCTAACCTAACCTAATTACGAGTGTAGGAAATATTTAAATTTCACAAAGAAATTATTAATAACTCAACGCATTTTCCACTAACAGAAAAATCTTTAAAGCAAACAACTTCAACAGCAATTACTGCCACCAAAGCCAATATTATTGACATGTTTTAGAAAAATACATGTTAAGTGATTAACATTGTTGTAAACTTTATTTGAAAAAAAAAAAAGAAAACACTCAAAGAATGTCTGTTGAACGAGGAATGCCAGCGGGTAGTAAAAACAGAAAACAATTCATTTTCAAATATTTGAAAATAAAATGAAAAATCTTTTAGTGTTAATCAAATATGTAAACAATATTTAATGTGACAATAAATACCTGCTGGCAGAGATACAGCAACGGCACTTACTCAGCCACACACACGCACACACACACACACACATATGAACATACAAAACAATTATGAACGGACATTCATGTACAATGAAACATATTTTCAATGCCCTGTTATACTGAAGTGCGGCAAACCTTTTAATAGTAAATTTTTTTGTCCTAAGTTCCTAAGTGAAGATCATTTCAAAGAACTGGGGTACAGCATTAAGTTTGCTAATTCTTACATTAATCGGTGACCAGTCAATAAAAGAGAAATGCAGACTTCCAATGATCCAATGGGAAGAAAAGAAAAGTCCTCTACGATATTTCTTGAATATTATCCCTGGAGTTAAAATAAATTGCAAAAACAAAATATTTTCCCGTGAAAGTCGTCAAAGTGTGACGATGGCTGAATTAGTCTGCATGTTGAGTACAAAACAAACAAGTCCTGGGGTCCAGCGCAGTTTCAGACTAAGTAATAAAAACACCTCGCATTTTTTCTAATGTGCATTAGTATGGCAGTGCAAGTTGTTATCGAAAGGTTTCAGTGACGAAGGCATAGTCACTGGTCACTGAACAGTATCGCCTTCAGCTGATACTAATCTTCAAGTAACATCACAGGGCTTCCCTCGACGGTCTTCTGTAGCATAAGTGAAGTAATTGCTTAGTAATTATTAAAATAATTGCAAAAGCAGAGTTGTAAGAAAGTGAGCTCTTGTCATCTCTCTCTTTCTATCTCTTTTTTCTAGTTCGAACACAATGCATGGCATATGTCATCTCCTGAGGGCTTATCCAAGATAAAAAAAAATTACTTAGCATATCGAATGATTTTTTGCTATTTGGTTTTTCAGTGTAATTTTTTTTTGTGTTCAAAAAAGATGCCAGGATGTGGCATGGTCGATGGTCGAAGTAGTCTGCACGTTGACTACAAAACGAAAAATTTCCTTGGTTCAACCACAGTTTCAGACTCATAAAAACATCTCGCATTTTTTCTGTTCTGCATTTGTGTGCCTTTGTGTCAGTTGTTGTCGGAAGGTTTCAGTGGCGAAGGCAAAGTCACTGGTCACTGAACAGTACCGGCTGCAGCTGTATCCAATCCACAGGCATATAAGAAGCCCTTCTTCAACGGTATTGTGTAGCACCGACGAAGTAAAATAATTACTAAAAATGGCTACTAAAAGAAAGCTTCAAAATTTAATACGTCTCCTTGACAGCAGAGACGTTACAAAAACAAATAACGTGCAAAAAACAGTGTTGGAAGATAGTGAAGCTTCACCTCCTATTATTTCTCCTACAATCCCTTTCCTCTCACCATTTTAACGGCGATAGACAATGGCAGAGAAAATGTTCTACTGTGTCCTCTTCCTCCTCATCTCGACAACAGATAGGAGTGGTTATGCGGAAGATTCCATCTCGTAGCAATCAGAACCATATGAGAATAGCCCGTACTGCCACTGTCAAATGGATATAATTTCTCTGTATCATACCATAGTCAAGTTCAAGTCGAACCGTTCGACCATATACTTTACGCAATGCTATTGAGTCCTTTTCTCTCTTTTTGTCCTACTTCATTTTTTCCTTAGACGTATCAAAATTGACCGCCAGAACTGCAGGGTAGTATTGATTTACAGCAAAATGGAAAAGAAAAATTATCATGCCGCACATTCTTCTGTTTATGTATGCATGCAATTGTATTAGTTAAATATTAACTAAAATTAAAAAAAAAAAATAAAATAAAATAAATGTAGGCGTTTGTTGGTGCTGCAGTGATCATCACGTTGCCCATGCCTGAGCATCTATACGAAACTCTCTGCATGCATCTTCTGTGTCTAAAGTGGAGGTCAGAAAACTTTGTTTTTCTTTTTTTATTCCTGTTGTTGCCAATGCTGCTGTCACCGCTAATATTTTTATTGTTGTAGTTCAGCATCGTTTTTCCACTTAAAATCTCAAGAAAGGGCTTTAAAAAATGCTAAAATTTAATTTGAAAATAATAAAAAAGTTGAGGGGAAAAGTGAAAAAAGCCCATAAATATGATAATAATTTGTATTGTTGATGGCTGAGTAAATTCATTCTCATGACTTTCAACAAAAAGAAATGATATTTTTTTTTATTTTTATTAATCGTCCGTTTTTTAAAAACTGCAATGACAAGAAGTTTGAATGGAATACTTTTTGGGAATGGTCTAATGCCTGTAAATCTCTTGAAATGTTTTGATTCGATATTACATCAGCAAATAAACCACTAAATTTTCCACCTCTGGCTGCCGCGTATGGAGCAAAACTTCGATGATTTTCACTTTTGTATTCCTTAATTATGATTATTTATTTGGGATATAAAAAAGTTTTTTCTTCCTGTTTGTCATTTTAATTTTAAATAATTAAAATATTTTGTTTTCTTTGTTGTTTTACAAAATATCTCCCAAGGAATCCCTGTCGAATTGTTTTTGCATTAGAAAAATATTTAAACTTGAACCGAGTTGTTTATCTTGCACATTTGGTAAATGCAAGCAGACGTTTAGTATGAGTACAACAACAACAACAACAACAACAAACATATTGCTAACGAAGATCATGTATCGTTTCTTACGGAATAAATACAACAGCATATGGATAAGTGGAAGTGTGTGTTTCAATAGTTGCTGTTCTTTTCACATGCAGACAATACATATTTATCTTGACTGTATTAGGAACTAAAAATATTGAATCGGGTGCACTCTTGCACTCTGTCTGAGGCAGAGTATTTTATAAGTGAAAGAATCAGGGCTGCCAGATAAAGTTGTCAAAATTAAACCGCCGAAATTCTGCTAAAGTATAACAAAAGCGTCATTTAATTTTTGAAAAATCGTCCAAAAAAATCGGACAATCTATAATGAGTGTCTATAGGTTGGGTTAGGTTAGGTGGCGTACCCTCCCCCGAAGGAGAACACCCCACTTGGGCCACAGCTTAGGCCCATTCTAATACCACAAAAAACACGTAGGGTCCCCATTGACAAAACTACTGCTCATGCAATAGGCTATGGAGGCACCCCAAAGTGACAACATAATTTTATAGATATTTTATAATATTCAGAATAGAATTTAATCGAACTACAGTTATTACATATTAATAAAAATTTCCTGTCGTATTCAAGATCACAGCTAATTTATCACAATATTGTGAAGAAATTACATTTTTGATTAGAATAAGGGGGGAAAAAAAAGAACAGTTAATCTCCAACAGTAGTTGAGTATAATACGTATTTTCTCTGCCACTACGCATGTCATCAGTACTCTTTGTGTCAACCGGGATTTAATTGTAAAGTCATTAATATCATCTATTTAGCCCGGCAGGGTTTAGGAAAATGCATACGAGAATAATTGTGGCAAAAAGCTTTCCTTTCATTAGTCCCTTCAGTTTTGGGAATAGGAAAAAGTAGCAGGGAGCCAAATCTGGTGAATAAGATGGTTGAGGCATGATTAGGGTGTTGTTTTTTTTGCCAAAAAAATCACGAACATTGATGTGTGATCTGGTGCATTATCGTGATGCAGAATCCATTATTTTTTTTTTCCACAATTCCGATCGTTTGAGCCGTATTGATTCACGCAAACGTAGTGTTCCTTATTAACCGTAAGACCTGTCGGCAAGAACTCATGATGCACCACGCCATTGTAATCAAAGAAAACGAAATTAATTTTTTCTTTTGAACAAACCTCGTGCAGGCCCTTTACTTGGGTAATAGTTAGAGAGCACGATGGTGAAAGATACTTCACTTTTTATTCTCATACCTACCAAATAAACAACAGCAAAAGAAATTAATTAAAATTGGTCGAATGCACTGGGTTCAGTTATTCATCTATAAAAAAACTTACCCGTTACATTGTTGGGCTTGACGTTTTTTTCATTATTATTGTTGTTTTTCTTTTTTACCCGATGTTGTTGTAATAGACAAGTGGATATTTAACAAAGGAACCGTTAGGTATTGTTAACACAAAATAGCAAAAAAAAATCGTTATTCGAAATGCATACAAATATGGGAGCAACCGATAAATATTAATAAAAGCAACATTGTACGGCGGTCAAAGGGTGTTTTATGGAGAAGAAATTCCTTTTCGCATGCAGTGAAATATATTACGCTGCTATACTATACAGTTGCAAATAATCATAAATGGATCATAATTCTTTAAATCATGATTATTCATAATTAAAGTGAAGTGGAGAATTTCATGTGCGGCAAACAACGAAAATAAGCAGCATCGTGACCTTTGAAATTTTCTTTAAATTGGAATTACATATGAAAGTAAAGACAGAAAAATTCCTATGAAAGGTGAAAGGTCAATACCTAGATTTTTTATGTACTATATACGGTTATTATACTCGTATATAGGCATTTATTGATTGATCCCATACAAAAACAATTTTATTTGCTTTGAAAAAGACCTGTAACTTTAAAATTGTAAAAGGAAGAGACTTGAAATTTTGCACAGAGTATGCAGTCTAATAGTTGCACAGTGGACTAAACGGTTAATCTAGCGTCGTTTAATTCAAATTTGAAATGTGGGAATTGCGGTTTTTTTTTGACATTTTCGATAACTAATATCCCACTGAGTTTATCGATAATGTTTGTTTTCTCTTAACTCATATATTCGAACAGCTGCGAGCTTTCAAATATAAAGTATGTTTCAATAGATGAATCAATACATTTTCAAGCCATTTCATATAGTGCAGCACGAGCACTGTAAACAATAAAAGTATTTTTATATTTACCAAGTTAAGGAATTTTTTCTTAAGTTTGTGGTATGTATTTAAGTCAAAAAGTGTTTATGGCTAATGTTTTATATATTGTTGTTACAAATATCAGTAGAAAATAGCCTTCGATGTGTTCTCCGGTGAATGTCCTTTAGTGAAGCAGATCTTCTGTTGTCCAAAAGTGTCCGGTCCATATATTATTTATTTTTGTTGTTGTATTGTTTCTTGTGAATGTAAAATGGCCACCATCTTCTGTCACTTCTTGCGACTCTTATTTTTATTCCATTTTGTAAGTGCAATGTCAGTTTCAAGGTGAGAACTTTTTTTAATACCATATTAACGAAACTATTCAGTCTAAAAAATTTTTGGCAGTAGAAAACTATATATTTAGGAACATAATTTAGGAACAAAAATAATTAATATCAATCAGTAAAGCCTGGTGGAACAAAGTTTTCTGCGCTCACCAGTTACTCTAAGGCGAATTCACTTTACAGCTGGTGTTAATTACACACCAATTACAACATTAAAGAAACACCTGTCAGGTGTTAGCCTCTATGCAAACATATACAAAATTTGTCATAACGACCTCTAATTAATCTAAAAAAGTAGCACAGCTGTCAACTATCAATAACATCTGTAAAGCGAATTCGTCTTCTGTTGGTTCTAACCAAGGTTTATTAATACAAGGTTGCCTCAAGGCGAATTCGTCAATTCGCTTATCGTCCAAACATCAAAATTTGTGTATACATGTGTTTTGTTAAATATAACATAACCTAAAAAGAACGTGTTAAATTAGTGTAATATGAGTTCCAATTAAATTAATTATTACAAAAAGTAATATATTTTCCATTCTTATTATTATAGTATTATATTATTATAATTATTAAATTATTTACAACCAGTTTTCTTCACTTTCTCACAAAAGTAAACAAACTTTGACGTTCGGCTCAAAAAATACGTTACAAATTCTTGTATCAGCTGACGGGCGAATTTGCTAAAGAGTTTACCTGGTAATGAATTTGCCTTGGTCCTAACCACGTATGTATGCGAATGTTAATTTTTAATTTTAAGCTGCTAAAAAATATCCTCTTAACCCACTTAATCTCTTTAATATAAAACTATTTTGCTCCTTTATGTGAAAAATTTGTTGCTGCCATAAACGAAAACTGGGCGAATTTTATTTTTTCATAAATTAAGAATTCTTTTTAATCTTCTTTAGGAAGCGGAGAATTTACCAGCTTCTTATAAAATTTAGAGAAAGTTCTTGGCTACGAACTGTCATTAGAAACAATTTTTGTCATTGTCACTTTTTTTTAACTAAAAAAAAAAAAACGTTCAATGCAAAAAAAAAAACGATCATGACCAAATACGATAGAAGAAAGATATCCAATTGTAAACGCCATAATAATTTAAGGAAATTAATAAAACGGAAAAGCAACTACCAAAAGAAATCGCTGTCAGTTGACAACAATTCATCACAGATTAAAAGAAAATTACAACCAGATAAAAATATTTTCCATATTTGGAACATGATGAAACAAATTGAAAAGAAATGTTGAAAATTTCAAACTACTCTCTCGCATATACACTTGTGCCTAAAAAAAAAATCAAATAATCTAATAGATAGAAATACAGTTTTAAAGACGCTCTCCCTGCGTTCAAGAGGCTGCCTTCAACTCGGTGATGTTAAACGTGTATTAATGTCTTGTACAAAAATGTGTGAAGTAGAAAAACTTGGGAAGTGACATTATTTTCTTAGTATCTGATTAGGAAATATTTCCAACACCTCCAAAATCTGCAGTTAAGGGTAAAAAACCGGTTTTTTTACCCGTATGCACTTATCAGCCTGTAACTTGGTTTACTATCAAACAATTTAAATTTTTACCGGATTTACAAAGCGTATACTGACGCCCTCCTTCGTCGTGTAGCATTGTGTAGCATCGGCGTAGTAAAATAATAATAAAAATGGCTACTAAAAACGAAGCTTAAAAAATTTAATACGTCTCCTTCACATCAGACGGTGTAGCGCCTATAAAACAAAGAATGTGCAAAAGCTGAGCTGTATGATAGTGGAGCTTCAGCTCCTGTCATTTCACCTACTATCCCATTCGTCTAGTTCCAGCACAATGCACCGCATGTGTACGAGTCATCTCCTGAGTGCTGGTCCAAGATAAAAAAAAAATACCCAATACCTATTCCAATTGAATTCAAATATTTTTTTTTATTTAAAATTTATTTGAAATTTTCAAAAAATTTAATTAATTTTTAATTATTATTATTAAAAATGTAATTGTAATTGTAAATTAATTTTTTAATTCCCATTATGAAATTTTTAATTAAAATGCTATTTTGTTCTTTTATATATATAAATCCGATTATTGTACCTCCTGCTTTACAGATACTTTTTGTTTTACTAATAAGTTTTCATTCCTCAATGACATTGCAGCCTACACATGACGTTTACTACGAGCGTGTACAGTAATTACTATACGATTAACATCACTGCAAACAGCAATAACACTAACAACAACAAATATACTCTTTATTAAGCTCTAATATCTGCACTCTGTGTGCTGTGCCTAGTAGCCTACTTAATAATGAACTGATTACATGAGTTCGAGTGCAAGAGACAAATGATGTTTGTAATGAATATCATTAGCCAGAACAGCATAATGATTTATGAATGCAATAATGAAGATCACAAGCTTTTTAATGATGTTTGAAGAAAAAAAAGTCACTTATTCAAACATGGTTTCATACTCAAGTACTTGACATGACTGAAAGTTCGTGTGTGTGTGTATGTGTGTTTGTATGTGCTGTTGGCAAATGTATGATTGTCTGTCCACATGTCTGCCCATAAACCTGTCATATTCTTTGTATACGAGTGTGTAGTAAATAAATAAAACAAGCGTAAAATGCAGCATGTTCGTTTTTGTTTTATAAGATCGACTTTTGCAGTGACTTTGTTTTTGTAACACACGATGTCGGCCACCGCTAAATGAATTCCCTTGTAGAAATGGCCTATTAGATGTGCGAAATGAAGATATACAAATTGTTTTGTGAAGATCTTGAATAAATTGGTACTATTTAGTTGGGATCAAAAGAAAAAACGGGAAATTGAAATGCAAAAAAAATCTATTCATATGAAACGGCATGTGTGTTTGTTTGTTTGTATTTTATAGGAGACCAGACATCAGGACTGATCTTCCTGAAATTTTCACAACATTTAACTGGGCCACTTCTTTTTAACCATGCCCATTTTTACGCCCACTTCTTGAAATTACTCATTCCACATGTTTTTTTTTTTCATATTTTATAATATAGACGAGCATAACTTCGCCATTTGTGGACTTATTTTAAAAATGGTTTTTGCGTATGAAAGAGTTCCATTAATTTTTTTATTTTTAAAAAGAGTGGGGGGTGAAATGTACCCGCACAAAAATGGATTATCAAATTACGTTGTCGTTTGTGAACTAATTTAAAAAAATTTTTTTGGAAAAGGTCTGCTAATTTTTTTTTTAAATTGTGAAGGGAAGACAAATTGCCCACTTTTAAAAAGTGAATATCAAATAAAATCGTAGCTTGTGGACCTAATAATACATATGTGTAAGTGAAAGTTTGTATGTTTTATTATTTGTTCCACCATCAGACAAAACCCGCTTAAGGGATTTGGATTAAATTTTTCAGTAGGATAGCTTATGATCCAAATTAAAATATAAGATACCTTTTCCTGAATAGAAGCGGGTGGGGATGGGTAGAAGGAGCGTATTTTCAGCCTCTCCGAGTCTATCCAACTGATTGCGATGAAAATATAAACACGGATGCATCCAAGGTGCATTAATTAGGTCTGTGCTACTCGCCATGTGTTTTACAAATATTTTATACTCGACTGTCAAAATTTGTTTACATTTTACTCATTTGTTAAATTTGAGAGAGCGCGCAATTAACGATTTTACTCATTTCTTTATTTTGAGAGAGGGTTGCAAAAGCAATTTAGGCATCCAGAAAAGAAATTAAGGTTTTTCTTACTATTGTAGCCTGTATGTGTTTAGTTTTGAGAGAGTAGTAGTCTCTTTTTATGACATCCCCAAGTTAATTACCACAAACAAAATGCCTGTTGTTTTTTGTGTTGTTCATTGTTGTAGAGCTGCATAGACCTTATAAATAGACCTTGGATGCATCTAAGTATAGAATGAAACATAAGTTTAATGGTTTTCGAAAAAATGGATGACGAGGTGGAGAAGGGGGACAATTTCGCCCTCTCCCAATCTATATAACCGACTGCGATGAAACTCTAAATGTAATGAAACTTAAGCCTAATATTTTTCCGAAAACAGAAAATAGAAATCTGATGTTCAGAAAGCGAGTCCACTTACTGAAGCTTATTGGCATTTTTTTCTGGGGCCCATGCTCCGGGAATGCCCCTACGCATGCAATACCTTGGGCCGGAACAATATAGTTTTGTAAGTCATACTGCAGAGACGAGACTGTTGCTAAAGTGGTAGGAATAAATAGAGCTTAATTCTTGCAACAGTCCGCAATCGCGAGTTTTTGTCGAATTTTTAAAACTGAATCTCAGGACGAAGGATGGGGCTGTTAGCATAGACAGATGAGAAAAAATGTTGGTCCGACGAGGGATTGAACCCACATATTCCGCTAACTACGTAAATACCAGCACCCTGGCGGATTATTATTTCCAAAGTATGTTTAGCTAACGGAAGCATTTTCACACAGCCAGTTTTAAGGCAGGTTTATTTTTGAAAGTCAATAAATTACAGCAGGAAATATTTGATGATTTTCAGCCAACATTGGCCATTCTTAACAAGGAAGCAATCAAAATATGTGTGAATGGTACTTTCGATTCACTGAATGGACACCAAAAAACAAGAACATACCGAAAGGACTAACGTATATAAAATTCATTCGAAATTATGCACATTTGCTTCACTTCCGGATCACAATATTAGGATCGTATTCACTTCTTTGGAAGTGCTTTTTTTGCTGTGAATTCTTTTGAATTGTAGTTGTTAGTAACCTTCTGGACGCAATTTCAATAGAATTTTGTATGAAATTTCGATTCTACTCGAATGCCGTAATCCTGCCCAAATTAATAGTAAATTTATAGGAGAAGCTATTTTAATGAAAAGCAAAAAGAAGATTGCAAAAAGAATGAAAACTTTGTTTCGTAAACTAATTCTACGTGTATCTTTCAGTTACAAATTGTACCGCGGATTTGTGCTTTGGTACCACATTTTACATCCTGACTTAAGATTTGTGAGAGTTACAGCCAAAAACAGAGCTGGTATAGTGAATAACTTTTCACTCAAAATCATGCTGGTTCACGTTAATTTTTTTTGCAATTTCACAATTGAAACTTATCGTATTCTGTATTTGGAACATCTCATGCGTGTAGCAAGCAATCGATTCCATCATGACTTAAAGTCATAATGGTCTATGATGATCGCAACTTACATACACAGAAAGAAAAAGCTCGTACTAAATTTAAGATTTTTCCACTTCATATCAGTACGGTTCGTACTTAAGACTTCAAGTACGAATAGTACTTATATGTAGCGATGGTTGAAGTAGTCTGCACGTTGACTACAAAACCAAAGAGTCCTGGGTTCGGGACCAGTTTCACACTAAGTCATAAAAATATCTCGCAATTTGTCTGATGTGGCTTTGTGTAATTTTTGAGTGGCCAAGTCATAGCCACTGGTCACTGAACAGCTGATAACACTTAACAGTTGATAGCAGGCACATCAAAGCGCCCTCCTTCGTCGGTATTGTGTAGCACCAGGGAATTAAAATAATTAATAAAAATGAATCTTCAAAATTGAATACGTCTCCTGGACATCAGAGGCGATCCAGAACTGCTATAAACAAAGAACGTGGAAAAGCAGAGTTGTAACACCGCGAAGCTTCACATCTATCATTTCTTTCTAACTATACCTTTCGTCTAGTTCCAGAACAATGCATCGTATGTGTAGGCGTCATCTCCGGAGTGCTGGCTCAAGATAAAAAAAAATTACTTAAAACAACCCAAAAATTCTTGGAAATCCTGAAAATTCTTAAAATCCGAAAACCAAGAAAAAATAATAAATTAAGAACGGAATTTTATTTTTTATTTTGGAATTCTCAAACATTTTTTGGGCAGTTTTTGAGTAAAGAATATGAAGAATTTTTAATCTTTTTCAAAACTTTGAGGTTGAGGTTCTATTGATGAGTTGGTATAACGGAATGTGCATATAGACTAGCTTAACCATACAGCAAGTACACGGTGGCTCAAAAGGAGCGAAGGTGTTTGAATTCCTTATAACTTTTTTATTATATTTTTTTTTGTTTTCAGTATTTTGTTAAGAAGACTTGGGAAATTTAAAATGGAACATTATACAATTGAATAACGTGCCAAAATCGTTGAACGTTATTTCAGAAGGAAATAATGATTTTATTCATAATTTAATTATGAGCGGCGGAACCCATTTCCAATTGAATGGATTCGTTAATAGGCAATAATTTTAAAATAAAAATAAACATCTCGCATTTTTCTGATGTGCATTATTGTGTCTTTGTGTGTCAGTTGTTGTCGGAAGGTTTCAGTGGCGAAGGCATAGCCACTGGTCACTGAACAATACCGGCTTCAGCTGATAGCAATCCACAGTCTCATCAGAACGCCCTCCTTCGTCGGTATTGTGTAGCACCGGCGAAGTAAAACAATAATAAAAATGGCTACTGAACCGAAGCTTCAGCACTGCTACGAGTATAAACAAAGAACGTGCGAAAGCAGAGCTTCAAAAATAAATAATTAAGCTTCACCTCCTGTCATTTCTCCTACTATCCCTTTCCTATAGTTCCAGGACAATGCTTCGCATGTATAGGAGTCATCTCCTGAGTGCTGGCCCCAGATAAAAAAAAAGTAGTTCAACGGCGATAATTACACGCACTTAATTGTACCGTTTGGTGGGGTGTTTCCTCGGAAGGGATAATTGGACGATTTTTTTCTGAAAATGAACACGGTGTCGTCGTTTCCATCACTGGTGTTACATATCGGACAATGTTGGGAATTTTTTAAGGCCAGCCGTGGAAAACTATCCGCAAGTATGATTTCAACAGCATGGAGCCACTGCGGGCACTGCGAGATAGACCATGGCTCTTTGAACTCAAACTACTTTGGTCATTTTAGGCCACCCTCTTTTAAAACTTAAATAAAGTCTTTTAATCCAACAGAAAAATTAGAAATTCTTGAATTAAGCACATTTTAAACATGATTCGATTTTGGTTTTTTATTAAATCACTGTCGTTTTCAGCTTCGGTATTAAATATGGCAAAAAGTAAATATTTTGCACTTGAAGAATCTGTACTGGAATTAAGTATTCTGTATTTGATTTAAGAAAATCCGAAGTTATCGTACTTTGGACAGTTGAGACGGACATATTCAAGTACGATTGCTCATCTACCACGAGAAAGGACGCCAACAAATTTCAAATGTCTGTGACGGACCTTAAAAAAGTTAGAAATTGCTACAATTTTTTGCACACGATAACGCTGTCACTCATCACACGATCAACGATCACCTAACCAACGACCATCTCTAGTGAAGAGTAACAAATGTTTGTAGTGGAAGTATCTGTGTATTCGACTCTTTGCCTTTTGTGGTTACCGATGCTTTATTTTGTTTGTTTTATAAATAAATTAAAAGCAAAAAACAAAAAAAAAATGCAACAACCACAACTTCGTTAACAGCATTTATGATTGTGTTTGAATTGGTCGTGGCCTCGGTATCTGTCTCGGTCTCGGTCTCGGTCGTTCGTCTTCATCGTCATTGTCTTAAGTTTGTAGTGAATAACTTTAAGCTGCTGTTCCTAGTGCTTTTGCTTTATTTTACGAATACATTTGGTGTTGTTGCTTCTGCTTCTGTTACTACTGCTGCTGCTGCCGCTGGTGCTGGTGCTGGTGCGGCTTTTACTGTTGTCGCCGCTATAAAATTTCTGCTGTTGACTTTGTGGCAATTTGGTATTTGTAACCATGACCGTGGCTTTTAACTGATGTTCTTAAGTCCGTTGTAGGTCTGCATCTCTTCAGTTAGTAGCTGACCATCGTTTCGTGCAGACGTAGTGAGTGTCTTGGTGGAAGACCAAAGAATAAAAAAATATACAATAGAAATTTATCAAACGTTCGCAAAACACTTTCGGAAATTATTAAAATATTTTTTAAATTAAAGTTTCATAAAACTTCGTTTACTTTCTGAGCATTTTCTACTGTGAATGGTTTCCAAGGGAAATTGAACAAAAGCGCAAACATATTTGAAACACAAGTGTTCACAAAAAAAAAAAAAAAAAAAAAAAACAAATTGTTAGAAATATAAAGTGGCGTTTTAGCAGTTGGATGCAAAAAAGATAAACCTAAGAAAAATGTAATGAAGATTTTGTTAAATTATCTACACAATTAATTAAAAATTTAATAGAACAATGTTTTATTTTTCTTATAAAATTTATTTAAAAACGGTGTTGCAAAATTATCTTAAAAACATACCACAGAATAAATTGGAGTACGGATATGGGATATTCGAAAATTGATTTGAAACATGATTGAAAATTGTCTCAAGAAAAAAAAATATAATTTCTAATACTTTTGCTACATAAAAAGCAACTTAGGAGCTGGTATAATTTATAAATCTTTTTTTTTTGGGACGGTATTTTTAATATGAGTCAAGTATATACTCGTATATATCGTCACAGGAAATGCCAAAAGGCTTAACTAACATTTTGAAAATTGTACAGGAAGAGCTCGGTACAACGAATGATATAATGTCAAGCCCATTCGTTATAGTGAAATATACGTTCTATAGTGAATTTTTTTTGTATGCCTAAGTTAATTAGATTAAGTTTATTTCTAATAGAAACACATTATTTAAAAACATTTTCTGCCTTTAGTGTTAATAAAACTGATATTTTTCAATTTAATAAATAAAGAGATGCGAACAAAAGTATTTATAAAAGTTGGTTCCGAGCGATTTGCAAACTTTTTTGCACAGCTTCTTCTTGTGTTTCTCTTAGTATTAGTTGACTTTGAAAAAGAAATATTATTTTGTTGACTCCATTGGAAGCGATTTTCAAAACATTTAATTACCTGTGCTAGTTTAATTTTGGTTTCATTATTGCGCAATATGGTTCCAACTTCTACGTGCCTGTTTCGTCCACATTAAAAATTGTGTCGTTTGTTAAGCCTTCGTCTAGCAAAATTCTTCGCAGTTTTCTTTTCAATGCCTTCACTAAATCATCTCTTGATTCAGCTTTTCACCAGATTCTTTTAGAAGTCGCATTCCATATTTTTTTCAAGACAATAAATACATAGTATTAACGACGTATCCATTGTATATCGTTTTATTATACGGTATTGTATTTTTCTTGTTGGTAGTTTTCGTACAAAAGTGTGTTCTGATTATAGGATTGCATTTGCATTTTCACATGTCTTCGAAATACAGGTCTGGGAATATTATTAATTTTCTTTTTGATTAATTTTGTAAAACTCTTTCCAGTATGTGATAACCAGAAATTTTAATTCTTCCCCAGTAAAACTAGAGAATGTGTTACATCTGCCAAACAGCATACTTTTCAGCCATATACTACTTACGGTCTGCTTTACTCAGAAGCAGTTGAGTAGTGACTAGATACACAAGTATTTATTATTGAACAAAAAATCTGTACTGTTTCTAAATGCAGAATAACTTTTAATACCGAATATTTCCGTAACCAAATCAGCCTGAAACATCGGGACATGTCGATTTTTATGTAAATTCTAATGTGTTACGTAAAATTGACGCGCAATGAAATGAAAGTGTGTTGCATTTAGTACCCATTTTTAAACATTTGCACTTTATAATAAAGCCGGTATAAAGCCATTTTACATCACTCTAAAAGATAACAATAAAGTGCACACATTTTTAATAAACAACTAGCATTTACACGCGCCTTCGCTCAAAATATTCCCATCCCATCGCAAAATATTTCAAATAATATCCAGAAAAAAATTATGGTAATCGATCCAGCAGTTCTGCCGTGATGCACTTAGCAACGAACATCATATCAGTTTTAATTATATCGATAGTTGTATAGTTTCGCTGAGAAATACATTTCCCCCTACGTCTTCTTCTGGTCTCATTTTTTTTTATGTATATCCTATGAGTTATTTTCGACTCAGATATATCAATGTTTTAAATTTCATAAAAAATCGTTCAGATAGCTTGGGAGAGGCAGATATTACCCATATGTCGGCTCATGGCACTATTTCTTAAAAAATGTATTACCTACGTGTGGTTTTAGACTCTGATGTACCTACGTTTTAAATTTTATGCAAATCGGTTTGATATGCAAAACAATAATTTAAAAAAATTTCCCGCACCTGGCAATACTGTTATGCACTTACTGACAATATTTTTGTATATCTAGATACGGGATCCAATTTGTATGCAAAATTTCAAAAGAATTCGTAAAAATAAAGAATTGTTTTCCACATAAGGCATCCGTGCTGTCCACTTAGCAAGTGCTCAAAACCTAATGTGAATTGACCCGAAACGGTGTTGAAAATTTTAGGCCGATACTCCTACAGCTCTGGAGATCATACGATGATTTTATATAGTGCAATACAGGTGTATAGCAAGTGGAAAATCGCATGGTCAGCGCACAAATAAAATGACGATCGAAACAATGACTGAAAAAATTCTGCTCAACATTCCAATTAGAAAGACCGAATATTATTGTACACATAAGACATTACGATACATGGTTTTTTTTTTAACTTTTCAAGTGACAATAAAAAATCATAACATGGAAAATGGAAGGCATTCTGGTGGTATATGTATGGGAATATATAGGAAAATCTAAATGTAATATCTCCGGAATCACTGGGCCGACAAACCATCTACAGACCATCCCCAACGTACTCTGAAATTTTGCTTGAAATCGATCGACCCGTTTTCGCAGTTAGTGGTGACATCAAAGTGTACACTTCTTTTTATATATCGAGCCTTTGGTGCAATACCGTAGTAATTAAAAAAAATCGTGAACTGAGAAAAATGTATTTGAAGTTTTGAGCCATCGTTTTGAGAGTATTTTCGTTTACTAAAGTTATTTTTTTACAAGTTTTTAAATAAAGTAGCATGTTTTGTAATATTTTCTGTTTGTAAATTTCTTGTCATAAAGGAAATATTTCATTATTGCAATTAAAAATATTGTTGGAAATAGCTGGATGCAATAAAGACATTTGTAGCTGTAGAACCTGAAGCGTTAGAGATAGAACCATAATCTTTTTTCCTTTAGATATATATTTCCCCAAAGATCATTTCTGCATACCCAAATTCAAATTTTGAGTTACTACGGTATTGCACCAAAGGCTCGATATATAGAAGATGTAAAAAGTGCAAAGCACTTATCACGAAATAAGACTGACTTAGCCGGTCTGAACCGAATATGGAGCATTCTAAAGACATTAGCTGCCTTAGATTTTGTACGATTCCTGTATTCTTATTTATTATTTCTAACCAAAAACTATGCTCGGTAGTTTAGCACTTTTTTTTTTTTTTTTTTTTTTTTTTATCTGGGACCAGCAGTCAGGAGATCACCTCTACACATGCGTTGCATTGTGCTGGAACTATAGGAAATGAATAGTTAGAGAAAAGACAGGAGGTGAAGCTTTATTAATCATTTTACAGCTCTGCTTTTGCACGTTCTTTGTTTCTAGCAGTGCTGTAGCTCCGGTTTAGTAGCCATTTTTTTTTATTATTTTACTTCGCCGGTGCTACACAATACCAACGAAGGAGGGCGTTCTGATGTTATTTCCATATGGTAAAAATTGATATTTCGGGTAGCTAAATTTTTATGCTGCATTAAAAAAAAAAATAATAATTTAAACTGTTTCTCAAGTTTAAAAATATATCGAAATAAAAAAAGCTCAAATACCGTTTCTTGTCAAATACAAATTTATTGCCTGTTCGTACAAGCCGAATTGAAAATAATCGTTCGCCATTTATATTGAAAACAAAAACAATTTGAGTTTTTTATTGTTGTTTTCAATATAGATGGCGAACGATTATTTTCAATTCGGCTTCTACGATCAGGCAGTTAATATTTTTATTTTTCACTTTTTAGTGTCTCATTAGAAGACACGGGAGGCACGAGCTTTCCTAAGAGAAAAGAAACATTAAAATCGTTCCAGTCAGCAAAACGGACATAAAAACAAATAGAGTGAAATTGAGAACCTCCTCACTTTTTTAAGTCGTTTGAAAAGGATTTGTAGAATAACAGGATTAACTTAAAAACATTTATTATTTATTTTTGAATGCTTTCAATTGCATATGGCGATGAGGGTGGCGATGGCTGAAATAGCCTGCACGTTAACAACAAAACCAAAAACTCAGTTTCAGACAAAACCAAAAAAAAAAAAATATCAGGCGTTTTTTCTGATGTGCATTATTGTACCTTTGTGTCAGTTGTTATTGGAAGGTGTCAGTGGCGAAGGCATAGTCACTGGTCACTGAACAGTAACGGCTTCAGCTGTAACCAATCTACAGGCACCATAGAACGAACCTCCTTCATCGGTATTGTGTAGCACCAGTGAAGTAAAATAATTACTAAAATTTGCTACTAAAATGAAGTTTCAAAATTTAATACGTCTCGTTGACATCAGAGCCGCTTTAAACTAACAAAAAAATTGCAAAAGCAGAGTTCTAAGATTGTGAAAATTCACCTCAAGGCGTATCAAACAAGGTGGTGTTGTTAAAACAGGCGGCAAATTTTTGCTGTACCTACGTTTGTACAATAAGCATCAAAAGCACATTGTTTTTGTAGTATTTACATTAGTTGTTTTTGACATATCTCGAATAAAGAACATGTGAGGTAGTACAGCAACTCCATTCCACAACCCCTTATAGAACTAGTGCTTTCTGAATGACACGCACATGTTAAAAGTCCATAGAAAATTATATTACTGGGGTATAGCAACTCAGTACTAATGGTAGCAATGTCAGTAGTGTATCAGTACTGTTTCACTATTGACATTTGCTACAGGGTTGTTATTAATAGCGCACTATGGGCCAAACTTCTATACCATCATGTATGTTCATATATTTATTTGCCGGTTACGTATATAACAATGTGTGCTCCATAGCAGAGGAAAGAATCTTCTTTAAGATTAAAAACAAAAAAATTATTATAAAAACTGCCCTTTTAATGCGTTTTGCGAAAACCCAAATGTCCATATTAATGTTAATCAAACATGAAAGATTTCCATTTTAATTATAAAAGATTTTACATATAGACACAGCATATGTACATACATACGTGCTCACAATTTCCATACTCAGCACTTTTGTTTATTTAAAAATGTTTTCGCACAAACATTTCAAGGACATTCATAGATGTCAATCAATCATAGAATATTTAAAATTAACTTTTTCTTTAGACGTTGCCCTAGACAGACTTGAAGACATACATTTTTATAACAATGAGCAGTTGTAATTTAAAACTTCATTTAATAAAAAAAAAACCAAGACAAAATGCCCAACACAAGCGTGCGCGCACACACACACACACACAAACCAATGTTCCGCAGCAGTTGCTTCGTTCGTCTTCAACAGGCAAAATTAGAGTTTTTCGATTGTGCCCTCAAGCCCAGAATTTGAAAAAGAAAATTTTTGCATTAAAATTGCGAATAAAATTTTAAAATAAAATACGGTCGGTTACGGCAATCGGTAATAAAAAATTACTTTTATCTTGTAAAAGTTCAATGGCCGATTTATCGCATTCTGTAGAATTTAAATAAAAATGATTTTCGTTTTTTTAAATTGGACCAGCATTCAGGGGATGACCGCTAAAAATGCGTTCCATAGTGCTGGAACTAGAGGAAAGGGATTGTGAGAGAAATGACAGGTAGTGAAGCTCCACTTTCTTACAATTCTGCTTTTGTACGTTTTTCTGTTTTTTATAGCAGTGTTGCAGCACTTCTGCTGTCAAGGAGACGTATGCAATTTTGAATTTAGCAATTTATTAATTATTTTACTTCGAAGATGATGCTCCACGCTACCGAGGCAGGAGGGCGCTCTGATGTGGCTGTGGATTGGTATCACCTGAAACTGTTACTGTTGAGTAATCAGTGCCTATGCCTGCGCCACTGGTACCTTGCGACAGCAACTGGCAACACAAAAACACAGTAATGCACATCAGAAAAAATTAAAAAATTACTAGACTACCGGCGTGCACCACCGCTAAAGAAAATTATAAGAATATTGCCGCAACTGACTTTTTTCCAGAATCGCAATAAATGAATTGTTAGATTAACTTCGTTATCTGATAAAGAGTCAGATAACCAACATAATTTAAAATTTGATTTATTGCAATTTATTCTTAATTATTATGTGATTTATTGAAAGGAACTTATTTTTTTCATATGTTACGAATATGGTGTCCCACTTTTTCGCAAACTGTGTCTCATTCTCGTCCCATAATAAATAGCATTATTACAATGCTAGTAAGATATTTTATATACAATGTACGTTTTAACAAGATGCCGTTCTTGGGAAAGAAAAGAAATCACCATTCATTAAAATGACAACTCCCAAAAGCCTCCCTAAAAATCGTCATTTCTCCCCGATAATTTTAAAAACAAAACCCTTGGCATAATAAAATGGCAAGACATCACACCAACAAAAAAACAGATCTCCCAATGCCGACCGACCCAGCGACCGAAAGACCCAGCAAATATATTAAACAAATGAAAAGTACAAATTGGATAGACAACAGCAATAGCGAAATGAAAATGAAAAAAAAAAAAATGCACAGGCGAATGTTTTTTTTTTTTTTGCTTCTAAATCAAGATGAAGAAAATAAGAAATTAAAAAAAGAAAAGCTTAAAATAACTATCGCAATCTTTCGCAGAGCCGCATGAATAAGACTGACATGACTGCTGGACTGCTGCTAGTGCCTTCTGTTGCTCTTCTTGTTGCTGCTGGTTTTTTTTTTCGTGAAATTTATTTTTACACATTCATAAAGCGTAAGATAAACACCGTTGTTCCTGAATGTTTTACAAACTCACTTTGATTCATTCACTTCAATTCCAGCAGCGTCCCATACCGAAACCAACCGTCCACTTCAGACTCATTCGCTTAAAGTTTTTTTATTTTCGTTTTTTTGTTTTCACAAACTTTTTAATATTCTGCACACTGTTATGAGCACTTTTTTTTAGATCTTTTGCACTAGAGCAATAAAAATAATTTTTAAGTTTATGCTCTCACGTTCATATACATACATATGTATGTACGAGGTTTGTTCAAAAGAAACGGTAAATTTAAAATTGTTCTGAAAAGTATTTATTCATTCATCAATTTTGTCCCCTTCAAAGTAATCCCGCTCAGACATGCACTTATGGCAGCGCTTCTTCCAATCCTCGAAGCACTTCTGAAATTTGCTTTTCAGTATGGCCATCAGCTGGTTCTTCGATTTTGTCTTTATCTCATCAATTGTGGCAAAACGCTTTCTTTCCACTAGTCTCCGCAGTTTTGGGAATATGAAAACGGCACTGGTAGCCAATTCTGGTGAAAAAGAAGGTTGGGTCTTGATTAGAATGTTGTTTTTGGCCAAAAAATCACGAACAAGCAGTATTGTGTGAGCTGGTGCATTATCGTAATGCAGACTCCATGATTTCTTCTCCACAAATCCACTCGTTTGATCTGTATTGCTTCACGCAAATGTTGCCTAACTTCCTTGCAGTATTCCTTATTAACCGTACGACCTGTTGGCAAGAACTCATGATGCACCACCACGTCATTGCAATCGAAGAAAATAAAATTCACCCTTTCTTTTGAACAAAGCTCGTATATGTTTGTATGAATACGAATATATATGCACGTTCTACCGACTTTAACTGATCGATTTAAGTGTAACAGTTTTGTTGTTGTTTATAAATTTTTATTTTAATTTGTATAATGAGCGGTTGCGAGTACGAAGTATCAGTGCGTTTATTTAATACTTCCTCCGTGTATGCTGAATTATTGTCTATTTTTTATTCCATTTTTGCTTTTTGCTACAATTATTGTTTGCATTTTCTAAACAGTGGTTTCAATAAAATCATCCGTGGGTATTGATTTTTTTTTTATTAAATCACTAACGATTACCATGTAATTGCAAATTAGTTACCAATTAAGAATTATATTTGCTACATTGGTGGAAAAATTACAGGGAAAATATTATTTGTGCAAATTAAAATGTTCCATTTAGAGTAAAAATAAATCGATTAATCGAATAAAATAATAATTGGGACAATTTTTCCAAATTTTATTTAATTTTCACAGTATAAAAAATTAGTCTGTGACAAAACTTAATTTTTTTTTTAAATACGCAACTTATTTAGTCAATTGATTATTCGAATAAAATATTTGGCATAATTTTTAAATAATTCGATTTACTGAAAAAAATATTTGGGACTATTTCACCAAATTTTATTTAATTTTCATATTGTAAGAAATTAGTCTGTGGTGACACCTCAAATGTTTTAAACACGCAACTTGTATTAAACGAATAAAATATTTTGCGTAATTTTTAATTTTCAATTTCTCTTTTAATATTCAACTTGTATACTCGATTAAGCTAATAAAATATTTTGGTTTTTTTCTTCTGAATTTAACAAATTGTAGAAAATTAGCCCTGGATGAATCGTTGTAGGTTTGAAAAATTAAACTTGTATAGTCGATTAATCGAATAAAATAATTAGGTTTTTTTTATTTTTCAAATTGTAAAATATTATCTACTGGTGAACCCCAGTAGGTTTGAAAAATGCAATTAGAATAATCGATTAATCGAATAAAATAATTGGTACAATTTTTACAATTTTTTTTCAATTGAAAAATGTAACATTGTAAAAAATTCACTTGTGATGAAACCTCATATTTTTTAAACACACAACTTGTATAGTCGTTTTTTTAAATTTCGTAAAAATTTACCCACTGGTGAATACCCTCATCTTTTAATTATTCAACTTGTATACACGATTAAGCGAATAAAATATTTTGGTTTTAATGTGTTCAATTTTCCAAACTATAAAAAATTAGCCAGTGATGAACCCTTGTAGGTTTGAAAAATTAAACTTGTATAGTCAATTAATCGAATAAAATATTTTGAATAATTTTTGAAATTAACAAATTGTATAAAATTGGCGTGTAATAAAGCATCGTATTTTTTTTTAAACACGCAACTGTGCAGTCGTTTAAGCGAATAAACTATTTTGCATAATTTTTAAATTTTTATTTAATTCCCAAGTTGTAAAAAATTAACCACATGTGAACCCCTGTATCTTTTAAATATGCAACTATTAAGAACGATTAATCGAATAAAATATTTTGGATAATTTTTGTTTTAATTATCCAAATTGCAAAATAAATTACCACTAGTGAACCTCTGTAGGTTTGAAAAATGCAATTTAAATAATCGATTAATCGAATAAAGTATTTAGGACAAATTTTTTTAATATTTATTTTATTTTCGAAATTATAAAAAATTATATAAAATATGCAACTTGTATAATGTAGCGGTGACTGGTAATTATAAGATTTTAAGCTAAGAGAAAAATTGCAAAGTTGTGGGTTCGATTCCTATCAAAGGCTCTGAGATGAAAACCATTATAATGTCATTTATTTCCACACCAGCGAGCTGTAATATTTAGTAACGTGGCTCTGTTTTTCTATTTAAAAATATACTCAGACAATAGAGATGCCAATTTTTTAGGAAGGATAGTGCAGAGGAGAGACAGAGAATGAAATTGTGAAGTATTGCTTAGATTTTGAACAAAATTTTTAAGCTAAAGGATTATAATTTTACTTCGCCGATTTCATTGAAAGAAATATTCTGCGATGCACTTTAGCATAGACAATAAAGCATATCGGAAATATTGTTGATAACTGGACGACGAAAATTCACTACATTCGGGATTCGGAACTCTGCTATTGAGAGTTTTTTTTTCTGATAACTTGTAAGGAAAAGTTGTAACAATTTTGGTGTTGAGTAGTCGGATTATTTTTCAAACTTATAGAAGAAATATTTATTTACTACTTGGTCGATGATTCATGTGTCACATACCGTCCAATAAATAAATGTTCATGACAGTTAATTTTCGCAAATTTCATTTAAAGTTGGTTGGTTGGTTCGGCAAGGTACCGCCTGGCAAGTGTCATTTAGCACATTGTGCCGTTGTAATGCCACGAAACTCACGGAAAACAAAAAGAGAAGAAGAAGTAACTGACGTGGCACGTAGTAGTCAGCACCATGTTCGCGCATATACCCAGGCTCCCACATTCAAGATTGCACGGAGTTCCCAGCGCCTTCTGCCTGTCCTTCTGCCACCTGACAATAAGGTTAGAGACCCCAAAAACTCCTCAGCAAGGTGTAAGAGAAAGGAAAACTGTGATACTTGGATTACAATCTATGCGGTTACTAGTTATCTTTCCAAGTAAGAATTCTCCCGGTGTTAAGAGCACCATGGGGTATGGTAATCTGGAACACAATCTGACTGCCCCTGTACAGTTTCGGGCACTTCCACAATACAAGAAAAACCGATTATGTTTGAACTTAACTGGGCATCTTCTATAACAATATTTTGGAATCCTGCCTCCCTGTTTGTCGTTGCATTATTTTGTCTTTAACAGCATTAAAATATATTTGCTATCATTTCATTGGTACCTTATACCACTGTGCATGAGGTCATCTATGTCAACAACTTTTTAATAAAAAAAAAATTGTTTAAAAATTTCTTGATACAAAAAGCGGATATTAGATTACGTTAGATGGCAGAACCTCCCCGAAGGAGATCGCCGTACTTAGGACAGAGCTTAAGCCCATGGTGATACCACAATTAGAACCACCCAGGGTCTAGGGAGGAATCTAAACCCGCACCTCCAGCTTGATCAGACTAATGTTCATGCAAAAGCAGATATTTGTTATTGCTTATGCATATGTCGGAGTTTAGACGAGAAACATTTGGAAGAAACACATCTGGAAATCTCTTTTAATTTTTCATTTGCGGTTACACAGCCGAACATATTGCTGGCGACATTACATTATTATGGTTATTATTTGTTCTTTTTTTTTGTAAGCAAAGAACATGGGAAGAAGACGTATCGCCGAGTACCGAACACAAAAAAGATGGTCTCTTCCACACCCATAATATGCTGCCAAACTAAATAATTCCCTTCTAAATGTTTCCTCGTCTAAACTCAGTCTATTTATATATGTATATAAGGTAAAGAAGTTCTTACTTTTCTTTTTTATAAAATTTAAAATTGTAGCAGGACCGAAATTAAGACATTTGATATTCCTATACATTTTAATAAAATTTATTTTTTTAATTTCACTCAAACTCGTCAAAATTTTTTGGTCTATATGCGACATTTTATTTGCTCCTTCAGTAGGCCTTTACCCAAATTTTTGAAAATTAGCTAAGAAATTTCACATGTTTACACAAGAACTCCCAAAAACTTTTTGATAATTACGAAATATACAAACAAAATACAATAAATAGCTGCTTCAAAAATTTTCTTTATAAAACAAACAATTTACTATTTGATTTCAAATCTGTTTAATTTTCCTAAACCTTTTTACAATTAGTCGACCTTCGGTTGATAATGAATTTTTAAAAATTCCCTCAATTGAACACCTTCAACAACAATTTTTAACAGTGTAAAATGCTGAATGCAAATCAGTTTTTCCATTAAAAAGAAGAATACTAAAGCAGCTGTGAATTTGTTAACATTCGATTTAATTACACCTTTTAGAATTTATTGAAAATAAAGAAAAACAAAACTTAATTGATACTAAATGAACAAAAAAGACTTATTGGTTTCTGCAGTATTTGTTAGAGACAAGACACCAGAACTCATATCGAGATTGATTTAATTCATGTTCACACAAGTCAACTCACTCGGCACAAAATGTTTGTTTGAAAACTTGAGAAATAGGTTGTTGGAAATTTACAGCAAATCATTAAAATGACTTTATGTTTTAATTAAATTGAAAAACACTACAAAATTATTGCAGTTCTCAGCAGCTGCTGTGGCTGCTGTTGCCATTGTTGGTGTCTCAATTTCTTAAAACTCATAAAATTTGAACGTTAAACCTGAATAACGGTTTTTTTGTTTGAAAAAAAAAAAAAAACAACAAACAAAAATAATGCACCTGCTGATTTTTCTTTTAAACCATTTAAATTTCCGTTTAAAATTGGTTGGATAGTTTAATTACGTTTTTAAGACCATTTTTTTGTGTCTGTCTTTAAAATAATGGAAAGATTTTTTTGTTTTTTCAATGAAAACTGGAATTAAATATTTTTTTTTTTTTTGTTGTAGTGAAACCATATTCGGGGATCATTTTCTAGCAACTTTCTTTCTACTCAAAGGAGTTTTGGATTGCAGGCATTTTTAATTTGTATTTATAAAAAGGATTCATTACCGAACTTCTAAAAGCTTCGTCGGCGTATGAAATAGAAAAGGGTGCTTCCGTAGTCTTGTGCATGAGCATTAGTCTTATCGATATGGAGGTGCGGGTTCGATTCCAGCCTAGACCCTGGGTGTTTCTACAGACAAGCTATAAGAGCTTCGTAGAGTTTGTGTTGTTAAAAAAAAATAAATAAATAAAAATCTATCGGAGAGTTCGTCACGTACGACGCATTTCGTCGATGGCGCTGTTGTGTTAATTTTCATATGCACAAATGCGTTTTATTTCTGAGAAGGAGAGTTCGCAACGAATAATTCGTCGTTCGTCGCAATTGTGTTCCCAGCATAAGTCAGTATACTCACTTAAGCACATAAATATCTGTCGTTTGACATTTGCTTAATTAATTTTCACAAATGTCAATGAAATTGCGTAGAAAACGCAACACTTTTTCATTACGCTGTTGTTGCTCATAAGTTGCTCATAAACATGTGTCTTAAATCTTTTGTTTTTTTTTTTTAAAGAAACGAATAAAAAAAAACAAGAATCAACAAAAGTTTGTGCATTAAATCTTCAATTTCCTTTAATTTAATTCCTTCACTTTTTTATTTAGTTTATTTTTTTCTCGTTCACAACTACAAGGTGGAGCAAAATTATTTTCAATTTTGTTTTTTTAGGTTAGATTAGGTGGCGGAGCCTCCCCGAATGAGAACGTCCCACATAGGGCAGAGCTTAGCCTCATTGTGATACCACAAGGAATAACTAGGGTCTAGGCGCGAATAGAACCTGCACCTGTCAGATTGCTAAGAGTAATGCTCATGCACTAGCCTACGGAGGCTAAACAAAAAAAAAATATTTTGAATGGTGGAAATCTTTATTTGGACTTGTACACTTTTTTCTGTTAATTGGAAAATATGATATCAGCGAAGTGGCTGTTGCCAGTGTTGATACACATTTGTCCACGTTTTATCGCATTTTCCATAACTTTCTGCAATATTTCTGCTGATAATTGTTCGCATTCCTATCGAATATTCTCCCTAAGGGGTGCGCTTGTCTGGGGCTTGTTGGCATAAACCGGCGACTTCAAAGAAATAAGTCTGGAATGGTTAGATAGGGCAATCTTGCTGGTCATGCCAAATCGCCAAAAACGGGACCACAGTAATTCACAGGCGGCTGACGGTCAGCAGGCATTAACTGATGCCCTGTTTGCACTTTGTATGGGAACATGTGTAAGTCTTGCATTAAAATTCGCTGCAGTGTCCGCCTGGTGACGCCGAATTGCGCCGCACGTCGTCTGGTTGACGTTTTTTTGTTCTCAGCAACATCAGCAGCCACAGCCGTGATATTCTCAACAGAACGACCAGACCGGTGGCGGTCACGCCCTAAAAGATCTGTTTTAGTTCCAGACTGGTCGAGTCGAGCAGCTAAGGGGCGTAATTTTTGTCTGCTTGGCGTGATACGATTAGGAAATCTACGATGAAATTGTGCACAGGCACATCAGAACGCCCTTCTTAGTCGATATTGTGTAGCACCGGTGAAGTAAAATAATTACTAAAAATAGCTATCAAAACGAAGGTCAAAAATTTAATACGTCTCCATGACAACAGAGACGCTACAACATTGCTATGAAAATAAATAACGTGCCATAAGCAGTATTGTAAGATAGTGAAGCTTCACATCTTGCCATTTCTCTCTAACCATATCTTGCCACTAGTTCCAGCACAATGCATCGTATGTGTAGGGATCATCTCCTGAGTGCTGGTCCAAAATAAAAAAAAACACACCGCCGAACGATTATTGGTTAACAAAAGTCGAGACAGTTATTCCACGCTCTTGCGGAATATAGCGCTACATTGTTTGTCTGTTTGTATTCTGCAGCTGTCTAGTTCACAAATGTCAAATATGATTGACGTATAACGGCATTTGCAATAGGGTGATTACCATAAGGGTGGCGATGGCACGATGGATGGTAGTCTGCACGTTGACTACGAATCCAAAAAAAAAACAGACCTGGGTTCAACCCCAGTTTCAGACCAAAAATTTTAAAATAAAAATAAACATCTCGCATTTTTCTGATGTTGCATTAGTGTGTCTTTGTGTGTCAGTTGTTGTCGGAAGGTTTCAGTGGCGAAGGCATAGTCACTGGTCACTGAACAATACCGGCTTCAGCTGATAGCAATCCACAATCACATCAGAACGCCCTCCTTCGTCGGTATTGTGTACCACCGGCGAAGTAAAATAATAATAAAAATGGTTACTAAACCGGAGCTTCAGCACTGCTACGAGTATAAATAAAGAACGTGCGAAAGCAGAGCTGCAAAAAAAATTAATTAAGCTTCACCTCCTGTCGTTTCTCCTACTATCCCTTTCCTATAGTTCCAGCACAATGCTTCGCATGTGTAGGAGTCATCTCCTGAGTGCTGGTCCTAGATAAAAAAAAAAAAAAAAAAAAAAAAAAAGGCGATTAATTTTGCGGCACCCAGTACTTAATTTAATTTTGCAACAACAATCGCCAGTAATTTTTTTTAATCTTATTTATCTTTCATTTGAATTTAAGCATATACTGGCAACATATTTAATACTGTATTTCATTGCTCTGGTTAAATAATTTGTTTTCTTTTATTCTGTTTTTTCTTCTTCTTTTTTGTTTTAGTTGATTTAATACGTGTGCGAGTGTGTGAGTGTGTTCTTGTATGCATGTGTGAGCGCGCATAAATTTGCTTCTGCGGTTCTAGTTTTTACCCCAAATCTTAATAAGCAACATCATTTTAACATCAACAACATGGAATACAATATACTGCGATACATGCGACAAAGGCATCTACCCACACCACGATTTTTAACGGTTCAATTCTACTTAGCGGCGGTAAGTGTTTGGCCTCTATTTATTTATTCTTATTTAATTCTTAAGTATATATTTCTTTCTTTTCCTTTTTTTCTTCATCTTTTTTTTTGCTTATTTAATTTTGTTCACTTAAAAAACTGTGGGCTGTGACAAGTGATTCTATTAAAGTGCTTTTGCATTTGTTTCATTCGTTTGCTTTTGTGTGTTTGAATTGCCAAGCAAATTATGACTTGCAGATTTCAAATTATCGAAAAATTAAAGAAAAATTATAATTTAAAAAACCGACTTTCGCAAATGATGTAGAAAAAATAACAGCCCCTATTCATAAAAACTTTCAGCAGGTTTATGAACCGTTTATAAGCAAAATTGGGTAAAGTTATATTCATAAATGATGAATAGGCTTTTAAACGCTTATTGAAGCATCTATAAAATCTGAAATTTTATTGATGGACTTACTCCTCTTTAAACCAAAAATAAAACGATACTCTTTGAATTTAGACATTTTGTTTGAGCACATTTTCACACATAAAAACTTTTTTCCGGGCTGAAAAAGTTGCATAGCGACGCCTGACGAAGTAATTTTTGCATTGTTTTTTTCGTGTTCGTTTTTGTTTTTTTGCTCTATTTCCGTTTTTAAATTCAAAGTGTGGTCATCTTTCTTACTGAAGCAAAAAACGTTTCATTTTTAGGAAAACTTTTATATGGAATTTTTCTGAATTGCAATTAAATACGAATTTAATTAAATATTCTTTAAAATCTATGTAGTATACAGAAAAAAAATTTTTGTTTTGAGTAAAATACGAAAATCATTGATTCAATAATAAATTTTCTTGAATTTTCTGTGAAGACGATTTTTGCATACAGTAAACTCGCAGAAACGTGAACAAATTTTTATCGAGGGTGTTCACGTTTTCGATTTTGTTCACGGTTTAGATTGCATTTTTTCTATAACATATTTTAGTCTCTTTAATCTTTTATTTAATTTAAAATAAAGTATGTACGCTATTTTTCACGCATGAAGCATGTTTTGATTCTACTTTTTGTAAGTTCCTGCAATATTTTATTATGCTACAACGCTACTACTATGGTTTGCTAAGATACTAATTTCTAAATTATGTTATTGAATTCAGCAAAAATAGAGGTTAGCTGAATTTAAACTACGATAAATATAAATTTGTTTAATTAGTTTTTATTGAAAAGCAGCAGCAACAACAAAGAAACATTCTTTGATACAAAGGCAAATAAATACTTTTTTAAGACAACAAAAGGGTGTGTTAAAATGATTTCATTCAAAGATTTTATATAACATATTAAAAATGATTTTAATGGATGGATATTCATTGGACGAGCTAAACAAAAAAGTCGGTGATCTCTTGTTGACGTTGTGTTTGCTTGAGCATTTGCAGCCTTTTCTTAGAGATTTCTTAATACTCTGTTTCTTTTTGAACCAATCGTCGATTTGGCGACATTATACTTTTTCGACAAACCAGTTACCGAAGAACCTTTCCGTAAGAGCTCTAAAATATCTGACTTTTCTTGAAGATTTAAGACTTTTGGTTTTTTATTAGACATATTTTCAATAAAAATATTTTTAGAGATCACTTGTTTATATTCTTTATATACCTACATATACACTGCGTTTCACATGAATAGGTGCAGTGTTTTAGCAATCAATTAGAGCTTGCTGCTCTCAGGATAATTCATGCAGAGAATTATGTTGCACTTTTTATTAAAGGTTTAACAATTAAGAAGAAGAGTATACACAAAGCACACTTGAAAAAGTTCCGTTAAAAATGATATGCACTTCTTTTTATAATTTGCGAAGAAAATTGTGAACTATTTTTGCGTCAGTTGAATAGGTTCATATTATAAAACAATAAAAAATTATAAAAAAAAGCACGAAAACAATTAAGTTTTGTTTATTAATTTAATTTTTTATTCATTTTTAATAATGTGTACTTCCTCCTTTCGATAAAATTACCTCATAAATTCTATTTGGAAGGGAGTTATACAGTTGCGATAAATATTGTAAGGAAATCTGCGACCATGCCGATTTTATTGCAACAATTAGAGATTCTCGGTCATCAAATTGCCGCCCAGACTCGTACACTTTCCGAGACACACATCCCCATACGTTTTCCATTATGTTTAAGTCCGGGGAGTATGGTGGCCATGGCAGCAATTCAACATTTTGTGCGCTAATCCACGTTTTAATAAGCCTTGCCGTGTGAATAGGGGCATTATCCTGCTGGAAAGTCCATGGGATGGGTCCAAACAAATCTTGAAATTTTGGGAACGCTGTTTGCAGAATAGATTGATAGGAATTTGCTGTCATTTTGGTGGTTTTAAATTCCAAGTCTATGACTCAATAGTACGATATTGCACCCCAGACCATAACACCACCTACTCGACTATGGCGACGGGCTGAAAAGCGTTCTTCCTTTCTCAAATCATGGAAATAGTAGTTGTAACCATCGGGTCCATCAAAATTGAACTTTTTTCGTCTGAGAAAACTACTTTATTCCACTCACTCTTCCAAGTCATGTGTTCTTTGCAAAAATTCAACCGTAATTCTTTACGTTGCTGGTTCAATGGTGGTTTTTTCTGCAACTTAATACGTTTTAAGTGTTCTGCTGTATTTAGTATCCTTCTAACTGTGGAAAGGCTAGCACTGGAACCACTTTTTGCTTTGATTTTTGCAACAGAGTCACTAGAATTGGAGGCAATTCTTAGAATATTTCGCCTTCTGTAGCTGTTGTGGCCATTGTTTGCCGTCCCTTCATGTTTTTGCCATAGTTTTCTCTATTTCTTAAATAATTCCACACAACGTTAGCGCTTTTACTAATTTTTAAAGCAATTTCTCGGCCGGACAGACCTTGATCATCATAGGCATCAATTTTTGCCTTCTCTTCCAACGTTAAAGATTTACCACGGCCCATTTTCAATTAAAATCGATTAAAAATTATTTTTGTGTTTTGTTTTTAAAAATTGCTGAACTATTTTGTAATTAAATTTGACACAAATGACCATACAAACACATTTTAATCACTGCACCTATTCAATTGACGCAAAAATAGTTCACAATTTTCTTTGCATATTTTACATACATATTATTTTTAACGGAACTTTTTCAAGTCTTCTTTGTGTATACTCTTTTTCTCAATTGTTAAACCTTTAATAAAAAGTGCAACATAATTCTCTGCATGAATTATCCTGAGAGCAGCAAGCTCTAATTGGTTACTAAAACACTGCACCTATTCATGTGAAACGCAGTGTATGTATAGTCAGCACAGAGAGATGCTTCCAGTAGAACTGCCGCTTTAATACTAAAACTACTTATCCTGCAATAAAAGCTGTTCACAACAAACAAACTACGAAATTCTTCTGCGGGGAATCCCAAAATTTTTAAATAAGCTTACAAAATTGAATTGTAACGTTCACGTTTTAGAGCTTTCAGCATTTGTTCACGTTTTAGAGTAGTCAATGTAAAAAAAAAATGGAAAATATTTCCATTTTAATTCAATTAAGAAATATTTTATACCAAAGAAAATTGATTTAAATTGATTTAAATTTTATTTCTAACAACGATTTTTGTTGTTTTGTAAACTTTTTTAATTTAAAGTTGTGTGGAAATCAAACAAAAGTTTTATTGATTTAATGAGGAATGAATTCTATGTTCTGCCTGTTTTAAGTTGCAATTTTGATAAATATTGTCTTTGAATGAAATACTAATGGTGTTTTCTTTTCTGACAAAAATGTTACATATATGCTACATTTCGTTACTATTTCTGTTCCATTCTAAAAAATATGTAACATTAAAAAAAGCTATTTCGTTCCTTTCTAAATATGTTGCACAAATAACTGGCAAAATATGCAACATATTTGACCCTCTACTCTCAAGTCGGGGTGATGTACTAACCTTTTTTACATCTTTGTTAAGTACTGTTTTATACAAATAAGAATTATGAAAATCAATATACTCTTCACTTTGACTAGAGTCTATCAGAATTTTGTTAGAGGAAGATTCTGTTTAATTTCTTATTTATTTTAATGTAAACTTTTCTGATAAATTTTTGGTTTAAAGTTTTTTGCAGTTTGTTCTAGGTAATAGCAGGTGATTAGAAAACAATGTTGCTGACGATTTTGTTTTATTGATAAAATGGTGCTAAAAATCGTAGAAACAGTGAAACGCTAAGTATACATTTATGTTAAATCTCAAATATTTTGTACCATTGTGGCAGTAAAAAATTTATCACTTTTTAAAGGTATGGGCAAACTGTAGAAAATGTTATCCAGCGAAAGGGCAACATTTTTGTTCAGAAAGGAAATCACCATAAGTGTTGTTAACTTTCAACAAGACAGAACTTTGAAAAAAATGTTGGTATATTTTCTTCTCTATTCATACAAAATTATAAATCTAAAATTTTTCAGTTAAGTTTATTTATTTAAAATTTATCTATATTTGTTATATAGTTTAGCTGGTCTATATGCAGCATTTCATTCGATGCTAAAAACTAATGTTCTTCTTTAAAGGCAATTTATTTCGGTGTTATAATTTAAAAAAAAAAATGTTTTTTTCCCCATTTTAACTTAATTTAAGGTTTAAGTCTTCTAATCAGTTTAAACATAATAACAATGTTGGTGGGAAGTTAAATTTATAGGTATGTGTGTGTCTGTTCTTCTATTCCCTTATAAAAGAAAAGAAGAAAACAAATCTTAATTATAATGTCAGCCACACACATGCACACACACACACTGTTGTTGCTACAACTACGGCAATTGAGACATGGAAACTATGCTTAAGTTTGAAATGCATAAAAAAGTCAACCGTCCAAAACAACAAGAAAAAAAAAAACAAAACAAAAACAAAAAAGAAACAAATCTAAATTTTAGTTTTCGACTCGTAAGCTTGAGAACGATGTATGCATTGAGATGGTCGCTGAACAGGTGCTCTATAATTAAAATTAAACCATTGTGCTAAACAAAGCGGTATATTTGTGTGTTCTTTATATTAAAAAATATAAAAAAATCTTCTTCTCATACTATATGTATCTTAAATTAAGACAACACGTGAATGTTAAGGTACAAGTAGTAGTTTTTTTAGTTTGCTTTAAATTAAAGTTCAATGGCCTCTTCGTTAGTTTTTTTTATTTTTTTTTCTTTTATGATGAAAAAGTTTTAAGCCTTCCCACTGCCACTCATAATTTAGCGGTACCTTAAATATACAGTTGTTTATATATAGGCGGTCCATAATTAATTTGTTAATTCATTTAAGAGATGAAAATCATACGCAATTTATGACAAGAATACTAGAAAATATCAATTTAAGCAATTTGTTGCAAAACTTTTAAAACTCTAGGGAACATATTCACAGTCATTAGTAAGCTAATAGATTGCCAGTAATATTTGATTCACAGCTTTTTGTTTACTACAGTCGAACTTCTCTATAACGTAGCAGTTGGGGACCGTCAAATTTCTACGTTATAGAGAAAATTCGTTATAGAGAAACTGCAGATAATTTTGACTACATTTTTTTCATGTAGAAAATATATTTATTAAGACAAAAAAAATTGTTTTTACATGAACACATTAATTTTTTTTTATTAATACATTGTAAATATGTGACTAAATTGATGCAAAAAATCGATTGCTACAAAATTCGCAATAGAGAGATTATTTAGTGTGAAAAATTCTATTTTGGTCTTAAAAAATTGTACGTTACAGAGAGAACTTCGCTATTGGGAAATTCGTTATAGGAAGATCAAAATGTATGAAAATACTCACAAAAATGTTGTGTTCACGAATTTTATATGTTATAGAGAAGATTTCGTTATAGAGAAGTTCGCTATAGAGAAGTTCGACTGTATTAGTTAAACCGCCAAATATCATTGGTTAACAAATAGTTAGACAACAGGTGATTGGTAAATTATTATTAGTGTTTTTGTTTTTATATCATCTATCATAATATAATATACTAGCGGCCCGTTACGTGCGTCGCTACGTATTAAGTGAAATAATAATAAAATTTAATTGGAACATGAAATTCATTTATTCAAACAAAAAAATATTTTATTAATTGCTAGCTATTTTAAAACTTAATCCAAAACATTTGGATAAACAAAATATTTTGTTTTTCCATTTTGAGCATGAATAAACAAACGTCTGGCGGTACAGACTCTGGAACAGGCAACATAAAGTTGGCCATGTGAAAAACATGATTCCTCCAAATTTACACCACAAACGTGAAGTGTTTGCCCTTGGGTCTTGTTGATGGACATCGCAAATGATAAACGCACAGGATATTGTAATCTTTTGAATTCAAATGGCATATCAGTTGGAATTATAGGGATACGCAGTATGAAACAAACTTCTCCTTTTGATTTACCAGTTACCAGTTTACCAGCAATAACTTTTTCACCGCCAATCTGGTGCCATTACACAGTTTTGGCGGATTAATATTTCGAAATAATATAATCAAAGAACCAACTTTCAGATTCAAGCAATGCGGTGGCATACCAGCCGGTTCCACTGAATTTAAAAATTCAATTGGATAATTCATTGCCTCATCTTGATTCATAACACTGTCAATTGATTTATATGTCGTGACTACACCTGGCAGTTTCGCTTGAATTTTAAAAGTAATGGCATTGACCTAAACATTTGGTTTGAATAGGTGAGCCCGTTCTTGATTTATAAAATTAGAACGAAAAGTGGCATTAATTTTTATATATATAGATATATATACATAAAGCTGTATGTGTGTTTGTTTGTTTGTTCCTTATAGGAGCCCAAACGGCTGGACCGATCTTCCTGAAATTTTCACACCATATATATTTCGGATTCTTGAATGCATTATAGGCTACTTTTTTTTAAATCACGCCCATCTTTACGCCTACTTTTTTAATTATGCTACTCCTTCCACATGGCTTTTAACAGATTTTATAATATAAACGAGCTTAACTTCGCCATTTGTGGACCAATCGCAATGAAATTTGGTGCACTTAGTCTGTGCAACTCCGGGAAGGTTATAGAGTATTACTTTTTTTATTTTTGATAATATTTTGGTTTTCCCGAACCAATTTCAGCAGCAATTTATTATCTTGCGCGGTAAAGTTCGATGAGCGCGTGCTTGTTTTATCCATTTTTAAGAAATAATACAACAAATGTAAACAAAAACCACATGCTATAGCAGTGCTGCCAATATTGAGAGATTGTTAGCGTTACCATTCTATGGTTCTACTGAGAATGTTCGTTAAACCATACACTGTGAATATGAAGTAATAGTTAAACAATAGTTATCATTTTAGGTTACTAATAATTAACTAATGACTGTGAATTTGGGCCTTAATTAATTATTTGTACGCAGGCAAATTTACGTAAATAGTTGCTTAAAAATGTGGTCATTAAAACGTAATTCCTGTAAGTACCGGGTGGGCCAAAAGTAATCAGTAAAAATGTTCTTGTCTTTCGTTGTCCTTAAAAGGAATCGAACTTCTACTCTGTTTGCAGACTTAACCGTACGCATTCAAATCATACACACTACTAAAAATCACCCGGGGTATAAGCAATCATCCGTTGTTCTTTTGCTGTAATTTTTTTTTAGGACAAATTTTGGCACTGTTTGACCAGCGGCGTCTTCGAAAAAAATGGCCCGATGACTCATCCAGCGTGAACAGTGCACTATGTAGTCACTTTAAGCAGGTGTAATGGCATCACTCGTGGATTTTCGGTGCCCCTGAAGCGATAGTTTTGCTTGTTCACGTGCCCGCTGAGGTGGAAATGAGCCTCATCGCTCATTTTGATTTTGGTCGAAAAAACGTCAACTTCATCCTCGAGATTGAGGATGGCTTGGGCGTAGGTTACGCGCTTGTTCACTTGTATTCTACATCTGTCTAGTTCACAAATGTCAAAACAGATTTGACATTGGCCACCATTTTGCAAAA
This sequence comes from Dexiosoma caninum, assembly GCA_963924685.1. NCBI lineage: Eukaryota > Metazoa > Arthropoda > Insecta > Diptera > Tachinidae > Dexiosoma > Dexiosoma caninum. Next base: position 32,528,785 of record OZ004729.1, on the reverse strand, counting down.
ATAAGAGCATCTTCCAATAGGGTGGCCCACCTTGTATTGTAGAACGGCCTTTACTTAACAATGTTTTTTTTTTAAATTGGTAGGTAAATTACATTAAAAGTTTTTCTACAGAAAATTACAAACATGAAAATATTGATGAAAAAACATCACTTTTGAGCATAAGAACATTTATATTTCATTATGGAAAATATTGGGCAAATGGAAGTTAAATCAAAACGCCAACATATTGCACAAATCATCTTACACTTTTAGTAACAAATAATAAAATAATTCTCACCAACATGCGAAATAAATTTTATTGCTTTCTTTCACGAAAGTGTGTCCAATCATTTGAAAAGTCTTAATTGATTATTAATATAAAGTTTATGCATTTTCCTGCTCTTTTTTAGGTCATTTAGCACATAAATGCTTAAACATTTTAATAATAAATAGAATTTTCACAAGAAATTTCTTTTATTACCAAATATGTTTGTTGCTTAAGTCTTTCGTTTTATAGTTTGGCTTCAAGCAGTGATGTTAACTGTGCTCTGTCAAGTTTACGTTGATGATTTACACGAAAAGCAAGCAATGGGGCTACATAAAAAATTTAATATTTTCTTTTATCCTTTTTTTTTTAAATTAAAAATAAACGAAAAATAAGCAACAGATAATGGCTTCTCTGCAAAATATATTGTCGAAAAAAAACCAATCAAAGAAAATATAAAAATGTAATAAACAATTTTATGAATATTTTACAAATTAAATTGGGAAACGAAAGTATTTGAGTATTGTAAAATGGAAATTTAAAAATATAAATAGTATAATTTTTCAAAGAAAAGATAAAATTTTGTATAACAATCCGTCATAGAATCCAAATCGGTGTTGCAAACCAATATTGGTTTCAGTTGGTTCAGTTTCACGTTATTTTTAAATGCAAATAAAACCGATATTCAAATCAGCTCTTCAGTTTTTTTTGCTAATTTTTCTAGTGCAAAAATTTTGTTTGAAAATTTTGTAAATTATTATTTATTATTAATTACTATTATTATTATTAATTATGTTATTTGCTCTAAAATATTATTAAAACTTGTGTTTTTAATAAAAAAAAATTAGAAATATAGAAAATAAAATCTGAAGTGGTAAAATAAAGTAAAAATATGAAATAAATTCTATCGCTGTATTATTTATGCATATTTGTTGTTTACATTTGCGTAAATTTATTTTTTTGTAAAAATATAAAGTGCATTTATAGAAACTTTTTTGGAAAAACTAAGTTTTTAGAATATATATCTTTTTAGAAAAAGTACCTTTTTAGAAAAGTATCTTTTTAAAAAAGTAGATTTTCCAAAAAAAAGTACCTCTTTGAAAAAAGTATCTCATTACAAAAAGTACCTTATTACAAAAAGTGCATTTTTGCAACAAGTATTTTTTTTTAAAGAAGTACCCAGTAAAAAATTCCATTTCATACTGGAAGTTTCTTTGGAACGGGAAACTTTTTAAAGTACCTTATTAGAAAAATGATCCTTTTAAATAAGGTCTCTTTCTAGAAAAAGTATTTTTTTAAATAAAAGTATCTTTTTCATACAGAAAGTTCTTTTGAAAAGGCAAATTTTTAAAGTACCTTATTAGAAAAAGTAGCTCTTAAATAAGGTACCTTTTTAGAAAAAGTAAATTTTTTTATAAAAGTATCCAGTTAAAAAATCAAGTTTCTTACAGCAAGTTTCTTGCGAAAGAATACTTTTTATAAAAAAGACCCGTTTAGAAAAAATACATTTTTGAGAAACATGGTTTTATAAGAAGAAATTTCTTTCTTTGAGGTACTTTACCTTTCTAGAAAAACTATTCATGTACAAAAGTAGAATTTTTAGTAAAATTAAACCTTTGATGAGAATAATTATTTAGAGAAGCCATTTTTTACAAAAAGTAACTTTTTTCAAAAAATTCCTTTTAAAAAAAAAAAAAAAAAAAAGTGAAAAGCATATCATATTTATATTTTGCTAAAGCAGTTCTTGTTTTTAATTCACTTTAGAAAAATACCCTTGAAAATTATTTTAAAGTGCTGTCTTAACAAACACAGCGTTTAGTCTTTTACAGAAAAATATTTCAAGATGCTATTTTTAAAATTATGTCTTTAATAAAATTACTGTTAGAAAGCAGTAAAAGCACAATTAAACAAATTTAATTCAGTTAAGAAGAAAAGAACTTAAAACTCACTACTAAAAAAAGGCCATTCTAAACCAGAACAATTTAAGCTTTGTGATTAAGAATTCAAATTAAAAATAAAAATAAAAAATTATATAATAAAAAGAAAACTTGATATTTTTCTTAAAAAGTTATGTATCTTTTAAAAAACTTAATTTGGAATAAAATTATCTTGTTTTGTGTGTCTTTTTCTTATCATCGCCACTATTACATTTTTATTACTAATTTCGTTGGCAAACACAAAAAATAAAATAGAGAGAATAACTTAAAACCTGGACTGCAGCAAGAATCTAAATGACTAAGAAACCCAAATACATATAAATGGCTTCGATTTACCGAGTATTTAAGCAATTCAAAAAAATTAAGAAAAAAACGATCTTTCCACAACTCTCTTCCCTGTAGCGAGAAACTGCTGCTTAAAATTAAGAAAAAAAAAGTAGAAATAAATAAATGAAACCGGCACTTAAAATTGCTTTACAAACTCAACCTAATTTTGAGTATTTGCTTTAAAAGACGATAAGCAGCCACCTTACAGACACGACACAACATGACAAATAAATAAACAAACAAACAAAAAAAAGAGTGACACAAAACAGACATTAGAGCAGCAATTAAGTCGAATTAAATGGCAACTAATAAGAAGTTTTACCACAACTCATCAATTCCAGTAGCAAACGTGTCTCCAAGGCACCGATGAATAAGACCAGATGACTATTCAAACAGCAGCTTAATAAATTAAAATTAAGATTGGGCTGAGCTGGGCTGGGAATTCTGGTTAAATATAAATAATATTATATAAATATAAAAAAATTCCACGAACGGAATGCATTGGCCACTATGAAAATCACCATTTGGTTTTTTATCAAAATAAAGGGCAGTTTTATTGCTGGTATTTGTGCTGTTGTAATAAACACAGCACCATTTAGTAACTGATTAGTTTTTGACAACAAACTAACTTGCAAAAGAAACTAAAACGAAATTATTCAAATTTAAACAAATAAAATACAAATCCACATTCTATTAAGCACTTCAATTTCCTTAGTATTTATTTATTTTATCTTTTAATTTTAATTTTAATTTTAATTTTTATTTTTATTTATTTTAAGTTCTTTTGTGGTAATTTTTGTTAAACAAGTGTCAAGTGGTGTCCAAACAGTGGAGAGATGTTGTTTCATCGTCGAAAAATGTTCTGAAATTCACATTAAAATGTGACACGACCAACACTAAATTTTGTTAGAACGTCAGACCTAAAATAGGTCATTGCAAAAGTAGTTTTCAAAAGTCCCACAGTGCATTTAAAAGACGTTGAATTACAGTCGACTTACGATAATTTGAAACTCAAGCGACCACAGAGAGAGAAACTTAAAATAATCGATAATAATTCGAATGTAGTAAAATGCTATTGAGGGTGGCGAAGAAAACCAAAAAGGCCTGGGTTCGACCCCAGTTTCAGACTAAGTCATAAAAAAATTTCACATTTTTGCTGACGTCCATTAAGGCCGGGGCACATAGAAAACGTCATACTTTGACTTTGTCAAATGACATTACGGTCCGACGGAAGAGATTGGAACAATGAGTACTTTGTTGACGGATATAAACTCATAGCCAGCGTTACCACGTTAAAAAGTAAAAAAAAATTAAAAAAAAAATACCAGAATATGTTTTACTTTATAAAAATAAGTCTTCAATTTCTTTTATACTGGCCACAAATTAAAAAAAAAATTATATAAAAACATACGTCTCCTTGACATCAGAGACGCTATAACGCTGGTATAAAAAACAAATAACGTGCAAAAACCGGTGTTGCAAGATAGTGAAGCTTCACCTTCACCTATTCTTTCTCCTACTAGCCCTTTCCTCTGGTTCCAGCACAATGCATCGCATGTGTAGGGGTCATCTCCGGAGTGCTGGTCCAAGATAAAAGAATAAATTACGTATATACACCACTTCAATTTAAGCCAAACACACCCGTGCAAATAATTTCCTATCTATTTTGAATTTAAATATTGTGTTCTTTGAATTTTGTTTCTGCTGCAGCAGTCTTAAATTTTTTGTTACAACAGAAACGATTATTAATAAAACAAAAGGGTGTTAACAACGTTTCGCAATATAAAACCTGATTTTAAAACTTTACAAGTAAAATTTACGTATTGAAAATCAACCAATTTTGGTTGAAAATAAACTACAACGGCAATGCTGTTCATAGCTGTCAATGTACTCAACATACGTGAAAAGTTAAAAGTTGGCCAACTTTCGTACTTTGCTTTGACGGAGACGTACTGAATGTGACGTAGCTGATAAGAAAGCGTGCATTTCAACTTAGTTGTCAGTTGAAAAAGGCAAAGTATGACGTATGACTGATTCTATGTGCCCTGGCCTTTGGTGTATCTTTGTGTTGTCAGTTATTGTCGGAAGGTTTCAGTGGGGAAGGCACCGGTCACTGAACAGTCTCGGCTTCAGCAACTGATAGCAATCTACAGGCACATAAGAGCACCCTCCTTCCTCGGTATATTTTTATCGCATGTTCCTCAACCAGAAACAGAAAAACAGTTGAAATTATCGAGGGCTTATTGTAAACAACAACATCTTTGGATTTGTTCAAAGCTCAACATGTTGTAACACTTGTACTCGTCGTACGTTGTGTTGTAAAGTTTTCGTTAATTCCAAAATAAACATGTTTCTAAACAAATGTTTACACAGAAATTAGCAGCACTTTGAACACAACATACGAACTCATTCGGGCCTTTATTTTAGAATGCCTTATACCACCGTCAGCGTTACCATATACTTTTTTAGAAAACATTTTTTATTTAAGAAAAAAAAACTAATTTTTTTAACAAACAACTTTTTTCCACAAAAGTACTCAAATAATGGAAAAATCACAAAAATATATATTTCGAATAATATTTTAATATAAAATAAAATAAAGAACAACAACAGCAACTTTATTTTTCCCACGATTTTGAGTAGATCCCCATTTTTTTTAGGTTTTGTTGGAGCCGCCGATGTGTTTGTAGCATATTCTAAGCTGTTTTCTCCACTTGCATTGCTGCTTAAAACTAATAACAATATCTTTACCGTTTCTCTTTAAATATTAAGCATGGTTTTTTGAAATAGAAAACTTAAACAAAAAACACAGGCATAAAAAACTATAATATTTTTAATATGGCACAGTTGTATTAAATAGGGAATAGACACATTTAACACTATTGTAGTAATAAGGAGTGAAAAATTATTAGATCGTTTACATTACATGGCAATATCAAATAATATTTTCTTACTACAGGGTGTCTGGTAGCTTTATCTATATTTTCAAACTTAAATAAAAAACGTTATAATTGACACAAAGTTTTATTAAGAGCATTGAACGATAGAATGGAAATCCAGATACTTTTTTAAAATTTCACAAATAATCGCTCTTGGAAGTCTCAGTGAGGCTGCTCTTTTTTGTATTGAAAGTCGCGGATTTTCACGTAAACTGCTTTCAACTAGTTGAATGTTTTCGGGAGTCTTTGAAGATCGACTGGGGCCTGGCTGTGGGGCATTCATAGCCGAAGAAGTTGCGCGGAATCTCTGCACCCACGAACGCATTAAATTTACCTCTGTCTATCACTTATTCGCCGAATACCGAACTATGAACAAAATTGCCGACGAGCTATTACGTAAGAATCATTACTCTTAAAAAATGTATCCACGGCGAATGCGCGATGCTCACTCCACCACTGCGACATCGTGACTGAGAAATCCGCACAATCGATAATTCCAACGTCGACACCCTCCCACCGCACCGTTTATTACTTTTTCAAATAATCGTATTTAAAAATATAAATTTGCCACCAGACACCCTTTATATACTGTAAATTAAAAATTAATAAACAAAACTTGAAAATTTGAATAAATTTTAGAAAAACTTATTGTTGAAGCTAAAAACTTTAAAACTTTGTGGCATTTCAAAAACCTTGAAAAATAAGGGAAAACTTGAAAAATGGTAACGCTGACCACCGTGCTTTAGCTTAAGCGAACTATTATTTCAATTCGCTTTATTTTTTTGGTGGTAAAACATAAAGTCCTACTGTGAAGTTCTTTTATGTGTTCGCACACCACCTCAACTTGTTCATTTTTATTTTAAAATAGAATTTCGTATTTTTTTTTTCTCATTTCATTAAAGTCATGATTCTCCTACTCATGATTGATACCTTCTTGAATTTTTCATTTTTGTCTGTTTTTTTTGTTGTTTCTATTCACAGCGATAACTAATTTTTTGTGTGTCTGTTTGTCTGCTGCTCTTTGGGAAAGTAGTTTAAAGAAAGCTAATAGCACTTGACACTCGTCAAATTGTTGGTTAAATTCTAAAGCATGGATCTTGTTAAGCTTTTTTATTTTATTTTATTTCTTTTTTGGTTTAGTTTTTGCGTCTGTCTTTCCCTCTTTTTAATGATTTTTTTTATCTTTAAATTTTCGTTTCAAACTTTAATGTTGAACTTGTAGGTTTATTTTTATTTAAGAAAAAAATAGACATCTTTTTTTTGTTGTTATTGGGATTGAAAGTCTTTTACGATTTTTGCAACATAAAATTTTATGTTTAAAATATATGAGTTCATGGCTTTCCATCTAATTATAATTCTTTTTTATAATTCACGGTTCAGTTAACAAAAAATATTATGTATTTCATATGAAATGGGAATTGGAAATTGGGTCATTGAAATAAAAACAAAAACAAAAACAAAAACAAAAACAAAAAAAAACATATTAAACTTCAGCTGTTCTGTAATTTATTTTCTGTTTCCTTTCTTTTATTTTATTTTTTTTTTTAACAATTTTGCTAATTTCACATACGGTTATTCAATAAAAAAAATTAATTGTTATTAAATTTGATTGAATGAAAGGCTCTTCGAATAAGTTTTCTTTTAAAAACCCTGGACTTTCGACGAGGAATGCTTAAAAAAAGCAAAATTTTTAGAGACCACTTCAGAGGAACGTTCAGTTAAACAATTTTGAGGCCATAAAGTCTCTTTGTTAACAAAGGTTGCCAGCTTTGTTGTTTTCTGTTTATAGTAAAGGTCATAGTTCATATATTCCCAAAGGTCAAAGCTTCTGCTTTTTAGTATAGCTGAGAAAAAAATTAGCTGTTTCATTTTTATATTGTTGTTTTTTTTTTCTTTATTATTATTTATGTATATCTGTTGTATGGTTCAGCTGCTCTATATGCAGCATATTCATTTGTTATACAAAAATCTTCAGTGGGCCTTTAACAAAATTCTTGAAAAAAACTAAGAAATTTCACATGTTTATAGAAGAACTCCCAAAAAATATTTGAGAATTCGGCAGTATACAAACAAAACAAACCAAATAACTTCTTTAAAAATTTTCCTTAAACAACAAACATTTTTTTATTTGATTTGAAATCTATTTATTATCTATTCTTACAATAGTATAATATAAATGTGTGAATGTGTGTTTGGTTGTTTGTTCTTTATAGGAGCCCAAACCCCGCTGGACCGATCTTCCTGAAATTTTCACACCATATAATTGGGACTCTTGAATGAATTATCACGCCCACCTTTATGTCTACTTTTTAATTATGCCACTTCTTCCACATGGTTTTTAACAGATTTTTATAATATAAACGAGCTTAACTTCACATTTGTGGACCAATCGCGATGAAATTTGGTGCACTTAGTCTGTGCAACTCCGGGAAGATTATAGCGTATTACCTTCTTTAAAACTAGACACAGGAGGGTGATAGGGGGGAATTTTCTGCCCCTCCGAAACGTTCGAACCGATTTTAATGAAATTTAGAACATAGATAGATAGATCTGCATCTAAAAACGCTCATACGTAATATACATTTGCAAAACTAGGACCAGGGATTTCGGCCTCTCCAAAACTACATAGCCGATTTTGATGTACTTTAAAACTTGGATGTTTTTGAGTTTACAAGACACATTGGCAATTGTGCAACTCCGAGAACGTTATAGGGTATTTCTTTTTTTAAAACTATGACCACGAGAGACGGTAGGGGCAATTTCCACGCCATCAAGACCATCTAAACGATTTTAATGAAATTTATATGTATTTATGTTTAGAAGGACACATATTTTTTTTTTTTTTACACAAGATATATTATTTATTGAATCTTCAAAATCAATTGAACTAACAATAAGTATTCAAATATTAAGAACTAATTGCTAATTATTATTAAGTACAGCCTAGCTGTACAAAATTATTTATTGCTCGTATAGTTTTATTTCCGCGTCTACTACGTTCGGGCTAGGGAAAGAGTATCCCTTCTTTTCAGTCGAATGAACCCTCTTTCGCTTAAAATATTTCGGGCTAGTATATTTGGATGATCTTGGAGTTTGGTTAGGTATGACGTTGCGTATGTTGTTATCTCTTGTTTGACTGTCGGAATATTTAAATCCTTGTGTATGTTAGAATTTTTTATATACCACGGCGCATCTGTTATCATTCTCAGTATTTTGACACCTTTGAATTTTTTCTATATTGGAAGCTGAGGCAGTGCCCCATAGCTGGATACCATAGCTCCATATTGGTTTTAAAATTGCTTTGTAAAGCAAAAGCTTACAGTCCAGTTTTAGCACAGAATTTTGACCAATAAGAAGGACACATATGCCACACATATATTTTTTAAATAGAACCAGTAGGCGACGTAGGGATAAGATATGCCTTTCCGAAACTGTATAACCAATGGAGATAATAACGGGAGCGAAGACGCCGATAAAAGCTAGTAATATATATAATAATTTTGCTATATAGACCAGCTAAACCATATAACAAACATAGATAAATAATCGTAATGAATTTTGATTAACGTTGAAATGATTGAGAAAATAATTGCATAATTTCTTTATTATTTATCAAAAAAAAAAAGAAAAAATCTAAAAATAGAAATATGTGTGTGTTATAAAAAAGGAAACTCATGTTTATAGATTTTTGGTTTTGTGTTTGGTATTCAACTTCAATTCACGATTGATTAGTTGAATTTTAAACATATAGATCTTGGGTTTGTATTCAAAAATTAAGAAAAATCCACTGATGAGCTAAGTAAGCATTAGCGAAATAGTACTATATGGATATGCTTTCCTCCTCAGCTATTGAGTTTACTTTTGTAAATAAAAAAAATACTTTATGAGAATATCATAAAGTATGTAATAATAAATTTGACATTTGACATTTATTATTTGTGTTTATAAAAATATTTTTTTTTGAAATATATTTATTAATAATTATTACTGATGATTTTAACAAGCTGTTAACGAAATATCGAATAATAAAACCAAATAAAATAAAAAAGACCTCAAGCTTAATAAATATATTTCAAAAAATATAATAAAAAAGGTCAATTAATAATATAATTAAAATTAAAAATATTTTTATTATAAAATAATTTTTAAAAACAAACAATATAAAAATAAAACAGCTAATTTTGTTCTCAGCTGTAATAAAACGCAGAAGCTTTGACGTTTGGGAATATATGAAGTATGACCTCTAATATAGACAGAAAACAACAAAGCTGGCAGCCTTTGTCAACAGTATGTGAACAGTAACATTTATTTCTCGTATACCATTTCCGAACATCTCTCGGGTTAAATAGATGATTTTAGAAAATATGTATGTACGTGTTCTACTCAAGTGGTGTTGGAGATTAATTGTTAATAAGAGAAAAACCCTTATTCTAATTAAAAAGTAATTTCTTCACAATATTGTGATAAATTAACTGTGAACTTAAACACAAGAAAAATTTTCTTTCATTTGCAATAATTGTAGTGCAAATAAATTCCAAATATATACAATTACATATTAGTAATTTTTCAAGCTTAAGGTCCTTTTGCTTTCTATAAAAAATATTTATTGATGTGTAAACATCTATACGCTAGGGGGTAAAAATCTTCTTCACAATACAATCACAAATTTAGAGTAAAATTGTAATAACGATAACGCGGTGTGAGCTGTGTATGAGTGGATTAGTGTAATCATACGGTCAACAAGAAGTAGAGAAGAAACTTAACAGTTGCATAGAAATACACTAACACCATCTAGTGAGCAATAGTAGTAGTAGTAGTAGCTACTAATTTTCACTAATTGTCGTACATTATGTTATCGTAGGCAAATAAAAACAAATAAATAAAATGAATACAAAAACATTTAATTTTAATAACTTTTAAAAAGATTTCATTACTAGATGTTTACACATCTCCCCTGTGATCGGACTCACATTTTTTTCTCGATATTTTGCTACTCCTTGTGTGGGTTTTTGTTTTTACTTTTTTCTTAAGGAAAGGCATGATGAGGTTAAAAAGGTATCTTTAATAAAAATGTACACTTAATCTAAATTACAAACAACAAAGAACTTCAAAATAACTTCAATAATCTGCAAAATAATTAAAAATATGTATTAAAATTGTTCACTTACGTTTACCAAAAGAAAGTTGTTGCTGGAAGAAAAGAGAAGATAAATATTAATTTGCAATATGTTTTTTATTTAAATGAATTAAAAAGAATCAACACAAAATTGCTAAATACATACATATATTAAATTAATTCAGCAAAACAATATACTCGTAGTTATAAATTATTTTTTGTTTTGTTTTCGATAAAGAAGAATGGTTGAAGTAGTCCTGGCTACGTTGGCTTCAAAACCAAAAAGTTGTGGGTTCGACCCCAAGTTCAGATTACGTCATAAAAATATCTCCCAATTTTTTCATGATGTACATTAGTGTGCCTTTGTTGTATCATGTGGCAGTGTTTACCAAACACATACATAGGCATTTTCTTATTCTCTTTTTTTTTTATAAAATTAAAGAAACAAGCGGCGTACACCCTCCTTTGGCAACTGCTTGTTTATGACTGAATAAAACAAGTAAAGTTGATATATTCAGTGTTGCCGATTACTAAAACTGTAATCGTAACCCTATATGTACATCACTAGCTCTTTTTAAAACTTCTTTTTAAATTGTTAACGGTATTTATTGTATTACTTTTTGTGTATTACTTTGTCCTTTTATTAATATTGAAGTTGTAATTTAATTATTATCGATTGAATTGTTAGTTAATATAGCCGAGATAGAAGTGCTAAAGAATAAAACAAAACTTGTCAAATAATAAAAACAGTGCAATTAACTTTTTATTTAATGTGTTGCCTACTAATAAATATATAAAATGTTTAATATTGAATGGCAAAAAAAAAATATTTTTTTGCAGAAAAAATTTGTGAAAAATCGTAATGTCTAATATGTGGGCGTGTAGTTACCATGAAACAATATAATATTGAGAGACATTATAGAAGTATCCATAAGGACTACGAAAAAGGTGTTAAAAGTGATAAAAGGAATGAAATCCTCATGACATTAAAAAAACGTTTTTACGAAAATATGGCAGCTGAATATCAGGGAGTTTGGAAGCCAGTGGTGCGAAATTCTTCACTGGCAACACTTGTAATATTGCTCTTTCTCACTTCAGCTCACACGTATGAGACACTAACCCATAAACAATGCCCGCGGGCGTTCTAGTGGTAAACACTGATCATGAGTCTTCAACCACCCCCATTTTAACATTAAATAGTTCTGACATATTTATAAAGCCGTGACGGAAGTTTCATGACGATACCTCTACTGGAAGTATTTTTGGCCGCCGACTCCATACCACTGTGCTCCGACCTCTGTGCGTTCTTTTGTTACATTTACCCTCGTACACAAAATCATGATTACGATTTTATTTGAGGATTTTGTTTACACTTGACTGCCGGTTTTTATTAAAAAAAAAAAAAAACCGGTAACCGGTTTCGGTTCCGATTTTTGAATACTGTAATGGCAGAGCAAGAGAATATTTTTTTTTAAATTCAGTTCTAAAGTTCTAAGGCCACGATTAAAATGCGCTTTAAATGAACAAAAGACTTAAGTAACGAACTTGAAAATAAAAGAAGCATTCAATTAACGTTTGTTTCTTAAGTCTTTTGATTTATTTCCCATAAATTAAAAAAAAAAAAATTCAAATATAATGATATCAATTTAGATGTGTCTTAAAGACAACGAATATAATTACAAAAAAAATTTTTTTTTTACCGTGGCGGCAGCCGTAGCCCCCTTCCCCAACTAACAGTATGTTTGGCGGAAAGCTAAACTTGTTCTGGGCGAAGCATCAGCATTGTCTCCAGATCAATTCTCAAATTAAAAATTTATTTCCATATACTTTCTCAAAAATTTTTCACTACTTTCTGTATTAAACTAGACTTTTTCCAATTTTTTGTTTGTTTTTTTTTTTAATTTAAACAAGACTTTTTCCCGTATTTATTTTTACAGATAGTGTTAATTATAACTTTACATAGCAAAGATGTGTTAGGTTCAACACTTGGTTCGAAATGTCAACACGATATGGATTGCACAGACTTCATGAAGGGTTCATCATGTTCGGCAGCGGGTTATTGTGAATGTGCACCGTATTATGTACAATACAATACAAGAACCTGCTTGTCTTGTAAGTATTTTTAACATTTTCCTTTGTCATGCAAAGCAAGTTTTCCATTTAAATACACATGTTGGTCATTTGTTTGCATATATGTACATATGTATCTATGTATCTATGTATGGATGTATGTATGTGCGTGTAACAAGTTATAAATCTGTAAAAGAAATTAGTTGGATATCTAGAAAAATCTTTCAGATTTCTATTAATAAACACTGACTTAAATAAATTAAAAAGTTGAGAAATATAATTTTTTAACACTTTTATGACAGGTTTCCGTGTTTGTAAATGTTTATGTGTGTGTGGCTGTGTGTGTTTGGATGAGCCTAATTGCTTCAATATACATTTCGCATAATTAATGAATGAATATTTTCTGTTTATTTTGTTTCTACTCTCCAGCTCAACTTTTGGGTGGTGATTGCGCGCTCAACGAACAGTGCACCATGAAAGTGGCCAATAGCAGTTGCCTGGATGGTGCATGCCGCTGCGTGGAAGGTTTCTTACAATTCCGCAAACACACATGTCTTGGACGTAAGTACGCAGCATTTAACAAATAAAATAAATCGATAGAAATAAGAAAAGAAAAAAGTAAAAAAAGAATAATAACTGGCTTCCCAAGATGGATGAAGTTAGTGTGGAGGATAAACTTGATAGTGCAGTTAAGTATTGGAAATTCAGTTGATTTCAAAGAAATCACATATACGGATGGAATTAGCTTTTGTCGATTTTATGCACGTCCATACATGTTTCTTTTTTTTAAATTAATTGTACCCACCAGCTGTAAAATATTTAAAAGCTATAAGGATTGTTTGCTATTATTTCTAATTAAAGATAATGTATTTTATGACTTTTTCAATGGAATTTATTATTATGCCTGTAACAAAAAAAATTCTATGGTCTTGCAGCAGTGAGTGTGAGTGAAGAAATTTTTTTTTTTTAGAAAAATTTATAAATAAAGAAATAATTATACGAGGCGTGTTAATAAAAAATAAGGCGACGTTATATTTGTGTGAACAAAATATTTATATATTCAACAGTATTTATATTGTCTCTTTCAAAGTAATCCCCCTTAGAGACAATGCACTTGTGCCAAAGTTTTTTCCTCAAAGCACTTCTTATAAGTGTAGAAAATGAAATAATTTTTTTTGTTTGCTGGGCCTTAGAGCTCCTTGCGCGAAGCTCGCAAAGTCTGATTTATTATTAATCATTTTATTTTAAAATTAATTCTACTTATATAATAACTATGTAAAGATTCTCGATTGACAATTTGAGTGACATTATATAATGCACTCAAATTCATATTCTAACGAAGTCGAGTGAAAAAATCGTTCGGCCATTTTTACTGAAAATAAAAAACAAAATTTATGTTTTTTATTGCTGTTTGCTATATAAATGGCGACCGAATATTTTAACTCGCCTTCTATGAACAGGCAGTACATAAATCTGCCAGGCAATCATGCATTTTGAGTGATTTGCAAATTCATGATTGAGTGATTTAAAATTATTAACAATACAAATCATGGGAATTATAATTGTCCCATGATTAGGCTGAAGTTAGTTTAGTATTTGCAAGTGTATAATGAATCGTGCCGCTTGCCGCTAACAACAACAACATAAACAAAATGTGAACCCATATGGACTGCATATGCAATGCACACATTACCGAATATTGCATTTGAGAATTTTGGCTTATTTGACACTTCTGACTTTTATGTGAATGTGTCCGCAATTATAACTGTTTGTTGTGTTACTTGTGTGTCGGCAGTATTGACATATTGTGCACGCTACATAAGCACTTTTTTAAGCTCATCCAGCGATGCACTTTTAATTCCATCAATCGTGGCAAATCTCCGCACTTTCATATTCTTTTAAGTTCTGGGAAAAGCAAAAAGTCGCAGTGGCCCAAAAATGGTGAATATGGTGGCTGACGAATGATTGTCGTGTTACTTTTCGCCGAAAAATCCCTCACGATCTGATCAAAATTTCGAAGTTTCCGAACAAACTTCGCTGACACACATCTCATGCTCAAAACTTCCAAAAAAAATTTCATGACACGAGCCGACTGATGTGCCAACATCCTCAGCAACTTCTCTTATGGTAATTCGACGATTCTAAAAAACACATATTTTCTTCACAGCTTCGACGTTGTCTTCTATTATTGATTTGCTGGGGCTTCCAAAGCGACGTTCGTCGTCGGCATCTTCTCTGCCATCTTTGAACCGTTTCTACCACTAATAAACATTTTTTTAAACTTACAGCCGACTCTGTTGTATGATATCAGGCCGAAAGTCAATATGCTAACAACGTTGTACAGGCTGAGGTTTCTAAAGCCTTTTGGACACTTAATTTCTTTAGCATTGTTCAACAGAAAAATTCACCATGTGCAAAGAGTTGAACATTGAGCTTTCACAGAAAAAAAGACGTCACTTATATATTATAAGTAACATCTATAATTAGAATAATTAATTTTTTCTATTAAAATTTTAATCAATTCAATTAAATTTTTAATTAAAAATTTCGTAATATCAATTAAAAACTTAATTATATTTCCACATATATAAAGCAATTAATATTATCAATTAAATTATTAGCGTTGTCTTAATTGAATTAATTTTCAATTAAATCTTTAATAATTATAATTAAAACTTTAAATAAATATTTTGAAAATTTTTGGAAACACACACAAATGCACAACAGAAAAAATGCGAGATGTTTTTATGAGTCTGAAACTGGGGTTGAACTCAGAAAAATTTTTCGTTTTGTAGTCAACGTGCAGACTACTTCGACCATCGCCATCCTCAAATCGATTATTTTTTATTGAATCAATGATTTTCGTATTTCAATATCTAAAACATTTTTTCTGTATTCCTTATTTCTAGTTTCAAACCAAGCAGGATTTTCGACACGAGCTCCCTTCTTGCGTCCTTTTAATGTCGTTGGCAACTCAAAAGAATCATCGCAATCACTATTAAATACATTTCCGCTGGACTTAACATCTGCTTTTCACTGTTTTTTTTATATTTTTTCTTTTGACATTTTATTTTTTTTTTTATTTCCGTGTTATGACTTACGAGACCAGTATTCGACATTAGAAACTCAATTTGCATTAAAAGTGGACTTGGCATATTTGCCGTCTAAGCCAACGACATATAAATTGAAAAAAAAATAAGGCGTCTTTGTGTATATTTCATAGCAAACAAATAAATTATACGTAATAATTTATTAAAAATTTAATTGAATTGATTATAATATTATTTGAAAAAATAATATCAGTCTAATTAAAGGTGTAACATTTTTTTTCGGTGAACGATCCATTAAAATTGAAGATTCAAAAAATCTGTATCTTTCCGAAGGCTTTCGTAACAAACGCCACAATGTTGTGCCAGAAATTAAAACAACTTCATAAATTTAATTTTGCACGGCTCATTTTCAATTAAACTTGTCAAATTAGACGGCTTAATAAAACAATGTTTGTATAAAGGAAAAAAGAACAACAAATATTAATCTGTATAAAATTGATAGATTGTTTAAGTGATTACAGAGTTTCAATGGCGCCACGTTGTAACAAGGCGTTGGTACGTTTGCGCTCTTCGAACAATTTCAAACACCGCAGCGAAAAGTCAAAATTGAAACGGTAAAACATTAACAAACTAAACAACCATTTGAGGCGCTTAAAGTCAAGTTAGCAGCCAGCTGAGTTGGGTGAATTTCTTAACCAGCACTTTGTCTATGGTAAATGAAAATTTCCTGTGGTAGCCAGCCACATTGTTCGTAAACGACACACGAATCATCAACCATCAATCCATTTAATCATTCACTCCATCAATCTTCAAGTATCTGCCTGCCAACAAGTGCCTCACACAAAAGATCAAATAAAAGTGAATATTTTTTTTTTTCGAAAAGCAAACGCCACCATCATTGATCAAGCGGGCTGCTTGTTAAAGGTGTGATTAAAAGAAGTGTTCATTAATATATAGATTCGGCAATACCTTACGTACGTGAATAATTATAATAATAGTGTTGATGATGATGATGATGATGATGATAATGATGATAATGATAATACAGCTGTGGCTGCTGATGATGACGGTGATAGTTTTGTTGCCTTTGGCTGTTGTTGTTGTTGCCGGTTTGTTCGAGAACCTGTTAAAAAGATTCATTCATTTTATGCAAAGTTGACTCATTATTTACATTTTTTCTCTTGTTTTCTTTGGTTTCTTTTTGTTTTTTAATAACTTTTTTTCTTTTCTTGGAAATTAACCAATTACCATGGTAATTAGTTGGTTGTGACTGTTCTCACATGTGAAAGAAAACGGAAAAAAGGAGTCTTGCAATTCAAAAGATTCATAAAAAAAAAGAAAACTCTGCGCTACGAGACACAGTGTGGTTTATATTTGATCGTATTTGGTGTTGTTGCTGTGATTTTCTTGTGGTATTTATTTTCCATTCGTATTTCTATTTTAAACAATGCAATTAAGTTGCATGTTCTCAGATGCAGATGTTTCGCTCGATGTTTCATTCATTCACAGCAGCCACATCATAAAATGGGAAAATTAATTTTTATGCCAGCACCAGAAAGGGTAGAGTTGCCAAAAAATAGCGAAAGCATTTGGAAATAAATTTCTAATTTTAGAGAAGCTTTTAGGTATTTCGGGAAACAAGGCACAATGTCTTGACCTTTTGTGTGTGTGTGTGTGTGTGTTTTCTTTTTTTGGTACTAAAAAGATTCAAATGTTCAACGCAAAAAGATGCGAGTGCTCTTCAGGCTTGTTTAAATTTGAAACGAACGTTTAGGAATGTTATTTTATTTATTAGGAATGAATTTTGTGGCAAAAAAGGGAAAAATCTGTTAAAATAAGCGAAAATAAGCATTTATAGAAAAATATGCAAAAATAAGCATTTATAGAAAAATATGCAAAAATAAACATTTATTGAAAAATATGCGAAAATATGTAGTTATTGAAAAATATGCAAAATAGTCATTCTTTTGCAATATAGGCAAAATTTCTAAAGATTTTGCGGTTTTACGTGAACAAAATTTGAGTGAAGATAATTGTATTTATTATTTCCTTACAAAGATTACATTGCTTTTAGAATAAAACATACTCGTACCACTCTCTCCGAGAGCAAAATATTTTTATGAAGGAAACTCCAAACTGCAAAAAAAAAAAATACGCCTTGAAAAGCATAGTTCCGGAGATTACAAATTTTTACCCTTAACATTTGAATTTTCAAAAGTCGTTTTTTTTTGGATCCACACAACGAGAAAGAAAACTACGTATCATTTTAAGTTTGCAGTTTGACGCGTTGAGCTTGGCAATAATTGCTCACGCAGTCAGTATATCAGGCAGTAATATTAATATTTCATTTCTATGGCAAATGAATTGGTTCAAATTAGCTGAAGAACGCATAATTTTAACACAGAGGTGTCATTAGCGAGCATGTGTTCACATTTAACAAAACAACCCGTCATTTAAATGAGTGCTTAGAACCAATGAATGTTACATGATTTAATTACGCTTTCGAATGTGTTCACTTTTAACAAACCCACAATCAGCCTGGTTCCTCGATTAAATCTTCCCTTCAACACTTTGCTTAAATTAACGTAACTAATTCTCAATATAAAAAATTGTTTGCTAACTTGAAAGAAGAACTCATGGATCACGAATTCTTATTTACAGAAAGATCAAAGACCGACTCCAGTGTAACAAATACGAGGTCTGTTTAAAAAAAAGGTGAATTTGGAATTTTTTTTTATTTTTTTAAAGTACTTATTTATTTATTTTGTTCCCTTCAAAGTAATCCCCTTCAGATATAATGCACCTTTGCCAGCGCTTCTTTCAATACTCGAAGCACTTCTGTGCTTTTCGGTATGGCCATCAGCTCGTTCTTCGATTTCGACTTTATCTCATGAATTGTGGCAAAACACTTTCCTTCCATTAGTCTCTTCAGTTTTAGGAAATCGTCGCAAGGAGTCAAATCTGCTGAATAAGGTGATTGAGGCATGATTAGGGTGTTGTTTTTGGACAAAAAACATGAACAAGCATTGATGTGTGAGCTGCTGCCGATCGTTTTAGCCGTATTGCTTCACGCAAGGGCACCACGCCCTTGTATTCTTAGAAAAAAAGTCACATTTTCTTTTGAGCAATAGAATAGTAAAATAGTGGGACCGATTATGGCCTATTAAGATAGGTCTTCTTAAAAGGAATTAATAAATGAAATGATATGAACAAACCTCGTAGTATAACTTCTGGTCATAATATGCTAGAATTTTCCCATCTTCCTAACAACAGATTCATTTTCTCAGCAGAATATATAGCAATATATCAGGCCTTACAGAAATAAAAAACAAGAGTGGAAATTTTGCAATTTGTACTTATTCCCTTTCATTACTACATTCTGTTGCCAACATTTCAAAGACTACATATTATGTATCAATTATTAGAAATATATACTCGTACTAATCCACTGATTTCCGGACATAAAGTTAATATGGGTATCTGGGGATGCCCACAATGCCGCTAAAACTGTTATTAATCTTCACAATTAATCCCAGTCAGAAGGATTTAAAAAAAAATATATTGTTAATTAATTACACTAATTATTTAAGTTGCAGGTCCTTTTTATATATATACTAATTATTATTTCCTGACGATGCTACCTATTTGGTAGCGAAATATTGAAAAATAAATAATTGTTAAAAACTGTTCATAAAAAAGACCATCGCTCACAAATAAATATAATTAATTAATTATATTATTAATTGACCTTTTTTTATTATATTTTTTGATATATATTTATTAAGCCTGAGGTCTTTTTTTATCTTATTTTGTTTTTTATTATTCGATATTTCGTTAACTTGCTTGTTCCTGATGATGTTAACAAGCTGTTAACGAAATATCGAATAATAAAAAACAAAATAAGATAAAAAAAGACCTCAGGCTTAATAAATATATATCAAAAAATAAATATAATTAAAAAAAAACAAATATACTAATTGTTTTCATTTCGATATTTCGCTACTCCTTTGTGTAACTTCTTCAGAAAATTTGGTTTTTGATAATAATGGAAAAAAAATATTTTTTAAAATTCACAATAAAAAAAGTTTTTGTCAATGAAAATTCAAACATAGTCTACAATTTCAAAATAAAAATATTAACAGCCATATGCATAAAAATATATTCTGGATTTGAATTTAGTATAAAGATTCGATTTTGTATTGAAATTTGTTCTTGAACCAAATCCAAAATTCCTTTTTACGAATATCTTACAACATAGAAAAAATTTATCAAAAAACTATAACTGCAATAATAATAATAACACAAATAATAAAAATCTTTTTTCTATTTATTTTTTTATTTTACTTATTTATTTATTTTATTGTGAATGTTAAAAAATGTTTTTTTTTTCATTATAAACAAAAACCAATTTTCCTGAAGAAGCTACACAAAGGTGTAGCGAAATATCGAAATAAAAATAAATATTATATTTTTTAATTATATTTATTTTTTGAGCGATGATCTTTTTTATGAAAAGTTTTTTTAATTATTTCTTTTCAATACCAAATAGGTAGCATCGTCAGGAAATAATAAAAAATGCGAGATGTTTTTATGAGCCTGAAACTGAGGTTGAAGCCATGAAGGTATTCAGCTTAAGAAGGCATTCCCTTTGTTTTTGCTGTGTTAATATACGGAAATGTCCTTACGAAATGCCCATGGCCGCAATTTTTTTTTTCTTTTTTTTTAAGAATATATTTTAGTTCAATTGACAAATTTTTACTATCTTTTTTTTTTTTTTGGTTTTTTGAAAGGTCTTCTCCTGGACAAAAGACAAGTATTGCTTTTCTTTTAAATGCCATTTTTTTTGTTCGTTTTTGGTTGGAAACCTCATTTGAAATAGTAAAATCTTTTGCGTGAATGGCTTTCACCAGCCAACATGTTCATATAGAATACAATACGACAATAATAGCAACAGCAACAACAACAGCAACAACAACAGCAACAACAAAGTAACAGCAATAATACAAGAAAAAGTCATACATTTTTACAGTCATTTTGAAAATGTGAAAAGTTTTATTTCTCTATTCCTCTTGTGTTTATTTCCATTTTTTTCTTACCATTTTCAAAAAAAGAAAAAAAAAAAAACAAAAACAATCATTAAAAAGTAGCAATAAAAAAATGAAGTAAAGTAAGATTTTTAGAAGGAACCTTTCACTGCAAATAAGTAACGTTTGCTGCTGGATGGAAAAAATTAAATAAAATTAAAGCTTGAAACTGTAAAGGTGGGTCCTGTTCGATTTTAATGACGGTGCTTTGGGGTGGCTGAAAATGTTTGACTGCCTCGAATTCACTTGATTGCTTTTATCTGTTTTTTATTTTTTATTTTTTATTTTTTATTTCTTTTTTCGTTTTTATGTGTTTGTTTGAGGTAATTAACTGAAAACGTTTTCCTTAGTTTTAATTTAGTTTGCTAATATGTGATTTGAATCTATTAGAATGTTTAATTTAGGGAATAAAATGGAAAAGCAACATCTCTAATTGGCAAGTAGTTTTTTTGTCAGAGATTTTACGAGGATGAACCCCATACGTGTCTGCCTGCCTTGACAAGGTATCAACTATAAATTAGTTAAACATTTTTGCAAAGAACGAAGAAGGCAAAAGCAATTTTTCTTTTTTGCACAAAACTAAACAGATTGTGGAGTGAAAATAAAATTGTTACTGCCTGGTCCACGATGTCGAAAGATTTTTTTCATTCGTTCAAATACGTTTAAAACAAAAACAGATTCTAATATTTTGTTTTTGTTTTGAATGTAGTTGAACGAATGAAAAAATTCTTTTGATATCGGGGGTTGGCAGTTAATCTCTTTGACGGCAGATGCCAGGTTACTTCGGAGGAAAAAAAAATTTTTTTTTTATCTGGGACCAGCACTCAGGAGATGACCCTTACACATGCGATGCATTGTGCTGGAACTATAGGAAAGGGATAGTAGGTGACATGACAGGAGGTGAAGCTTAATTAATTATATTACAGCTTTGCTTTTGCACGTTCTTTGCTCGTATTGTTCAGTGACCAGTGACTCTGCCTTCGCCACTGAAACCTTCCGACAACAACTAAGACACAAAGACACACTAATGCACATCAGAAAAATGTGAGATGTTTTTTTTTATAATTTTAGTCTGAAACTGGGTTTGAACCCAGCTCTGTTTTGGTTTTCTAGTCAACGAGCAGACTACTTCAGCCATCGCCACCTTCGGAGGAAAAATTTTAAATTTTTGCTTTTCTTTTCTACTTCGAAGATGCTATGAAATAAATCTGCTCCACCCAATTTGAGACATTATTACGTTAAAAGCTTATTGTTCTTCCAGATCATAAATAACAGACATTTGAGCAATATTTTTGGAATTCCGCTACAGAAAGCTATTGATTTTACCAAAATTTTCGAAAATCGTAGTTTTCGTTATATTTCGACGTTTTCAGGACCTGGGAGGGGAATCTCACTATTTTTGCGTTGATGTCAGTATAGATGTATGTGTGTGTGTGAGAGACTGTGTGTTTTGGAATCTATGGAAGCCAGCGGCAGGGTAAACTTCAAGAGATGGCTAATGAACTGGCGATCGGTTCGCCATCTGATGCTGTTGCAAAGGGACAGATAGAAGAGTTTTTCATGGGGAATGGTGGTCTATCTCCAGCTCTGTTTAATGCCCACTGTTGCCAGCATTGAGGATTTCTCTGCATTTTGACCATTTTCACCATCCAAAAAATACCCAAATGATGATTTTAGGTTCAGAATTACGATTTTTCTAAATTTAACAAATGTGACAACAAATATTGAAAGGATATTTAGTCAGATGAATTTAAATAAAATTACAGTTCGCAATTGTTTAGAAAACGATTTTTTAAAAAGGCATCCTATTTATAAAAGGCAGAACTATTTAAAACTTAAGAAGTCAAACTGCTATGACACAGAGATCTGTTAAGATTTGCTAAAAATGTAAATTCAGATATTTATATATAAAATGCTTTTATAATAAAAATGTTAACTAGTTTTTTTTTTATATATATTATTTGTTCTGAAAATAATTAAATATCTGCATATGTCTGTGAATTTTGATTTCATTTTGTTATTAACTTTTATATTTAATTTTAATGGTTTTCAATACATGTATATATACATATACATAGATACATTATATATATGAATATATGTATGTACATATATGCAATATTGCAAACCATAACATGTTAATATATGTGTTCAAAACATAGTAATAAAACAATTTTTTTTTTTTAATATTGTGGAAAAGCATTGAGGAGATGACCCCTACACATGCGGTGCATTGTGCTAGAACTATATGAAAGGGATAGTTAGAGAAATTACAAGAGGTCAAGCTTCAGTATCTTACAAAAACACGAGTAGTGTTCTCAGTGGTTATTCCAACTACTTTCAACAACATGCCTCTAGATGTCATACGAAGAGGCAACAACAGTATCCACAGGAGGAAAATATTTAAAAACTTCTTTATCAGTACGCAATGAGTATACACTCGGCGATGACGGAGGTTTAACCGAATACTCGGAATGTTTGGTGGGATTAATTCGTAGAATTTGGATTATTTCATGGAATTTATATTAATAGTTATGATTCATAAATCTATTGATTCTCCTGCGGACAAGCCTTTTAGGCTTTGCAAGGTGACAATGGAGGATGAAATGTAAATTTTTTATAGAAATCGAGAATGAATAAAGGAATTAAAAAAAAAAAAAAAAAAAAATTTGTTTTTATAGCAGTGTTGTAGCGCCTCTGATGTCAAGGAGACGTACTGAATTTGGAAGCTTCGTTTTTAGTAGCAATTTTTAGTAATTATTTTAATTCGCCGGTGCTTCAAAATAACGACGAAGGAGGGCGTTCTGATATGCCTGTGGATTGGATACAGCTGAAGCCGTTACTGTTCAGTGACCACTGACTATGTCTTCGCCAGTGAAACATTGCGACAACAACTGACACAAAGCCACACAAATACACATCAGAAAAATGCGAGATGTTTTTATGAGTCTGAAACTGGGGTTGAACCCAGGAAAATTTTTCGTTTTGTAGTCAACGTGCAGACTACTTCGATCATCGCCACCCTCCTAAAGAAAAAAAATTAAAATTTTCATTTCACGTTGTTTTGACAATTTTCGAAAAAGACTTGACGATTTTTGACACAGAAATCTGTAGTTTTTGAAGATTTCAGCGCTAAAAATATTGTCAACAGTGTCCATAATCCAATTTTGTAGTTCCGGTGCTATGCATTGCACACGTAGGTAACATTCCCGGAACACTGGTTCAACAATACAAAAAAAAAATTCTCATACAAATAATAACAATTATTTCTTAGGTGCTTTTCTTTTATCGTAACGAAAACTTTTGTTAATATTCTCATGGCCTTTAACCGCTGGTAGAAACATAAAAGCTGCGTTTAGTCATACTTTCTGACGACAACGTTTTACAACCTGCTTTAGCAGCCACTTAAGGTGTCACTCAAATTGCAGTTTAAACATTTTTAAATCAAAATTTTACTTTTTTTTTCTAATAAAAGACCGGTTTTTGTTGTAGACCAGTATTAAGAATTTAATATCCGTTTATATGAAAAAAAAGCGAAAAGAAATGTATAACACGACAAGATTAGAAAATAAAATCTAAAAACGTTTTTAATGAAAGTAACAGTGTGAAAATGATTTTACTTTTTGTTTTTTTGTTCATTTATTTTCAAAATTCAAGAAAACACCAGCATTTTCTAAACTAGTAAATGAATAAAATATTTTTTTATTTAGAAAAAAAAAATAAAAAAATAAAAAAACAAAGTTAAACCAAAAGTATGCCATTAAGTCATGGCACATTGGAAAGTGCATTTGTGAGTAAATGAATGAGTGAATGAATGGATGTATAAATGAGTTAATAAAAAAAAAACAACAACAACAACAATAACAAAACAAAACTAATATAAACTAATACACTTGTAAGAAAAGAAAAGTGATACACATGCCTACTGATTCTACAAAACACACCTGTCATAAGTCATAATAAATATCTATAGGAAAACAAAGAAATAGAAATAGAAAAAAAAAACTCCAGCAGACATCCACCAGTTATCGGTGGCAATGTTGCAACTTCTTGTATGCATGTCTCATTCTCTGATGTTGGTTTTCTTTTTTTTTTTAATCGTAATTACCAATGAACTAATGGCTGCTGCTGCTGCTACAGGAAAAAAGCAAAAGTTTTATTTGGTTTTTATATTTATGAATATTTTTCTTTCTTTTCATAACTATAGTTTTCATTCTTCTTTCCTTGTGTTTGAAATAATGCAGAGGAATTCATATTTTATTGTTTGAAAAGTTTCAGTACATTTTCTTTCCTTCATTTTAATATTTTACGACTTGACCTACATCTGTGCCTCTATCTCGAAAAAAATAATAAATAAATAAATAAATAACAAGTACAATAAATACGAGGGCGGTTACAGCCAGCGGAAACACATGCACAATTGAAGAGATTGTGGTTTTAGTTAACAGGTGTTTTTTTTTCGCATGTCACCTACGTACATTTGCAAAGATTGATTTTAAGCTGGAGCATAGAGGGAGTAGTGTTTGTGTGCTACTGACAGGAAAGATTTCTGCAGGGAGTTTATTCCACTGCTAAATTTCCATCTATTGAAGTGTCTAGAGTCCAACAGTTGACTTAACAAGCGCCAATATGGCTCCGCTAGAGTATGCTATAGGGAACACTTATTGGCCGTCCTCTCGGAAAAATTATGCCGATCTATTCACTATTATAATTGGGGAAAGTACGGCGGTGCCTCTACTAGATATCTCTTTAAGATGTCAAAAATAAAATTCACACGTTTATATGAGAACAACAAGGCAACACTGTTGTTGCAGGTTGTTGTCCGTGCTAATTTTAAGCATTAAACACATTCGCGACAGCAAGCTACCGACTTCAAGATGTCAAAAGTACAGGCTGTCTGGTGGCAGATTTATATTTTCAAACTTAATTAAGAAACGTAATAATTGACACAAAGATAGAATGGAAATGCGGATTTTATTTTTTAAAAGGATGTATCTCCAGATCCTTTTTTAAAATTTCATGAATAATCGCCCAGTGAACCTGCTCTTTTCCGTATTGAAATTCGCGAATTTTCACGCGAACTGCTTTCAACCAGTTCAATGTTTTCGGTAGTCCTTGAAAATCGACTGGGCCCTGGCCGTGGGGAATTCATAGCCGAAGCAGTTGCGCGGAATCTCTGCATCACTTATTCGCCGAATACCGAACTTTGAACAAATTTGCCGACGAGCTATTACGTAAGAATCATTACTCTTAAAAAATGTCTCCACAGCAAATGCGCGATGTTCAATCGACCACTGCGACATCGTGACTGACAAATCCGCACAATCGATAATTCCAACGGCGCCACCCTCCCTACGCACCGTTTATTACTTTTTCAAATCATCGTATTTTAAAATATAAATTTGCCACCAGACACCCTGTACAGTACGAACGTTTATATTGATGACAACAAGGCAACACGGCTGCACGTTGTTGTTCATGATACAAAACAAAAACAGTGTTGAAAATATAAAAAGAAAAGGGAGTAAAATAGCAGCTTAAAATATGGGAACAAATATAGTTTAGTGAAGCTGCTTCAAGTAGAAGAAAATTTCCGTACGTCATAAAAAGATTCTAAAATACAAAACAAAAATTAAATAATTTGGGACGACCCACAAATTTCCTAGTTATTGCTAGTTATTTTATTAATTTCTTTGGGAGCTATTCCTTTTACTTGAAATATTTTCAGAGTTGTGTAACGAGTAAAAGACAAAACAATGGTAATAGAAATATTTTGTGGGGCTTTCTTTCATTGTATTGTATTGTATTGTATACGGATGTGTCCAAACTGTAGAATGGTAGAACAAGGGCGAGAATTAACGAGCCCCGATTCAGAGAATCGATTCTGATGGTATACCCAACAGAGTGGGCGAGTGTTGCAGAAGAAGCAGTAGGGGGCCCACATCTATTAGATAGTTAAGCGACTCTTAGCGCGCTTCAGTCGACCATGATAACCTCAAGAATGCCTGAACCTCCTTAACGATTTTGAGAACTTTAAGGCCGTTACATTGGGCTGGGTTCTTGAACATGATGTTAATGAGTGCAATGAAATTTCGGAGTATCTGGCAAAACGGGAGGCATCTTTGCCCCTAATTGGACCCGAGCCACACTGTGGACTTACGCAAAGCCACAGAAGTAAAATTACTAGAAACTAGAAGGAAAGGTGATCCGCTGCTCACTGACACAATTGTGCCCGCCAGTGTCAGAACAACCGTTTTGCAGATCCCGGACAGAGCAATCTCAGATAAGCTCCTTTCGCTGAATAGAGCATAATTAAGCCTTTTGAAGGGGTACTTCACGGGCCATTGTGGCCTGAGGTACCACTTGAACAATATTGGTCGCTCCAATGTCCAATGTTCGTCGATGCTGTGAAAGTAACACTGACAGTTGTGAACTCGTTCTTTGCGAATGTCCTACACTCGGCAGACAGAGGTTTCTACATCTGGGTGGCATTGTTTTGCCACACCTGAACGCAAATAGTGCTCAGATTTCTTAGTAGCATTAGGATGGGATATAATGTGATTGATTTTGCACAATAGATCTTTTTCGCGCTGCTTTTTGGCCTCAGTAATAATAATGATAGTAATAAGTAGACGAAAATATAAATAATAATTTGACAGCTGATATCTGAAGGTTAAAAAAAACTTGCAGTCCACGATGGAATAGCGTGTTTTCATTGTGGAACAATATTTTACGAGCACATCACAAAAAATCTGACGGCCACCAATCGTGATTTTATAATTTGAGGACACCCAGTATAACAGTTTGGCATTTAGGAATAAAATGCGGAGAACTCAGCCCATAGTGCTCATCAATTATAGTCGCTCAGAAAACTTTTGATTGAAACTATTTTTTTTTTAACGGCTAAATATGGAACTTCCCTCGTTCTTTTTTTTTATTTTTCTTGCTCCCAAACAAAGACTTCCTATAATTCCTATATTGTACTTTACCCAGCAATAGGTGTAGTCATGATATTTTATATTCTTGCTGGTGCTGGTGCTGTTGGTGTTGGTACTGCAATTGCTGATCACGATGTTGATAATATGCAACTAGTTTTTCTTTTCAACTGCTTTTGCAATTGCTACAATTCCCAGCTTACCAGGAGTATTTTAACTCTGCATTTTACAACATTTTTTTTTTTTTTTTAATTCTTTTTTTGCAACACAAAAAACAATGAAATAATTTCTATGGAAAATTCCAAATTAGAGTAGATAAATCTCATACTGCTGCAGCAAATGCAACGAACATATTTGTTACCCATTAGAATAATAACAAGCAACAGCTGCAGCAGTTGATGTTGATGTTCTTCATGCCAGTGAAATGCGTGCAATTTTTCAATTCAATTCTTAATATGTAGCAAAACATCAAATTATGGGCGGTCATGTGAGTGTATAACTGCGCAAGATTCTTAGAAATACTCGTAGAAAAATAAAAGAACATTCCACCACAAATGGCAAATCAATTCAGCTGGCTTAACTTTACAAAGTATCAAAAGAACACGAATAATTAAGGATCTCTGCCTTAAAATAACTCAATTTAAAATTTATTTTTCCTAATTAGTATTGTATGAAGGAAGATGCATGCTACATACTCGTATTCCTTTAAAGACTCGTATTCTTAATTGCAATTGGTTTCGAATGGAAATAAATAGAAATATACAGCCATGGACAAAGTCCCACTCTCCTAACCATTTGTTTCTTTAAGACACTAGTAGAATATATAATCGTATATGTCTTTACTTTGCTTTACTTCATCTCTGTGGAGCTACTAGGAAAAAAGAACAATTAGTTTTTATGAGTGCGAGTATTCTGCTTGAATAAGTTAATATGCACTGCACTTTCATTTCGATTGGCATTAAAGATTGATTTTTAAATTTAAGAAAATATGTGGTGGAAAGTCACTTCCGGTCTTACTGCCTGTTTAACGAAGCCGAATGAAAATAATCGTTCGACCATTTATATTGAAAACAAAAACAATTTGAGTTTTTTATTGTTGTTTTTAATATTAATGGCCGAACGATTATTTTCATTGGGCTTCGTTAAACAGGCAGTTAAAGTATATATTGTGACGTAATCTATACTCTGTATTATGCTGCTACCAAAAGAACAGCTACCAAAGATCACCTAAACAAATGGTTCCAGTATGACAGAGCCGCCCTCTTCTAACTTTCAAACCAATGCATTTCTAACCAAGAGTATCGCTGATTATCACAGTTGGCAGAGCAACACTGTAAAAAGTTGCGTTTACAATGCAAAGCAATATTTTAAGGCAACACTGAATTGTATGACATTTCCTAATAATTAAGAACGTACAAATACAGGGTGTTCCCTAATAACCGAAGGTTTTGACTTCATTATAACTTCTTATTTAAATCAGTATTATATAATTTTTTTTATTCTAAATACAGCATATTAATAAAGAATATTTTTAATTTAATTATGAAAATATATATTGCGCTATTTTCTGTTTCGCATATTCGACCTCTTTCCAAAACATTTTTTTTTCATCTTGGACCAGCACTCATGAGATCACCCCTCCACATGCGGTGCATTCTGCTGGAACTAGAGGAAAGTGATAATAGTAGAAATATAGGAGGTGAAGCTTCAGTATGTTACAACACTGCTTTTTGCACGTTATTTGTTTCTATAGCAGTGTTGTAGCGTCTCTGATATCAAGGAGACGTGAAACCTTCCGACAACAACTGACACAAAGAAACACAAATGCACACCAGAAAAAATGCGAGATGTTTTTATAAATCTGAGAATGGGGTTGAACCCAGGAAAAATTTTTCGTTTTGTAGTCAACGTGCAGACTACTTCGACCATCGCCACCCTCGATAACCTCTATAACCTTTCGCAAAACTTTAAAAGTTATGTCATTGATTTCGTCGCGTATATTATTTTGTAATTGCTGTGTGGTTCGCGGCTTAAAAATATAGACTTTTCCTTTCAAATAAGCCCAAAGAAAACAGTCTGGACCGGTTAAATCCGAACGCCGAGGCCAATTAAAATCGCCTTCACCAAAAATGTTGCATAAAAGAGCAGTGTGAATTTTGTATGGAAACATTTCTATTGTATGCAAAATTATCTGCAGCGACCCTCGTGAAAGGCCAAGTTGTGTTGAACGTCTCCTGGTTGATGTTTCTCCATCTTCCGCAATACTCTCAATACGCAATACGTTTTGGTGTCGACGTTGACAACAGTAATAAGGTTAAATATCTCAGAAACGAAGACAGGTAGAATAAAAATGGCAAAACACTGCTGCAAAATAAGCGGACATGTGTTTGGTACTCTTTTATTGGATAAAACTCTAAAAAAAATTAATTTTTGTATTTCTCTTCGGTTGTAAAACCATATATCTACAAAAGTATTGCACATACAACAAAGCTTTTCATCGTAATCTTTTCTTCTAGAAAAAATTTCGAGTGTGTTTTCTTACTTTTTCGAAATTCGAAAATATATGGAGTAAAATTGTACCTTTGAACTTTTATTCCTTTTAAATAGTTCTTATGATGCAAATTTTTATACACTCCCTTGATATGGGTTGATACCCATATTAAAAGAATTTTTGAAGGGACCATAAAATATAATGATATCTTTGCAAATACAATATGGCGAACTTCAATGATATGAATATCAAATGACAAATAAATTTTTGAGACAAAAACCAAAAATAAAGTGAAATGGATACTTTTCGGCACTTTTTTATTTTTTTGGGAAAGGGACTGTTAATATAAGACTAGAAGTATCCAAATGTGATTTGAGGCTTACCGTAACAATATCTATACAAAACGGGCGACATTAAATGAGTTGGTATGGCGCAGCAAAGCGTACCGGGGGTTGGCGATGGTTGAGGTAATCTGCACGATGACAACAAAACGAAAAATTTTCCTGGGTTCAACCCCAGTTTCAGACCCATAAAAACATCTCGAATTTTTTCTGTTGTGCATTTGTGTGGCTTTGTGTCAGTTTTTGTCTAAAGGTTTCGGTGGCGAAGGCATAATCACTGGTCAGTGAACAGTACCGGCTTCAGGTGTATCCAATCCACAGGCACATCAGTACGCCTTCCTTCGTCGGTATTGTGTAGCACCGGCGAAGTAAAATAATCAATAAAAATGGCTACTAAAAATGACGCTTTACAATTTAATACGTCTCCTTGATATCAGAGACGCTACAACACTGCTATAAAAACAAAATAACGTACAAAAAGCAGTGTTGTAACATAGTGAAGCTTCACCTCCAATCATTTCTCCTACTATCCCTTCCCTATAGTTCCAGCTGGTCCAAGATAAAAAAAAAAATTTGTGTATATATAACAGGTGGTATTGAGTTTTTTTTAATTATGTAGATGTAAATAAGCAATTTCTTTATGGAAGAGCTTCAAACTATAATTTGTATTCTTTTGTAATTTTTAAAATAAAATAAAATTACAAATTCCTTACAAATTATAAAATAAAAAGAAGAGATTATTTTTTGCATACACTAATTTATATACAACAAATATTTTCACACATGTAAATACTCGTAATCCATTCTGACTCGTGTAGAATAAAGAGAAAAAATAAATAAACTAAAAAAAGAAAAGTTCCTTACAATTTTTTTAATTATATTTATTTTTGAGCGATGGTCTTTTTTATGAAAAGTTTTTCAATTATTATTTATTTCTCAATATTTCCCTACCAAATAGGTAGGTAGCATCGTCAGGAAATAATAATTTGTATTAACAAAAATATTTTTTTAAAATAAGTATTTTTTTTTTTTTTTTTTTATTTTAAATTTTCATTGACAAGAACTTTTCCTATATTGTGAATTTTTAAAAAAATTTTTTATTATAAACAAAAACCAATTTTCCTGAAGAAGCTACACAAAGGAGTAGCGAAATATTGAAATAAATATAAAATATATAAAAAGACCTTAGGCTTAAAACAATTAGTGTTATTAATATAAAAAAAAAGGTCAAAAAACTAGAAAAATTATAAGGAAAAGAAAATATTTTTGAAAGGAAAAGAAAATTTTTTTGTCATTAATATTAAAAATATTCTTTATACACATGTATAAATGTGTGTACATGTATACATAAATAAACAAGTTTTCAAAATTATTTTCTTTTGTACATATGTATGTATGTATATGCATGTATGTAAAATAATATATTTTTACAATGTAATAATAACATATATCTATTAGAATATAACACAATTATTAAAAATAATTTAATAAATGACCTATGACTATCTATTATTAACTATATTTTTTGCATAAAAATATATATATAATACATAATCTAAATCTAAATTGTATTAACTAAATATGTATCTATAATTTTGTGCTAAATTATCTACATCTGATTTATAGTTTATTCTATATTGTCCGCACGTATTTTAATTATCTGTAACATTTCCAACAAAAAACGTCGTTTATAATTAGTTGCTTTCTCCAATATAGTTGTGTCTTCAAATTTTGGATAATGATCTAATGATGCACAATGTGTAGTTAATGCTGTTTTTTGTGTATTTATATGTCTGTATTTTTGATCTGACTTATGGCCTGCTAATCTAGTTTTAAGTTTGTTCTTTGTAGTTCCTACATATACTTTATTACAACTTTCTAAATTATTTCCTCCACAAGGTATCCTGTATACTAAATTAGATAATTCTGTGTTTTTAACTCTATCTTTCATTTTATTAAATAATTTTCCTAAAGTATTATATGTTTTATATGCTATCCTATATTTCTATATCAGTATTAAATTTATTATTTTCTGACGATGCTACCTACTATTTGGTAGCGAAATATTGAGAAATAAATAATAATTGAAACACTTTTCATAAAAAAGACCATCGCTCAAAAATAAATATAATTAAAAAATTTTAATAAAGGTCAAAATAAAAATAGAAGTGTTCCTTAAGATTGTTAAGAGTTTGGAAACTAAAAGCAATTGTATTATAAAGGAAATATGTATGTATACGAGCACATACACAGAAAATAATAAAATCCAGGTTCAATTAAAAAATTGTAAAATTCAATTCAAATAAACATTAGATTTCAATCTATCACGAAAAACGCAGAATCAATTAACAATTTTAATTCAAAAAAAAATCTTAAAATTTTACCATTTTGAGTGCATTTTCTTGAGAAAATACCAAGATCAATTAAAATAAACGTTGATTCAATTAAATTATTAATTAAGAAAAAATATTTTCATGAACAAAGTTTTAATTGGGAAAAATTTTATTTTTATATTTTCTGTGTAATCACAAGAACAACTTGAAGTTAATTAAACTGAAAAAGAAAATTAATGAAAGAACTCAACCACCAACAGGACAAAGTATTGTTGTTTTTTGAAATTTTTTATTGCGATTGAAGGGATATTTCCGTCAGAAAAAAAGTCATATTTTTCAATTAAAAACGTATGGGAGGTTTGCATATCGTTCTCTAAAAACATTAACTGCCTGGCCGACGATATCACTCGATATCTTTCGACTGCTTAATTACATTCAAAACAAAAACAACATTTAAAACTTGGGGTTTTTAAACTTCAGCAGTGCTTAGCGAAACAGCGAATCTTTAGTGAATTAAAACGCAATTTTGTAATTTGAAAAAAAAAAAATTAAATAAAGCAAATTAATTTTCATTAAGAAAAGGAAATAACCTGCCACCAACATAAATTGGGTTAATCCTTCATGATGTCATCTTTGCAATGCGTAAGTTTCAATGACAAAGTGACAAACAAGATCAATCAATCAGTTAGTCAGTCAATTTACCACTTAAAAAGGAAACGAGTTTCTTTTTTTTTTTTTTTTGTACATTTTTATCTGCCTTCAAACATTTTTACTTTAGCAAAATATGCGTAGAATTTTGTTTTCCGTTTTGCTGGCCATAATTTCTGTCTTAATGTTGTTGGTATGGATGGCATGGCGTACAGGGAGACGAACGATACACAAATGCCTGTATTTTTCTTTGCAATTCGTTCCATTTTTTCGCTTGAATTTATTGAATGACATTCGTACATGTGACAAATGTTGTTGAAATGGAAACAGGTTTGATTCACACACTCACTCACTCACTCTTGCACTTGCAACAATCGTATACGAGTATCGTATTTCTTTTATTTGCTGTTTATTTGTTTTATATTTTTCACGTGATCGCCATAATGATGAGCAGTTCGTCATTATCGTTATTGTTATTATTATTAAACTATTAAAGCAATGCAATTGCAACAAGTTGCATTCAATGCAATTTCATTTGTAATACGAGTAATGAAGAAATCGAAGAGGAAGATAGCGAGAGAGAGAGGGAGAGGGAGGGAGACGGAAAGCGGAAAAATAGCAGACGAAACAGCGGCACATTTTTTTTGCAACATGAAAATATTTTATTTATTAAAGTTATTGAGTGGAGCTTGCAAAATATTTTCGCTTGAGCTGCGACGTTTACTGCGCCAGTAATTTGCAGTAAAACGGCACTTAAATGTCTACAAATGTTTACGCGAACGAAAGCCATTGACTTCCGCAGTCAATGTTGTCTGTTGGCTAATGTGACTTATAATGATAATGATAATGATAATGATGACCATGACGATGATGACCATGCTAATGCTGCTGATGATTTTAATGCTGGCCATAATGCTGATCGTGATCGTGATGCTACAGCATGGCCAAGGCAAAAAGCAAAATCTTGTTGCTGTTTAGGAAACAACATCAACTACAAAACGGTAGATATTGGCGTCTAGGCTACACAACACAATCTGGCGATACAACAGTGCAATGTTGCACTATGTTTGCAGAAAAATGCAACGGGAACAACTCTACTAACTAAATAACTATTTACAACAACTGCTACGACTTTAATTTTAACTACTCGTATTTGCAACTGCACCACCACACACATAGCAAGTACACATAAACATGTACGAGTACATACATACATACTGCTACTTGTGGCAACAAACACTGACGACTCACTAGCATAGTTGGTA